>JAHUUD020000046.1:0-600000 GCA_020010945.3 Muscidifurax raptorellus
AAAAGCGGTGTTGCTCTGATTAGTTAACAATAATCTAAAAATGCAAAAATTGTTAATACTATTACGAGCCCGTGAGAAAATCTGAACGAGAACTGACATGTGCAACCGATCATATGGGCGTTATTTATGAAAGACATCCGATCCTCCGATCTCAAAGTAAAAATTGAAAGCGGTGTTGCTCTGATTAGTTAACAATAATCTAAAATGCAAAAATTGTTAATACTATTACGAGCCTCGTGAAAAATCTCTGAACGAGAACTGACATGTGCAACGATCAAATGGCGCCATTTTGAAAGACATCTTATCTTCCGATCTCAACGTAAAAATTCAAAACGGTGTAGTTTGGATTAGTTAACAATAATCTAAAATGCAAAATTGTTAAATTGCATTACGAGCCTCGTGAAAAATATCTGAACGAGAACTGACATGTGCAACAATCATATTGGCACCATTTTGAATGACATCCTATCCTCCGATCTCAAAGTAAAAATTGAAAGCGTTGTTGTTCTGATTATATAACAATAATCTAAAATGAAAAATTGTTACTACTATTACGAGTCTCGTAATAAAATCCGTGATCGAGAACTGACATGTGCAATGATCTTATGGGCACCATTTTGAATGACATCCTATCCTCCGATCTCAAAGTAAAAATTGAAAGCGGTGTTGTTCTGATTATATAACAATAATCTAAAATGAAAAATTGTTAATACTATTACGAGCCTCGTAATAAAATCCGTGAATGAGAACTGACATGTGCAACGATCATATTGGCGCAATGTTATAGACATCCTAATTTCCGATCTCAACGTAAAAATTCAAATCGGTGCAGTCTGGATTAGTTAAATATAATCTAAAATGTAAAAATTGTTAATACTATTACGAGCCTCGTGAAAATTCTCTGAACGAGAACTGACATGTGCAATGATCATATGGCGCCATTTTGAAAAACATCTTATCTTCCGACCCCAACGTGAAAATTCAAAACGGTGTAGTTTGGATTAGTTAACAATAATCTAAAATGTAAAAATTGTTAATACTATTACGAGCCTCGTGAAAAATCTCTGAACGAGAACTGACATGTGCAACGATCAATGGGCGCCATTTTGAAAGACATCTTATCTTCCAATCCCAACGTAAAAATTCAAAACGGTGTAGTTTTGATTAGTTAACAATAATCTAAAATGCAAAAATTGTTAATCCAATTACGAGCCTCGTGAAAAAATACCTGATCGAGAACTGACATGAGCAATGATCTTATGGGTGCCATTTTGAAAGACATCCTATCCTCCGATCTCAAAGTAAAAATTGAAAGCGTTGTTGTTCTGATTATATAACAATAATCTAAAATGAAAAATTGTTAATACTATTACGAGCCTCGTGAAAAATCTCTGAACGAGAACTGACATGTGCAACGATCATATGGGCGCAATGTTATAGACATCCTAATTTCCGATCTCAACTTAAAAATTCAAAACGGTGTAGTTTGCATTAGTTAACAATAATCTAAAATGCAAAAATTGTTAATACTATTACGAGCCTCGTAAAAAAATACCTGAACGAGAACTGACATGTGCAATGATCTTATGAGTGCCATTTCTTTATCTTCCGATGCCATTTATCTTCCGATCTCAACGTAAAAATTCAAAACGGTGTAGATTGGATTAGTTAACAATAATCTAAAATGCAAAAATTGTTAATACTATTACGAGCCTCGTGAAAAATATCTGAACCAGAACTGACATGTGCAACGATCATATGGGCGCCATTTTGAAAGACATCCTATCCTCCGATCTCAAATTAAAAATTGAAAACGGTGTAGTTTGGATTAGTTAACAATAATCTAAAATGCAAGAATTGTTAATACTATTACGAGCCTCGTGAGAAATCTCTGAACGAGAACTGACATGTGCAACGATCATATTGGCGCCATTTTGAAAGACATCTTATCTTCCGATCTCAACGTAAAAATTCAAAACGGTGTAGTTTGGATTAGTTAACAATAATCTAAAATTCAAAAATTGTTAATACTATTACGAGCCTCGTGAAAAATATCTGAACGAAAACTGACATGTGCAACGATCATATGGGCGTTATTTTGATAGACATCCGATCCTCCGATCTCAAAGTAAAAATTGAAAGCGGTGTTGCTCTGATTAGTTAACAATAATCTAAAATGCGAAAATTGTTAATACTATTACGAGCCTCGTGAGAAATCTCTGAACGAGAACTGACATGTGCAACGATCATATGGGCGCCATTTTGAAAGACATCTTATCTTCCGATCTCAACGTAAAAATTCAAAACGGTGTAGTTTGGATTAGCTAACAATAATCTAAAATGCAAAAATTGTTAATTTTATTACGAGCCTCGTGAAAAATATCTGAACGAGAACTGACATGTGCAACAATCATATTGGCGCCATTTTGAAAGACATCTTATCTTCGATCTCAACGTAAAAATTCATAACGGTGTAGTTTGGATTAGTTAACAATAATCTAAAATGCAAAAATTGTTAATACTATTACGAGCCTCGTAAAAAAAATCCTGACCGAGAACTGATATGTGCAACAATCATATGGGCGCCATTTTGATAGACATGCTATCCTCCGATCTCAACGTAAAAATTCAAAACGGTGTAGTTTGGATTAGTTAACAATAATCTAAAATGCAAAAATTGTTAATACTATTACGAGCCTCGTGAAAAATCGCTGAACGAGAACTGACATGTGCAACGATCATATGGGCGCAATGTTATACACATCTTAATTTCCGATCTCAACGTAAAAATTCAAAACGGTGTAGTTTGCATTAGTTAACAATAATCTAAAATGCAAAAATTGTTAATACTATTACGAGCCTCGTAAAAAAATACCTGAACGAGAACTGACATGTGCAATGATCTTATGAGTGCCATTTCTTTATCTTCCGATGCCATTTATCTTCCGATCTCAACGTAAAAATTCATAACGGTGTAGTTTGGATTAGTTAACAATAATCTAAAATGCAAAAATTGTTAATACTATAACGAGCCGCGTAAAAAAATTCCTGAACGCGAATGGATATGTGCAACAATCATATGGGCGCCATTTTGATAGACATGCTATCCTCCGATCTCAAAGTAAAAATTGAAAGCGGTGTTTCTGATTATATTAACAATAATCTAAAATGAAAAATTGTTAATACTATTACGAGCCTCGTAATAAAATCCGTGAACGAGAACTGACATGTGCAATGATCTTATGGGCACCATGTGAAAGACATCCTATCTTCCGATATCAAAGTAAAATTTGAAAGCGGTGTTGCTCTGATTAGTTAACAATAATCTAAAATGCAAAAATTGTTAATACTATTACGAGCCTCGTGAAAATATCTGAACGAGAACTGACATGTGCAACGATCATATGGGCGTTATTTTGAAAGACATCCGATCCTCCGATCTCAAAGTAAAAATTGAAAGCGGTGTTGCTCTGATTAGTTAACAATAATCTAAAATGCAAAAATTGTTAATACTATTACGAGCCTCGTGAGAAATCTCTGAACGAGAACTGACATGTGCAACGATCATATGGGCGCCATTTTGAAAGACATCTTATCTTCCGATCTCAACGTAAAATTCAAAACGGTGTAGTTTGGATTAGCTAACAATAATCTAAAATGCAAAAATTGTTAATTGCATTACGAGCCTCCTGAAAAATATCTGAACGAGAACTGACATGTGCAACAATCATATTGGCACCATTTTGAATGACATCCTATCCTCCGATCTCAAAGTAAAAATTGAAAGCGTTGTTGTTCTGATTATATAACAATAATCTAAAATGAAAAATTGTTACTACTATTACGAGTCTCGTAATAAAATCCGTGATCGAGAACTGACATGTGCAATGATCTTATGGGCACCATTTTGAATGACATCCTATCCTCCGATCTCAAAGTAAAAATTGAAAGCGGTGTTGTTCTGATTATATAACAATAATCTAAAATGAAAAATTGTTAATACTATTACGAGCCTCGTAATAAAATCCGTGAATGAGAACTGACATGTGCAACGATCAAATTGGCGCAATGTTATAGACATCCTAATTTCCGATCTCAACGTAAAAATTCAAATCGGTGCAGTCTGGATTAGTTAAATATAATCTAAAATGTAAAAATTGTTAATACTATTACGAGCCTCGTGAAAATTCTCTGAACGAGAACTGACATGTGCAATGATCATATGGGCGCCATTTTGAAAAACATCTTATCTTCCGACCCCAACGTGAAAATTCAAAACGGTGTAGTTTGGATTAGTTAACAATAATCTAAAATGTAAAAATTGTTAATACTATTACGAGCCTCGTGAAAAATCTCTGAACGAGAACTGACATGTGCAACGATCAAATGGGCGCCATTTTGAAAGACATCTTATCTTCCAATCCCAACGTAAAAATTCAAAACGGTGTAGTTTTGATTAGTTAACAATAATCTAAAATGCAAAAATTGTTAATCCAATTACGAGCCTCGTGAAAAAATACCTGATCGAGAACTGACATGAGCAATGATCTTATGGGTGCCATTTTGAAAGACATCCTATCCTCCGTTCTTAAAGTAAAAATTGAAAGCGTTGTTGTTCTGATTATATAACAATAATCTAAAATGAAAAATTGTTACTACTATTACGAGTCTCGTAATAAAATCCGTGAACGAGAACTGACATGTGCAACGATCATATGGGCGCAATGTTATAGACATCCTAATTTCCGATCTCAACTTAAAAATTCAAAACGGTGTAGTTTGCATTAGTTGACAATAATCTAAAATGCAAAAATTGTTAATACTATTACGAGCCTCGTAAAAAAATACCTGAACGAGAACTGACATGTGCAATGATCTTATGAGTGCCATTTCTTTATCTTCCGATGCCATTTATCTTCCGATCTCAACGTAAAAATTCAAAACGGTGTAGTTTGGATTAGTTAACAATAATCTAAAATGCAAAAATTGTTAATACTATTACGAGCCTCGTGAAAAAATACCTGAACGAGAACTGACATGTGCAATGATCTTATGGGTGCCATTTCTTTATCTTCCGATGCCATTTATCTTCCGATCTCAACGTAAAAATTCAAAACGGTGTAGTTTGGATTAATTAACAATAATCTAAAATGCAAAAATTGTTAATACTATTATGAGCCTCGTGAAAATTTTCTGAACGAGAACTGACATGTGCAATGATCATATGGGCGCCATTTTGAAAAACATCTTATCTTCCGACCCCAACGTAAAAATTCAAAACGGTGTAGTTTGGATTAATTAACAATAATCTAAAATGCAAAAATTGTTAATACTATTATGAGCCTCGTGAAAAATCGCTGAACGAGAACTGACATGTGCAACGATCATATGGGCGCAATGTTATACTCATCTTAATTTCCGATCTCAACGTAAAAATTCAAAACGGTGTAGTTTCCATTAGTTAACAATAATCTAAAATGCAAAAATTGTTAATACTATTACGAGCCTCATGAAAAATCTCTGAACGAGAACTGACATGTGCAACGATCATATGGGCGCAATGTTGGAAGTGATCCTATCATCCGATCTCAACGTAAAAATTCAAAACGGTGTAGTTTGGATTAGTTAACAATAATCTAAAATGCAAAAATTGTTAATACTATTACGAGCCTCGTAAAAAAATACCTGAACGAGAACTGACATGTGCAATGATTTTATGGGTGCCATTTCTTTATCTTCCGATGCCATTTATCTTCCGATCTCAACGTAAAAATTCAAAACGGTGTAGATTGGATTAGTTAACAATAATCTAAAATGCAAAAATTGTTAATACTATTACGAGCCTCGTGAAAAATATCTGAACCAGAACTGACATGTGCAACGATCATATGGGCGCCATTTTGAAAGACATCCTATCCTCCGATCTCAAATTAAAAATTGAATACGGTGTAGTTTGGATTAGTTAACAATAATCTAAAATGCAAGAATTGTTAATACTATTACGAGCCTCGTGAGAAATCTCTGAACGAGAACTGACATGTGCAACGATCATATTGGCGCCATTTTGAAAGACATCTTATCTTCCGATCTCAACGTAAAATTCAAAACGGTGTAGTTTGGATTGGTTAACAATAATCTAAAATTCAAAAATTGTTAATACTATTACGAGCCTCGTGAAAAATATCTGAACGAGAACTGACATGTGCAACGATCATATGGGCGTTATTTTGATAGACATCCGATCCTCCGATCTCAAAGTAAAAATTGAAAGCGGTGTTGCTCTGATTAGTTAACAATAATCTAAAATGCAAAAATTGTTAATACTATTACGAGCCTCGTGAGAAATCTCTGAACGAGAACTGACATGTGCAACGATCATATGGGCGCCATTTTGAAAGACATCTTATCTTCCGATCTCAACGTAAAAATTCAAAACGGTGTAGTTTGGATTAGCTAACAATAATCTAAAATGCAAAAATTGTTAATTTTATTACGAGCCTCCTGAAAAATATCTGAACGAGAACTGACATGTGCAACAATCATATTGGCGCCATTTTGAAAGACATCTTATCTTCGATCTCAACGTAAAAATTCATAACGGTGTAGTTTGGATTAGTTAACAATAATCTAAAATGCAAAAATTGTTAATACTATTACGAGCCGCGTAAAAAAATTCCTGACCGCGAATGGATATGTGCAACAATCATATGGGCGCCATTTTGATAGACATGCTATCCTCCGATCTCAACGTAAAAATTCAAAACGGTGTAGTTTGGATTAGTTAACAATAATCTAAAATGCAAAAACTGTTAATACTATTATGAGCCTCGTGAAAAATCGCTGAACGAGAACTGACATGTGCAACGATCATATGGGCGCAATGTTATACACATCTTAATTTCCGATCTCAACGTAAAAATTCAAAACGGTGTAGTTTGCATTAGTTAACAATAATCTAAAATGCAAAAATTGTTAATACTATTACGAGCCTCGTAAAAAAATACCTGAACGAGAACTGACATGTGCAATGATCTTATGAGTGCCATTTCTTTATCTTCCGATGCCATTTATCTTCCGATCTCAACGTAAAAATTCATAACGGTGTAGTTTGGATTAGTTAACAATAATCTAAAATGCAAAAATTGTTAATACTATAACGAGCCGCGTAAAAAAATTCCTGACCGCGAATGGATATGTGCAACAATCATATGGGCGCCATTTTGATAGACATGCTATCCTCCGATCTCAAAGTAAAAATTGAAAGCGGTGTTGTTCTGATTATATTACAATAATCTAAAATGAAAAATTGTTAATACTATTACGAGCCTCGTAATAAAATCCGTGAACGAGAACTGACATGTGCAATGATCTTATGGGCACCATGTGAAAGACATCCTATCTTCTGATATCAAAGTAAAATTTGAAAGCGGTGTTGCTCTGATTAGTTAACAATAATCTAAAATGCAAAAATTGTTAATACTATTACGAGCCTCGTGAGAAATATCTGAACGAGAACTGACATGTGCAACGATCATATGGGCGTTATTTTGAAAGACATCCGATCCTCCGATCTCAAAGTAAAAATTGAAAGCGGTGTTGCTCTGATTAGTTAACAATAATCTAAAATGCAAAAATTGTTAATACTATTACGAGCCTCGTGAGAAATCTCTGAATGAGAACTGACATGTGCAACGATCATATGGGCGCCATTTTGAAAGACATCTTATCTTCCGATCTCAACGTAAAAATTCAAAACGGTGTAGTTTGGATTAGCTAACAATAATCTAAAATGCAAAAATTGTTAATTGCATTACGAGCCTCCTGAAAAATATCTGAACGAGAACTGACATGTGCAACAATCATATTGGCACCATTTTGAATGACATCCTATCCTCCGATCTCAAAGTAAAAATTGAAAGCGTTGTTGTTCTGATTATATAACAATAATCTAAAATGAAAAATTGTTACTACTATTACGAGTCTCGTAATAAAATCCGTGATCGAGAACTGACATGTGCAATGATCTTATGGGCACCATTTTGAATGACATCCTATCCTCCGATCTCAAAGTAAAAATTGAAAGCGGTGTTGTTCTGATTATATAACAATAATCTAAAATGAAAAATTGTTAATACTATTACGAGCCTCGTAATAAAATCCGTGAATGAGAACTGACATGTGCAACGATCATATTGGCGCAATGTTATAGACATCCTAATTTCCGATCTCAACGTAAAAATTCAAATCGGTGCAGTCTGGATTAGTTAAATATAATCTAAAATGTAAAAATTGTTAATACTATTACGAGCCTCGTGAAAATTCTCTGAACGAGAACTGACATGTGCAATGATCATATGGGCGCCATTTTGAAAAACATCTTATCTTCCGACCCCAACGTGAAAATTCAAAACGGTGTAGTTTGGATTAGTTAACAATAATCTAAAATGTAAAAATTGTTAATACTATTACGAGCCTCGTGAAAAATCTCTGAACGAGAACTGACATGTGCAACGATCAAATGGGCGCCATTTTGAAAGACATCTTATCTTCCAATCCCAACGTAAAAATTCAAAACGGTGTAGTTTTGATTAGTTAACAATAATCTAAAATGCAAAAATTGTTAATCCAATTACGAGCCTCGTGAAAAAATACCTGATCGAGAACTGACATGAGCAATGATCTTATGGGTGCCATTTTGAAAGACATCCTATCCTCCGATCTCAAAGTAAAAATTGAAAGCGTTGTTGTTCTGATTATATAACAATAATCTAAAATGAAAAATTGTTACTACTATTACGAGTCTCGTAATAAAATCCGTGAACGAGAACTGACATGTGCAACGATTATATGGGCGCAATGTTATAGACATCCTAATTTCCGATCTCAACTTAAAAATTCAAAACGGTGTAGTTTGCATTAGTTGACAATAATCTAAAATGCAAAAATTGTTAATACTATTACGAGCCTCGTAAAAAAATACCTGAACGAGAACTGACATGTGCAATGATCTTATGAGTGCCATTTCTTTATCTTCCGATGCCATTTATCTTCCGATCTCAACGTAAAAATTCAAAACGGTGTAGTTTGGATTAGTTAACAATAATCTAAAATGCAAAAATTGTTAATTCTATTACGAGCCTCGTGAAAAAATACCTGAACGAGAACTGACATGTGCAATGATCTTATGGGTGCCATTTCTTTATCTTCCGATGCCATTTATCTTCCGATCTCAACGTAAAAATTCAAAACGGTGTAGTTTGGATTAATTAACAATAATCTAAAATGCAAAAATTGTTAATACTATTATGAGCCTCGTGAAAAATCGCTGAACGAGAACTGACATGTGCAACGATCATATGGGCGCAATGTTATACACATGTTAATTTCCGATCTCAACGTAAAAATTCAAAACGGTGTAGTTTGCATTAGTTAGAAATAATCTAAAATGCAAAAATTGTTAATACTATTACGAGCCTCGTGAAAAATCTCTGAACGAGAACTGACATGTGCAACGATCATATGATTAGTTTACAATAATCTAAAATGCAAAAATTGTTAATACTATTACGAGCCTCGTGTAAGAATACCTGAACGAGAACTGACATGTGCAATGATCTTATGGGTGCCATTTCTTTATCTTCCGATGCCATTTATTTTCCGATCTCAACGTAAAAATTCAAAACGGTGTAGTTTGGATTAGCTAACAATAATCTAAAATGCAAAAATTGTTAATTGTATTACGAGCCTCCTGAAAAATATCTGAACGAGAACTGACATGTGCAACAATCATATTGGCGCCATTTTGAAAGACATCTTATCTTCCGATCTCAACGTAAAAATTCATAACGGTGTAGTTTGGATTAGTTAACAATAATCTAAAATGCAAAAGTTGTTAATACTATTACGAGCCGCGTAAAAAAATTCCTGACCGTGAATGGATATGTGCAACAATCATATGGGCACCATGTGAAAGACATCCTATCTTCTGATATCAAAGTAAAATTTGAAAGAGGAGTTGTTCTGATTATATAACCATAATCTAAAATGAAAAATTGTTAATACTATTACGAGCCTCGTAATAAAGTCCGTGAACGAGAACTGACATGTGCAACGATCATATGGGCGCAATGTTATAGACATCCTAATTTCCGATCTCAACGTAAAAATTCAAATCGGTGTAGTTTGGATTAGTTAGCAATAATATTAAATGTAAAAATTGTTAATACTATTACGAGCCTCGTGAAAAATCTCTGAACGAGAACTGACATGTGCAACGATCAAATGGGCGCCATTTTGAAAGACATCTTATCTTCCAATCCCAACGTAAAAGTTCAAAACGGTGTAGTTTGGATTAGTTAACAATAATCTAAAATGCAAAAATTGTTAATACTATTACGAGCCTCGTAAAAAAATACCTGAACGAGAACTGACATGTGCAATGATCTTATGGGTGCCATTTCTTTATCTTCCGATGCCATTTATCTTCCGATCTCAACGTAAAAATTCAAAACGGTGTAGATTGGATTAGTTAACAATAATCTAAAATGCAAAAATTGTTAATACTATTACGAGCCTCGTGAAAAATCGCTGAACGAGAACAGACATGTGCAACGATCTTATGGGCGCCATTTTGAAAGACATCTTTTCTTCCGATCTCAACGTAAAAATTCAAAACGGTGTAGTTTGGATTAGTTGACAATAATCTAAAATGCAAAAATTGTTAATACTATTACGAGCCTCGTGAAAAATATCTGAACGAGAACTGACATGTGCAACGATCATATGGGCGTTATTTTGAAAGACATCCGATCCTCCGATCTCAAAGTAAAAATTGAAAGCGGTGTTGCTCTGATTAGTTAACAATAATCTAAAATGCAAAAATTGTTAATACTATTACGAGCCTCGTGAGAAATCTCTGAACGAGAACTGACATGTGCAACGATCATATGGGCGCCATTTTGAAAGACATCTTATCTTCCGATCTCAACGTAAAAATTCAAAACGGTGTAGTTTGGATTAGCTAACAATAATCTAAAATGCAAAAATTGTTAATTTTATTACGAGCCTCCTGAAAAATATCTGAACGAGAACTGACATGTGCAACAATCATATTGGCGCCATTTTGAAAGACATCTTATCTTCCGATCTCAACGTAAAAATTCATAACGGTGTAGTTTGGATTAGTTAACAATAATCTAAAATGCAAAAGTTGTTAATACTATTACGAGCCGCGTAAAAAAATTCCTGACCGTGAATGGATATGTGCAACAATCATATGGGCGCCATTTTGATAGACATGCTATCCTCCGATCTCAACGTAAAAATTCAAAACGGTGTAGTTTGGATTAGTTAACAATAATCTAAAATGCAAAAATTGTTAATACTATTATGAGCCTCGTGAAAAATCGCTGAACGAGAACTGACATGTGCAACGATCATATGGGCGCAATGTTATACACATCTTAATTTCCGATCTCAACGTAAAAATTCAAAACGGTGTAGTTTGGATTAGTTAACTATAATCTAAAATGCAAAAATTGTTAATACTATTACGAGCCGCGTAGAAAAATTCCTGACCGCGAATGGATATGTGCAACAATCATATGGGCGCCATTTTGATAGACATGCTATCCTCCGATCTCAACGTAAAAATTCAAAACGGTGTAGTTTGGATTAGTTAACAATAATCTAAAATGCAAAAACTGTTAATACTATTATGAGCCTCGTGAAAAATCGCTGAACGAGAACTGACATGTGCAACGATCATATGGGCGCAATGTTATACACATCTTAATTTCCGATCTCAACGTAAAAATTCAAAACGGTGTAGTTTGCATTAGTTAACAATAATCTAAAATGCAAAAATTGTTAATACTATTACGAGCCTCGTAAAAAAATACCTGAACGAGAACTGACATGTGCAATGATCTTATGAGTGCCATTTCTTTATCTTCCGATGCCATTTATCTTCCGATCTCAACGTAAAAATTCATAACGGTGTAGTTTGGATTAGTTAACAATAATCTAAAATGCAAAAATTGTTAATACTATAACGAGCCGCGTAAAAAAATTCCTGACCGCGAATGGATATGTGCAACAATCATATGGGCGCCATTTTGATAGACATGCTATCCTCCGATCTCAAAGTAAAAATTGAAAGCGGTGTTGTTCTGATTATATTACAATAATCTAAAATGAAAAATTGTTAATACTATTACGAGCCTCGTAATAAAATCCGTGAACGAGAACTGACATGTGCAATGATCTTATGGGCACCATGTGAAAGACATCCTATCTTCTGATATCAAAGTAAAATTTGAAAGCGGTGTTGCTCTGATTAGTTAACAATAATCTAAAATGCAAAAATTGTTAATACTATTACGAGCCTCGTGAGAAATATCTGAACGAGAACTGACATGTGCAACGATCATATGGGCGTTATTTTGAAAGACATCCGATCCTCCGATCTCAAAGTAAAAATTGAAAGCGGTGTTGCTCTGATTAGTTAACAATAATCTAAAATGCAAAAATTGTTAATACTATTACGAGCCACGTGAGAAATCTCTGAATGAGAACTGACATGTGCAACGATCATATGGGCGCCATTTTGAAAGACATCTTATCTTCCGATCTCAACGTAAAAATTCAAAACGGTGTAGTTTGGATTAGCTAACAATAATCTAAAATGCAAAAATTGTTAATTGCATTACGAGCCTCCTGAAAAATATCTGAACGAGAACTGACATGTGCAACAATCATATTGGCACCATTTTGAATGACATCCTATCCTCCGATCTCAAAGTAAAAATTGAAAGCGTTGTTGTTCTGATTATATAACAATAATCTAAAATGAAAAATTGTTACTACTATTACGAGTCTCGTAATAAAATCCGTGATCGAGAACTGACATGTGCAATGATCTTATGGGCACCATTTTGAATGACATCCTATCCTCCGATCTCAAAGTAAAAATTGAAAGCGGTGTTGTTCTGATTATATAACAATAATCTAAAATGAAAAATTGTTAATACTATTACGAGCCTCGTAATAAAATCCGTGAATGAGAACTGACATGTGCAACGATCATATTGGCGCAATGTTATAGACATCCTAATTTCCGATCTCAACGTAAAAATTCAAATCGGTGCAGTCTGGATTAGTTAAATATAATCTAAAATGTAAAAATTGTTAATACTATTACGAGCCTCGTGAAAATTCTCTGAACGAGAACTGACATGTGCAATGATCATATGGGCGCCATTTTGAAAAACATCTTATCTTCCGACCCCAACGTGAAAATTCAAAACGGTGTAGTTTGGATTAGTTAACAATAATCTAAAATGTAAAAATTGTTAATACTATTACGAGCCTCGTGAAAAATCTCTGAACGAGAACTGACATGTGCAACGATCAAATGGGCGCCATTTTGAAAGACATCTTATCTTCCAATCCCAACGTAAAAATTCAAAACGGTGTAGTTTTGATTAGTTAACAATAATCTAAAATGCAAAAATTGTTAATCCAATTACGAGCCTCGTGAAAAAATACCTGATCGAGAACTGACATGAGCAATGATCTTATGGGTGCCATTTTGAAAGACATCCTATCCTCCGATCTCAAAGTAAAAATTGAAAGCGTTGTTGTTCTGATTATATAACAATAATCTAAAATGAAAAATTGTTACTACTATTACGAGTCTCGTAATAAAATCCGTGAACGAGAACTGACATGTGCAACGATCATATGGGCGCAATGTTATAGACATCCTAATTTCCGATCTCAACTTAAAAATTCAAAACGGTGTAGTTTGCATTAGTTGACAATAATCTAAAATGCAAAAATTGTTAATACTATTACGAGCCTCGTAAAAAAATACCTGAACGAGAACTGACATGTGCAATGATCTTATGAGTGCCATTTCTTTATCTTCCGATGCCATTTATCTTCCGATCTCAACGTAAAAATTCAAAACGGTGTAGTTTAGATTAGTTAACAATAATCTAAAATGCAAAAATTGTTAATACTATTACGAGCCTCGTGAAAAAATACCTGAACGAGAACTGACATGTGCAATGATCTTATGGGTGCCATTTCTTTATCTTCCGATGCCATTTATCTTCCGATCTCAACGTAAAAATTCAAAACGGTGTAGTTTGGATTAATTAACAATAATCTAAAATGCAAAAATTGTTAATACTATTATGAGCCTCGTGAAAAATCGCTGAACGAGAACTGACATGTGCAACGATCATATGGGCGCAATGTTATACACATGTTAATTTCCGATCTCAACGTAAAAATTCAAAACGGTGTAGTTTGCATTAGTTAGAAATAATCTAAAATGCAAAAATTGTTAATACTATTACGAGCCTCGTGAAAAATCTCTGAACGAGAACTGACATGTGCAACGATCATATGATTAGTTTACAATAATCTAAAATGCAAAAATTGTTAATACTATTACGAGCCTCGTGTAAGAATACCTGAACGAGAACTGACATGTGCAATGATCTTATGGGTGCCATTTCTTTATCTTCCGATGCCATTTATTTTCCGATCTCAACGTAAAAATTCAAAACGGTGTAGTTTGGATTAGCTAACAATAATCTAAAATGCAAAAATTGTTAATTGTATTACGAGCCTCCTGAAAAATATCTGAACGAGAACTGACATGTGCAACAATCATATTGGCGCCATTTTGAAAGACATCTTATCTTCCGATCTCAACGTAAAAATTCATAACGGTGTAGTTTGGATTAGTTAACAATAATCTAAAATGCAAAAGTTGTTAATACTATTACGAGCCGCGTAAAAAAATTCCTGACCGTGAATGGATATGTGCAACAATCATATGGGCACCATGTGAAAGACATCCTATCTTCTGATATCAAAGTAAAATTTGAAAGCGGGGTTGTTCTGATTATATAACCATAATCTAAAATGAAAAATTGTTAATACTATTACGAGCCTCGTAATAAAGTCCGTGAACGAGAACTGACATGTGCAACGATCATATGGGCGCAATGTTATAGACATCCTAATTTCCGATCTCAACGTAAAAATTCAAATCGGTGTAGTTTGGATTAGTTAGCAATAATATTAAATGTAAAAATTGTTAATACTATTACGAGCCTCGTGAAAAATCTCTGAACGAGAACTGACATGTGCAACGATCAAATGGGCGCCATTTTGAAAGACATCTTATCTTCCAATCCCAACGTAAAAGTTCAAAACGGTGTAGTTTGGATTAGTTAACAATAATCTAAAATGCAAAAATTGTTAATACTATTACGAGCCTCGTAAAAAAATACCTGAACGAGAACTGACATGTGCAATGATCTTATGGGTGCCATTTCTTTATCTTCCGATGCCATTTATCTTCCGATCTCAACGTAAAAATTCAAAACGGTGTAGATTGGATTAGTTAACAATAATCTAAAATGCAAAAATTGTTAATACTATTACGAGCCT
Source organism: Muscidifurax raptorellus (assembly GCA_020010945.3). NCBI lineage: Eukaryota > Metazoa > Arthropoda > Insecta > Hymenoptera > Pteromalidae > Muscidifurax > Muscidifurax raptorellus. The sequence goes on from JAHUUD020000046.1 coordinate 15,472, forward strand.
CGTGAAAAATCGCTGAACGAGAACAGACATGTGCAACGATCTTATCGGCGCCATTTTGAAAGACATCTTTTCTTCCGATCTCAACGTAAAAATTCAAAACGGTGTAGTTTGGATTAGTTGACAATAATCTAAAATGCAAAAATTGTTAATACTATTACGAGCCTCGTGAAAAATATCTGAACGAGAACTGACATGTGCAACGATCATATGGGCGTTATTTTGAAAGACATCCGATCCTCCGATCTCAAAGTAAAAATTGAAAGCGGTGTTGCTCTGATTAGTTAACAATAATCTAAAATGCAAAAATTGTTAATACTATTACGAGCCTCGTGAGAAATCTCTGAACGAGAACTGACATGTGCAACGATCATATGGGCGCCATTTTGAAAGACATCTTATCTTCCGATCTCAACGTAAAAATTCAAAACGGTGTAGTTTGGATTAGCTAACAATAATCTAAAATGCAAAAATTGTTAATTTTATTACGAGCCTCCTGAAAAATATCTGAACGAGAACTGACATGTGCAACAATCATATTGGCGCCATATTGAAAGACATCTTATCTTCCGATCTCAACGTAAAAATTCATAACGGTGTAGTTTGGATTAGTTAACAATAATCTAAAATGCAAAAATTGTTAATACTATTACGAGCCGCGTAGAAAAATTCCTGACCGCGAATGGATATGTGCAACAATCATATGGGCGCCATTTTGATAGACATGCTATCCTCCGATCTCAACGTAAAAATTCAAAACGGTGTAGTTTGGATTAGTTAACAATAATCTAAAATGCAAAAATTGTTAATACTATTATGAGCCTCGTGAAAAATCGCTGAACGAGAACTGACATGTGCAACGATCATATGGGCGCAATGTTATACACATCTTAATTTCCGATCTCAACGTAAAAATTCAAAACGGTGTAGTTTGGATTAGTTAACTATAATCTAAAATGCAAAAATTGTTAATACTATTACGAGCCGCGTAGAAAAATTCCTGACCGCGAATGGATATGTGCAACAATCATATGGGCGCCATTTTGATAGACATGCTATCCTCCGATCTCAAAGTAAAAATTGAAAGCGGTGTTGTTCTGATTATATTACAATAATCTAAAATGAAAAATTGTTAATACTATTACGAGCCTCGTAATAAAATCCGTGAACGAGAACTGACATGTGCAATGATCTTATGGGCACCATGTGAAAGACATCCTATCTTCTGATATCAAAGTAAAATTTGAAAGCGGGGTTGTTCTGATTATATAACCATAATCTAAAATGAAAAATTGTTAATACTATTACGAGCCTCGTAATAAAGTCCGTGAACGAGAACTGACATATGCAACGATCATATGGGCGCAATGTTATAGACATCCTAATTTCCGATCTCAACGTAAAAATTCAAAACGGTGTAGTTTGGATTAGTTAGCAATAATATTAAATGTAAAAATTGTTAATACTATTACGAGCCTCGTGAAAAATCTCTGAACGAGAACTGACATGTGCAACGATCAAATGGGCGCCATTTTGAAAGACATCTTATCTTCCAATCCCAACGTTAAAGTTCAAAACGGTGTAGTTTGGATTAGTTAACAATAATCTAAAATGCAAAAATTGTTAATACTATTACGAGCCTCGTAAAAAAATACCTGAACGAGAACTGACATGTGCAATGATCTTATGGGTGCCATTTCTTTATCTTCCGATGCCATTTATCTTCCGATCTCAACGTAAAAATTCAAAACGGTGTAGATTGGATTAGTTAACAATAATCTAAAATGCAAAAATTGTTAATACTATTACGAGCCTCGTGAAAAATCGCTGAACGAGAACAGACATGTGCAACGATCTTATGGGCGCCATTTTGAAAGACATCTTTTCTTCCGATCTCAACGTAAAAATTCAAAACGGTGTAGTTTGGATTAGTTGACAATAATCTAAAATGCAAAAATTGTTAATACTATTACGAGCCTCGTGAAAAATATCTGAACGAGAACTGACATGTGCAACGATCATATGGGCGTTATTTTGAAAGACATCCGATCCTCCGATCTCAAAGTAAAAATTGAAATCGGTGTTGCTCTGATTAGTTAACAATAATCTAAAATGCAAAAATTGTTAATACTATTACGAGCCTCGTGAGAAATCTCTGAACGAGAACTGACATGTGCAACGATCATATGGGCGCCATTTTGAAAGACATCTTATCTTCCGATCTCAACGTAAAAATTCAAAACGGTGTAGTTTGGATTAGCTAACAATAATCTAAAATGCAAAAATTGTTAATTTTATTACGAGCCTCCTGAAAAATATCTGAACGAGAACTGACATGTGCAACAATCATATTGGCGCCATATTGAAAGACATCTTATCTTCCGATCTCAACGTAAAAATTCATAACGGTGTAGTTTGGATTAGTTAACAATAATCTAAAATGCAAAAATTGTTAATACTATTACGAGCCGCGTAGAAAAATTCCTGACCGCGAATGGATATGTGCAACAATCATATGGGCGCCATTTTGATAGACATGCTATCCTCCGATCTCAACGTAAAAATTCAAAACGGTGTAGTTTGGATTAGTTAACAATAATCTAAAATGCAAAAATTGTTAATACTATTATGAGCCTCGTGAAAAATCGCTGAACGAGAACTGACATGTGCAACGATCATATGGGCGCAATGTTATACACATCTTAATTTCCGATCTCAACGTAAAAATTCAAAACGGTGTAGTTTGGATTAGTTAACTATAATCTAAAATGCAAAAATTGTTAATACTATTACGAGCCGCGTAGAAAAATTCCTGACCGCGAATGGATATGTGCAACAATCATATGGGCGCCATTTTGATAGACATGCTATCCTCCGATCTCAACGTAAAAATTCTAAACGGTGTAGTTTGGATTAGTTAACAATAATCTAAAATGCAAAAATTGTTAATACTATTATGAGCCTCGTGAAAAATCGCTGAACGAGAACTGACATGTGCAACGATCATATGGGCGCAATGTTATACACATCTTAATTTCCGATCTCAACGTAAAAATTCAAAACGGTGTAGTTTGCATTAGTTAACAATAATCTAAAATGCAAAAATTGTTAATACTATTATGAGCCTCGTAAAAAAATACCTGAACGAGAACTGACATGTGCAATGATCTTATGAGTGCCATTTCTTTATCTTCCGATGCCATTTATCTTCCGATCTCAACGTAAAAATTCATAACGGTGTAGCTGGATTAGTTTACAATAATCTAAAATGCAAAAATTGTTAATACTATTACGAGCCGCGTAAAAAAATTCCTGACCGCGAATGGATATGTGCAACAATAATATGGGCGCCATTTTGATAGACATGCTATCCTCCGATCTTAAAGTAAAAATGAAAGCGGTGTTGTTCTGATTATATTACAATAATCTAAAATGAAAAATTGTTAATACTATTACGAGCCTCGTAATAAAATCCGTGAACGAGAACTGACATGTGCAATGATCTTATGGGCACCATGTGAAAGACATCCTATCTTCTGATATCAAAGTAAAATTTGAAAGCGGGGTTGTTCTGATTATATAACCATAATCTAAAATGAAAAGTTGTTAATACTATTACGAGCCTCGTAATAAAGTCCGTGAACGAGAACTGACATGTGCAACGATCATATGGGCGCAATGTTATAGACATCCTAATTTCCGATCTCAACGTAAAAATTCAAATCGGTGTAGTTTGGATTAGTTAGCAATAATATTAAATGTAAAAATTGTTAATACTATTACGAGCCTCGTGAAAAATCTCTGAACGAGAACTGACATGTGCAACGATCAAATGGGCGCCATTTTGAAAGACATCTTATCTTCCAATCCCAACGTAAAAGTTCAAAACGGTGTAGTTTGGATAAGTTAACAATAATCTAAAATGCAAAAATTGTTAATCCAATTACGAGCCTCGTGAAAAAATACCTGATCGAGAACTGACATATGCAATGATCTTATGGGTGCCATTTTGAAAGACATCCTATCCTCCGATCTCAAAGTAAAAATTGGAAGCGTTGTTGTTCTGATTATATAACAATAATCTAAAATGAAAAATTGTTACTACTATTACGAGTCTCGTAATAAAATCCGTGAACGAGAACTGACATGTGCAACGATCATATGGGCGCAATGTTATAGACATCCTAATTTCCGATCTCAACTTAAAAATTCAAAGCGGTGTAGTTTGCATTAGTTAACAATAATCTAAAATGCAAAAATTGTTAATACTATTACGAGCCTCGTGAAAAAATACCTGAACGAGAACTGACATGTGCAATGATCTTATGGGCACCATGTGAAAGACATATTGTCTTCCAATCCCAACGTAAAAATTCAAAACGGTGTAGTTTGTATTAGTTAACAATAATCTGAAATGCAAAAATTGTTAATACTATTACGAGCCTCGTGAAAAAATACCTGAACGAGAACTGACATGTGCAACGATCATATGGGCGTTATTTTGAAAGACATCCTATCCTCCGATCTCAAAGTAAAAATTGAAAGCGGTGTGCTCTGATTAGTTAACAATAATCTAAAATGCAAAAATTGTTAATACTATTACGAGCCTCGTAATAAAATCCGTGAACGCGAACTGACATGTGCAACGATCATATGGGCGCCATTTTGAAAGACATCCTAATTTCCGATCTCAACGTAAAAATTCAAAACGGTGTAGTTTGGACTAGTTAAGAGTAATCTAAAATGCAAAAATTGCTATGACTACTACGAGCCTCGTGAAAAATCTCTGAACGAGAACTGACATGTGCAACGATCATATGGGCGCAATGTTATAGACATCCTAATTTTCGATCTCAACGTAAAAATTCAAAACGGTATAGTTTGAATTAGTTAACAATAATCTAAAATGCAAAAATTGGTCATACTATTACGAGCCTCGAGAAAAATCTCTGAACGAGAACTGACATATGCAACGATCATATGGGCGCCATTTTGAAAGACATCTTATCTTCCGATCCCAACGTGAAAATTCAAAACGGTGTAGTTTGGATTAGTTAACAATAATCTAAAATGCAAAAATTGTTAATACTATTACGAGCCTCCTGAAAAAATACCTGAACGAGAACTGACATGTGCAATGAGCATATGGGCGCCATTTTGGAAGTCATCCTATCATCCGATCCCAACGTGAAAATTCAAAACGGTGTAGTTTGGATTAGTAAACAGTAATCTAAAAGCAAAATTTGTTAATCCAATTACGAGCCTCGTGAAAAAATACCTGATCGAGAACTGACATGTGCAATGATCTTATGGGTGCCATTTTGAAAGACATCCTATCCTCCGATCTCAAAGTAAAAATTGGAAGCGTTGTTGTTCTGATTATATAACAATAATCTAAAATGAAAAATTGTTACTACTATTACGAGTCTCGTAATAAAATCCGTGAACGAGAACTGACATGTGCAACGATCATATGGGCGCAATGTTATAGACATCCTAATTCCCGATCTCAACGTGAAAATTCAAAACGGTGTAGTTAGCATTAGTGAACACTAATCTAAAATGCAAAAATTGTTAATACTATTACGAGCCTCGTGAAAATATCCCTGAACACGAACTGCCATATGCAACGATCTTATGGGCGACATTTTGAGAGACATCCTATCATCCTATGTCAACGTAAAAATTCAGAGCGGTGTAGTTTGGATTAGTTAACAATAATCTAAAATCAAAATTTGTTAATCCTATTACGAGCCTCGTGAAAAATCTCTGAACGAGAACTGACATGTTCAATGATCTTATTGGCGCCATGTGAAAGACATCCTATCTTCCGATCTCAAAGAGAATATTTAAAGCGGTGTAGTCTGCTGTAATACAATGATCTGAAATAAGAAAACTGATTATCCTATTACGAGCCTCTTGAATTAGTTAACGTGGATTAGTTAAGAATAATCTAAAAACAAAATTTGTTTATCCTATTACGAGCCGCGTGAAAAAATCCCTGAACGCGAACTGATATGTGCAACGATCATATGGGCGCCATTTTGCCATTTCTGGCGGTGTAGATTGGATTAGTAAACAGTAATCTAAAAGCAAAATTTGTTAATCCAAGTACAAGCCTCGTGAAAAAATACCTGAACGCGAATTGATATGTGCAATGATCATATGGGCGCCATTTTGAAAGACATCCTATCCTCCGATCTCAAAGTAAAAATTGAAAGTGGTGTTGTTCTGATTATATAACAATAATCTAAAATGAAAAATTGTTAATCCTATTACGAGCCTCGTAAAGCCATCCGTGAACGAGAACTGATATCATCCAATCTCAGCGTAAAAATTCAAAACGGTGTAGTTTGGATTAGTTAACAATAATCTTAAAGCAAAATTTGTTCATCCAATTACGAGCCTCGTGAAAATATCCCTGAACACGAACTGCCATGTGCAACGATCTTATGGGCGACATTTTGAGAGACATCCTATCATCCTATGTCAACGTAAAAATTCAGAGCGGTGTACTTTGGATTAGTTAACAATAATCTAAAATCAAAATTTGTTAATCCTATTACGAGCCTCGTGAAAAATCCCTGAACGAGAACTGACATGTTCAATGATCTTATTGGCGCCATGTGAAAGACATCCTATCTTCCGATCTCAAAGAGAATATTTAAAGCGGTGTAGTCTGCTGTAATACAATGATCTGAAATAAGAAAACTGATTATCCTATTACGAGCCTCTTGAATTAGTTAACGTGGATTAGTTAAGAATAATCTAAAAACAAAATTTGTTTATCCTATTACGAGCCGCGTGAAAAAATCCCTGAACGCGAACTGATATGTGCAACGATCATATGGGCGCCATTTTGTCATTTCTGGCGGTGTAGATTGGATTAGTAAACAGTAATCTAAAAGCAAAATTTGTTAATCCAAGTACAAGCCTCGTGAAAAAATACCTGAACGCGAATTGATATGTGCAATGATCATATGGGCGCCATTTTGAAAGACATCCTATCCTCCGATCTCAAAGTAAAAATTGAAAGTGGTGTTGTTCTGATTATATAACAATAATCTAAAATGAAAAATTGTTAATCCTATTACGAGCCTCGTAAAGCCATGCGTGAACGAGAACTGATATCATCCAATCTCAGCGTAAAAATTCAAAACGGTGTAGTTTGGATTAGTTAACAATAATCTAAAAGCAAAATTTGTTCATTCAATTACGAGCCTCGTGAAAATATCCCTGAACACGAACTGCCATGTGCAACGATCTTATGGGCGACATTTTGAGAGACATCCTATCATCCTATGTCAACGTAAAAATTCAGAGCGGTGTACTTTGGATTAGTTAACAATAATCTAAAATCAAAATTTGTTAATCCTATTACGAGCCTCGTGAAAAATCTCTGAACGAGAACTGACATGTTCAATGATCTTATTGGCGCCATGTGAAAGACATCCTATCTTCCGATCTCAAAGAGAATATTTAAAGCGGTGTAGTCTGCTGTAATACAATGATCTGAAATAAGAAAACTGATTATCCTATTACGAGCCTCTTGAATTAGTTAACGTGGATTAGTTAAGAATAATCTAAAAACAAAATTTGTTTATCCTATTACGAGCCGCGTGAAAAAATCCCTGAACGCGAACTGATATGTGCAACGATCATATGGGCGCCATTTTGCCATTTTTGGCGGTGTAGTTTGGATTAGTAAACAGTAATCTAAAAGCAAAATTTGTTAATCCAAGTACAAGCCTCGTGAAAAAATACCTGAACGCGAATTGATATGTGCAATGATCATATGGGCGCCATTTTGAAAGACATCCTATCCTCCGATCTCAAAGTAAAAATTGAAAGTGGTGTTGTTCTGATTATATAACAATAATCTAAAATGAAAAATTGTTAATCCTATTACGAGCCTCGTAAAGCCATCCGTGAACGAGAACTGATATCATCCAATCTCAGCGTAAAAATTCAAAACGGTGTAGTTTGGATTAGTTAACAATAATCTAAAAGCAAAATTTGTTAATCCAATTACGAGCCTCGTGAAAATATCCCTGAACACGAACTGCCATGTGCAACGATTTTATGGGCGCCTTTTTGTAAGACATCCTATCATCCGATTTCAACGTAAAAATTCAAAACGGTGTAGTTTGAATTAGTTAACAATAATCTAAAATGCAAAGTTCTTTATACTATTACGAGCCTCGTGAAAAATCTCTGAACGAGAACTGACATGTGCAACGATCATATGGGCGCCATTTTGAAAGACATCCTATCCTCCGATCTCAAAGTAAAAATTGAAAGCGGTGTTGTTCTGATTAGTTAACAATAATCTAAAATGCAAAAATTGTTAATACTATTACGAGCCTCGTGAAAAATCTCTGAACGAGAACTGACATGTGCAACGATGATATGGGCGCTATTTTGTAAGACATCCTATCATCCGATTTCAACGTAAAAATTCAAATGTGTGTAGTTTGGATTAATTAACAATAATCTAATAATTCTTTTCTGCTTCCAGCAGGTGTCGTTTTCGATGAGTCTATTGCTCATTACGAGGTAAACGTCCATCATCATTAAGCTTTGATAATAGTGATGAAATTCGTATTTCTATACAACATCAAGATCTATGCCTCTTACCATCGCGTAATTCTATCCACGTATATGGAAAATTGTAACTAAAAGGTGGTTCGACAGCACCAGTTAAAACTAAATTCGTAAACAATGGCATTTGTCATCTGTTTGATGAAATTCGTTATGAAATTAATGCCGTGGAGATAGATAAAAGTAAAAATGTTGGTTTGAGCAGTCTCATGAAAGGATGGACTTCATTTAATTCGAATCAGAATAACATGCTAGAAAACGCAGGCTGGCTTGGCGTTGAAGAAGACGACACATCGTTTATCGATGAACAGGGAAACTTTGACGTTGCAATTCCGCTGAGTATAATCTTGGGCTTTGCAGAAGACTATAAATAAATTATAGTTAACATGAAGCATGAGCTCATACTTACAAGATCGAGAACCGACTTAAATGCAATAATCCAGGAAGGTATTACGTCAGCTGGTGTCTCTACTTATGAAGATTGTGAAGTAAAAATATCGAAGATAGAATGGTTAATGCCATATGTCATTGCATCAGATAAACAAAAAATCCAGCCATTGAATTTTATTGGTAAAGATAACTTCATCTCTATGTGTTTTCGTTCTTGGGAGCTATTTGAATATCCTCTTCTTCCAAGCACAAATAAACACGTCTGGACAGTGAAAACTTCAAATCAGTTGGAGAAACCTCGATTTGTAATTCTCGGACTACAGACAAAGAGAAAAGCTACAAGAACTAAAAATGCTAGTAGATTTGACCATTGTGAAATAAGCAATGTGAAACTTTTGTTAAATTCACAGTAATATCCATACAATAATATGACTCTCGACATATATAACAATCAGTATGCAATTCTCTATGATATGTATGCTAATTTTCAAAAATCTTACTACGGAAGAGATCCACAGCCATTGCTGACAAAGCCTATGTTCATCAAGAATGAACCATTCGTAGTTATTGACTGTTCACGACAAAACGAATCTCTCAAGAACGCTCCTGTCGATGTACGTCTAGAATTTGAGGCTAAAAAAGATTTTCCTGCTAATACTTCAGCGTACTGCATGATCTTACACGATCGCATCGTTCAGTACAATCCTATTAGTGGAGATGTCAAGAAACTCGTCTAAGCTGAACCGAAAAAAAAAAATCAAGATTGACTGTCCACTTTACACCGTCAAACTTATAAAATTATTCTATCAGTCATGCAAACATTTGTAATAAAAAAATAAAAATTACAAAATTTTATAAAAAAATAAAAAAAAGAAAGTAGAAACCGCTATAGGCATACTGGATCAGAGGTAAGAAGGGGAAGCACTCCCCACTCTTTTACCCACTATACATTCTAGATCACTGGGAGCTGGGAGGGGGTGATCTAGAATGCTTATGATCTAGTATGCCTATAGCCTATCTACTGACGCGAAGGTCTAATTTCTATCAATAATAAATCTTGTCGAACTTGAATCCAGACCGAATGATTTTTGCGCGCACTGAAGCTAAGTCCCGAAACGAATAATTTTATGTGCACCGATGCTAAGTCCCGAACCGAGTTCCGACTCGGCTAAATTTTGTCCGACGGCGACTAAGTCCCGATTGAACTTCTAAGATCGTGATAATGCAGGTGTCCGATCCCGCTCAAGATTCTAAGTGCGACTGAAAGAGATTAACCCTGACTAAGAGATTAAGTCCGATTGAGGGGGCCATGCAATTTATCCGGGCCCTTATATAGTCCGGGCTCGCGAATGTTCTAGAATATTCTAACGAAAATTCCCAATAGGAGAGGTTAGCTTTTTCCATATATGGAGTTATCTATGATCGCTCCCTACTCCTCTTCTTACTATTTTTCGTCTCTGGCGTTTTCTTGCACCTTATCATACATCCCCTCCCCCGGATATAATTCCGTCCTGCTCGGTTCTATATTTGTACAGCCGGTCGAGCTTCTTTGCGTCGTATGGCTTCTCCGGGCTTCTTGTAGTCATCAGAGTAGTGATCTATTTTGCCGTGAATATGCTCTTATTGCTCTTGCAATAGGTATCGAGAGAGGGACCGTTGTTGAATTTGGGCCCCGCGATGCGTAGGTAAGGCGGTCCGTCGGTAATAGGTGGAGCATTGTGTGTGCCTGTGTAATCAATGTAGGTCTGAAATCGAATTATGGTAGAAATGACTTCATTTCGGATATTAGGTAAATCGAGGTCGAAAAAGCAGATTGTTAATTTTTCAGCTCCCTAGCAAAAGTGGTTCTATGCGAAAACGCATTTTCAAGTTATTTTTACTTATATCTCGAGAACGGCTTACCGTATAGCAAAATGGCTATCACCAATCGAAAGGTTGCTCAATTACATTGCGAGCGACGAGGAAATATGTATGGAGGGCGCGCCTATGCGCGGACAGCGTTGTGACAATGTTGTCTACGGGTAGGACCCCCTTTCATGTTTTATCGTCGTTTACATTTCTTTTTCATGTTTTATCGCGGAATTTTGAGCTCATCGGAATTGAGAGAAAAATTGTTTTCAATGTAAAATTGAGCGCCCTTTCGATCGGTGATAGTCATTTTACTGTATGGTAAGCCGTTCTCGAGATATAAGCAAAAACAACTTTAAAACGCCGTTTTCGCATACCGCCCCTTTTTCTACGAAGCTGAAATTTTCAGAATCGACTTTATTGACCTCAAGTTACATAATATCCAAAATGCAGCCATCGATTCCAGAGATAAATTGACTGGACTTGAATCGGCGCTAGATTGGACCAAATGCGCACTTGCGCGTTTCTCCATCTCTTACTATATACATATATACATATATACATACACGTACACGTACACACACACACGGTAAATCGGACGGATAGATCGGAAGGCGACGGTGCTCTGCATATAGGATCTCCCCCAATAATACTTATATGACGTAGCGAGAGAAGACTAACGGTTGCTTCTTTTCACAGCATAATCAGCTGTTCGCTTTTCCCAAACCGGGGCCCTCATTCATCGCGACTAGCTTACTACAGTCCTGACGTGTCGATAAAGCAGAGCTGCATTTCATTCTTTATAGTACCTTTTTAGTCCGTAAAGTGTTTGGCGCTACCGTCAACTCGGACTACCGGAAAAATTGTGGAGCACTCTTGAATGAAAATTTAGATGGTACGGCGTATACAACAAAGATAAAATTTTATTATTAATTATAATTCATAAAAATTTATATTTTTAAATTAAATTTTAATAAGGGAGAGAGCGTGATGCCGTGATACAAACTATATTACATCAGCTGATAGCATAGCAGGCTGTTTGGCTGATGTCACACTTTTATAGTAGCACACAGCTGACTTCTATATTTTCACGGGTTGTTATGGCTGGTGACTATACATTATGATGTATCATTAGTTCATCTTTATTGTTTCTTTTTATTTACAAGATAACCTATCTTATCAGTTTATTTATAAAACATGATAGCTTAAATATTTTACAGACTAGGAGTCGAGGTGGCATCCCAAAAATTATTAACACATTTGTTATTTATTTGTTTATAATAATCAAACCAGTAAAAATACAAAACAGTTAACATAAAATTGAAGACATGTATTTATAATGGATTGTTTACTATAAATAAAAAATGATATTATTATTTCTGGTTGTCGACCTTGACATTATTTTGTAGACAAATATTTAAAATATCTTATCATGTAAATAAACAATTAAAATAGCTTATCTTGTAAATAAGTAATTAAGATATTTTATCTTGCAAACAAGTAATTAAGATATCTTAATCACTTATTTATATTGATAAAATAACAGGCGCCAGTGATGACATCATTTGTTATGTCTCGCCATAACAGCCGCACCTGTATACTATTTACAGCAAAAAGCAAGCATATTGACCGCACTATAGACGAGATAAAGGAAACCCGATTTTTAACGGTATTTTCGATATATCTCAAAAACTAATATATCTATCGAAAAATTATACAGTAATGAATAGATAGATCATTTTAATACCTCCAACTTTCTGATTTAACTTTTTTCAATCAGAATTATAGTTTTAAGGTTATGTTCGCCACTTAGGCTCGAACTTAAAGATATAGGAATTCACCTTTATTTTTAATTTCTTACACGCTCATATTAATTGTTTTTAAGTAGCGATTTCTGTAACTACTTCCTCTATTTCCTATTCTATATTACTATTCACGTCGCTTAAAACTGGCTTAATCACTTAATTATTTTATAACATACCTGCTGAAACCGGAACAGCTGTTATTAATCCCAGCGTTATAAAAAGATTGTACGTCACTGCTACACTAAAATTTCCCAACATATTAGCAGCTAAACGAAATTAATAGCATACGATAAAAACATAATTTATGATTGAAATATCTAATTATAAAGTTTATATAAGTATATCATACCTAAATGTAAAATGCTTGCTGTTATCAGAACTATCCAAGGAAATTGTTCCCATACAATATATTCTACTCCTGAAAAGTAAAGTACAAGGAAGACTGGCCACAAGAAAATTGCATTGCAGATACCAATTACTGAAAAAAAGAGAGAGATTTGACCAAATGTTGTATCGCCAACAACTTTTCTAAACAGGACCTATAACAAAGAAATATAACAAAGAAATTCATGTTTATTACTTATATATTTTTGCAGTAGTAATAATATCATTCATTGTAGATGTTATCTTCAAGAGATCATTGTTATATTTATGCAAAACATTACATGACTCGCCTTAGGAGTTAGAGCAGCTCCTGCATACCATTATGCCATAATAGAAATCAACGCTTAGTTGTGTCCGTCATACCGCTGGTAAGCCTACACTCATATATAATCGTCGAAAAATACTGGGGATAGGGTAACACGCTTGATGGAGGCCAAACGTTTTCAGAACGGCCACCATCGTTGGTGCGCTACGATCAAAACGACCGATGATTAAAATAGACAAACAGTCCTAACTTGTGAATTCTCTTCCATAGGTCCAACAAATTATGACACTATATATTTCCATAACTATCGATTGTTGCTGTTAAAGTTGGTGCTGTTTAATTTATCATTGCTTTATATCGATTTAAAATGTCATCCAAATGTTTTTGTACATTATTGTTCTTCAAAGAACAGTAATATAAACAGAATAAAAGACAACCATTTACGTAAGAAGTCTACATCTTCTATACATGGATTGTTCACAGGCTCGCAAGTGCGACTGAAACGTATTTTAATGATCATCTTGTAATGTCCCGAATTCATTGTGCATATATATTCACGCATCATTTTTACGCATAACGTATGTATGACTATACTCGTGCATACAAGCAGAGAACGTATACAGACAAGTAGCTAGTAAGACATCGAGTGCCGAAAATTGAAGTGAGTGCTCTGTCCTCTCCGCATTTCTATCAACATTTCTCGTGCGTGATCTGCGACTATAAAATGTACGCGTCAATCCTTAGTGTGGCGAAGGTTGATTGGACTACCGCAATCTTTGCCATTTAATTTCATAATTGCTTCTATCGACACTGAGGCATTAAGAACCCTGGGTCGGTATCCTCCAGTCTATATGTCGTCTATAGCTTTGTGGTTATGGAAGACAAACTTGTCGTGTGGATCATATGTTTTATGGATTTTATCTTGTGGATTACATGCTGTGGTGGAAGATAGACGGAACGCGAACCGTGGCAGTAACGACGGTCACATTGCGCGGCATTTTGAAAAACGACTCAAATATAGGCGGAAAAGAAAGAATTTAATTATTTTATTTAATTTTAATGAAATTGTATATGAAACTGTTTAAAAATGTAATTCTTAATTATTAAATAAAAATGAATATGGATATCAATGTATTTGTGATAATTGCAATGAATATTGATTCATCCCATGGATGTTCACATCTCCATATCATAGGTATTCGATCTAATTTGAATTAGTATTAAACTTCTTCTCCACATAATTTATAAGTTGTTCGTTTAAATTGCAGTTAAAAGTCGTTGCGTTAAAAATTTATTTATATTTATTTATATTTAGTTGAAGTTGAAAAGAGTAAAGAGTTGAAAAGAGCTTTAACAAGCTTTAACAACAATTTATTGTCATGAAGGATATAAATTTTTTTCATATAATTTTAAATAAAAAAGGTTTCAGAATAAATAATACGTGTTCAATAATATTGTATACAAAAATTAAAATGTTTATTTGAAATACAAAATAATAAATAAAGTTTTATAAATTATTGTTGAGCAACACGCTTAAAACTTATTTCCTATACATATCTTTTGAACATTGTAAATGTATGTAAATTAATTTTTAAAATCTAAAATCTGAATCAGCTTTAGGAGGTGCAACTCTAACCGTGACTGGAATCCTTGCTCTCGCAACTTTAGGACTGCAGAACAAGGGTACTGGAGTAGCCTTACCAGGAGTACCAGGTAGTATTAGTAGTAAGTACCAGGAGAATTTATATCTGTGTAAAGATATGTATAGGAAATAAGTTTTAAGCGTGTTGCTCAACAATAATTTATAAAACTTTATTTATTATTTTGTATTTCAATAAACATTTTAATTTTTGTATACAATATTATTGAACACGTGTTATTTATTCTGAAACCTTTTTTATTTAAAATTATATGAAAAAAATTTATATCCTTCATGACAATAAATTGTTGTTAAAGCTTATTCAACTCTTTACTCTTTTCAACTTCAACTAAATATCAATAAATATAAATAAATTTTTAACGCAACGACTTTTAACTGCAATTTAAACGAACAACTTATAAATTATGTGGAGAAGAAGTTTAATTATAATTATAATTATAATTTACTAATTCAAATTAGATCGAATACCTATGATATGGAGGTGTGAACATCCATGGGATGAATCAATATTCATTGCAATTATCACAAACACATTGATATCCATATTTATTTTTATTTAATAATTAAGAATTACATTTTTAAACAGTTTTATATACAATTTCATTAAAATTAAATAAAATAATTAAATTCTTTCTTTTCCGCCTATATTCGAGTCGTTTTTCAAATTGCCGCGCAATGTGACCGTCGTTACTGTCACGGTTCGCGTTCCGTCTATCTTCCACCACAGCATGTAATCCACAAGATAAAATCCATAAATATATGATCCACACGACAAGTTTGTCTTCCGTAAGCACAAAGCTATAGACGACATATAGACTGGAGGATACCGACCCTGGCATCTATCCATGCAGTGCTGTATTCTTACTCGCATCGCTTATTAAGTGCTTAGAATACACTGAAACCGCGCAACAGTACCGAAATACAGTATAATTCTTTGTTATTAGGCGTAAGTTCAACGTAGCAGTACTGAAGGTCCGTCGAGTGCAACCTCCGGCGCACAGTGTACTAAAATAGGAATTTCGTTGACAAAATTAAATTTCTGCGGCTAGTATCAACCAAATTGGATGATTTTTTTAAAAATGTAGGTTACGAGTTATTAATATCGAGAAAAATATTGGAATTTATTTACCCACCGTTGGTGACCCGTAATAATTCCTGAAAATGAACATTTTTTCTGAAAATCCGACATTTTGCATTTTTACGAGAGGAAAATTGCTTATATATTTGAAATATGACCAAATTAGCAAAGAACATATATATACAGATATAAATACATATATATATATATATATATATATATGTGTATATATATATATATATATATATATATATATATATATATATATATATATATATATATATATATATATATATATATATATATATATTTCTTTGGAATCCTACATGTCAGTGCACAAGTCCATGAGTTAATACACACGACCATAAATATTTTAAACAGGTATAAAATAAAAGCACTTTCATCTAATTCTTTTTAAGGGTTTCAAAAGCATTTGGTTTTAATCGAATATATTTAAATAATAGAAATCAAAAGAAATGGCTTTGTGTTTAAGTTCAGTGGCTCCAAATTCATAAAAATAACCTTCGTTAATGATTTTTCTCTAGACCTAAAATTCTTAACAGTGTAAAATGGATATTGTGGGCGGTTTTTTGAGTTTATAGCCGAACTTTTAAGGTATCGGTAAGAAATAGGATCGTATTTGTATTCAGCAGTTCAAAATACATCAAATTGGTGGGTGCTCGGAATTTTTCTTAGTCCTAGTGATTTTAGACAACTTGATCATTTCGTAAAGTAGTATTTTGTTAAGGGTACGGGCAGCTTCGTCTGCAAGGAGATTTTAAAAAGATCCTCGCGCTAATCGGAAGATAAAAAAATGTTAATTTTTCTATATTTTAAAAATTGTTTAGATTGAAAGATACTTTGAATAGAGCTTTGTTACGTTTGATGTGGAACGTCCCAAATCTATTTTTGGATTCTGCAAAGCAGTTATTTTTGATTTTGAAAATTAGTTTTCGATCTATGGCCATTTTTTGATTTTTAAAAAACTCATTTCGCCTTTTACTTTCTTCCTTAGATGACATGTAACAGTCATTTTTGCAGTTTCTGTAAAAACAAGTAGGAAATAATTTTGGATGCATTTTTAGTCAAAAATAGTGGTTTTGTAAAATGTTTGTATGGATGTGTGTGTTCGTTCCTATACTCATGTATCTCAGCTTCTACTCAGTAATAAACATATATAAAGAAAGAAACAAACTAAAACTATCGATTTTATACTGTTAAGAAATTTAGGCTTACAATCATAGAGATAGTCCTCAGTACAGTCCTCATAGAGAAAATAAATAACATAGAAGTTCTACCGAACCACCGTTTAATCAGTCTTGATCTAAAATCACTGAACACAACCATCGATAATCATTAGTTAAAAAGAGTATCGAAAAAAGGTATACACAAATTGTACAAACATAAGAAATACCTCTAAGTGAAATTTTGTTGGCATGTGAAATACTTATGGAGAACATATTTTTTCAATTCAATAGTAAATTCTACAAACAACTTTTTGGCACACCAATGGGCTTCCCGATTCGGGATTTTTCGCTAATATAGTCATGGACGATCTCGAAACGGATTGCTTATCAAAACCATCTTTTAAACCTGTCGGTTTAAAAGATAGTTTTGATACCATTGGCATTTTTTTACCGATATGTAGATGATATTATTACTTGCGTACCGAACGACAAAGTTGACGAAATTTTCGAAACATTTAATTCCCCTATTGAAAAATCTCACGTGAGATTTTTCAATAGGGTCTTACAATAACAGACTACAATTTACTCATGAAACCAAAATAGATAACTCCATAAGCTTTCTAGACCTTCTATTAATAAAAGACAAAGGTAAATTAATAACTGGTACACCAAACCAACATTCTCTGGCAGATTCTTGAATTGTACATCGAAAGATCCTTTGTCTCAAAAAATTGCCATGGTATATAATCTTGTTAATAAAGCGATACAATTCTCCAACAAAAAGTTCCAAAATAAGAACATCCACAAAATCAGAAAATTATTGCACAACAATAATTATCCACCTGCTTTTGTAAACAAATATATATGAAAACTATTGTGCGCGATTACATCGAACATACCACCGAGGCAACAGACCAGCAGTAATGTAAAATGACATTTTTTTAGCTTACCATATATAAACGGTTTCTAGGAGCAAACCAGTCATGCATTCAAAGCTTGTAACATTGAAACTGTACGAAAAATCGACAGTCAAATTAAGAACATCATCATAAAAGACAAAGATTAGAAAGAAGACAATCTTAAAAAGAATGTTGCATACAAGCTGAAATGTAATGACTGTTATGCTACATACGTCGGTCAAAAAAAAGGAACATAAAAATCAAACAATTGTGTAATATCTGAGCACATAAATAATTTAAATCATACTTTTGACCTTGGAAGTTACCAGATCAAAGACAGAGAGATCAATTTAAATAAAAGATTAGTTTCTGAAATGTTACATATTTACTTGCAAGAAAAGGAAATAAATATGAAAGAATATACACAAAATCTGAATACAGTATACACACATATTATACACCAGCTGAAAGGAAAACAAACATGAGTTATAGTTTTGACGTAAGTAGCGAAATGTTAACACGCCGATCCTCTCTTTCTCTCTAGCTGCCCCGCACTGTATATATAAAGCCGGTGAAAATCTCGGCTTGGATAAATTATAATCGAGCAGCCGATAGAGAGACACATTGTTCGCACACGGCCCCCCGCAGCCCGGCAGGGAATCGATTCCGTCCGAATGCTGTACTGAGGACTCTCTCTATGATTGTAAGCCTTTTCCTATGTAAAATCTTGTAATTATAACATCTTTTCTAATAAAAAACTTTTTCTCATCACATTCCTGATGAGGGCGACATCGATCGCCATAACGTTGAAAAGAAAAAAATATTTTTGTTTTTTACTTTCTCTTTTTACCATCTTGCTTCGGGGAGACTGATAAAGCTAATTAAATAATTCTACTAAGTAGATTTTAACCCACCAAGTCTCATTTTTTTGTTTTTACTAGTACATAATGGGACAATAGTTTGTTTTTACATTGGGCGGACGAATTGTTCTATAGCGATTTTTTAATTCAGTTTTTTCAGATTGTTCTGAAAAAATTATTGGAAAACTTAGTAAAAGTAAATTGCTAGATATGTATGAACCTTTCGACAAAACATGATAATTAAATGTTATTAGAACATTACTTTATTATTACATCACTTCAATTTTAAGTCATTTTATGAAACTGATCAGTAGAAAGAGATTAAACACTGAACAAACCATTGTGCGGCTCGACATAGAGTTTAGCCTTTTTTTGTAAATGGATTACTTATATTAAATCAAACCCTCACGTGTGATTTTGATGCATTTTCCGGAAAATTTATATTTAAATCAAACTATGGGGTGATACCTTTAAAATTATTGTTCAATATGAAACAATAATAAAATTAAAAATATGTCTGCGCAAGAAATTAGACCTATCTATCCTTATGTTTTTCGAGTGGTGAATTCGAATATAAAGTCGGTTTTGCCCCATCACGTCATAGTTGAAAAGCCCTGTTTTGGGCACTAAATAAAAGAAGGTAAAAGATTATTGGAATTGGTTCCAAAGGATGTCAGAATATTGGGACAATATTTTGAGCGCGATTTCCGGCTGTGGAACATTGTTTAAATAATCGAAGAAGGTGAGAAAAACCGTTTTTTGCGTATAACTTTTGAATTGTTGATGGTATTTAAAAAAAGTTTAATACTTTTTTTCAAATATTATAAATACCTACAAAATGTGATAAAATAAATTAAAATCTGTCCATTTGTTTACTCAAAAATCAAAAATGACCGCCAAATTTCAGCGTTTGTTAAAATTTTCGACAATTAACTTAGTTTTGCTTCAAAAAAATCATACTATAACTTTTTTTGAAGGTCTTTGTACACTTTATAAGTGGTATAAATTTTATCTTAAAATATTCATAACTTTTTGTTTATTCCTATTTCTTACGTAAAAGAAGGCTCTTGCCAGATTCTGAATCAATTTTTTTTGCGACGTCGGAGAGACTTGTCCGAGCATCTATTTTACTCGTAAGGAGTTATACTACAACGAACAATAAAGGAGAAGTTAATAACTGAAGGGTAAATTGTTTAAACGTTAAGTTGAAAATCAGGCATTTATAATGTTAAAAGTTAAAGAGTAAATTATTTTCAAATAAAATTTCCGCATCGATTACTTAATTGCTATGATTTTGCTCCACGATGATCTGGAGCTGAGATAATTTTTTTTAAAAAAATCATTCTGGTTTTGATTATTAATATTAAGAGCTCAAATTTATGGGTGATCTGCAATAAGAATTAAACTGTCGTATCAGATATATAAGCAACAATGAATGTGAATATTTACGGTGAGTTGTTGACTAAAACGACAGCGCGGTTTTTGAGAGACTGGGGCGCGCGTGCGCCGCCTGCACAGCTGCCCCGCGGCTGAAATTTGGCCAAGAGTCTTTTATTTGAAAAAGCGAGAAAATTTTGCGTTTTCTCGGGAACTAATGATCCGATTTTGATGATTCTTTTTTTAATTGGGGGTAGAATTAAAAAAGAATAAAAAACACGGTATTCGTTTAGAAAACAAAAATATTTAATTGCAAATTTTTTACAACTCTTTATATTGATACTTACATTGTTTTGAATATTATTTATATTGTACTAAAAATTATTTATTATAAATTATTTATATTGGAAACAAATATTATATTATGAAATGTAATATTATTTAACAAATGAGTCAAATTAATGTAAATAAATACATATTATTCCATCACCTATGTTTCTTTACTAATGTAAAGAGTTGTAAATAAATTTGCAGATGATTAGTTCCCGAGAAAAAGCAAAATCTTCTCGCTTTTTCAAATAGAAGACACTTGGCCAAATTTCAGCCGCGGGACAACTGTGAGCGCGGCACACGCGCGCCCCACTCTCTAGAAATCCGCGCTGTCGTTTCTGTCAACAACTGACCGTAAATATTTACATTCATTGTTGCTTATATATCTGATACGACAGTTTAATTCTTATTGCAGATCACCCATAAATTTGTGCTTTTAATATTAATAAACAAAGCCGCAATGATTTTTTGAAAAAAAAAATTATCTCAGCTCCAGATTATTGTAGAGAAATAATTAAACGTTTAAAATTTGCATAAAAATCATAGCAATGAAGTAATCGATGCGGAAATTTTATTTGAAAATAATTTACTCTTTAACTTTTAACATTATAAATGCCTGATATTCAACTTAACGTTTAAACAATTTACCCTTCAGTTATTAACTTTTCCTTTATTGTTCGTTGTAGTATAACTCCTTACGAGTAAAATAGATGCTCGGACTAGTCTCTCCGACGTCTCAAAAAAAATTTATTCAGAATCTGGCAAGAGCCTTCTTTTACGTAAGAAATAGGAATAAACAAAAAGTTATGAATATTTTAAGCTAAAATTTATACCACTTATAAAGTGTACAAAGACCTTCAAAAAAAGTTATAGTATGATTTTTTTGAAGCAAAACTAAGTTAATTGTCGAAAATTTTAACAAACGCTGAAATTTGGCGGTTATTTTTGTTTTTCGAGTAAACAAATGGACGGATTTTAATTTATTTTATCTCATTTTGTAGGTATTTATAATATTTGAAAAAAAGTATTAAACTTTTTTTAAATATCATCAACAGTTCAAAAGTTATACGCAAAAAACGGTTTTTCTCACTTTCTTCGATTATTTAAACAATGTTTCACAGCCGGAAATCGCGCTCAAACTATTGTCCCAATATTCTGACATCCTTTAGAACAGCTTCCAATAATCTTTTACCTTCTTTTATTTAGTGCCTGAAAAAAGTCTAATTCATCTGGACTATCAGGGTAATGGCCAGCTAGTAGATAGGCTATAAGCATACCAACACATAGGCATACCAAAACACCGCCTCTCCTCTTAAAGTGTTTTGATACCCGCTGAAGGAGTGGGATAGTTCACTTCTCTCCAGGATACCAAAACACCCCCTCTGCACTCAACGTGTTTTGGAGCCCGACGTGGGACCGTAAGAGTGGGAATATTCTTCCCTCTCTCACCTGTTTTAGTATCTTGAATAAAAAGAGTGAGGGGGAAGTTTTTCCTCTCAATCTCCTCCCTGAAAATTCAGGCTCCGTAGACGTGACATCGCCCACAAGAGAAAAAATCTATTAATTGAATTTAGGAAGGTAGAGAAATGGCAGCCCTTTCTCCCTCCCTTTTCTAGAAAAATTTACAGAGATTTTTTTCTGGAGAAAGCGCGACCCCCTACAGGTGAAAAAAGGGTTTTTGGAAGCGTTGAATGTATGCAATAAATATCGTGCGCAAGCGTACACATTTATTGCTGTCTCGCACGGCAAAAGGCCCTCTGCGCAGGTATACATATGGGTGACTTGTTGACTCCTTAAAGCAGATCCACGCACAGGTATAAAAAAATGGGTCTTTGGAGCGGAAGGCGTAAACTTATTGTTTCGGTCACATTTAGGAATTTAATTTTAAAGAAACGTAGCGTGCGTAACCTTTTCGGAAAATGTATACAGTAACGATCTAAGTTTTGAATGCCGGTATACACGCAGGTATACACATCCTTTGCTGTCTTGCAGAGGTGTATGAATTTTTTTCATCTTTAAGAAAATCCGAAGATGTACACGAACCCTTGTGTTTCTAGAATGTGGGGGAGGGGGGGGGGGCAGGATTTTACCAAGTCAGGATTTTTGTAGAAACGTCATAGAAAGGGCAAGCTAAAATTTTGGGTACAAATAGCCCCACTGCTAACTGAAAACAGTTAGTTCAGTCATCGATTTTTCTAATTTCACAAGTTTAAAAAAAATCAAGATGGCAACGAAGAAATCGATTTCCAGAAGAAGCAGTATTCAAGTCGCCCAGGAGCGCCTACGTTGGCTGATGTCCAACGCACCGACTCTGTTGACTATGCTGGAGTACGTCTCCTGGTCGATGGAGGTAACAGAAAAGTGTAAGTACAATTTTTTTGTATATTTATGTGCAAAAAATTGTTCATTTCTGTTTTTAATTTTGATTTTTTTTTTTCCTCGTCGTTACAGTGCCGCCACTGCCGTCCAATGCTGATTTGCAAGTTATACAGCAGATCGCAAAGCTCATTAGCGAAGAACGCTAAGCTGAGCTTACGGCGTCCTGATCGTTCGTCGACACTTGACGATATCAGTCCTCGACGATCTCAGGCGGCTGAGGAGCACCAAAGATCCTCGGCGGCATCAAAACCATCGCAACCTCAAGGATCCTCGGCTGCGGCAGAAGCTTACTAACCCCGACGATCCTCGGTAGAAGCTTTGCAGCCCCGACGATCCCCAGCGGTGGCTGAACCATCACAGTCTCGACAATGCTCGGCTGCGGCATAACCGTCGCAGTCCCGACGATCCCCGTCAGTACTGGGTTCTCAGCCTCGACGAAACCGGTCTCGATCGAGCTCGATCTCGAGTTCGAGCAGTTCGAGTAGTTTCAGCAGTTCCAGTTCGAGCGGATCGTTGTCGAGCGGCAAGTCATGCAGATCGGTTATAAGCATACATGATCTTGGGCCGATTCCCAAGAGGAAATTAAATAGTAATTATTAATTTTCTTAAAAAAAATTGATTTATTTATTACAAAAATAATAAAATTGTTTTTCTTTCTTTTATAGAAGACAAGGGGGGGAATGAGCAGAAAAAAGGGCATCTGGTGAGATGTCTCCAAAAGCAGGAACAACGGGAATAAACTCAGATAAGAAAACAAAATTTTAATTTTAAATTAAGTTAAAAAAAAAAATTTTTTATAAAAAAAAAATTGTATTTATTTTTCAGAAGCTACAAGAACAGTACGCAAAAGGCGCAGTTTATTGTAATTAAACAGGACCAGCAGCAGTGCCGACAAAAACGACAGCAGTGGTGCGAAAAGCAGTCCTCAACATCAGCAGCACCAACAACAATAGCAGCACTAACAACAGCACCAACAACAACAGCAGCAAAAACAACGCAATCTACTAAGGATTCTAGATGCGGAAATTATTGTAAATCCAATTAATATAACAAAAATTTGAAAAATTATAAAAAATAAATTTATATAAGTTTGTTTAATAAAGAAATAATGTTTAATAATACAGGTTACTAAGCCTTTCCTTATCCCAAACAATCATAAGAATTTTTTCATTTTTTTTTAAGATAATTACGAAATACTAATAACTTTATAATATTATTATTACATTGAGCGAAGAGAGTGATACATTGATATCGATTTGAGATAAATTGTTGATTTTTAATATTTCCAATATATACATGTACAATTATCTTTATTTACATAAACTTCATCTTCACCAAATATATTGTCAATTAAATTCAGCAGCCAAGCTCAAATGAAGATGACATTATGAACAGCATACATAGGTTTTCTTCTGATACAGAGATCATGGTTAAAACAAACGTGTTAGTTAAAACTTAATATGTTCTCTAGTGATGGACATCCAAATTCTTTAATATTTTGAATTACGCTGAAAGAGAGAGAAAACTGTGTAATCATTTTTTTTGTATAAGAAAGTATGAAGTAAGTATGAAGCAAGTATGAAGCAAGTTTGATAAAGTATCAATAGCTTTTTTGAAAAACATGCAATGGAAAGCAATGTAAAACATATGTGAAAAGAAAAGTATACAAGAGTATGGAATAGTATTAAAAAAATTTAGAAAAGTATTAAAAAGTATGAATTTTAAAACAACATACAGTTATTACTTACATGTGTGGCAAAAGATCTTGTAACCATTGCGCCTTCTGCTGTCCCTTGACGTATAATTTTTTAACTCCTTGTGTACAGATTTTCAATATTTTTTCAAGCAGACTGTAGGAAGTATCGCCAGCGTCCCATGCTATTCCATGATGGCTCTTTACTAACCAATCAGTCATGCGTTTTTCTTCTTCACTCAATTCGTCCCAGGACATAGGAGGGTTAAAAAGATATGCAGTAGGAAAAGCTGTTTCCTGAACATTCAGAAAACTAATTTCTTTCAAAATGAAAGAGTCGGCTGATATTCTTTGAAATCCTTGAATATCGCAAATGTACATGTTCTCTTCTGCAAATTCAAAAATGTTATTTCTGAACAGCAGGTTATAGTCTTGAGTTCTAGCCATCTTGCAGCTCTGTAGATAGTTCAGTAAGAAGTAACCTCGGAAAATGAAAAGGAAATTCTCTTATCCTGATTTTACGATACGATTGGTCACTCAAGAAAGCGCTGACGCGATTGGTTTAGACTCAAACTCGAGTTTTGGTTGGTTCAAAAAAAGAAAATTCATCCCTTTCCAAGAAAATTTTCCTTCTTCATCGATCCTGATTGGGTTTGACTAAAAGATGACTTTTGGTTGGTTCTAAAGCATGAAAATTTATCTCACCCCAAAAAAAATCTCCCTTCTCTTCTCAAATCTTGTCCCCTCCTTTTGCTAGTTTTGCCTTTGAAAGCGCCAGAGATTTCTTTGACTAGCACAGTTCGTTTATCTGAGTGGACGAGTTTCTAGTCGTGTAACTTAAGATGGCTTCAATTAATTTTTTTGAAAGTCTTGTACATCTTCTTCGTGATGCTTTACAAAGTGTTGGTGAAATGCGAAATAATGATATTCATTATTGGTTGGATATGTGTAACTCCGCTATAAACGAATTAAGTGAAAAAATTATAAAATCAAATCTTACAAGAGGAGGGAAACAGAAATGTCAAACTTGCATGACGCATCTTTCGTGTGTGCAAGTTGAATTTGAACAGCATCTTCAACGAGAAGGTAGTTTACAAGCTGAAGAAACAGAAGCTAGAGTTGAGTAGCGAGACGTGCAATTGGCATTCCAAAATCGAATCAGAACAGGTGTAGTTGTAAACATAAAGCATGTAGACATTTTGAGTTTCATGAATGATGCGCAAAAGCTCTTTAACGATAAGGCACAGCCATGCCTAGAAACATATAATGCTCTGAAAATAAATTCAGATTTAATCTCGGAATTTTCTATGCAGATAAATGGTGAAGAAACGACTGACATTAAATATTTTACAAGTGAAAGTGCCACAGTATACATGTCAACAGATCTAGAAGAACTGTTTAAAGATCCCATTCTTACACAACTGGAAGAATTCCAGGAAAAGGATTCTGGCTGGACTCTGAAGAGAATCATAAGCTTGTGTATAAATATGAAAAAATATTCTCCAATCAAAGGCAGTTCTTATATTCTTCTTCCTAAGTTTATAGACAAGAAAAAAGCATGTATTAATATTCGTAACACCCCCACTAGGAGTTGTGATCTTGTCGTGTGCTCTGAAAGGAGCAGGTGTGGGGGCTCGTATGGGGACCTATGCGACCGTCCCGTAGCCGGGCCGGGAAGTAATGGTGCAACGAAAGTGGATAGTTGGGGCGGCGGGGGGGGGGGGGGGGGGTTGTCGGTTGGTACGACGATGTCGACTCGCCGCCTCTTCGAGCTATTAGTAAAACGCGCCCGAGGCGTGGAATCTCGGTAAAATGGTCTCTTTCCGTCGGGCTCTTCCCGGGTCGGGTCCGCACCTCGGGGTTATGGAGAACGGCGGACCTCCCGGACGCTAAGGACAACTCTCCATTGCGTTCGGGAGGAGGCGTAATGGGTACTACATCCAACCCCCAATCCCATTGTGTGAGAAACCGTGCATAGGGGACTGGTTGGCCACGGGGTCCAGTAGTCGCAAACAGTGCCCTCGGGATACCAGGCGCCCTCCCGAGGTACGAAAGCCTTCCCGCTGCAAGCGGGGCTCTGCACCGGGTGACCTCTATTTCCCTAGCTACTCGTGGGAACAAAATGGAACCAAATTTACAAATTGAAGAAGAAGAAGGGAGGAGCGCTCACACCCAACCGGCACAGACTGGGGACGACGAATTGGGCAGAACCGTTTCACAGAAACAGGTGAACCCAGGGGTTCCTGACCCACTGGACCGGATGGAGACAGCCGTAATGGTGAATCCGGTAACGGATGAACCAGCGGCAGGGGGCTCCAAGGATCCCCCCAAAACTGCCACCCGGCAGAAGAAACGTCGACCGGGAGCTCGTGAACGCAGAGCCTGGAACGCCCAAAAGGCGACAGAAGGCAAAAGCGGGAACACCCCGGTCGAAAACAATAACAAGAAAAGACCGAAGACCGCAGCGGACACCCCCCCCCCCCCCGGAGGGGCAGAGTCCCCAAGAAACCGAGGGAGAGGGAAGCTGTGGTACAGACGCTGTCACTGACGCAGAGGACCAACCCCTTGACGATGGTCATCGTCGAAGAGGGATACCCTGAGGCGCTTATAACCTATAAAAAGTTTAAGCGCTTTAGGAACGCGATAAGGGAAGAGGTGGACAAAATTCCCTCCGAACTGCCGCTACCCCGCTTCGAGGAGTCCTTCTGCAAGGGGGGGGAGGGGCATTGTGATGGTGGCAACCGACCAGTGTGCCAGAACCTGGGCAGCATCCTGCATCCCTAAGCTGGACATCTGGGAGGGAGCCAATATCAAGTTGGGAGGGGTTGAGCTTCTGCAGAAGGTAGTCAGGACCGTGGTCTGGGTCCCTGGAAACCAGAGGAGGCAGTAGCGACACTGGCGAGGCTGATTCTGGCGTGGAGGATTCTAAACGCCGAGAAGAAATCGGGTGAGGAGGCCGAAGGCACCTTGCTAGTACTGAGCATCCCCGAAAGTGAAATTAAAACGCTTTCGGCGATGGACAACAAAGCCTACTACGACATCGGGAAGGTGAGCTTCAAATACTCCCTGACAGAGTCGCAGTAGGGAATACCAAGCGTTAGGGGAGCTGTTGCTGTCAATCATGGCTTTGACAGACATTTCAGTAACGCAGATTAACTTGCACCGCAGCAAGGATGCCTCGGCGGTATTAGCCAGACGTTTGGCAGCGGTGCACACAGCCATAGCACTAATACAAGAGCCTTGGTGTTACAGAAGAATGATCAGAGGGCTTAGAGAGGCAGGCAAGGTCATCAAGGACCCAAGCAACGAAAGAACAAGGGCGTGCATCGTGACGAAGGATCTGGAGACAACACCACTACTGGACCTATGCACAGCTGACTTTGCTGTTTTAGCCATAGTGGTAGCAAGAGGGAAGGGCAGGCAGCGGGTGATCATCGCCTCGGCATATCTCCCATTCAAGGGAAGTATCCAGGCTGGTGAAATACTGTGAGGAAAGGGGACTCCCCCTGGTTGTCAAGTGTGATGCCAACGCAAACGCTAACGACCGGGGGACGACCCTACTCGAGTACCTGACTACCACAAATCTGGAGATCATCATCAGAGGTAACGAACCAACCTTCATGAATGTAAGGAGGAGAGAGGTAATTGACATCACACTCTGCTCAAGGCAGCTAGTGGGATATACTAGGGACTGGAAAGTGTCGGACGAACCCTCACTCTCCGACCATGCACAAATTTGTTTTATGATTACAGGGGAAACGCGACAACAGGAAACATGGATCAGGAATCCCAGGCGCACGAACTGGGTAGAATACAGGAAGGACCTAGAAGGGAAACTAAAAAGAGAGTTTCCAAAGGAGATCCACACGATAGGAGAGCTCAACACTGCGGCAGAATCGCTGCAGGGGGCCATCAGCGAAGCATATGAAGCCAACTGCAACTGGTGAGGGGCAGAGGCAGATATGAGGTACTCTGGTGGAATAACCGGCTGGAAAAACTGAAGAAAGCGACCAAAGTTCTACTCAAGAAAGCAGTTATGAGCAACGATAACCAGAAATGGATAACCTGGAGAAGTAAACAGAAGGAATACCGCCACGCAGTAAGGAAAGCCCGGACTGAAAGCTGGAGAGAGTAATGCAATAGCGTGGAATCTGGTAAAGAAGCGGCTACGCTTAACAAGATCCTAGCCCGCAATCCCGAAGCCTGGCTGGGAGCAGTTAAACTCCCAACTGGCAAGTATACGGAATCGGACGAGGAGACGCTGGCGCACCTCATGGAGTCGAACTTCCCCGGCTTCACGATAGCAGGGGATATATGCGAGACGGCGCATATATCCTTCGCCACAGGTGGAAACCGGTGGCGAAGGATCGCGCCACATCAGTAGCTGCAGGGAACTTGCTAATCTGATTATCCCGCCGGCAAAACTTAGGTGGGCCATCAGCTCCTTTGATTCCTACAAATCACCGGGAGAGGATGGAATCCTCCCGATTCTGCTCAAAGAAGGAGTCGACATAATCATCGGACATTTAGTACGACTTACAAGGGCCAGCATTGCAGCCGGATACACGCCAAAATGCTGGAGGACAGCGAAGGTGGTTTTCATCCCGAAAGCGGGCAAAGGAAGCTATAACACCGCTAAGGATTTCAGGCCTATCTGTCTGACGTCATTCATGCTCAAAACTCTTGAGCAGCTGGTGGATAGGTATATAAAAGACTATATCTTGAAGAAAAACCCATTGTGCAACGAACAACATGCATATAGAGAGGGAAGATCAACAGAATCAGCCCTTCATGTAGCTGTCTCGCTCATCGAAGAACAGATTGAAAGCGGAGGATACGCCGTGGGAGCCTTTCTCGATGCAGAAGGAGCTTTTAACAATACGACTACAGATAGTATCTGCAAAGCAGCCAAAGATAAGGGAGTACCTGATTCGTTAATTAAATGGATTACGAACATGCTAAGCAACCGGAAACTGACAGTTACAAGAGGTAGCACCACCGTCCAAGGCTCCGTCAGCCACGGATGCCCACAAGGAGGGGTTCTTTCCCCAACTTTGTGGGGCATGGTGATAGTTGGAGCACTAAGGATGCTGATCAACCTGGGAGTATCAGCAGTTGGCTACGCAGACGTTATACTTATAATCACCAGAGGCAAACATCTAAACACCCTACTGGACATCACCGAGTCGACAGTGAGGCACCTAAATAAATGGTGCGAGGATAAAGGCCTATCTATCAATCCCCGGAAAACGGAGGCTGTTGTCTTCACCAGAAAGTACAAGATAGGACCATTATGAACGCTAATGATGCGAGGACAGGAAATACAAATTGAGGAACAAGCAAAATACCTAGGCGTAATTTTAGATAAAAAACTGTACTGGAAGCCTCAAATAGATCAACAGTACAAGAAATTCACATCAGCTTTCTGGATGTGTAGAAGAGCCATTGGGCAGAGCTGGGGCTTGAGCTACAAAACAGTCCTATGGATATACAATTGTATCCTGAAACCAAGACTGACCTACGCGGCAACAGTGTGGTGGAAAAGGACAGATCTGAAGACAGTACAAAAGAAACTCGAAACGCTCAGGGGGTGGATCCTAAGGGCAGCAACAGGGGCTATGAGAACCACCCCAACAGCAGCTCTTGGAGCCATCACTGACGTTGAGCCCTTCCACAGAACAACCCAGGCGGCAGCCTTTATAGCAGCACACTGTCTAAAAATCACGGACTGTGGAGAGAAAAAGGGGAACACACAAAAGAGCAGATCAAAGGAAAAGAATATGCTGTATTGTCAATGAGACTTAAAAAGACAGTACGTAGTACAACTTCGAGAAGGGATATCACATCCAAATCCCATCAAGGGAAGATTGGAGCGAGCATGACCCTGGTCCATCCGCAGGTGAAACCTGGTACACAGATGGAGCCAGAAAGAAAGACAGGACGGGAGCTGGAGTCTTCCGGAGAAGGCCCGGAAAAAGGCTTATAGCACCGCTCGGAAGGCACGCCACCGTCTTCCAGGCCGAAATAACAGCTATCCTGCTCTGCGCACAACTCGCGCTCGAGGAAAAAAGACAGGACTGCATCAATATCTGTACGGACAGCAGAGCCGCCCTAGCAGCGCTAGGTGGCTCTACCACTTCCTCCAGACTGGTGTGGGACTGCATAACGGCCTTAAACAGACTCGGCGGGAAAGTAGGCAGACTCACCCTCTACTGGGTTCCCGGACATCATGGAATCAGGGGAAACGAGATTGCGGACGAACTCGCCGGAATAGCAGCGGGACAAGACTTACTTGGACCGGAACCCGCTCTTGGCATTCAGGCGTGCACCGTTAAAGAGGCGGTGCACGACTGGCTGAGAGAGCGACACCTAAAAGAATGGTGCGACAGCAACGGGTGTAGACAAGCCAAAGCACTGATAGGATCGCGTATCAGAGAGGACTGGGCGTCGGAGATGCGAGATATTACCAGGGCAGAGGCAAAGATCTTCACTCAACTAATTACCGGACACGAGACGCTGGGATACCACCAGCACACAATAGGTCCAGCGAACTCACCAGTATGCAGGTGGTGTAACCAAAATGAGGAAAGCAGTATACATGTATTATGCCACTGCTTAGCCTTAGTCGAAAAGAGACATAGGGCGTTGGGGATGACGACTTGCGAACCAATAGCGATCCAATCACTGACCGTTAGGACGGTGATACACCTGTACAAGTCACTAACGGGATAAGATACACAGGAATGGGGCATACCACCTGACACCTTTTACCCTGATGGATAAGTAACACAGGAATTGTGCATACCACCTGATACGCTGATCCTCAAAGGACAAAACTAGACTGGTACAACCACTAGTTAACTACCGGGGATGCAAAGGGCGTAAGCCTAGGCATCAGGACCTAATGGTCCACCCAGACCAATAATAATAATAATAGTAATAATAATAATGTTCGTAACAATGACAATCAGTGCTTCAAGTATGCTGTGCTTTCTGCATTATATCCTAGTGAAAAGAATTCTAGTAGAGTAAATCAGTATCGTTTGCATGAGGACAAGTTGTGCTTTGGTAATATTGAATTTCCAGTAAAACTTAAATATATTCCGAAATTTGAAAAACTGAATAATATTTCAGTAAATGTATACATGCTTAGGAAGTATAATGCAAAGTTTGAAGTATCGTCTTGTCACATTACATCGGAAAAGAAGAAAAGACATGTAAATTTACTCTTATCGTTAAAGATTTTTATATAGATGAACATTAATTTATTTATTTATTTACCAGAGTACAAAATATACAATTTATATTAAATACAATATTGCACATATTAAACGTTACTCTTTACGAGTAACCCAGCAGAGGAAGTATTTCCTGTTCATTGGTCTGGCTCTATACTAAACAAAAACTTAATAAAAACTAAACTTACTAACTAGGTAATGTAAATGTTGCCCCCGACCCAAATCCTAGTAACATCGTTACTAGGTCTAATCGAAAAAACAAAATTATTTTTAGTCTTATTTTATTGAGTTTAGTGCCCTATTATATCTATTGTTATTATTGATGTTATTATTTTAGGCGTGGTCGCATCATTCACACTAAAACTATCGTATCTAGATATAATTTTCATCTCCAGTATCTCATTAACATAGCACTTGCTTTGGTGAAAGTTTCGGTTGACGCATTTCGTGTTCTTCTGTAGATTTCCTTTTCAGCGTTGTTTAATCTAGCTGGACATGTTAAGCCCAATGCACACGTGACCCTGTAGTGTAGGAACATGTCCTTGTGTTGCCGAGCAGATGCACATTTGCAATCTGAGGTGAAAACTATACCATCTACTACAATTAAATCTTTGGGACTTGGCTGTTTTGATATTGGTAGCATAATTTAATAATATAATTTATATCTCCATACGACATCCTAAGTTCGTTTTTTTGTAATATTTTATTCCCCGGTGGATCCAGACTTTTTGTTGCTAATATTTTACTGGAGTTTCTGTTTGCTTTTGCATCTATTTTTGAGAAAATTTCTTCTATTTCTGCATATGGGGGTTTCTTAATCATGATTACATTTTTTTCCGTCTGCTCACTTCTAATAAAATGTGTATGCCTTCGACCTATTAATTTAGGATTCAGATAGTAGACACATCCTGCCATTTTCTCTTGAGTGTTTATGTTATTTCTTTTTGACACTTGTTTTTTATATTCAAATATTTCATGTGCTAGTCTAATTATTTTGTTTATATTATCTTCAGAAAGAAAATCCTTCCCATGGACTCCCGATGTGAAAGGCCTCTCCCTGCTTCCCGTGCTGCTTCGACTATTTTTTGCAAGATGTTCAAGTATTTGTTTTATTTTACTGCAGTCTATTTTATTATGTACTTTATCTGTAGTTAGTGAATTTTCTTTAACCATTTTTTTAGTTTAGATTTTCTGTGATATCATTTCTTGATAATTTTGTCTTCATTCGTGAGTTTGTTAAAATAGTTTATGGCTCTTATATAGCTTCCTTTATTACTGACCCTTCTATGTGTTACTGGCAAAAGTATAGTTTTGTTTCTAGTTATTGAAGTTGAATTCTTAAAATTTTCCATTAAGATGTCGTAATTACAGTAATGATTCGTAGGTAAAAAGCTGATCCAGATTAAGTGCTTGTTTATCTATTACAAAAGTGTTTTTATTTACTATTTTAAGTAAACCAATGAAAATTATAGATCTAGAGGAATTATCCTTCAGGAGGGCAACCAATTGTCATATATGTAGGAAACCTATCCGTGGCGAAGAACTTGCAGTACGTGACCATTGTCATCTTACCGGGCGGTAAGTTATCAGTTTTTTTAAATAAAAAGATTAATAAATTTAGACTTTTGATGAAAAACATTTTCCTCTTTAGTTTCAGAGATGCAGCTCATAATTCTTGCAATTTGAACTATAAAGATTCGAGATTTGTGCCAGTTATTTTTCACAACCTGAATTACGACACACACTTCATTTTGAAAGAAATTGCTACTTCTGAATTACTGAAAGGACGAGTCTCGTTGATACCTCATAATAAAGAGAAATATATTTCATTTACCAAGTACATAGATGATTGTGACATAAATTTTAGATTCATAGATTCGTGGCGTTTTTTACCCTCATCATGATTTTGTAGATGGATTAGATAAGCTGATGTCAACAAAACTACCAGAAAAGAATGAATTTTACAATAAATTAACAGATACTGATATTTCGGACGAAGATTATAAGCATGCTGTTCAAGTCTGGCATAAATTCAATATAAGAACATTGGGTGAATATTCTGATTTGTATTTAAAAGCGGATGTTCTATTGTTGGCTGACGTTTTTGAAAGTTTTCGAGATACATCTCTCAAAGCCTATAATTTATGTTAAGCATACTGTTACACGACCCCGGGTCTTACATTCTCAGCAGCTCTAAAAATGACAAAGGTGGAATTAAAGCTTATCACAGATATTGATATACTTATGTTTATTGAACCAGGTATTTGGGGAGGAATAAGCCAATGTTATAATCGTTATGCTAAAGCGAACAATCCATACATGGGTCCTTCGTACGATAAGAACCAGAAAATGAAGACACTCTTATACTTTGATATTAATAATCTTTATGGATGGGCTATGGTGCAGCATTTACCAGTTGGAAAATTTAAATGGATTGAATATGAATCGAATAAAAGCTCCTTTAATGTACCACCGGATTCTGATATAGGCTATTTTGCTGAAGTAGATTTAGAGTATCCCGAAGAAATAGATGATGAACATCGAGATTTACCTTTTTGCGCTGAGCATCGTACACCGCCTGGTTCAAAACAGAAGAAACTTCTAACTACTTTGAATGATAAAAAAGGTATGCCATTCATTATCGAAAACTTAAACAGGTATTGGATAATGGTCTTCGACCAAAGAAAGTGCACAGGATTTTAAGTTTTGAGCAGAAGGCCTGGCTCAAACCATATGTCGAATTTAATACAGAGAAGAGAAAACAGGCCAAGAATGAGTTTGAAAAGCTTTTTTACAAGCTGTTAATTAAAGCAGTCTATGGTAAATGCATTGAGCGTGAGCGATCACGTGTAGATGCACGATTAGTGAATAAATTTACCGGTAGACATGGAGCGGAAGCGCGTATAGCTCAACCAAATTTTCATAGTTGTGCTAATTTAGATGAAAATTTGGTGGCTATACAGCTAATGAGAACAAGTATTACAATGAAGAAACCAATATACGTTAGTTTTAGCAATCTCGATTTGTCAAAAACATTGTTATACGATTTTCATTATTCATATATGAAGCGGCGAGTCGGAGAAAAATGTAAACTCCTTAACACCGACACAGATAGTTTAATATATGAAGTTGTTGACGTGGATATGTATAAAATAATAAAAGAAGACATACATAAATTTGATACTTCCGATTACGAGGAGAACAATCAGTTTGGAATTCCACGTGTCAATAAAAAAGTGCCTGGATTAATGAAATACGAATGCTGTGGCAAAATTATGACTGAATTTATCGGCTTGCGAAGCAAAATGTACAGAATTTTGATTGATCGGGGAGAGACTGTGAATAAAGCCAAAGGTATAAAATCAATTGTTGTGAAGAAAACTATCACGTTCGAAGATTATAGAAAATGTCTTGAAGATCATATTATTTTTAAACGTGAGCAGTGCAACATTCGCTCTAAGTTACAGGCAGTGCATACTGAAAAACAGAATAAAATTGCACGAAGTTCTCATGATGATAAAAGGTATATATTGCCTCATAGTACAGGCACTTTGCCATGGGGTCATTATAGAATTACGGAGGAGCAGATGGCGCAAGCTGCAATGCAAGTGGAGGGGGATTCGAAGGAAAAAATGGATTCTGCAAAACAAAAAAGAGAGGAGGGTATGGAGGCGGAGAGGGAGTCTAAAGTAACCAATGACAGTAGAGGCGAAAAATCATCATCGAATATGATATCTTAGAGGAGTTCATGCACGAATGCGATCCATCGATCGAGAGGATTCGTACCCAGGATGGTGAGAGGAGAGATATTCTACAAGAGGCTATGGAAGGGGCAGGTATCGTGGAGGGGAATGGGCTATATGGACAGTAATGAAGAGCACAGTCAAAAACCAACCTTGTAGAAAGAAACCAAGATTCACTTAACTTACTAAGTAAGTATGCAGCTAATTCTCATCGTTCTCCAAGAAAATGTTTTCTCTTTATTTCAAAATAAAGAAGAAAAATCATTATTTTGAAGAAAGAAGAAAGAATTAAATTTAAATTTAAATTAAATTAAGAAAGAAAATCATTATTTTTTTTTTAGAATGGATCTATCTGCCCTTAACAAGATTGCTGAGCGTAAGTTCTTGGCAAGGAAGAAAGCAACGGACTTAGAAAAAGATCGTCAGTATATGGTGACTGCCCTCAAGGAGGTGTAGACGAGATACGGTGCAAAGGTCGTAGCCGAAATTGAGGACAGTTTTCAAATATTCCTGCCAGAAAAGATTTCGTCAGCAATTCTTAAAGATCAGGAGCTGTTCAACAATCTCTCTGAGACTGCAAATAAACTCAGCTTGTTTATAAAATATCAAGGTGGAAGCTCTTTTAAATTCGATACTGTTTAGAAATGATGTACAGATTATTTTTTGATAACTATTCATTTATTCACAATAAAAAACTTGTGCATAGTTTGAAAGTTATACATAAATAAATAAGTAAACTTAACATTACTGTTTTTCTTATTTACTACCTCCTGTGATCCTTACATCTTAGATAATTCATACTATGTCATTTTTATTTATCCAACTATTATGTTCGTTACTAAAACCTAACCATTTAACATAAACGCGTTTACCATTTTTCTTTAATACTTTTTCTACTCGATAAATTTTGGGATACAAAGTTTTATGAATTTCCGTTTCGTAAAAGCCGCCTGAGACGGGTTTATCATAATAATCTGTAATGTGGTAAGTAACAGATTGGTTTTTACAACTCGTGTTATTGTGAAAATTTCAGTCGACCAGTTTGGTGTGTGACCTTTCTCAAAAACTTGTTTTAATTTACTAATCCGAACTTTATCTCCTACTTTAAATTTCGGTTTTTTCACTGGTCATTTTTCAATCCGGAAACGCTTCTTAATCTCTCGTTCATTTACCTTCACAACGTTTTTAGGTTCAATTCCTATTGTCCGGTGTTTCCATGAATTGTAAGCTGCAACCAATTGAAGCAGGATATCCAACCACTTATAGCTGCCTTGTTTGTTGAACTATATCCACAATGCATTTTTTAATGTTCTATTAAAACGCTCAACTATGTTTGCATGAAGATTACTGTGTGAAGAGTATAGATTTATCTTATACTTTTTGATGAAATTTTGGAAGTTTGAGTTGTAAAATTTTTTTCCTTGGTCAGTCTGTAAATTCCTCGGTACACGTCCTTGTTTCAATATCGACTTCATAGCAAGAGTAACATCATTGAAACTCTTTGATTTGACTGGGACGGCCCATGCATATTTCGAAAATATAGCGATAACAGTGAGTAGGTAACGAAACCTTTATTCTCGCTAGAGTAAGGTATCATTTCTACAAGATCAGCCTGCCAAGTCTCATCTAGTCCACGTATATCATATTTTCTTCGCTTATATCGCTGACGTGCAGGTTTGTGCAACTCTTCAGATACTTTTTGACGTTCCATTTTCGACTATATCAACTTTTCTATGTCTATCAAATTCTGTTACCATATATTGAATACTAGAGAAATTACGTTGAGATAAATCATGAAGATATGTCAATTTCTTGTCTACTTCTAATTTAAATTTTTCAACTTGCTCCTTATATTCTTCTACAAGTTCACTTATTGCACCAAGTTTAGAAGATAAATAATCTACTTCAGTTTGAAGGATAACTTTCAGTAAATTCAAGATAATTGCATCATTTGGATGACACTTATTTTCTAAGTCAAAATTATCATCTAATGTAAAATTGAAACCATTTCCTGGAGAACCGCGACTCACTTCTTGCGAGCCCTCAAGTTTTCTTCCAAACACGTCGAGACTCATGTTACAACTAATCTTAAAAGTAAAGGTGTAATTTAATATATATGTCCAGCTTCACGTAGTTCCTCAATAATTGATTGAATCTCGTTGGTGTGATTGTTATTACCAGCAGATCGTTCTGCAATCAATAATCGGAGTCGCTCTGTAAGTTCGTTTGGATCATCCCAGTAGACTAGATCTATGGAAGAAATTTTCTTTGCTACGTTATATTGAGGTATGAGACCGGCGCCACTGGTAGATAAATTTTTATTTTTTCGTGTACTACGAAACATCTCCTTTTTTATTGCAAACCAGTCGAGTCCTTTGCTGTATCTACCATCATCCATCGCTCTATCTTTATCAATGACAACAAAACCATACTTGTTGTTCTTCCAGCATTCAGAACAAAGGTTACGAAATTCATTGAAAGTTAAATCAGTATTCACATGATCGTCATAGATATGTTTAAGATTAACATCATCTTGACGATAATCATCAACAAATTGATATTGTCCCTGATGAGGTGTTTCGGGATACGAGCATATGTTTGACATAGATGGAAGCTGTCAACACTTTTATGTCTCCCCATGCAGAGAAATGCTCTCACATTATCTTGTTTCTCACAAGCCACATCATCAAAAATTATGATTGAATTTGGAAGAGCTTCATCTGGAGATACTACAGATTCATGCTCACTAAAAGGTAAGTATGCTACTCCTTCAATCGGTTTGCAAAACTTCTTTTAGAAACTGATACTTTGGTTGATTCAAGGATTTCGAATATACATATAAATTTTCAAATCTAAGTTCATTTGGATGTGTAATTAGAGCCAATAAACTATTTGTTTTACCACAGTTAGATGGCCCGCAAAATACAGCTCGTATTTATCTGGCAGTAACTCTCCATGGCGCTTCTTTCTCTGTAGTTTCCCGAAATCAAAATTTGTGACAGGGAGTTTAACATTCTGTTTAGTAAAATCCATGTTCACGTGACAAAGTCGAGTTTGATATTGAACCTGAGAAGTATAAACGCTCGTTTTTATAATATGCTCTTCAGTTGTGAATCACCACTGAAAGAGAGATGATTGTTCACAAATCTAAGAAGTAAGCGAAGAGTTACGGATTACTTGATAAAGTGATCAATAACTTGCCGTTTGAAATGCACCTACCTGGTTATCAGTACTGTGGTCATGGAACTAAACTGCAGAACCGAATGAAAAGAGGCGATCCTGGAATTAATCCACTCGATCAGGCATGTAAAGAACACGACATTGCTTACTCTAATAAAAATGAAAATCGTAATGTTGCTGACATGAAGCTTGCTGATAAAGCTTGGCAGCGTGTTGGAGCCGAAGTGAAGGA
Organism: Muscidifurax raptorellus; assembly: GCA_020010945.3. Lineage (NCBI taxonomy): Eukaryota > Metazoa > Arthropoda > Insecta > Hymenoptera > Pteromalidae > Muscidifurax > Muscidifurax raptorellus. The sequence goes on from JAHUUD020000046.1 coordinate 54,618, forward strand.
AGACTGTTTTTGCTGTTGCAAATGCTGTCAAATTGAAAGCAAAAACTGGGATCGGGATAAAATTGAGTAAGCTCGTAACTGCAGCTAATAAGACGATGTCAGCAAGTAAATGTTCTCGCAAAGTTATTCAATCTGCCTTGAAAGGTGCGCGTCAAGCTGTCCAGAAAGCTGGCGGTAAGAAGAAAGTTATCATTCCACGTGTTCTTCCTCCCCAGCAAAAATCGGTAGAGATCTTCCGTTTCTCATTCCACTCTTCGTAGGACTAAATGCGACCAGTGCTCTGGCTGGAGGAGCTGCTAAAATCGTTAAGGCAGTAAACGATGCTAAAGTTTCACAGAAAAATGATGAAGAAAATCAGATGCGCAAAATGACTATGGAAGCTATTGCTCTAGGTAAAGGACTCTATCTTAAACCATACAAAAGTGGAATGGGATTATTTATGATACCTCATGTCGGTCGTGGGCAAGTCAATAGAAAAAAAAACTTTGATTTAACTTTGCCAAATCGACCATTAACTGACTATGATCTTAAAATATATGCTCGTATGATGCAAATTCCCCATTTCCGGGATGTCTTCATAAGAAATAATCTACCAGCCGATGGTCCATGGTGTAATGAATCTGCTATTGTTAACTTGGATGACTTTCAAAATGAAGGTACACACTGGGTGTGTTATCGCAAACGTGGATCTGAAGTAATTTATTTCGACAGTTTTGGTGATCTTAAACTTCCTGTAGATCTCATGATATATTTTAACGTGAAAGAAGTGAAATACAACTATAAAAGATATCAGAATTTTGGCTCATTCATTTGTGGTCATCTTTGCCTACAATTCTTGAGAGGAAGCCTATAAAAGAGAAGATTGCAGACGAGTGGGATCATTCTCTTCCAATCAGTCATAGAAGATAGTTTCCCTCTGAGTCTATCAAGAAAGTCTTCTGTTTTAGAAGCGCAGTATTTTCCTTCGATTGAACTACCACAGCATAAAAATTTTGTTTTGGGTTTAGTTAAACTATTAACATTCAACTCGATCCCGAATGTTGATTATACAAATAATAAACTTCATCTGAAGGGCCATACTATCACTATTCCTACTGGCAGTTACGAAATTGACGCAATTAAGAAATTTTTACAAGAAACTTTGAAACCTAAAGGAATAGAATTTTCCTTGAGAGCTAACAATAACACTCTCAGAAGTGAAATTCACTGCAGTCTGCCAGTAGATCTCAGACCTCACAATTCAATAGGCCGTCTTCTTGGCTTCAATCCTGCCGTTCTCAAAGAGAAAATTCATCACAGCTCTGAGTTACCAGTGAAAATATTGAAAATCAACGCACTTAGAGTTGAGTGCAATATTACCGCAGGTGCTTACATCAACAATAAGAAAGTTCACACCATTCATGAATTTTTCCCAAGAGTTCCACCAAGATACAAAATCGTAGAAGTTCCATCACACGTTATTTATCTACCAGTCAGTGTTAACTGCATAGATCATCTTCAAGTTCGAATCGTAGATCAAGACGGAAATTTAGTGAATTTTCGAGGAGAGGCAATAACTATTAGACTACACATCAAATCTGGATAATGGGTATAGTTTATAATTCTAAACCGGATATAAGCCAGCCAGCATTGCAACTAATCATCAGTCGACCCAAGAAACTCAAACCGTTAACACATCAAAGCATCCATTTCTTAAAAAGTCTCGGTCTACAAGTTCGTTCAAAAAAATAACTTGCATAATTTCCTGCTGTTTTCAGAAAAATGGACGAAATTCTAAGCATTCAATCAGGTGTGGTTTTCGACGAGTCGATCGCTCATTATGAGGTACATGCTCATCAGCCATATTCAACGCTGAGCTTCAATAACAGTGATGAAATTCGTATTTCTATCCAACATCAAGATCTATGTCTCTTACCATCGCGCAGTTTTATCCACGTATGTGGAAAACTGCAAAAATCTGATGGATCAGCACTTGCTAAATCTCATTTCGTTAACAATGCCATTCGTCATCTGTTAGATGAAATTCGTTACGAAATCAATGCAGTGGAGATAGATAAGAGTAAGAATGTTGGTCTGAGTAGTCTCATGAAAGGATGGGCTTCATTCAATCCGAACCAGACTCTCATGTTAGAAAATGCAGACTGGGTCGGCCTTGGAGAAGGAACCAAAACTGTAATTGACGTATACGGAAACTTTGACGTTGCCATCTCTCTCAGCATGATCTTGGGCTTTGCAGAAGACTACAAAAAATTGTTAATATGAGGCATGATCTCATTCTCACAAGATCAAGAAATGATTTGAAACTACTTATGAAAACTATGAAGTAAAATTACAAAAAATCCAGCTGTTGAATTTCATTGGCAAAGATAAAGCCATCTCGATGTGTTACCGTTCTTGGGAGTTATTTGAATACCCTCTACTTCCAAGTACAACTAAACATGTTTGGACAGTGAAAACGTCAAATCAGTTGGAGAAACTGCGTTATGTCCTTCTCGCACTGCAGGCTAACAAAAAAAATTTGAAAACTGCAAACACCAGTCGATTCAATCATTGTGATATCAGCAATGTAAGACTTTTCTTAAATTCACAATACTATCCATATAACAATTTGAATATTGACATATCAAAGAATCAGTTCGCTGTTCTTTATGGCATGTATACCAGTTTTCAAAAAACCTACTATGGAAGAGATTCGCAGCCGCTGCTAAAAAAGTCTGACTTCATCAACTCCGTGCCGGTTATAGATATTGACTATTCACAACAAAACGAATCTCTAAAGAACGCTCCTGTTGATGTACGTCTAGAATTCGAGTCTAAAAAAGACTTTCCAGCTAATACTTTCGCATACTGCATGATCTTACATGATCGCATCGTTCAATATAACCCTATAAGTGGGGATGTCAAGAAGCTTCTCTAGACACAGTATATTATCCTACACTCTTTCGTAAAAACATTCATTCCGAGATGGTGTATGCTGTCGACATGATCGGTTTCAAGCAAACCGTAGGAGATTGCATTCTCAAGAAAATAGCAATCATTCCTCTCAACGAAAGTAGCGATCCTGTTGTTCTCAAATTCAAAAACCCCTTCTCATGGAAACGACTCTCTGACAAAGTTTAGAAGGTAAATACTTGGCTCAAACATAATTATCATGGAATTTCCTGGAAAACAGACGGTCTTGAATATTCTCAAATTCGCTTCTTACTTCGTGACGCTTTACACAATGCAACAAAAATCTTTGTCACTGGTGAATTAAAACAGAAATTGCTCCAACGATTCAACTTTCTTGTTTACAACATTCAACAATATGGCTATCCGTCAGAACCATTTTTTAAGTGCGTCACAGTATGCACAAATCATAATCCAAGCTACAAGACATTTGCACATTACACATCGTCAAACTCATGAAATTATTCTATAAGCAAAAGGCTCATCAAGCAGTTCGTTAAGGCTCTAGATAAAAATAACAATTGTTTTCAGTATTTAAGAGAAAAGTTCCCCGCAATAGATGATGCTAATTTAAAAGAAGGTATTTTTGATGGTCCTCCAATTTGTACTCTGTTTCGAGACGAAACATTTATCACAAAAATAAACAACACAGATAAAGCTGCATGACAAAGTTTCAAAACTGTTCGTGAGTACTTTTTAGGAAATAAAAAGAGTGAGAACTATCAGGAACTAGTTAAACAAATCATGGAAAATTTAAAAAATTTGGGTTGCTTGATGAATTACAAAATACATTTCTTACATTTCCATTTTGATTACTTTCCTCTTAATCTAGGAGACGTTAGTGAAGAACACGGAGAACTATTTCATCAAGATAAGTGTAATGGATGAGAATCGATATTAAGGAAGATGGAATGTCAACATGATGGCAGGCTTTTGCTGGACGCTGAAGAAAGACATTAAAACAATTAACAAAAACAGAAAAAGATACCCATTGCATAGGTTGTTTGAAGAAGAAAGAGTTTGTTACAAGGGAAAAAGGAGTAAAGAAAGACATCTAGAGTTACTAAGCTAGTGGAAAAAATATAAACGAAAGCAACTTTGCTCTACTATACAAGGAAGATATTATGTAACTAAATAAGACTTTTAACAATTTTTTATATCTTTTTCCATTTTTGGAAAATTTTTATCGAAGTCAAGCTGACCCCAAATTCTAATTCAGCTGCCTAAAAAACATACATATATAGCATTTTAATTTTTTTAACCGTTACTTCTCAATTTGACCTCGAACTGGCCTTGACAATTTCACGTAGAAAAGAATATTTTCAAGATTACTGTATGATTCGTTTTAAATTAATACATAAGGTTAAAGGAGGCAACTTGTCAAAGAATTGATAGCTGTTTTTAGCTTTACTTCTTGCACAGACGTGGGGGTTGGTAAGTGAAGCGAGCAGGGTGGTAGGTGGAGGAGAAGTGGAAGGGGGTGGAGGAGACTTCCAAAACAAAATCTCGCTAGCAACCATATATATATATATATATATTGTAACATGGAAAAATTTCGCCATTTCACAAGTTCGCGAAGACATGTCAGCGCAGAGCGCACTAAGTTTATCTGAATGATTCGAATGTATAAGATAAATAGCATTTGTTTGGTTTTGAGCAATCGGTGCTATATCGTCGGTCCCTACGAAGACTAACATAGCTTAGATTACCATCGAAGAGTAAGGTAGTTCATTCTCGCCACAAAACCACCTACCCGTTCTAGAGCGATACATTTTTCGCGTAGTCCGAACTCACTTTGTTCTGCTATTACTTTCTGGTGGTGGAAAAGAGAGCTCCCTCACCCGCTTACGATTTGCAAGAGTAACGCCGGGATCGAGCTCTAGGAGCCATCCCGGTAACAGTCTGTACTGTGGATGTAATCTTATCTTTTACAACGCGCCCTTCGGTGATCCATTCTCGCACATCGACAGGATAGAGAAGCTATTAAAGTTCAGCAACATCAACGCAATTACGTATCCGTTAGAAGGCTCTATAAACCATTAGCATGAAGTAATGTTCCCCTTATACCTCGTCTAAACTCAAATACGGATCTGGTAAGATTCTTTAGGAATAGAAGACGGATGGTATTGATGCTACAGCTAATTGTAAACCTGCCCAGAAGAATCAATGTAAATTGTTCAAGGAACCATGGCTCTGGAGAGGCGAGCTCGATTACTACATTATACGCGTCTTTCTGGCGGCTGGCTGGCGACATGTTGACGCATCCATGGTCTACTACTGCTGCTGCTGTTACTACTAGTCCATCTTGTCACTGATGCTAATAAAGCAGCTCCTATTGATACTGGGTTGTTTCCCCTTATATTACTACTGATATACGTATACAGCTTAGACTGCTGTTGCCATTCATCAAGAATCTACTTCTGCTTCTTGCCCAGGTTCATTGCTGTTAGTTCATCTATACATAAAGGTGTGATTACTGGTGTCTGCCTCTGCTCGTCTAGAGACTATTGCAACTAGCCGATGAGGGACAACTTCTGTTACTGCTACCTGTGATGATGATACTACTGCTGCTGCTGCTGCTGCTGCTAAGAACGCTCTATCTGGGGAGCCGAGTCAAGTAGAATTTTGTACTGCAAGATTTTAAAAAGAGATTGCTGTCAAATGTATGCAATGAAAAGATGTGAAAAAATGTGTAGCCGATCCCAAGTTGTTACTTGTCTTTTATATATATATATATATATATATATATATATATATATAAATTTTGCAAATTTTGCAACATTTTCAACGGTTTTAAAATTTGCAAAATTCTCAAAATTCTTAAAATTTTATAATATCTGAATCTACCACCACCACCCTGTCAGTCCCTCTTCACGGAATACCTTATCTAGACTGCCGTCAACTCGCCGCTGTACCGGGCCGGCAGTAGTGAGGCCTCCAGCCCTTTAACAAGAATATACGCCCTCGGATTTGCATGTGGGGTCCCTGTAGATCCGGCTCGATCCATTCAGACCCCTGATCCTTCGTACGACCACCCAAAGTTCTTGTATAAGATAAATGCCTGTGTGCCTCCCAGCCATGCACCTGGACAGCAATGCCGAGGCGCCTTTGCTGTGGTACAAGTTAATTTACGTAAAATTAAGTATCGTTACCCTGTGCGAGCTGCCCTCGCGGTCCCTCGTCCACCTTAGCAGTTAGCCGACCCCAGGACAGCTGAAAATTGCGCTGTCTTAGCAGCCTAAGTGATCCCTCGGGTATACTAAGCACCAGGAAGGTACCACAATCGGCTCCTCCCTGCATTCAGTAACCAGCACCCTCCATCTGTACACTCTGAGGTCGGGATGCCGATGTCCCAGGCGCACCAGTACCACCTCCAGTTCCAGTTTGTTTCCCGGTATCCGGATTGTGTCCCTGTATGGTTTCTTTAGCGTATTCATTACGACCACGAGAAGTTTTGCTGCTTCCCAAGGTCTTAGTCGGGGGACAACCCCCTCCATCAAATCTCTCGAGAAGTTGTTCACTGCGACCACGATGATGGCTCTCAACTTAACGAAGGAATCGAGGTACTCGGTCCAGGGACCACTGGAAATCTTGTCAATCTCCGACTATACTGACTCACTGACAAGGGCTAACTATTGTTGCATCAGCTTCTCGTCACGATGACCCTCGCACACGATCGTCCCCGTGAGAGGATGCATCATCCATGCTGCCATAATTCCTGACTCCAGGTTGGATTTTTTCCTGACACTTGGGTTCGCCGAAGGGGTCGAGTCAGCTCCTTTTCGAAGTTTAACGCCTGGATTTCACACGGAAGATACAAAATTATATTTATACAAAGTAGTGTATCGTATCATCGGTCCCTACAAAGAATAACACAGCTCAGATTACCATCGAAGAGTAAGGCAAATCATTCTTCCCGCGAAGCCTAATGCAGGTCAGCTGCTTGCCGCGAAGTGTAACGCAGCTCAGCTGCTTGCCGCGAAGACTAACGCAGCTCCGATTTTTTACACGATATTCGGAATGACATTATCATATGGAAACTAATCGAGTTCCTACATATAAAAGGTAGTTTTTGGGAAAAAGGAAGTGATCTGTGTTAATCTTCGCGGCAAAAATTTTCGATTGTAATCTAAACGGTATTGTTGTTGTAGAAACCGACGATATAATCTTGAAATGATATATACAAGCCCTTATTATGTATTTCAATATATTTGTGTATTTGTGTAATTTGGAGACTTAATTAGAACCAGAAGATCTAATTCGTTCAAAATATTTGCATTTAGCGCAAGTATTTTCAAAAAAACAGATCATCTGGCTAGAGTTCAGTCACCAAGTTACACAAATATGTTGGAATACGCGAAAAAGCTTCTGTATCAAATTTCAAGTTTGTTTAACTAGTCGAGGAAATAAAACAATGAACTATAGATTTTCTCTGTAGTAAGATAGATCTTAATTCTTGAAACATCTCGATTCAAGACTAAAATTGGGTTTTCAAATTAAATATTCAGAACCCAAACAATCATTTAACAAGCTTAAGCAGTAATAACTATATTGTAAAAGTAAATGTGTTGATAATTTTGCTTCCTCCTAGAGGAAGCTTTGTAATAGTAAAATTTTCAGTTTCGCTAAAACTTCATAGAAACATGTTTTTAGATGTTAGAAGTTCGAATTACGTGTCTTAAGGAAATGTCCGTATGGACATGTGTGAGTATGTATACCGTGATATTTCTGAAACTACTCAGTCGATATCAATCAAATTTGACATGCATATCTATTTTTGGATTCTAAATTCGGCAAAAACATTTATTTTTTAATTTTTTCAATCACTTTTTTTATGGCTATTTTTCCAATTTCGAAAAATATTTTCCTTTTTTTCAATCATTCTATTTTATAAACAATTCAGCTAAAATGCATTTAAAAGATAATAAAATGACCTATTTTTGCCCGTTTGGTCCTCGGGATTGACCGCTCCGTTCGGCGAATAAAATGAAAAAGGTGATTTTTTTTCAAATTCTAAATCATAACCTCACGAAAAAAAATATGTTGATGGGTTACGTGTCAAACTATATTCCATTAAAATTTCAAGTGATTTGACTACTTATTTTTTTAGTAATAAATCGAAAATTTGGGAAAAGATATATCTTTTGATTACCTCGGTTAAGTTCTTTTGCAGCTTATGAAAATGATTAGTTGAAAAGATATTAAAATACAAATTCTTTGTCTCTCACCCTGTATAACTGAAAATTATTATTTTTATTAAACCTTGTAATTCGCTAACGAAAACTCAGCATGATTTGACAAAATTCATGATTATATGAGGTTATGAGGTCTATTTGTGATACAAATTGCAATTTATTTTATTAAGAAGATTCGGAGAAAAAGAAATGTATTATTAAATTAATATACTAGAACGATACATACGAACAAGGAACAATAGATATGTTTGGAGGAAGCTACGTGCCAATGAATTGGCAGCGGTTTTTTAATTTGTATGCTAAAAAAGCACCTATATGGCTTCAAATTATAATGGCAATCTTTACGATTGCGAAACGTTCCTTCTTCATACATAGTCAAGTGGATGTCCCTCTATTAGTAACATTTGACCTCTCTTCCTAATTTATTATTGAATTTAATAGTTATAAGTCTTATAATTCTTATATGAATTTTAAATTATTTATTCGTTTGTATAAACTAAATCACAAAAATAATAAAATAGTAGAAAAGTAACATAAAATAAAGCATTTTTTGTTTTCAATACATTTTTTGTTGTCACTTATCTTATATATCAAAAATAGGGGTTGGGACCCCCAAAAGTCAATGTCACCAGAATTTGTTATACTTTCGATGTGGAATATTATTCACTTGGTTTTAATAAAAAATATTGATTAGAAAAAAAGATATTTAAGAAAACCTGTTTTTGGGGGTGAACTTTGAGGGTAGATTTCACCCTATAAATGTGTTTTTCCTACGATAAAAGAAATACCAATCTCTTGCTTTTTTAATTTAATTTAATTACAACATATAAAAGAATTATCAAAATCGGTGAGTTCGGGTTGGAGTACCTTCCTTGTTAGTGTATAGCAGCAGCTGCAGCTGAATCAGGTTGAGGAGCTATCGCTGTGAATGCCTGGCACCAGCGCTGACAGCAAAGGCACACGTTGCAGTTCAATGCATACTATTAGCAGCATGATTAGCACTAGCAGCAACAATATACACCGAAGCACAAGCACGCTAACAAGCAGCAGTAGTCCAGCGAGCACAATAGAGATATTCGAAATAACCTCCAAACAGACAGACTTATGTTGCCTATAGTGCCATTATTATCAGTCCAGTAGCCCCCTTTGTCGGACTGATAGAGACATGGCGTATTCAATATCAGTCTGTCACTTCGTTGCACAACTCCTGATTCCATATGCACAGATTTTATTTGAGACCAACAGACGAGAAATAAGATCGCGGTGAGTATTGCATCGGTTGCTTCAAAACACAGGAGTTGGCGCGGGGCGCGTGAACTCGTCCACCGGTAGACACATAGATGCATATAATGTGTGCGCAGTGGCCGATCTTACTTGGTGGAGTACCACAAGATAGGTCGGTGTGGAAGGTTTGTATATAAATATGATAACGATCTTAGGAGTTTAAAGTGCCACTTGAAAAAATAGATAATAATTTCAATACGTTTCAATTTACTAATGTGACTGACTTTCGACATGTGTATAGTATTATGAAGGGTATTTCGCAGAGCACATTCCTTAAGCCCTTCGTTCTTTCTCTGTATCAATGATTTGCCGTCCATTCTCAGCGATTGCGATCATCATTTCAACACACAGCATTTTGTAATATACGTGCATGGCCCATCTCTCTCCCTCTCTCTCCCCTGATCAACAGCAGCAGCAACTAAAAACGACACATCTCATTCCACCTACACCACCATCATCTTCATTGTCGCTCACCTCATCTTCATCCGCTTCCAAGGCAACTCTGTCCGACGGTCTAAGGGTCTGCCATTTCAATGCAAACTCCCTAACGGGTCACATTGAGGCGGTAAGGCTCTTTTTGTCCACTCGTCCCCTTTATCACGTGATAGCTGTAACTGAGATCTGGCTGGACGACAAGGTACAAACAATACCTCTACTCGACAACTACATACTTCTCAGATGGGACCGAAACAGAAACGGTGGAGGTGTGGCCCTCTACATACATCTATCACTAACGGCTACTGTTCTGACATCATCTGACGGTGACTGGTTGGGTAAGCCAGGGAAGCCAGAGTATCTCTTCTGCGAGATCTCCGCAAAAGAGGTCTCCCCTATCTTTGTGGGAGTTGTGTATCGTCCACCCCATGCACCATTCATTCAAGGTAATGACTTCATTGAAAAACTCACGACACACATGCACAATTACTCCACAAAGATAATTATGGGGGATTTCAATGCGGACCAACTCTCTAGATCTGAAGATGCCAAATTCATCAAGGCCTTCGTAGAGGAGAACTCTCTTCAGTCGGTTCCTTATGGTGCAACACATCATAAACAGGAATCTGACACCTGGCTTGACCTCTGCTTAATAGACGAGCAGGATCGCCTGCTGTCGCACTGGAAAACTGACACACCTTTCATAAACGGACATGACCTGATCACGGCCACTCTAGACGTACAGATACCACGCTACGACCCGAAAACTTTTACATACAGAAACTACAGAGCAATCTGTGCCGAGAGACTTAAGGCCTACCTCGGTGCATGTGACTGGTCATCGCTCGCCACCTCATCACTCGACGATTGCACCAACACCCTCAACACCAACCTGACTAACGCCATTACTCATCTCGCTCCATTACGGACAGTGACACCCGGACCGAAGCGTCACCCGTGGTTTACCACGGCTCTTCGTGACCTCTTGAAAGAACGGAACAGACTCTACAGACGGTTTCGCAGGTCACGTCTCCCGCAAGACCTGTATTTTTACAGGATAGCGAGGGATGAAGCTCATAGGCAGGTCGAGGACGTCGAACACTTCTATTTCAGAGAGATAACGGAATCGGACGTCTTATCTGCAGTGATGCACTTTGACTCCCAGGCCAGGGGTAGTGACGGCATCCCACAGGTTGTCATTCTCAAAGCACTGCCGGTACTCGCTCCATTCTTATGTCGTATTTTCAACCTTTCTTTGAGCGAGTCAAGTTTCCCCTCCGACTGGAAAAAGTCACTGGTGCATGCACTGAATAAAGTCAGCTCGCCAACAGCCTTAACTGACTATCGTCCGATCTCTCTTCTTTGTTTCCTGTCCAAGGCGCTGGAGTGGCTAGTGCACAGACAAACCTCGGAGTATCTTGAGTCAAGACTTTTCCTCGACAACTTACAAACTGGTTTTCGCACTGGCCACAGCACACAGTCCGGCTTAATTAAGCTGACTGATGATGTCAGGCTTGGAATAAACAGAAAGAAGGTAACACTTCTACTTCTTTTTGACTTTAGTAAGGCGTTTGACACAGTGTGTCACGCCAGACTACTCAAAAAGCTAACCTTCTTCGGCTTTTCTAAGCAGGTTATCCGCTGGTTTGCCTCATATCTCACAGGCAGAAAGCAGGCCGTCATTGGTGACAATGACGAACTCTCCACATTTCTACCGCTAAACACGGGAGTACCACAGGGGTCCGTACTGGGACCACTATTATTCGCATTGTACATCAATGACATCGGCCTCTGTTTGGACTCGGACGTATCTCATCTCATCTAAGCGGATGACCTGCAAATTTACAGCCAATGCCACCTAGAGGAGCTCGATTCCTGTTCCGAGAGGATGAGTGCTAATGCCGAAAGGATAATGGGCTGGGCTGCGCAAAATCATCTTAAACTGAACGTACTCAAAACTCAGGCGATCGTCCTGGGCTCCTCCTATTATATAAAGGCTCTTCCTTCCACCGCTAACACCTACATTAAAATAGGAGAGGCCCAGGTTGAATATCGGTCGACAGTGCGTAGCCTGGGGCTAGTGCTTGATTCTAACCTCACCTGGAAAGAACACGTTACACAAATGTGTAAACGTGCACACTCTCTCATGTACAGACTGTATTTTTTTAGAAAGAGCACTGGCTTCGTGCTGCGCAAGCATCTTGTGCAGGCTTTACTTTTCCCCATCAACGACTACTGTTCATTGGTATACTGTGACCTCTCACAAGAACTTGACACCAAACTACAGAGACTGGTGAACACAGGAATACGTTACATCTATGGTATAAGGAGGGACGAGCACATCGCCCCCTACAGGCGTGAGTTGCAATGGCTCACCACCGCCGGACGTAGGAAGTACTTTACGGCCTGTTTTCTAAGAAAACTATTCAATACTGCTACTCCATCCTACATCTTGGCCTTTTTTGACTTCCACGTTGCACTCCGCCCAGTGAGGGGCGAGGTGACTCCCCTGGACATTCCCGTTTTCGCCACAGAGGCGCTGAGGAATTCATTCCACGTAAGCGCCTCATATCTCTGGAACTCATTACCAGCTCATCTCCGTAACATTGAATCAATACCTCTTTTCAAACGTCGGATCAGGCAACATTACCTCAATCTTGAGAGAATCTAAATAGCCGTCACGAATCCAGCTTACACAATATTTCTCACCCCATGTACAACCATGCATACCACACTCATTCAAAGCACTTTGTCTCACACCATCACTCATACATGCATCCTCATTTTTCATTTTAACTTCTAATTTTTATGCTATATTTATCTGTAAAAATATTTTTGTAAATACTTCTATATTATATATCTTTTTTTACTCTTTTTTGTATAATATAATGTACAGACAATAAAATCTAATCTAATCTAATCTAATCTCTCTCTCTCACTCTCTCTCTCTCCCTCTCTCTCTCTCTCTCTCTGTCTCTCTCGTTTTACCGATCACGCACACAACTATCATTCTCAGTTCGCATGCATGTAATGGTGCCCGTAACTTGCTAGAGGTGACTGTGCCATCATTACGTGCGAGGCTTCTGCCGTCATCTCATTGAGCAGCATTGTGCTGCTGTAGCCAAGTAGAGGGAGCTGATTCTACCCCATGCCGTTGGCCCCATGCCGCATGAAGGATCGGCCGCTTTTTGCCTGGGTCCTTGGAGGGTAGATTGGTTACTTTAATGGTATCCTCCTCCACCATGTCTGATGTCGCGACCTACGCCTCTTCGTGTCTTCCCCTATGTGGTATTTCGGGGAGATCAATGCATGAAATGCGAAGCTTATGAGATTAGTTCCACGTCGACCTACTCCTGCGTCAATCGCGTCAGTTCTTCAAATTTGTTTATGTATTCGCATTTAAATTAGCGAAATTGTATTATTTAAAAAAGATCTCTCTTAGCCATATTATCACGAACTCAAATGACGTGCTCTCCAGAACTTAAACTGAGTCATCTTATTATTAGAACTGATCTCTACTACGATAAAAAGATAGTATTGATTATAGGGATATATATGTATAGATATCAATTGTTATTTACAGATACCTTGTATACGGCAGATCCAGCAGCTGCCGAGGCAGCTAGTACGACACCACCCAAAGTCGGACTACCAGTTATACCATCCATATATGCTAATAAAGCTATACCAGTATCGCATAGTATAACAGCTACAATCTAAAACAAATATATAATATACAATTGAGCTATTATTTGTTTCATCAATTTAAAATAAATTACGTTATATCTTACACAATTGCAATGTGCTTATTAGGTTCAAACTTTTTTAATTGCAATATATTGCGGGCCCAATATTACTGCGATTGTAAAAAAATTTGGTCATATCTCGCAATATTATACACAATTTGGCTTATACAGAAAAACTTCGCCAAGGTAGATTATCTCACTCGAGAAACTAGCAAGTTATGTTTCAACAGAGGAAACGCCACCAGCAACAATAAAATATATTTATATATACACACACACACATATATATATGGGCCATTCCACGTCAACCCGTGGCGAAATTTTATAAATCTCAACCAAACTTTGTGGCCTAGTTTACTATACTCTCAAAAGAACGTAAAATAAATTTCAGACCTCAAGGTGCCTTGTAAGATTTTTTTACTTTTCTCGCCAAACTAAATTATTTTTTTAGGCATATTAGCATAATATATGTAATGTAATCACCGATTCCATTACGCATCCAAAACACTACTATTGCTATACATATCATATCTACACACACACACACGCACACACTTACTTACTAGCACGTCATCGCAGCACTCAAGAAGTGGATGTGCAAAAAAAACCAGGAGAGAGAAAAATCTACTCATACGTACAAGCGGCACCTAAGAAGAAAAGAACGGGAAAGAGAGAAAGATTCGCTCATACGTACGAGCGGCACCTTCACGAAAATAGGCTATATTCCAACGAACCAAGCAATAAATTCAAAGGGTCAAAAGAACGCTAGGAGATATTTTAGATTCAATGAGAGCTTCATAAGAACCGCGTATTCGTATTTTTAAACACGGGAACAACGTGGCCGTTTCCACGTAATGCGACGACAAACCACCGCGGGAAGATGAGCACAACTATGAGAAAAAAACTAGCGAGGAGAGAGAGAAACCGAAGCGCAATATTCGACGATCTGGAAATCCATTGGAAACACGTGTGCGATCTCCAGTAGGGAAAAAGAGACCGCGGGAGAGTTCTAAAAGAGACAAATTCTTAAGTGGTAGTCATAAACTATGATGTTTATGACTTGACCTGCCACGATCCCCTTCATGTTGAGAGAGGAAAATACAAATAGCAAGGTGACCCAATATGGAAATCCCTAGCCCGAGAAAAACAAGGGGATATGCGAGTATATAAAGCCCGGGAGCAAAGGGTAATCGTCGTCAGATCAGTCAGTAATCTCTCGCAGAACGTTACTCTGCTCGTCGCCAGACCACTCATATAAAAATTAGCATCACGCAGTATACGCTACTCGTGCGTTGCGAAAATAAGAGTATCGGACTTAGTCGCTCAGTCGAGCAAGTGCATCCATCGGCATCTTTTCCGAAGATCACCCCCTGCTGAAAAGAAGAAGCAACAGAGGCAGTTGACTCCCTACGATCTACACTACGCACATCAAAAGGACGAGCCGTCACATCTAGTGCATCTAGCCACCGCTGTAACCTGAACCACCGAACCTAGGCTGGAAGGCGCCAAGGATTGACAGCTGCAGACACTCAAGAATCTCTTCACACATATATACAAACAGCCACGCACACTCACACATTAAGGTACTTTTCTCTTTCCATAGAAATAAACGTGTGTCGATTTTAAAAGAAATAATGTATAGTTTAAGTGACTTCGTATCCGGCTCCCTTCCCCGGTAGGCAGTGACCGCGTCCGTGGTAGCCAAAAGGGATTTCCTATCATTCATTCATTTAATCATTTAAATTATTATAACTTTCACGTATCGTGAAGTTCGACTATTAATTCAGGTAGGAATTCATGTAAATGTATTAATGTGTTAGATTTTGGTAATTTAAATTTATAATCTGGACGTAACATATATTTTTAGAAAATTCTGAAAAAAGATAAAATATCTATAAATATACAAAATACACATAGATTTTCTTTATATTGTTATAACAAAAGTTCGGCAGTCTCATTTTGTTTAAAAAAAATTACAAATTTCTTTTGTGACAATGCCTCTAAAATGGGCCTAGCCCGATGTCGGGATGAGCGCATTAACACGGGTTTTATATATCTATAGTACTGTGACATGGTGGCTTCGCTAACGCGTGTTGTACAACAGATTGTCCCACCAAGCAAATGGGACGGTCGCACGAAACCACCGCGTCGACAAAAGATCGTCTTGCGACGACAGAAGAATTGCTCCAGCAGCTCAGCTATCTCCGCCTTAGCGGGCCGCGGAGAGTGGCGGGATCCTTCTCTGCTTGGCTACCTAGGGAATGCTTGATTTATATAAAATACTATCGGGCTAAATCTGCCCTTCTACATTTATTTACTAATTAACAAAGGTTTCGCGGATTACTCCGCTTGGTTACATTTGGCTATTTCGTAGAGTATGTGTATGTATATAATTCGGCAAGGCGGCCATGGAGATCGGCCGTCGCGCGTGTGCGAGATTTTCCGCGACGCAACCCTATTCTAATTATCGTGCTCGATAGCACGCAGTGCTGAGGGCACTTCTTAACGAGAGAGAGAGAGAGAGAGAGAGAGAGAGAGAGAGAGAGAGAGAGAGAGAGAGAGAGAGAGAGAGAGAGAGAGAGAGAGAGAGAGAGAGAGAGAGAGAGAGAGAGAGAGAGAGAGAGAGAGAGAGAGAGAGAGAGAGAGAGAGAGAGAGAGAGAGAGAGAGAGAGAGAGAGAGAGAGAGAGAGAGAGAGAGAGAGAGAGAGAGAGAGAGAGAGAGATACGTGTGGGCTATTTGCTGACACATCGCAACTCACGGTAGACGCTCGTGATGGAGGCCGCGCTGTCCTTGTGAATGGTGCGTAGCTGCCGTTGCTCGCCGTGGCTCTCTCGTGCTGGTCGCCAGATGCAGCCTCTCCTCTATGTTTGTCCTTCGGGCTAAGACTTGTCCTGGACCGTCTCGTACCTTGGAGTCTTGTCGGTGGCTCCGACGACTCCTCGTGCTTGCCGTCTATCACTAAAGTCGCGGGTTATGTCCGTTCGCTACCACAGCCGAACGTGTAAAGCCGATGAGTCTCGCTGATTACTCGACTCATCCCCCGTTCTTGTCTCGGGTGCTTTGTGTTAGTTTGGCTCGAGACACTTTCTTTCTCTCTTTCTTTTATGGCACTATTCGGTGCTGTATTATATAATATGTTGTTGTCTCTCCGCACTACTCTCTCTCCTACCTTGTTTATGCTTCGCGTGCGGCTCCTGCCGGCTCGATACTCGCCTTGCCGTACTTCAAGTGTTGTTGTAAGTATCGTGTCTGTATGTGTGCTTGCATATATGTGCTGGGCACATGCTCGGTTAGTGAGCGTGTGCACTGTCATTATGTCCCCCTGCTGAAATTCTGAACGTAGTGCACACGCGAAGCATTCTCGCTTGTGTCGTCTCCAGTACCTTTATGTATTTATATATATGTACATATTTTTATATTTGTATTTAATTATAAAAAATGCAATTAAATATGATTCGATCAGATTACGGATCTTAATATTTTATGATTCTAATCGAAATAGTATATTTCGATACAAGTGCGCAAAAGTTGATTCTACACGAGTGAGAGGTTTGTCTCACGAGTGTAGAATCAATTTTCGCTCATGTATCGAACGATATTTATCGAGCGCATATGAGATTTTAAAAAGTAGCAAAGTACGTAAAATCGCATTTTACGCACACTGTATCAAAAAGGTACCTTGTGGCCTCGTATCTCTTTCTCTCTCTGTTACTATATTTCGAGATTACTATCTAATATCGCTACGTTTTGGGGTTGTTGTGTTTACGCAATAAGTGATCGCTGTTAGTGTGTAAAAAGTATAATTAGTATTTCATTTATTACATTTTTCGCGCTTTACAACTGATATGCTGTATTTTTTTGCATTGTGTCTATCGCAATTTATATGCTTTGTCTTATCGCGCTTTATATCGTAATACAAACGTAATAGTATATATGAAATTATAATTATCGTGTACATCCTTCCATATAAAAAAAAATTTCGCGTCACTACGAAACAAAACAAAATTCTGTTGGTTTTACAACCGTTGCGCTTTACATGTTTTTAATAGGCACACATTCATCCATACTTTGCACTCTGTCGTGTTTTCACTTTAACACTTTTTATTTTAATTTTTGGCACTCGAGAAAACTTATTATTAATGAATTTTCACTACCTATTTCTAACTAATTATCTTCTTTCTTCCTTCGGTGAATTTTTTTGTCGTATTTTTTGTCTGCTGCTGGTATTCCCTCTTGTATTTCAGCCAGGCTCGGTGTTACTCTCATTACACGGTGCTCTGTTTAGGTTGCCTGCCGGTCTTGCCTTTTGGTGTTTTGATTGTCGCGGCGTTGCCGATTTTCTTGGGCTTTTCCTCGGCTTTCTCCTTCGCCTCCTTTTCAGGCTTTTCTTCGGGCTTTTCTTCGTATTCTCTTAATTCTTTTGCGCTACGCGAGCTACTGAGGGTATTCCCGTTCATATCTTGCAAAGTGTAGACATCTTCCCGTATTCTATTGCTAATTTTATAAGGTACGATATATGTGTTACGTCCTCGGCTATGATGCTGTCGTCGATTGCAACAATTTTATTGGTTAGTTTATTATGGGGAATACGGAGAACGACGAGAATTTGTATGAGAAAATCCTAGCGCTTTCGGTAGGGGAAGATATGCTCTAACCCCAAAGATGAACCTCACACAGGAATTGCTCAGTCTCTGCAGACGTATACGTTGAGCGTCCGATGCGTCAAGAATTGTCACAGTACAGTAGTCAAGGTGTGGTTGTATTAGTTTTTCGACTAGCTTTCTACGGAGAGTCTCGATAGTGCAGCCTCTGAAGAACCACAGGCTATAAAGGGCTTTATTGACTTTTTTGGTAATTGAATCTACTTGCGGCTTCCATGTGAGTTTGCTATCAAGTACAACAGCGAGACTTACGTCCGTTTCACTGAAGGGGACGAGCACTCCGTCCTGCAACTCAACTCCTGGCAGATTCCATGACTTGATGTCATTAACATTCCTTTTGGAGCCGAAAAATATTGCTTTAGTTTTGCCAGAGTTGAGCCGCAGACCGGAGCTCCTCGCCCAAACAGACACTAGACACAAATCTGAAGGTCGTCTGCGTAAAAAAGATGTTTCGTTGTGCCATTGTCTATTAAGTCCTACAGGTCATTGACGTAAAGACTGAAAAGCAGAGGTCCCAGGACAGAACCCTGTGGAACACCCAGATTGGTACTTAGCCATTCAGAATTTCCATTATTATTAGAGATTATCATCCGAGTGCGCCCCTGTAAATATGATTTTATCCACAGAAGAGCCGTCCCAGAGAATCCCAACTGTCGCAGCTTAGAAAGTACTTTAGAAGGTGATATGGTATCAAACGCCTTGCTGAAGTCAAACAGTAGCAGAAGGATCATCTTCTTCTTGTCCATGGCCATGCGTATATCGTCAGTCATCTTTAATAAGGCAGTCTGTGTGCTGTGGTGTTTTTCAAAGCCGGCCTAGAAGGGGTCGAAAATTTTTTGTATATCCAGATACTCCGTGATCTGGGTGTGGGCAATCTTCTCGAGTACCTTTGAAAGAAAGCAGAGCAAAGTAATCGGCCTAAAATCGGAAACACTAGATGGAGTACTTTTTTTCTTCAGAGCAATTAACCGAGCCCGCTTCCAGATACTCGGAAAGATAACCTGAGCGAAGGAGCAGTTAAAGATATTTAAAATATATTCGCCAATTATTGGAAGAGCCTTAGCGAGCACCCCGCAGGGAACACCGTCAACATCTCTCGCTTGCGAGGAAAAGTGTGATATAGGACAACATCGCTCATAGTAATGGGGCTGAAAGAAAAGCCCTCCTCGCTTGCTGATAGAATAGTGTCCATTGCATCGTCTATATTTTCGAGTGATGATGCAGATATTCGCGCAAATGCTCGTTCAGCTCGTCCGGCGTAAAGCCAAAAAACTCCTCCTCCTTTCGCCCAGGTAGTAGGCCAAGATGACGCTTTACCTTCCAAATATTTTTTATATCATCAAGAGCATGCGAAGGAAGGAGTTACGCTCTTGGGTAGAGCGCATGTCGACCTCATTAGAGAGTCGAAGAAAATTGACAGATTTTTAAAATCGCCATTCTTCATTTTTTTCAAAAATTGAATTTTTAAGTTAGAAGGCTGATTTTTGGACTGTAAGCATATTTTAATATGCTCTGTCGATTGGTAATTAAATTTTTCAAATATTTTCAAAATTGACAGATTTTTAAAAGCCAAATTCTGCGGGATATCAGGTGTCGGCTACAAGCTTTTTATGCTCAGGACGAATGCTTACAGTCCAAACACACAGACACACACACACACACACACAGGGGGAGCTCCACGAGGCGAAGCTGGGAGGGAAGGGGGGGCTTATTGGAGAAAGAGCCAGGTTCAACTTACTTAGGGTCGGTAAGGAGGACGGAGAGGATTCGGTTGCTGTTGGAACTCAAAAGCTAACGGTAAACGAAGGGTTTAGTGGGTGAGAGTCCCACACAGGTGGTACCAGTCGGTGCCATATCGTCCATAATGGATTTGCCCTTAACCTCTTACTCTATAAGGAAAAAAAAAAGAAAATACACACACACAGGGGGAGCTCCACTAGGCGAAGCTGTACCTCGTGTGGCGCGTCCTCGGGTGGCGGATAGGGGAACGCTCGCTGTAAGCGCATAGTACTACATACGTAGTGCTGCAAACAGAGGGTTGGAAAGAAACAAAATATCTCCCGCGGACCAAGCAGCTCACTACCGGAAACAAGGTTTGATCTTCGGGTTATGTCTAAGCAGGCGCTCGCCGATTGCCGCAGTCCGGCCCGACTTCGACTGCTGAAGGGAAAGGATACGATATAAACTATGTTCTGACACTCCCAGGCTGCCGGAAAGTACAGGGGCCCCGGGATGTTTCGCCGACACGCCCTAGCTGCCCTACCATCCGGCGAAAATCCCAAATTTCGATAGTGCCGGGTGGCGCCCGGAACGGGCCCTATTGTGGTCAGAGGGGTGGGGTCTTTACCCTTTCCCGGAGGCTTTCTGAGAAAGACTTCCGCTGGGGCATGAGGCCAGAATTCACACCTGTGAAGCATAGCTTCGCGGAGAGAGCTCAGTGGTAAGTAGGTGACTAAAGATGGAAGAGGATGATAAATTAAAATAAAAATGCTTAGTACAACAAACAAAGCAAACTTGGGGACTTCGGATACCCCAAAAAGTGTCTTGGCAACTGCGTTTCCTACCCAGAGATCGGACGATAACAGCAGTCTCAGTAAAGAAACGAATGCCATGGAGTGTAGTCCAATAAAGACTATTTCTGAAAAGGCAATACGGACGGAACAAGAGCAGGTAAACACATGTATACAGTTGTTATGTCCCGCCTAGCGCATCAAGAGAGCAGTTTCAGCAACTACTAGACCGGCTGATACTAGACGCTAGGAATAAAAAACCAGCTATAATAGCAATAAACGTGGACGAGTGCTACTGGAGGCATTCACGCTACTAGACTTGGTGTTGCTGAATCAAGGCGACACCCCCACGTTCAAAAAAGGAGATGCAGAGTCATTCATAGACTTGACATTTATCAGTAACTGTCTCGTAAGACAGGTAAACAAATGGATCGTGAGTGATCACTACACAAATAGTGATCACCTAGCTATAATAATGGAGCTAGGCGGACCAAATTGGAAATTCTGTACAAATCCCAGTAGTACAAGAACTGAATGGAAAACCAAAGAGTATGACAAAGAGTTATCTTGACGATGTTTCACAATATTCAATTGACGGGATCAGCAGACGACAAGGCTGCACAAATGACGGGCCAGCTCACCAAAGCGTGCGACGCGGTAATGCCGAGAAAAGTGTCCAGACAAAGATGGCTACCAGCATATTGGTGGAATGACAAGATCAAATAAGCGCGCAGCGTTTGCCATCGAGCTAGAAGATTGGAACAACGGGCAAGGAAGAAATTCGACCGAACCGGTAGAGGAATGGATGCGGTGCAGAACTGCAACGAATAAATGAATGAAGCTAAGCGCAACCTTAAGTGGTATATAAGAGAGAGTAAACAAAGTTGTCTAAGAGAGCTGCAAGATGAGGTCAATGAAGACCCTTGGGGCCGACCTTATAAAATTGTCATGAAGAAAATCAAGGGAAGTTACATACCCCCACCAAAGTGCCCAGAAGTACTAAGCAGGGTGGTAACAACACTCTTCCCAAATCAGCCGGACATCCCATGTGCTATGGTAGAAGAAATAGATGTAGATAATATACCCTTAATTATGGAGGTGGAGCTACTATCAGCCTGCCGGAGGGTTGGAAACAATAAGGCTCCAGGGCTTGATGGCATACCCAATATTGCATTGAAACATGCCATCCAGGCTCACCCAGTAGAGTTTATAGACTTGTACAACTCAAACTTACTTGTCTCAAAGAAGGAACGTTTCCATTAAACTGGAAAAAGCAAATGCTTGTGTTGCTACCAAAGGGTAGCAAACCACCTACAGAAGGGTCGTCATACAGACCGCTCTGCATGCTCGATACGCAGGGCAACGTATTAGAGCGTATAATCTTCGTTAGGATGGAAGACAAAACCGAAGGGCCAGAGGGGCTTGCGGAACACGATAAACGAAGGGTTTACTGGGTGAGAGTCCCACGCATGTGGTATCAGTCGGTGCCATATCGTCCATAATGGATTTGCCCTTAACCTTTCACTCTATAAAAAAAGAAAAAAAAACACACACACAGGGAAGTAGCAAGCGATACGCTGTTGCATCGAAAAACGCGTGGTTAGCTACACGTGCGTCTTTACTCTCTCGCTCTCTCTCTCTTTTACTCTCTTTACTTTATGGAAAATATTTATCGCGACAGTTCGTAATGTTTAAAATGAAGTTTAGATTTGTAAAAACGAGTAGACTCAGGTATCAGTTACACTGTATGTCTGTTGCTCGTTGCATATTACCAAGCAACTGCTGAAGTCCACGGAAAATCTTCTCCGCGACGTCTCTCACGCTCTGGACGAAAGACGCATGGTAAATTGAAGTTACACACACGCACACAATATGCAACTGTTGTTTACCATGAGTTTATCTCTTTCTCCTACAGAACAGTTACAAGTCTAACAGGGACAGTTAAAAAAACGTAGTGCATCCGTTAATTGTCAAGTGCATTTAGATACTTGGTGGCGAGATGATTAATTTGTGTTCACGGCAATTTTCTAGTCTACCTGAAAAAACTTTATGTTGTGTGTTTGTGTGTGTGTGTGAAAAAAGAAACAATTATGTTAACAGTCGACGTAGAAACTGCTGCTGCTGCTGATGATGATGACCTCCAAAATAATGGACGACAGATCTAGCAGCAGGGTCCGTATCCTCCAGTCTATATGTCGCCTATAGCTTTGTGGTAATGGAAGACAAACTTGTCGTGTGGATCATATGTTTTATGGATTTTATCTTGTCGATTACATGCTGTGGTGGAAGATAGACGGAACGCGAACCGTGACAGTAACGACGTTCACATTGCGCGGCAATTTGAGAAACGACTCGAATATAGGCGAAAAAGAAAGAATTGAAAAAGAGTTGAAAAGAGCTTTAACAAGCTTTAACAACATTTTATTGTAATAAAGAATTTAAATTGTTTTCATATAATTTTAAATAAAAAAGGATTCATAATAAATAACACGTGTTCAATAATATTGTATACAAAAATTAAAATTTTTATTTGTAATACAATATTATAAATAAAGTTTTATAAATTATTGTTGAGCAACACGCTTCAAACTTATTTCCTATACATATCTTTTGAACATTGTAAATGTATGTAACTTAAATTTTAAAATCTAAAATCTGAATCAGCTTCAGGAGGTGCAACTCTAACCGTGACTGGAATCCTTGCAGCTTGATCATTGTTGATGGGACTGAGATTCAACAATTTGGTTCATCATTTAAAATGCAGGGCTCAGAACTACCAGAGGGAATCAGTCCCATCAACAATGATCAAGCTGCAAGGATTCCAGTCACGGTTAGAGTTGCACCTCCTGAAGCTGATTCAGATTTTAGATTTTAAAATTTAAGTTACATACATTTACAATGTTCAAAAGATATGTATAGGAAATAAGTTTGAAGCGTGTTGCTCAACAATAATTTATAAAACTTTATTTATAATATTGTATTACAAATAAAAATTTTAATTTTTGTATACAATATTATTGAACACGTGTTATTTATTATGAATCCTTTTTTATTTAAAATTATATGAAAACAATTTATATTCTTTATTACAATAAAATGTTGTTAAAGCTTGTTAAAGCTCTTTTCAACTTTTTACTCTTTTCAACTTCAACTAAATATAAATAAATATAAATAAATTTTTAACGCAACGACTTTTAACTGCAATTTAAACGAACAACTTATAAATTATGTGGAGAAGAAGTTTAATACTAATTCAAATTAGATCGAATACCTATGATATGGAGATGTGAACATCCATGGGATTAATCAATATTCATTGCAATTATCACAAACATTGATATCCATATTTATTTTTATTTAATAATTAAGAATTACATTTTTAAACAGTTTCATATACAATTTCATTAAAATTAAATAAAATAATTAAATTCTTTCTTTTCCGCCTATATTCGAGTAGTTTTTCATCAAATTGCCGCGCAATGTGACCGTCGTTACTGTCACGGTAGGCGTTCCGTCTATCTTCCACCACAGCATGTAATCCACAAGATAAAATCCATGAAACATATGATCCACACGACAAGTTTGTCTTATATAACCACAAAGCTATAGACGACATATAGACTGGAGGATACGGACCCAGGCACCAGTAGTAACTGCTACGGTTCCACCACTACCGGAATTATTGACTATGCAATTAATTGCTCGTTCGGGATTACCGTATGATGTGCCGAACACGCCGTTGTGGAGACTGAATTTCCGCGCTATAGAAATTTCAATGTAGCCTAAATATTTTAGACTTTATCAGATGCATCGGATATCGTTGCAAAGTGTGGAACGATTATTTAGGTCACCAGCGGATAGAACTCTTATAAGGCGCAGAAAACATGCCATGATACCGAAATTGAAGAGTGGACGCAAGCCTAAATATTTAGTTTTATATTTAAGTGTTGATATTTGGTGCATCTTACAGACAATGGATATGAGAGCTAAGGAAAGACAGCTCAGAACCGTCTTTGTGTATCGTGAGTAAAGGTATGTTGTTTTTAAATTATTTATAAATTAGTTAATTAATTTTTCTAGCATACATAATTGTATACATAATTCCTCCGGAACTTAACATCCCAGCAGTGAGCCCTGAAACCGGATTTCTACTCTGCGCAACATGTCATCCCTCGCACAACTGTACAAATATTTATATGTATATATTGTTCAATTTTGCCGTAAAGGCGAATATCTATCTATCTATCTATCTATCTATATTACACGCGAGACTTACATTGAGCATTGTATTACATGTGTTTTAGCAAACTCGTTGATGTGTAGTAGTTGTATATATTGCTTCGTGATATTTAGTTTTGGCTGCTTTATCTCGCATTCTACCACTTTTAAAAGAGGTATAGTCATTAGATTGGATAGCTGTTTTCCACAGCTGAATCAGGCTAGACGGATTCCACAGAAATCAGTGGAAATTTTATCGAGATTAATAATCGACCGTCTGTTCTTCCATATTTTACTTCAGATATGTTACCTAACTTGTTTATGTGGGTTAGATATCTCGGAAGTGAGAAATTATACGAACTATTTGGGTGTATTGTTTGATCTATTATTCCCTGAAAATCACGGTACCTCAATATTTCCACGTATATTTTCTTTGTTTGTGAACTGCGCATGGTCTCTATCGTGCCGTGAAATAATGCTGTATATAAGTTTATGTGACGTTCGAGAATTTGTAATAATTTGTAACTATGTTCTGCGCGATTAGAGCTTCCTTTGGCTATTAAGGTTTCTGCTTCCTTGTCTAATAAATAAAAGGGATCGTCTACGCTACTTTTTCCTCCGAATCCATCAAGACTACTTCTTATTCTGTGAAATTTTCTCTTCTCGGGACGAATATAATTAATTTCTAATATTTTGTTCCCGTATATATAACTATTGTATTCAATTTTTTCCGTGGCATTTAAATCCTCGGATAGATCGTCTAAATATATCGTAACGATATTGTTATATTGATCCATTCTTGTAATTCGCTTGTTCAAATCGTCTATTTGCTTTTCCTGCTCGGCGCATAATTTATGCGGTGTACAATTTGAATCGGCTAATTTTACACCATCGATAATTGCGTGACATTATATTGATTGTTGTATAAGTCTAAATAGATGATGTAAGTCCAATCGTCTTGAATAAGTTTTAGTTCAGTTATTCTCGTAGTAGCTTTGGGTAGGTAGGTACGAAAGTAGTAGCTTTTGGGTCTGTATTATACCGCAGTTGGTCAATAGAAGAAAATAGAGTCCTGTGTCCATTGTAGCCGTGTACTGCAAGGGAAAAGAGTACCTTAAGGCGTTGCGTGTATGTATATAGCGCTATCGAGATTGAGTTGTACCTTCGTTTGTTAATCAACGAATATATATATATATATATATATATATATATATATATATATATATATATATATATATAATCACACACACACACACACATAGATGTGTCCTTTAAGTGATAAATAAAATAAAATATTTTTATATAAATACATTGTACATATTGATATAGACGTATATATACGTATAAGCATATGAATATATATACACATAAATGTGCGAATCCAATCTTTTAAGGATTATATTCCGTACGCTTCAGTCTTTTGAGGATTATATCGTCTTTTGAGGATGCATCCTCAAAAGACAACCTATCTTTTGAGGATTTTCTAGAGTCCATTAACCAAGAGTTACTTCGGTTACTAATTCAAATTAGATCGAATACCTATGATATGGAGATGTGAACATCCATGGGATGAATCAATATTCATTGCAATTATCACAAACACTTTGATATCTATTGGAAATCTTGGGTCAGAGGTAAATGACTTTCTACACAATTTAGATTAAATACTCCTGGGCTTTATTTAATACTCGTATACTCTAAACTCAAGAAAAACTCTAGTACACTCGACGTCTAGCAATCGACTACTCTATTGACTCGTGTCGAACAGCTCGAGCGCCTAAAGGGCGCTCGATCCCCTAAACACGTAGATCACATAGAGATGGCGACACCAACCCCGATTTCTAACAATATCCATATTTATTTTTATTTAATAATTAAGAATTACATTTTTAAACAGTTTCATATACAATTTCATTAAAATTAAATAAAATAATTAAATTCTTTCTTTTCGGCCTATATTCGAGTCGTTTTTTATCAAATTGCCGCGCAATGTGACCGTCATTACTGTCACGGTAGGCGTTCCGTCTATCTTCCACCACAGCATGTAATCCACAAGATAAAATCCATAAAACATATGATCCACACGACAAGTTTGTCTTCCATAACCACAAAGCTATAGACGACATATAGATTGGAGGATACCGACCCAGTGAATGCTCGGCATATGCCCTGTACGTGCCGACGATCCTTGCCGCCCGGTAGGTGGCGCGGTAGGCGCATTCCGCAGTATTGCCTATCTAAGTCCCACTGATGAGAAGATAAAAATTCTGGAAATACGGGAAAAAAGTATAGGAAGCTGCTTGGGACATTATTAGAAAGCATACTGTGCAATAATTTGTTATAAAAGTAGTGCTAAATGGGCTTTTTTTATAAAAAAAGCGACCGATATCGTTGTCACGCGTGCAGCACGATATCGGCGCGGAGAGAGCATGCGTGACGAGCAATGCGTGCTGCTGAAATGACCAGCACGTGATGTTATTGGGGTATTATTATCGCGACTATTATTATTTATGATTTTGTTGTTCACGAAGTCCTTTTTTTCTATACCGAATTTTATTTCTGCCGAGTTAGTGCACTGAAGTGAGTTAGTGGGGTTAATGCTGTGAAGTCCCAGCTGTTTCGGAGTGAGACAAAGATGCCATGCACCGACGTATACTGCAGTCTACGCTTGGAGCAGTAATACAATATTTGCAGGAGCAACAAACACTGTTCTTGAACATGCGACAATTTCGGTGTGCATCGCGGAAGTTTGAAAAATATGTGTGCAGTGCAGTTATCGATTCCAGTGCAGTTCTTAGTTCTGATTTTTGTGCAGTTCAGAGTTTTCAAAAACCACCATGATTATGTATACTTTCACGTCACCTCACAATCAATCTCAGTAATACTCTTATAAAAAAACATGTATAAATAATTTAAAATTTATGACATGCGTGTTGTAAATTATTGTGAAGTTTCTGCTAATATTCTAATACTTGTGAGAATCTTAACCGTACATAGTGAGTGTGTTACACAAGTATACTACAACACAGAGATTATCCTCTTGACTCTCTCCAAGAGCCTGCACCATTGGACCATGCAAACTTCATATTTATTAAGAGACGGAAACAACCAGAATGCAATGCTGATGCTCAACCACCAAGTCTGTACCCATCGCTAGTAATAATAGTGGACATCAGCCAACAAAGTGATGGACATTCAAACAAGGACCAGCAGCGTCAATTAGATAAGTAGCTTCAATTTTGCTGCGACACTTCT
This sequence comes from Muscidifurax raptorellus, assembly GCA_020010945.3. NCBI lineage: Eukaryota > Metazoa > Arthropoda > Insecta > Hymenoptera > Pteromalidae > Muscidifurax > Muscidifurax raptorellus. The sequence goes on from JAHUUD020000046.1 coordinate 82,872, forward strand.
GGATTTTTATATCCAAAAAATTATATTGTATTCAACCTTTTTGCACAACGTATTCACACGAGCCAATTGTGTAAAAAGACAGAGTATAATAATCTTGTGGACATAAAAATAGATTTTGTTACACAGCTGATATATTTGAAATTGTTTTTTCTAGGAGGAACTCAATTCAACAGTGCCTCTTCAATCAAAACCACTTTATGCATCGTTGAATCACCTTCATGTAGTCACTGAAAGAGCAGAAGTTTTCATCAAGGGTAGCAACATCGTGAAGGCCATTTATTTTTTCAATGAACTCCATTAATTTTATCTTTGTTTACCTATTAGCATATATAGTATATATATGCTAATAGTCTGATATATATTTATTTCTTTGCACAGATCATCAAGTTTTAAAATGGATGTGATCAGCGTAGAGAGCGTTGAGGCTGGGATTCGCCCATCCCAAAGTTATTCGAGCTGATTGCTGTCAATTTCGTGTAACAAGCATATTTAATTATATATTACTATATTGCAGAGTGGTTTTACTAAAACATGTGTTTAATTTTAGGTGAGCAATATAGGTGGTAGAAGATACCACATACTCAGTGCAGTTAGGCTAGCTTCAGTTTTATGCAAGATGTTCTGGAAGATAGATCGACAGCTGCTACTGGTGACATTGCATTCTACTTTCAGGTAAAAATTAATTTAAATCATTCAGTTCCAGCAGTATAACTTGTATAGACAGATAAAAGTCTCTTTTGGAATGTATTAAAGTATTACTCGATCATTTAAATTATGAGTAAAAAATTAATACAGAATATCAGGCATAATGAATTAACCTTTTGCTGCAAAGTTTGTGGATTCTACAGTATTTTCATTTTCAGAAATTTATCATTCTTTGCCTTTTTGCACAATAGACTCATATGTATGTACAAACCGTTACTTCAATTTGGATATTTTTCCAAGTCTATTGTGCAAATTGACAAAGTATGATAACTTGCCTCACAGGGAAGGGCGAGGCTGGGGCCCTTCTCACCCCCCCCCCCCCAAAATAAACATTTAATTTTAAATGCTTAATTTATTTCAGGATTTCCTGTTGCAGTCCATCCGCAGTCCGTTTGCGTACTAGCATTCTATATATTAAGTAATGTTTATTGAATATATTAATTATGATAATCGAATTATCTTATACAAATTTTAGTATTATATTTATTTATTATTTGTTTTACAGGTTTGCTCTATACTGCTTGAAAATCACCATGGATAAATAATTATGTATACATTTATATATTTTTTTAAATTAATTGTAATTGTAAATTTATTACCATTGTTTTTATTCAAATAAAAAAATATTTAAAAAATTAATTGTGTCATATTAAATTTGCGCGCCTGTAATTTATAGGTTATGAACGCTCGCCGAATGCGCATGGCAGAAACAAATCTGTCAAATTGACGATCAAATTGACCACCATTATGCGTCAAAACGCCGGGGCTACTTGCCCGCGCGAACGCGTCGTGCAGAACGTCGTATTGGCTGTATGTTGCTTGCAATTTGCCGAGCGATGTTTTCTGGGTATATATATATATCCCCGCCGCATCGGGGAAAAAGCGACCGACTCGCGCGGTGGAATGAGCCAGCTCGTGAGTATGCATGAGGGGGGAGTAGTTCGGTCGGTAGGCGCGCGCGGCGCTGACTCGCGGGCTTTGAGTACCGACCGGTACGGAAACGATTAGATATCATTTCTCTCTTTCATCTCGTCGGAACATGTCGTCTTGAGGCAAGTCGGGAATATCGAAGGAAAACCGGGATTGCGCCGAGGACAGCACCTGAGTTGCGAACTACGAGTAATTACGACCAACTCAGTGTAATGTGTCGGTTTCCGGGCAATACAGTGCGCGATTTTTCACGGCCACGTGCCAACTGTCGTACTTTTGTTGCCAGCTACTGTTGTAGTTTTCATTCCTTTGTTCTCGTTTATGTTCGCTCTCGCCCAGTGCTAAACTATTGTCCCCTGAAATAAGCTATCGGCAACCGTAAGCTATGGTCGCCTCATAAGTTATCGCCTCATCACAAGCTATCGTTTTCCGAAAATAAGCTACCATTCTCTTCAGCTATCGTCTCCTCACAGGCTATCGTTTTCCGTAAATAAGCTACCATTCTCCTCAGCTATCGTCTCCTCACAGGCTATTGTTTTCCGTAATTTAGCTATCGTTCTCCTCAGCTATCGTCTTCCCTCCTAAGCAATCGTTTCCTCACAGACTATCGTTTCTGTAAATAAGGTATCGTTCCCCTCAACTATCGTTTTCTCTCCCAAGCTACTGCCTCTTCATAAGCTAAGGTTTTTCGTAAATAAGCTAACGTTTTTCTCAGCTATCGTCTCCTTTCACCAGCTACCGTTCCTCCTCACCAGCTATCGTCTCCCAGTTATCGAATGTCCCTAGTCTCGCTAATAAACCTCAGCTCTCGTTTACTCTGTCGTTAATAGTAGACCGTCACAGTATATTCGCCTCACCATTTGATTCGCTATCGGATAAATTAGTATTTAGGCTATTTAAACTGTTAAATGATTAATGCGCGGTAGCATTGTGTGTGATTAATATGGTATAGTGTGTAGGGGCAGCGAGTCCCTGTGTTGTGTGAGTGTGTGTGCGCGCGTCACGGTCGCGGCAAGGTTGTCGGCAAGTGGGAGGGTATAAGGTTGGCGAGCGAGTCGTATACGTACGCGTCGATCACCTGGCCAGCAGGCGCTTTCGGAAAGGCGAAGCGGGTACTGACGAGCGTGGATACGGCAGCGATCGTCCAGTGGGCACGGGTGATCCTACCGGGGAAAGAGTTTTTCTATGGGTTATTTTTGTGGGGCCGCTCGCGCAGTGTTTGTATAAATCGCGACGACCTTATGCGGCGACCATGGGCGGGCGTACGGTATGTGAGTTGCGGAGCGTATCGTGAGAATCAAAGCCTCGGCCAGCAATCCATGTCAGAGGCAGAGTGATAATCGGCAGGATGCCGAGGTTATTCGTGTAATGTTTGAAAGTTAGAGAAAGAGAAGAGAAATATATTAAAATCAACAACAACCGAATCCAGTATTATCATTGACCCACGACCACTTTATTCTAATAGAGCTAGCCGAGCTCGATCAACTGCCGCGTCGATGAGCACCAACATGTGATATCATCACCAAGTAAAAGGGATCTCAGATCCCTGGTATCTCGTATGCCTGGCGCCCTGAGCCGCGGCGGCCCGCTATCACATATGAATTGGAGTTCCATCCGCGCGAGCTCGAATAATGAATCCTAGCAATTCTATAGGTTTCAATATATATATATATATCGGGCATTTCACGTCAAAGGGCACAGTGGGCTGCCCAGAACAAAAAAGCTTCAAAAGAAACTTTTTAGGGCTCATAATGTTCGCATTTGAAAACTCTATATTGAAAGCCGTGTGGCGATTTGATAAAAACATCATGGCGTTTCCAAGATGGCTCTCTAAATCATGGAAAAATGCTGTTGTTCGAAAATTATTGATAGATAACAGATATAAAGATATTATTTTATACACTTAATCACCGTATCTATACGTTTTTGAGTCGCTGAATTCGAAATCAACGTTAATTTAATCCTATGTGGTCAGTATATATCCCTAACCTTAAAAAACACTCCAAAAATACCGAAATAGCGGGTTTTAGCTGTACGAAGTTGAACTAAAAGTTGGAAACATCTAGATCCGGATCGGAAATGTATTTGTTATTATGTATTTTGATGCGGTGAAGTCGAAGCTACCACTAGAATTAACCCAACGGGTCTTAATTTGTCCTAACTTCAAAAAACGCCTTAAAATATTTAAGAGGCTCACTTAATTTGTACGAAATCCAATAAAAGATAAAATATTTTGATCTGCAATCGAAATTGACATATTTCTATGTATTTTGACCTCCTGAATCCAAAGCTGCTAGCTACCCAACGAGTCTGGATTAGGCTCTAACCTCAAAAAACAACTCAAAAATGCTAAAAAGTGGAGCATAAAAAAATCGAGAAAGTTTTTCCCGGGACCAGACGACGTTAATCGTATGTTTTTGAGGTCGCTGATTCTAAATCCGAAGTACATTTAGCTCTTTTACGCCAAGGTTTCTGATTAAAATTAAAAAAATACCCCTAAAAGCCATCCCTATAAAAACACAAGCCGGCTGACCATAGCAACAGCGACTACTATAATGGTGAATCTTGAGTTTCGGGAATTTTTATTGCGCCCACTGAAACAACGCCATTGAATGTAGTATGGCTTTATTTAGTTTAGCTTGTAGGCTTGCTCGATTCGCTTCTCTTTTAAACATACCTCCAATTCCATCACATGCTGCCTTCCCATGAGCAGTTGCATAGAAATGCCAATCAGCTTCGATACCAAAGTCGATATTGTAATACAGGGTATTTTTGAGATTAAAGATGAACAATGAATAACTAACGTTAAATAGGTATCAATATGAATTTCAGCGAACCCGAAAATAAAGATGCGGTAGCTAGACTATATCGCTCTCTGTAGAATGATACTATTTCAACGATTTGAAGCATTTTTTGAGGTTATGAACAAATAGTGATCATATAAGGTTGAGCAGACCTCGAATTCGTATTCAGCAACCCCGAAAACGGATAAGTACCGTGACTTATTATGTAAAGTAATATTTTTAATGTCCAAATTCGATACATGGGCCCCGAAAACTTAAAAATAAATCATTAGACCATATTCCTAAACGTAAAAACAGATAATTTTAGCGATTCAGGCGTTTTTTTGAGGTTAGAACCAAATTAAGACCCGTTGGGTTAATTCTAGTGGTAGCTTCGACTTCACCGCATCAAAATACATAATAACAAATACATTTCCGATCCGGATCTAGATGTTTCCAACTTTTAGTTCAACTTTGTACACCTAAAACCAGCTATTTCGGTGTTTTTGAGGTGTTTTTTGAGGTTAGGGACATATACTGACCACATAAGGTTAAATTAACGTTGATTTCGAATTCAGCGGTCCCGAAAATATATAGATACGGTGATTAAGTGTATAAAATAATATCTTTATATCTGTTATCTATCAATAATTCTCGAACCACAGCATTTTTCCATGATTTAGAGCGCCATCTTGGAACCGCCATGATGTTTTTTTCAAATCGCCACACGGCTTTCAATAGAGTTTTCAAATGCGATATATATATATATATATATATATATATATATATCGGGCATTTCACGTCAAAGGGCACAGTGGGCTGTCCAGTACAAAAATGCTTCAAAATAAATGTTTTAGGGCTCAAAATGCTCGCATTTGAAAACTCTATTGAAAACCGTGTGGCGATTTGAAAAAAACATCATGGCAACTACAAGATATATATATATATATATATATATATATATATTTATGTCTATATATATATGTTCTTTACTAATTTGGTCATAATTCAAATATATAAGCAATTTTCCTCTCGTAAAAATGCAAAATGTCGGATTTTTCGAAAAAATGTCGATTTTCATGAATTATCACGGGTTACCAAAGCTGGGTAAACAAATTCTAATATTTTTTTCGATATCAGTAAATCGTAGCCTACATATTAACAAAAATCATCTAATTTGGTTGATCCTAGCCGGAGAAATTTTATTTTGTCAACTAAATTCCTATTTTAGTACACTGTGCGCCGATGGAGCACCCAGAAGGCGTAAGGGTTCCTCCTTTCGATGGGCGTTGGACTCGTCCGTTGAGCGAAGGTCAAGGACAACTGGCCGGTCAAGAGACTAGTCGATGGACCAGTTGTCGCCTAAGAGGACTGGAGGCCCCTCAGGAACGGCGGTTGTTCCGCTTACTCTATCCTCAGCCGAGAGCTCTGACGAGAGGGAGGAGGAAACGGGAGCACAACGGGGTGGCTGACGTTCTGCGAATCATGGACGAGGTACGAGATCTGGCTCCAGACTTACGGGAGGTGATCTTCGGCGAGCTTTCGTGAAGCCTACGAGAGCATCTCGCAGCGGTACGCGCAGGGATTGAGAGGAGATTATTGCCAGAGAGGATTGTCGCCAAAGAAAAAATATTGTAGCCAGAAAATATGGTCAACATTGTATCCTAAAAGTAAGTAGTTATATTTAGTTTATATTTAATTGACTATTTTCCTGCAGGGATGCACGACAATGGTATGGAGAGTTATGTGTGTGTGTTTTTTTTCTTTTTTTATAGAGTGAGAGGTTAAGGGCAAATCCATTATGGACGATATAGCACCGACTGATACCACCTGTGTGGGACTCTCACCCAGTAAACCCTTCGTTTACCGTTAGCTTTTGAATTGCAACGGCAACCGAATCCTCTCCGTCTTCCTTACCAACCCTAAGTAAGTTGGACATGGCTCTTTCTCCAATAAGTCCCCCCCGCGGTAACACCGTTTGAGTATTGCTTCGCGGGGGAACATTGGGCTACCGCCCTAGTCTGTTGATGTGGTCGTCATCACGTTTTCCTCTGCCGTCTACTTCTTACCGCATCGTCCGGTCGTCTGTTTCTTGCAGCGTCTCACGTCTTCTTCTGCTTTTTTCTTCGTCCTTTCGGACCTTCTTAAGCAAGTCTGCAGCAAAATTGTTTATTGCGCTCCATCCGTCGGCCGAAGTCATCATAGCTACTATAATAGACTCAGGCGTTACTCTGGTCTGCAGGTAGCACTCAAGTTCTTCTCGTTCCTGTTCATAGCGTGGACATTCACTGAATACATGCTCAGCGTCCTCGATTGCATTCAAGCACGTCTGGCAATCCGGCCAATCCTCCAATTTAAATCGGTGCAGATACGCCCTGTAGCATCCGAGTCCACTCAGAAACTGCGTTAGGTAGAAATTTACTTCCCCATGTCTTCTTTTTGTCCAGTCTTCTACACTTGGTATGATGCGGTGTGTCCACCGTCCCTTACTACTAGAGTCCCATCGCATTTGCCACTCCGTCATTGTTACTTTCCTAGCGGCATCCCAAATTTCTATCTTGGTTTTGCCGCTCTCTCGTCTTTTTTCTTCGTCGATTGATTTTCTCTCCCTTGCTAATAGGTCTATTGGCGGGAGACCTGTACTAACGCAGACCGCCTCGTCCGATACCGTACGGTAAGCAAACGTGACCCTAAGTGCATTTCGCCTGTGCACTGAGGAGAGCTTTCGTCCATATGCCTTCACCAGCACAGCGTCTGCTCATATTGGGGCTCCATACAACATGATTGAAGTACTAACGCTTGCCAGTAGCGTTCTGCGATTCTGTGTGAGACCACATTTGGCATCAGCCGCGCCAGCACTGCGGTAGTTTTTGCGGCTTTCTCTCTGCTGCTTCCAAGTGCTGTTTAAAGGTCAGTTTTGTATCTAACGTTATACCTAAATATTTAATAGTCGGTTTAGAAGCAATTTCATAATCGCCTATTCTCAAGTTAATTGTCTCCGTCTTCTTTCTACTAGATATTAGGATTGCCTCCGTTTTATGGCCTACAAGCACTAGATTCGCATTATTTAGCCACTTCTATATTTTAATGATAGCTTCACTAGCAATTTCAGCTACCTATTCTTTCTCTTTTGCTACCAATACCAAAGAGTACGCCATCGTACATAATGTTCCACAACGATGGGCCCAGTACTGACCCCTGTGGAACTCCCCCGGTAACCTTACAATTCACTGTGCCCTCCTCGGTCTCGTATAAGAAAGTTCTGCCCTTGAGGTAGTCAGATATTATTCTTCTTATATACGGAGGGACTCCTAGTCTCACTAGTGTTTCGTGAATTTTGCACCAATTTGCAGAGTTAAATGCATTTTTAACGTCAAGTGTAACCACCGCGCAGTACTTTTTCGCCCCGCCTTTCCATCTTTTCCCGCTTATGGCTATCCGCGCTGTATTCACCACTCAGCCGATAGCGTCTAATGTTGAGCGGCACTTACGGAAACCATACTGATGTTCCGCAAGCTCCTCTGGCCCCTCGGTTTTGTCTTCCATCCTAACGAAGATTATGCGCTCTGATACTTTGCCCTGCGTATCGAGCATGCAGAGCGGTCTGTATGACGACCCTTCTGTAGGTGGTTTGCTACCCTTTGGTAGCAACACAAGCCTTTGCTTTTTCCAGTTTAATGGAAACTTTCCTTCTTTGAGACAAGTGTACACGGAAAGAAGTTTCAAGCGGAAAAAAGGCTGCTGAGTATTACAGGGCAAATCCTAATCTTGTTCACTGAAAATCGTTAGCGAAAGAATCACTGTAATCGGTAATAGAACTGAAATTTCAGCTGCTAGCGCCGGCGCCTCTTTTCCGCGAATCTTAGAATCTGTTTTTCGGAAGCAAAGAACCGCCCGAGCGGATGCGCCGCCGAGCGCTGCTAATCGTCTGCGCTATTCGAGCGTTCTAACCTAAAAACAAAGTTTTGAATACAATTCATCTATTTTTAACTTTATAATAGAATGTTTGAAAATTTTTTAAAATAAAACAAACTTATGAAATTATTATTTATTTAGCCAATTACTGTACATTATTTTTTGCAAAATATGTCTTGTTGCAATATAATGAAAGTTTTTTATTATAGATATTAGACATGGTGTATTTGTTGTCATCGAATCAAAATCTATTTTGTTTATTGTTGTTGCGTCAGCAATAACACTGTACGCATAATAATGATAATTATAGCCAATTATTTTGTAGGGTACATAAGTAAAAAAAATTTTTTTATCTGCTATCTAAATTTGTTTAATTTTACCAAAACACGGCCCATCTTTACAAATGTTAGCTACAATTATTATTCCAGCACTGTACGTAACGTCATTAATAGTAACATTCTTAATTAGTTTTATTATTGTTTGTGCTGTTGGAAAGTTAATATTAACTGTATCATGCAATTCAGTACCATAAGTAACATACATTCTTTCATACTTGGAAAATTTGTAATGCATCAAACTTAACTGATGTCTTACGCCTACTGGTTTTAATATATTTATTTTACAAGACGTTGATTGCAAAATAGCTTTAATCTCTCGATGTTTAGACTCAAATCGTAATGCTGAAACACTAATTACTGGACCATTCCTTAACATTATTTGTACGTAGTGAATTAAGAAGTGAAATTTTGCTGTTAAAGAACCAAATAGCTTGATATATAATTCATGATGTTCTTCAATTCATGATTGCAATTGTAGCAAATGCGATTTAATTATATTAGGAGAAGTTATAATATGTATCATATCTCTAAGTTTACTATACAATCTCCAATATATATTATCTTCTGGCGCGTACTCGCCTACCATAAGACCGAAATACCTTACGAAAAAAATACTTTCTGCCGCAGACATCCTTAATCGCTTATGCTCTTTGACATAGTCATAAGAAATATCAAGAGGTACGTTTGACGACTCAAAAGCAAAGTCCTTACTTCTTAAAACATTGTTTAGTAAAGTTATAGAAAACAAATTGTCATTTACTAATTTTAGTAATATTTTTGCCATTACATAATTAGCTACCCCTTCCATAACGTCATGCATGACATCAACGCTTTGATTTTCAATCACATGAAAATCTTGTAATGGGTTGAACACACAAGGCTCTTTAATACCTGTCTGTTGAACAGTAATATTTTTCACGTCATTTTCATATTTTTCCTTTGTACGTAACAACGATTCAGAATCTTTAATTACAGTGTCAACTTGGTCGCCCCCGATATAGCATACACGGCAAAAATACGATTTAGCAAACGATTCCGCGAAACCAAATATACTATTAAGGCCTTTATTATCAGCTAGTATCAAAGCTGTTATAAAGTAAATTTGGTAACATTTATTATTTATCACAATTTGTATTCCTTTATTTTTCAATTCATTTAACTCGGTGAATAATTTTTCAAAAATGATTTTATTTCCAAACTCCTTTCTATCTGAAGTATAAAATATATCAGATAACAAAATGCTCTGTAATTTAGATCCAAAACTTGGAGGTAAACACGGAATAGTTACATAAACGGTCCCTACCGCATTTTTTCCAGCATGTGAGCCTAGAGCGTTGCCAGTTTCGACGTCATCAAAATATACAAATAATGGTAATACGATTCCAATTTTATTAAAAGCTGAAACTTTCTCTTTCCATAAACTTTCTGGAATAAAATTTGTTAAAACATTTATTTGTGAATTTAGATGATTCATGTGAGATATTGTAGCTTCGAGTAATCCATTCATTGAAAGTAATTTTTTGAGTAAATTTTCCAGCGGTAAATGTACTATGGATGATTTCTTTTCTACGTGACAAAGTTTATTTTTATGTAATTTATAAACTGTTAGTTTTTTAACTTCACAAATTTGTGGCTCTACATAGAGATCTAAAGCTTTGTACATACGAAATCTTTTGTCTTCGGTATTATATTTTTCAAATGGATTACTATTCATTTCAAAAACTCGCCCAATTGCATCAGTTGCTTCTTTATCTACTGCTTAAAAAACACTTGAATTTATTTGCTTTAATAAAATTGGATTATAACAGTTCTTTATAAAATCTTCATTAACACGTATTATATTTTGTATTTCCGATCTAGATAGTTTTAAATTCTCGTACAAACTACAAGTCCATTTTATTAAGTTTCACAACGTGTCATGCACAAGTAATATCACAACTATATGTATTATAATATATTACGTATATATATTTATATATAGCAATATTGACAAACGCAAATATTTTATGAAATATAAGTAATAATGGTATAACATCAAGCTTAAACTGAAATTTCACCAACCAACACTTACATTTTATACCTTTGTACAGTATTAACTTTATAATAATAAATAAGCAGTAAAAAACTATAAAATCACATCTGACTTTCAGCCTTACGCTGCAATATTACAAACGCTTACACTGAGTTCTAAAAATTTATTTTTACCAGTAAGGTTTTTAAATCCTCTTATTTCATAAAATTATTTGTGAAAAAATGACCAAATATGAGGACACCCAATAGAGTAGATGAATTCCTCAGTTGTTTCTGGATTCTAAAGTTTATAAAAATTCCAATTTTAAATACAGTACAGAAATGTGATGCAAAATTATCTTATAACTATTTGTCCCACTAATATAAGTTATATTTTAATTTTCAAAAAGGATTTTAACATTTAAAAATAAAATTCTTTTAGTTACCTCGAAGTGGACTATGTACGAAGTGAAGTTATCTGCGGCTTCTTTTTTAGATATTTTTGTAACTCTATAATCTATCAATTTGGATAAAAGCAATAAGGCAACAAAATTTTCGTGATCTACAAAATAAAATAATAGTGTTTTTTTAATTAGCTTAAGTTAAAGTAGCGTTTTTTTATAATTTTTTCATCATAAATGTTTCATATAAAATCACCTGAAGATTCTAAAGGATCATTTTCTTTTAATATATCAGCAACTGGTTCTCTTGAAATATGAGAAGTCTCCTTTCTTTTTTTAGGTTTCGATGGCACGCTACTTATAGGCTTGGTTTTTACATAATTGGTTGCATGTACAATTAATTTATGCGCAAAAGTTAGCCAGTGTGTTATTAAGCGCTCTGATATCTTGGTTTCAATGAATTTGGCATTGGCTTGAGGTTTATGCTTGCTCAGTAAGTCGTTAAAGTCTAAGTTAATCTAAAATATATACAATTAAATAACAACATTAGAGAAAATAATTTTTTCGTAACAATTTGATGTTAAGAATTTACCAATTTTTCAGCTAAAGAGGTGGTTAACACTTGAAATAAGTTGAAGATTTCTAAACCGCTTTTTCCTTTATACAGATGTTCATGCCTTTTATAAAATGAATGCTTCTATGAGCCTAATATAGCATCTTTATTTTCGGCATTTGCAACGTATAAAAGGTTTAGGTCGAATTCAGTTTCAGTATTTTCTGTAATGAGACGTGAATTTTATAAATGAACAATAATGACATTAACAGGAATAGCTTTATAAAAGTGAAAATAACTTTTCAAAAGAGATGATTCGTCGCCTTTGGATGTTTTGCTTTTATCTTCTAAAAGATCTGTATGAGATAATTTATCTATGAAACATTTGTATGCCGATTTTAATAATCCAGAGCTATTTACTTTTATCGGCTTTTCAGACTGCGTACCTGGGATATAATAGCCCTCTGGGAAATAAAGATCTTTTTCTGTTTCCGTTTTAAATAATGCTTGAGTACTTTTTACTATCCTATTGAATATCGAGGCATTTAATCTGTAAATATAATGTTATAATAATTAAAAATAACTAAAAGTGACGTAATATTTAGAGGAAGGCACGATAGTAATGTTTGTTTAATTATATTATTCTAACTACAATAATTACTATAGGGTAAATGTACCGATTACAATAGTACAATAAGTTGTCTGACTTCATACGACAGCAGTAATTCTACATTCTATTCTAGCAAAGCAGTAATATGTACATTTAAATAAAGAAACAATAAAAATATTAATTGTAAACAGTAATTTTTTTTTATAGAAAAGTAGACGTAGACTTTTATCTTACGAAAATGGCTGCGAGGTTCACAAAGAATGATACATCTCGTAATTAATGATAATTTTGCATAATTCCTTTCTACTGAAGCTATTCATACGCGATCCCATGCTGACATAATTATACAATATTATTTTACCCATACAACATGAAAAAAGAATTTGAAAAAGTGGCATATTTTATTCAACTTAAAAATTTGAACAATGAAAAAAAATTCGAAACATTTACTTTGTGTACAATGTTTCTGAATTGTAAGTAATGTACCTATAGTTTCAGTGCAAGCAATTTCTTCTACTGTTTCAAGTGATTCATCAGGAGGTAAATCTGAAGTCTTTTCAGAATTGTTTGATGCATCAGTTGCCAGCTGACATACTTCAATAGGAGCTAAAGTATTTGTATTAGGAGCTGAATTTTCATCAGTAATTGGATTCAAGCTAATATTCTCTTTATCACTTTCTTTAGTATCAGTTAATTCAATTTCTTCTCTTTCAAGTGAACTATTGTCAAGCATATAGACCATGTATTTAGTTTTAAAAAGATCTCGTACTTCAATCATATCAGCTTCAGTTAATCGATTAAAAGCAGATTGATCAACTGTATAAACTAAAAAGAATTAAATTTATATAAAGATATACACACATACATCAATTCAAATTAATCAATATCAATTTTATTTGTAGGGTAATCTTTGGTGATCAAAGAGTCAAAAAGTTATAGAGTATGTTGGAATATCCGCCTATCAAGTTTCAGCTCTGGACGATGGATCAGTTTTATAATATTTCATTTTTGTCTATAAAATTTGGAAACATGTGTATATCTTTAAACTGAGCCATCGTCCACACTCAAAACATGATATACAATCCCTACGTGTGTTATGGAACATACTTCCGTAGTTTGATGAGTTGTTATAAAGCAGAAGTGTTGGAGTAATCCTTCCTAATGATTGATGAGACGAGGTGGACGGGAGAGAGAGGCACAACACTTTGTATATATATATATATATCAAAATCTTATTTATTTTTAACTGTTAGAAAAACGCGTCGTGCGGCAGAGCTGTTGTCACAGCGGCGGTCGGCAGAAGAGTAAGAGCCTATAGAGCGAGAGCTTAGCTGCCCACGTGCTCCGTGTGTGGCGCTATACTGAACTCCCAATAGGCCTGTCCTTATCAAGCGGCTCGAAGACTCGCCAACACTCCCTCCCTTCGGGCGCTTGATACTCTGCACGTCTGAACTCTGTTCTCTGATTACTCCTCTGAGCTAGCGTCTGCTTGGTTTCTTGTATCTGAAATATTTAAATTTTATTCGTCTGATATACATAATACTATAAGTTTTATGATTAAGTGTAACTTTCTGTGTTTAGTATTTTATCTCTGAGGTATTTATGAGTTTCATTAGGCAGAGGTTTAGTCATTATATCTGCCATGTTTTCTGTGGTTGGAATCCATTTGACTCTGATTTTTCCTTCTAGAACACATTGTTTTATGTAGTCTCCATGTGTTTCTGCCATGTGACTTTTACTACCTGTATTTTCTCTGTTTAGTAGTTTTCTCTGAATTTCTTTCACGTCATCATCAAAGTTTTTCAGCTTATGATTTCCTTCCATCTGAGTGCAGTCCCCTGCTGATTTGTTATCGCACCATAGCGTTACAGGATACATGGTTTCCCCTGTTATGTCTCTGATAGCTTTGTCCAATGAAACAATTTCTTGGCAAGCATTGCTCATAGCCAAATACTCAGCTTGGCAAGTAGAGAGTGATACATATGTTTGTTTGTAGCTTCTCCACATAATTGAGTCGCCATACAATTTTATTAAATATCCTCCAGTTGAAGATGAATCTTCACAGTCTCTGAAACTGGCGTCTGTCATTGCTTCCATGTCATCGTTCTCTGCTCTGAAAGTCAAACTTAAATCTGAAGTTCCTCTGAGATATCTGAATACCCTTTTTACTTCCTTCCAGTCACTTTCAGAGGGTGACAGCTGTTTTCTGGATAGGAAGTTTACTGCAAACGCAATATTAGGTCTGGTGGCTCCAGCCAAATATAATAAGCTTCCTATAGCTTCCCTATATGGTGCTTGAGTTGGTAACTGAGCTTCTTCTGAATTTATAAGTTCCCTATTTCGAACCTGTCTTGTAACCATAGGTGTTTTCTGGGGCTTACAATCTTTCATATTGAAGCGTTCCAGACATTTTTCAATGTATTCTGATTGTGACAGTTTTAAAATCTTCTGATCTCTGTCTCTTGTTACCTTCATGTCTAAGAATAATTTAGGTTCTCCTAAATCTTTCATCTGAAAGGTAGAACATAATTTTTCTTTTATTTCTTTCAATTTCTTCTGATTGTTGCCTGCTAAAATAATATCGTCTACGTATAGCAGTAAAACCACCATTTGATTTTGCATTCTCCATGTGAACAAACATGGCTCATTTATATCCTTTTCTAGCCCAAGTTCCAAAGCAACTTCTGAGAAACGCTTATTCCATCGCTTGGGACTAATTCTGAGGCCGTATAAAGCTTTCTGAAGTTTACATACTTTATTTCCTCTGATGGATGGACTTATTTCTATACCGTCTGGTATTTCCATGAAGATGTCATCGTCGAGCGTTCCATTCAGAAATGCTGTCTTGACATCCATCTGATAGGCAGTTAAGTTGAACTTGTTTATGATTGCGAAAGTCGCTCTGACTACTGGCAATCTAGAAACTGGTGCGTAGGTTTCCCTAAGTTCATATTCTTTTCGATCCTTGAATCCTCTGATAACCAGTCTACCTTTGTAGGTTGTTTGACCATCTTCTGAAGTTTTCTTCTTGAACACCCACTTGGAATCAATAGTGTGAACCTTTTTGCCATCTTTATCTAAGGAGGGTCTGTTTACCAGCGTCCAGACGTTGTTGTCTTCCATAGACTTCAACTCTTGTTTTATTGCTTCTGACCATTTATGTTTGTCGTCTGATTCAATAGCTTCTTTATAGCTGACAGGATCTCTGTTTGTTTGTGCTATAAAGATATGACCGAGATCATCTTCTTCCGAGTGCACATCTCTGATTTCTCCGGTTGGAGTGGATACTTGTATTAGATCGTGATTAATAGATTCTACTTCAACTACTGCTTCTCTGAGATGTGTCCAAGTTCGTCTGTTTGTCTTAGCTTTTCTCTCTAAGCATGGTCGCTTTTCTGGTTCTGGTTTCTTGAACTTTGATGCTTCTGAATTTTTGTCGTCTGCTTTTCTCTTCTGACTTTTCACCTTCTCTGATTTAGTGTCTTCTGGTGCTTCTGATTGTGTTTTCTCTTCAGTCGTTATTTCTAACGTCTCTGATTTTTCTCTTGAGTCCGTCTTATATACATCCCTATAGACCAGTTTTTCATTGACTCTCACATGTCTAGATGTGATAAATCTCTGGGATTCTGGATGCCACAAAACATAACCAGTTTGAGAGTATCCTACCATGATTGTACGGATTGCTCTGTCTGAAAACTTGTTCTTGGCATTGGGTATCTTGGCATAGGCCAGACATCCGAAGCGTCTGATTTTGTCTAGATGTATATTTCCATTTGGAACCAGTTTCTTGATTGGTATCTCTGAATCGATTCCTTTGTGTGGTGTCCTGTTATAGATGTGTATAGCCACTTCCAAAGCGAGTATCCACATGCTCTTGGGTAGACCGGAGTCTATCATGAGCGCTCTGATTTTCCACTGAATAGTTTTGTTAAACCTTTCAACGGTTCCATTATGTTGTGGTGTATACGGAGGTGCGAATTCTCCTTCAATTTTCTCTTTCTTCATGACTTCTGAAAATTTACCTCCAGTAAATTCAGTGCCATTATCCGTTCGGATGAAACACACTTTTTCCTCTTTGCCCAGTAAATTTCTTGTAGTCACCAAGAATTTTTCTAAGCAATCTCCGGCTTCACTCTTATGCTTAGTAGAGTATGCTTTGGCAAATCTGGTGTGATCATCAATAAATACTATTATGAATTTATTTTCCCCAGGATACGAGACTGGTTTAATTGGTCCCATTGTGTCTGTGTGTATCCTTTCTAATGGCCTTGTTGCTTTAACTCTGACTTCTGAGAACGGCAGGTTTTCTATTTTTGCTAGGACGCAGACTTCACAGTCTGTTATGGACTTGTCGAATTTTATCTTTCTGAGTTTTTCTTCTGACTTTTGTAGCAATAGTAGATATTGCAAAGAAGCGTGACCTAATTTGATATGCCATAGCATTCCTTCGTTCAGCTTCTTTTCTTGTTTCTCTGACTTGTTGTCTACGTTGTTTTGTAGATATTTCAGCATTTCATCTGAAGATTCGTCTAGATTTAGGATTTTTCTGTTCAAAATTTGTTCATCTAAGTTTGTATTACAAACTTCTCTCTGACTAGGTGAATTTGTTTCTTGTTCGGTTTGTTCTTGCTTCTTCTCCCTCCCAATCTCAGCAGGATTCGTCTGAGTTTCTTCTGATGCGTTATTTTCTTCTGATTCGCTTTGATCCTCAAGATCCTTGATATCTGACTGAGATTGTTGCAAGAACTCGTCGACTGACACTATGTTAGCCACACATGAATATCTATCGTAGATTTCTTGTTGTTCATCTGATTGTTCATTTCTTACTACGTTTAAAGAAATTATCCAATTTGGCTTTTCATAGGTTCCAGTCAAGTATTCTTCGTCTGAATTCTTGTCGTATATTTTAAGTATTTTATTATCCATGTAAATGCTCAGACCTACGTCTGCAAAACGTCTGAGAGAGATCAAATTGTCTGAAATATTTTTGGCAGCAATTACATTTGTCAATATTATTTTATCATTCTCATCTGATTTTGATTTTAAGATTAGATCTCCTTTACCATCTATAGAGATATTCGCAAATTTGTTTTTATTTGCACTTCTGATATATTCGCCTGAACTTTTCCTAAAGTTGCTTAAAATTATACTCTTATTGACTATATGCTCTGTTGCGCCAGAGTCCGCAATAAGTACCAGTTTTGTAGGTGTTTTATTACATACATGAGTGCTGTTACCTGTTAGCATCGCTTTGACTTTGTTTCCCTGCTTCTGACTTCTACCTGGAGTTTGTATATTGACCTTGCGTTTAAAAGATCCTCTTCTTACATTATTTTCTCTACCTCTGACATTATTATAACCACCCCTGCCTCTGTTACCTCTACCTCTGAAGTTGTTTATGTTTTGATTGTTTTGTGTGTTTGTGTTTTTGTATGTATAAGATTTTACATACCCGTCTTTAGGGTTGTCCTTATTTGGACAATCATCCCCTTTATGTGGAGCTACAGCCTGGCAGTAGAAGCAGTACCACAGGTTATAATCCTTGAGAGGACATGAAGCCGCTCTGTGTCCGACCTTGTTACACCTGTAGCACTTGTCTCCCACTGTTGCCTGTCTGGCTGTGACTTTCGGTCTGACGTCTGAAGATTGACCCTCTGATTTTCGTCTGTCTGATTCCAGCTGTAGTATAAATGTTTTTATGTCATCAAGACTCATCTCTGATTTAGTTGCTTGAAGTCTGATTATATTAGCAGATCTGACTTCTTTAAATTTTCCACTAACAGCTTGGAAAAAAGCCGATCTTATCTCTTCCTCCGTCAGAGGTGTTTTCGTAATACAATTTTCAAACTCTCTGATGATGGAATCAAACCTATCGCAAAATTCGTTTACCGATTCTTTATAGTTCATTTTCAGACTATACAACTTTTCTCTGACGGAGGAGTCGGTAACATTTGCCTCAGCTCGTCTGAATTCTTTGATTTTATTGATTATATCTTTTGGGTCTTTCGTTAGTAAAATCTTATTATGATAGTAATCGTCTACACGACTTATTATTATGTCTCTGACTTGGTCTTTTCGGTTTTGTCTTTCTAACTCTGTCTCTGAAACTTCTGAATTGAGTTTATCGTCTAGTATGTCTGCAAGTCTGTTAGCTTTTAGTTCAGTATTTAAGTTGTCTAACCAAATGTTCAGTGGTACTTGTTTTGTTAGTTTGTAATGTCTTTTAATGTTCAGTTTTGAACTAGTAGTGCTTAGGTTAATGGACCGTCTGAGTTCTCTGCAAGCTCTGCTGAGATCTCCTAAAGCACTTGTTTCATCTGATAGATTAATAGAATTTCTATTATTGTGTAAATTTATTTCATTTATGTCTCTGAGTGTAGAGCTGGCAGGGTGATTATTTACCTCTGAAGTTAGTTTTCCTATTTTCTCTGAAAGTTTCTCGACAATCCCATTCAGTTTGTCGATGTCTCCCTTCATCTGGAGTATGGCTTCCGTCTGATTTTGAATTATCTCGGCGTGGTTGTCTAGCACTCTCGAGTGTCTCTCAAACTCCTCCTCCAGACCTCTCAACCTCGCATTAGGTTCGGTCTGTTGATCGTCTCCCATCCTATTCCTATTTGGGGGTGTACCCGGAGGTGTGTAACCTTCTGACTCTGATTCTGTATTATAAACAATCGTTCTGATTAGCATTCAATTTTATCATTTCTATGAAATCTGAGTTTTAGGCCTAACATCTGATTCTGAATTAATTGTTTATATTCTGATTTGAAAAACACTTTGTACCTTGGTTATTGTTTTGTTGATCTTTTAATTGATCCTTGCACCGTCTCTCTGATCGGTTGGTAGTAAGTCTGAAAGGCTCCAGTCAGACATAGTACTTCTGAGTTTCTTTCTTCTGAAATAATGAAAGAATGCTTACTCTGACCGTTTTATTTGATTTCCACCAAGTTAGACCGCACTGCAAGTCAAACCAAGCTTAAAAATCAAACACCAGCCCCGCGCTTCCCAGACGCCACACACGTGCTCCCTCCCAGTCTAAGTAAACGAACGCAATTTACTCAATAATTTTGGGAGAGGGCGATCGCACACGCGTATGTCACCCAAGAAAACACAAAAGAGCTAGCGTAATTATCTTTTGATAATTTTTAATTTTATAGAAATTCAAATTCACTGCACCGCCGTTTCATTGAAATTTCTATCAAGGCGTGTTTTCAAAATTTATTCAAGTGCATCTGAACAAAGATAAATCAGCACAATCTTTAAACTGTTTTGTTTACTCGAATAACTCTGATATTCTGAATAGGAACGTGAGCGATGTATATGGAATTATTTTTGTTTATATTCAATTTTTGCGTGTATACGCCATTGCCCGTCTGATTTGGTACGTCTGAACACAATTAGTCCATATATATTGAGACTCGAAAGGAGAGAGAAAAAAAAAACAAGAAAAATCCGTGCGCTTGAAATCTGTTTTGATTCTGATCGAGAGAGAGAGAGAGAGAGAGCACAACAAACCGCGCGCTCGACTCTGACAACGTCGCTAGTCCCGCTCGCCTCTCCCCGATTCCCGGAATCGGCTCGTGCACGCTTGTGCCGGTGAGCGCTCGCGCGTCTTGCTGTCGCGCGCTTTTGTCTCACACTGAGACCTTTGAACTTTCTTCCTCTCTCTACTCTATTTCTCTGATTATTAAGACACCGCACTGTCTTTTTATCTACTCTTATTTTCGTACTCTAGATTTTATAATCGATGCGGCAACACAACACACTCCCGGAACCGAGCAAATTAAACTTTCTTTTGCTTAGTCTAATCCCTATTCTGAATACACCTTACAAAACTTGTACTTACTCTTTCTTCTGAAGTTCGTTCGCACACCTCTGATACGTCTAATTGGATTTTCTCTGATCTCACAAAAAGAAAACTCTTACACGTCTTCCTCTCGGTCCTTCCTCTCTTTTCCAGCGAGCTGGCCCACAACCTGTTGGAGTAATCCTTCCTAATGATTGATGAGACGAGGTGGACGGGAGAGAGAGGCACAACACTTTGTATATATATATATATATCAAAATCTTATTTATTTTTAACTGTTAGAAAAACGCGTCGTGCGGCAGAGCTGTTGTCACAGCGGCGGTCGGCAGAAGAGTAAGAGCCTATAGAGCGAGAGCTTAGCTGCCCACGTGCTCCGTGTGGTGGCGCTATACTGAACTCCCAATAGGCCTGTCCTTATCAAGCGGCTCGAAGACTCGCCAACAAGAAGCTGCACTGTGACCTCAAAATGCGACTTTGACATAAGAGATTGAGAGTGTAGTATAGCTTGGGCTTTACGCAAAATCAAAAAATTATACAGGTATCTTGGAATATCCTCTGAGGGCTTGCCTATGAAGTTTCAGGTCTAGACGATGGATCAGTTTTATAATATTTCATTTTTGTCTATAAAATTTGGAAACATTTGTATATCTTTTAACTGAGCCATCGTCCACACTCAAAACATGATATACAATCCCTACGAGTGTTATGGAACATACTTCTGTAGTTTGATGAGTTGTGATAAATCAGAAGCTGCACTGTGACCTCAAAATGCGACTTTGACGTAGGAGATTGAGAGTCAAGTATAGCTTGGGCTTTCTGCAATGTCAAAAAACTATACAGATATGATGCAATTTAAAACGGTTTTCATTAATTACAATGTGAGGTCAGCTTACACCATCTGCTTTATCAAAACTTATAAAACTTTGGCATATAATATACTTATCACAAGCTTACATTAGTGTTGTCCATCTATATTCTAACCTATACGATAGAATAGAATAGCATTGTAGAAGCGTGCTATACGCGTATTATGCAAAAAAATGACGCTAATAGCTTAACAAATTAAATTACTTACATTTGAACAAACAGATAAACTCTTGCATTTGCCAGTCTCTCAAAAGTTTCTGCACGTGCTGATCCATGATGACCCTTTTAATCGTTCACTTATTACACATCCGGATTTTGCCCTGTCCGCAACGCAAAAGACGCGTGTTTTGGAATCGAAAAAACAGGTTCCACGATTGACCTCCCAAATTCCGCCGCGAGCCTCACCGAAACTTAGTGTCGGCGCTATGAAAGCGACGTGTCAGCCGTCGGTAAAAAGGATTTCTACTCTACTTGTCAAAATATTTGTTCTAGCGATCAAATAAAAACGTACTAGATGCCTATTTATTCTGATTCAAATTTATAGCAGCCTCTTTTCCGATGAAAACTTCTTTCCGTGTACAAGTCTATACATTCTGCTGGGTGAGCCTGGATGGCAAATTTCAATGCAATATTGGGTATGCCAACAAGTCCTAGAGCCTTATTGTTTACAACCCTCCGTCAGGCTGATAGTAGCTCCTCCTCCGTAATTAAGAGTATATTATTTACATCTATTTCTTCTACCATAGCACATGGGATGTCCGGCAGATTTGGGAAGAGTGTTGTTACCACCCTGCTTAGTACCTCTGGGCACTTAGGTGGGAGTATGTAACTTCCCTTGATCTTCTTCATGACAATTTTATAAGGTCGGCCCCAAGGGTCTTCATTGATCTCATCTTGCAGCTCTCTTAGACATCTTTGTTTACTCTCTCTTATACACCTTTTAAGGTTGCGCTTAGCTTCTTTCATTTTTTCGTTGCAGTTCTCCACCGCATCCATTCCTATACCGGTTCGGTCGAATTTCTTCCTTGCCCGTTGTTCCAATCTTCTAGCTCGATGGCAAACGCTGCGCGCTTGTTTGATCTTGTCATTCCACCAATATGCTGGTAGCCATCTTTGTCTGGACACTTTCCTCGGCATTACCGCGTCGCACGCTTTGGTGAGCTGGCCCGTCATTTGTGCAGCCTTGTCGTCTGCTGATCCCGTCAATTGAATATTGTCAAACATCGTCAAGAATAACTCTTTGTCATACTCTTTGGTTTTCCATTCAGTTCTTGTACTACTGGGATTTGTACAGAATTTCCAATTTGGTCCGCCTAGCTCCATTATTATAGCTAGGTGATCACTATTTGTGTAGTGATCACTCACGATCCATTTGTTTACCTGTCTTACGAGACAGTTACTGACAAATGGCAAGTCTATGAATGACTCTGCATCTCCTTTTTTGAACGTGGGGGTGTCGCTTTGATTCAGCTACACCAAGTCTAGTAGCGTGAATGCCTCCAGTAGCACTCGTCCACGTTTATTGGTTCTGCTACTACCCCACTCAATCGCCCATGCGTTAAAATCTCCTGCTATTATAGCTGGTTTTTTATTCCTAGCGTCTTGTATTAGCCGGTCTAGTAGTTGCTGAAACTGCTCTCTTGATGCGCTAGGCGGGACATAACAACTGTATACATGTATGCCGCCTATTTTCGCTCTTACGAAGCCATTTTCCTTGTTTACCATCTTGCGCTGGAAGGTAAAGTCTTTGCATGCCCAGATTTCGGCTTTACCTGAGGCGTCAGATTCCCAGGATGGTTCATTCAAATCTTTGTACTGCTCACTGACGAGAGCGACATCGAACTTGTGTTCTCGTACAAACTGACAGAGAAGGTCTTGCGCATTCTTACAATGGTTGAGATTTAGCTGGACTATTCTCAATACCCTTTCCTGATTTTTTTAACCGCTGCTTGGTAGGCTGGGCACAAGTAGCTACCAGTGACATGGTTCGTCGGTATATTGTCGCCTTTTTTTCGGCATAGTAAGCAACACGGTTCATTACGGCAGCTATTTGCTTTGTGCCCCGTCTTACCGCATTTGTAGCAGCATTTGCTTCTATCCTGCGGATCAGTACGCTTGATAGCGACGTGGCCAAAACCAAGGCATTTATAACACCTAAGGGGCCCCTTACTGCGGTTTGACTAACAGATCCTACAATT
The DNA here is from genome assembly GCA_020010945.3 of Muscidifurax raptorellus. Lineage (NCBI taxonomy): Eukaryota > Metazoa > Arthropoda > Insecta > Hymenoptera > Pteromalidae > Muscidifurax > Muscidifurax raptorellus. The sequence continues at coordinate 105,989 of JAHUUD020000046.1, forward strand.
GACCCATCCAATTTCAATGTTCTCTAGCTTTGTGAACTTGGTCGCTATTTCTTTCGATAATTGCACAACAGCTATTTGCGTGTCTCCATATGCTTTTCTCAGCGATTTTACGGCAATGAACTCAATCGCATGTCTTTCTCCTATTTCCCTTTGCAAGGCCTCCAGTACCTTCTCTTTTGAAGTAAGTATGTCGAGCGAGCTCGGCTAGCTCTATAATAGGATAGATCTAAAAATAAGAAAGGTTGTTGCATCAGGGTCGTGGGAAAATAACAATACTTGATTCGGTAGTTGATGAATTTTTAATTTGCTTTTCTCTCTATATTTAACTTTTAAACAATACATGTTAAACCTCAGCACCCTGCCGATTAACACTCCGTCTCTCACATGACCCGCTGGCCGAGACTTCTATCCACGTGACTCTCGCACACACATACAGACACGACACTGGGACTCGCTGTCGCTACGCACTACTCTATACTAATTATACACAATGCTTCCGCGCATTAATCTTTTAATAGTTTAATTATGCTCTATTACTGAGTAGCCTAAAGTACTAATCTACTCGATAGTGAATCAAACGGCGAGAACGACTTTATGGTGGCGGTCTAATATTAAAGGGAGCGTAGACGAGAGGGGGAGTTTATTAGCTAGAGCTGGGAACATTCGATAGCTGGGAGATGATAGCTGGTGAGAAGGAGCGTCAGCTTGTGAGAGGAGACGATAGCTGAGGAAAACGATAGTTTATTTAAAGGAAAACGATAGCTTGTGATGAGGCGGTACCTGGGGGGAGAAGGCGATAACTTATGAGAAGAGCATAGCTTACGAGTTGCTACGAGAGCTGCGAGGAAACGATAGCTGATTTAAGGAGACGTTAGCTTATTTAAGGAAACGATAGCTTAACAGTGGACGAGAGCAAACATAAGCTAGAACAAAGGAGCGAAAACTACGACGCGGCCGCGAACAGTAGCTGGAAACAAAGGCACGGCAGCTGCCACGTGGCCATGGAATATTGCGCACTTAAGCACTCGCGCACTGTATTACCCGCAAACCGATACATCTTACTGCGTTGACCGTACTTACTCGTGGTTGTAACTTGGCGACTCAGGTGCTGTCCTCGGCGCAACCCCAGTTTGCTTCCAACGCTTCCGACCTGTCTCATAAAGACCTGTTCCGACGAGAGCCGAGATGGAAGAGGAAGAGACCGAATGTCTGCGCGCCGGTCGGCACTCGAGGCCCGCGAATCAGTGCCGCGTGTGCCTGCTGAGCGAAATTGTATAATTAGGCAGCAATCCCAATACACTGAAAATGTAAAAAATTGCGACAGCAATCACAATGCGCTGTAAATGAAAACAATTGCGGCGGCATTCACAATGCAATGTAAATGAAAAAAATTGCGGCTGCAACTTAAGTAAAGTATTTATATCCTATAATTCTATTAGTGTCTAAAACAGGATATAATTCTACAAAAAAGACTGATGAGTCTATTTAACAGATCTGAAACGAAACGCATTTTTTTATAATAGCTACATTTTAATATACATTTTAATATAACGGAGGTCCGTATGTACAAGACAGACGTCCATCTGTAGAAGACGGAGCTCTGTGCGTACAAGCTGGAGGTCTGTATGTACAAGACGGGATTCCGTATATACAAGACGGAGGTTCGTGTGTACAAAAAATATTAAGGCCCAAAAATTAAGGACCAAAAAGTTGTAATTTAACGCTCAAATTTTGTAAGTCCAAAAATTTTTATAAATTTTTAAGTTTGAATGTTTTAAATATCAAAGCAAAAATTTCGCTTTCTGTAACTAAAATTCTATGAAGGCTAACGTAGTCTAAACATCTTTTTGGAAGTCAACGAAATGTAATGGCTAGCTTTGACGATTAACGAACATGATATTTTCTTTTTTGTTGCGTCAGACTTTTTTCGTAGTTTCGAGAATACACGTGTACGAATTCATCTCCCACTGCTCTCTACGTTGTAGTGGGGAGTTCATTTGGGCAGAGAATAAAAGAGCAACCTCAGGCTGAAACACCATCAGTATTCAATTGTGGAGTTCGTAAAACGTATCTCCAGTGTAAATCTTCTGTTTGTTCCCGTTGTCTAAAGCCTTGGCTATAGCTCAACCAAATGTTAGTGCTCAAGCTCGTTTGCAGAATATTCTCCCAACATACTGCTGTCTACAACCTACGCAATTAATAACTCAAACTCCAAACGGATTTCTCTTGGATTAGAACGTCACCAGGGTAGCTTTCATCCAGTCGTAAAGCTGTCCACGTCTACAGCCTGTTTCATAACTATTAAATTCGATGTGGAAAACTGGGAGGTTTCCAATAATTACTTTGATCTTATAAACACTTATTTTCAGGATGCGTACAGGTTCCAAAGTGAGTACGGTGTACCAACGGAGGTGTACATGAACTGTTACGACATGCTGTTTACTAGACCGTACAATTCGAAGTCCATATTGATAGAAAAAATAGTGTCCGGACGTGTATCCACGAATGTCTCAATGAATTTGAAACTTGTGCTAGGAAAGTGGCGAAATAAAAGGAAAGAAAACAATCCCAATAGATAAGATGAGAAAAACGATCCTAATGTTTTTGATTTATTCGTTGACGTAGCAAATGCTGGATACACTAAATATTCTAACAATATGATAGTAGAGGCTGTGAAGGCGACGAAGAACGCCGCTTTCAGATTGCGACAAGAAAAAGATGAGTAAGTGGTTAAACTTAATATAATATTTATTAAAACTTCTAATTTATGATTTTTTTTATCAGCTCATTAAAGCTACTATGAGTATAGTTAAAACATTTAAGTAGGTATATTAGCTGCAGAAAATGTTTGTCCATTTGGCCAGAATGAAGACAAAAACATCCCAATGTATAACTTGAGTATACGAATTTTGCATGCATTGTTATTGGCTTTTTAATTTATAAAAATTATTGTTTTACTCAGTTATTAAAAACTTCAGTAATATCGATGTAAATGTCTGCTGTGTTTACAAACAGAATGTGTATATAGTGTAACGAGTTGAGAATTATAGTCTCACCTCGTATAGCGCCAACTACCGCGGCGCGGTTAATATTAGAACTATTAGGACTTTGACGCGCTTTTTTAAAATTCTGGAGCCACGAGAAACGATAGATTGGTTCTGGCTACTATAGGACATAAATCGCGTATAGAACCGCGAGAGAACGTAACGGAAACGTAAATATTCGAGCGAAGGGAGAAAAAGAGAGAGAGAGAGAGAGGGAGAGAGAAAGTGTGAAAGAGATGCGCACCAACCTCGACCGATCCACTGCATCGTCACCTGCATCTCAGCACGGGTAGAAGGAAGGAAGGAAGGAAGGACGAGGCCCTCTCATCGACCCGCGGAGCTTACGAACGCGTGTGCGCTAAGCGGCGGCCACAGCCTACGACTTGATGAAGCGACATCGAGCATCGCCCTTCTCGAGTCACGCGTTAGTTAACGCGAGTTTCGTGCAATTATACGTAATTCACATTTAGTATTTTTGTAACCTCACGTTTGCTTATCGAATAATAACTATAAACTTTTTATTTAATTTATTTTATTCGTATTCGCTCGTACATTCCTTCCTCCGGTGTCCTCCCCGCGAATACCGCTGCCTCTGTGGACGTTGCTATAAGTGGTTGCAACGCATAATACTAAGCACCCGCGCCTGTCTACGAGGATACGAAAATCGACAGCGACTACGAAAGCCACGCATGCGAGCCAGCGATCTCGTAAAAACGAAGACAAGAGACTTCGTGTTGTCAACGGGGGTTTGCCGCAGACGTCGAAGAGTGTCTCCGCCCCAGCGAACTGTGCGATTTCGGGAGCATTTCCCTCAAAAAGCGCCCCGTTACAATATATATAATTAGCCGTCTGAATTTAGTAAAAAGTAAGCTCTGTGAATTGAGCTGAAAATCCAATCTGCTTATATAAGCAAATTGGATTTTCGATATTAATTACCAATAACTATTGGACGAGGATTTATTATAACGTGGATTTTTCTTACCTACAGTTACCTCTTAAAGCTACATTACAGATACCTTGCCTCTCAGAATTTTCACCGTGAAACCTGGGGCGCCAGACGCTCGCCGATGATCGCCGAAGTCTCTGGACGATTGGTCTTGAAAATTCGAGAAACGAGGTTTCACTCGGTTATCTCAGTCGCGCAAAACGGTATCGGAGAGTGGTTCGGATATGTAGTAAATTTGGCACACTTTAGGTAAAATCTTCGCTTCATTATATTAAATCTTCTGACTATTTTTAATTACAACTTTCTCACCGCTTCCACAATGTCCCACAATAAATATTCTTAAACTTAAATACTATAATTTAACCACTAACTAATTTTTGGAAACACAACCAAAGACAACCATCAGGTAACAACGATAGATCTTAAGCGACAAAATATATTAGACAACCATATATATTTCTAGACTAATACTAAAATACCGTTCGATGCAATTTTGAAAATTTACCAAAATCAATCTAACAGAGATAGCCACGATAACGCTTTAAATTAAAGGGCAAATTGCATCGATACGCCAACTTTTTGTCCTTGGCAGACTGGCTCGAAGAGACCCTTGAGAAGACTGAGAATTTACCACGAGAACCGTAATGAGCTCCAGGAAGATAATCAGTGATATCATTTTCCGGAGTTTGCAGAGCACACATTAGCATAAGATAGGACAGGGCAGGAGAATGTCACTAGGTTAGTTTAGGAACGCACACTCGCGAAATTCAAACTCTCGCAAGAGAAAGACATCTTGATGATCGCAGACAATTATAAGAGGGAACTTATTATTATGGGATCCGAGACAGTGAATACACCACCGATATCAAGGTCCTTTATTCGAGTGCGCGCAGCATGTTTCGAGCGCGATACTCAGACGTTTTAATCTCCTGCACTCAGTAGATGAACTGCAACACCTATCCAGCTACTTCAGACTTTAATGTTGAGAGATTGCGTCCGGGTAACAACATCTGCGTGCGACGCCTTATGATGCGCGTGACCTTGATCCAACGTCCTGTAGAAACATCAGCTTGTATGTGTGTTACCGATAGTATGATCGCCATTTATAATATCTGTACTATTGCTATGACAGGGACCTCTTGGTCTTCAAATTTTGGTAAATCGCTTTATCTTTCAAGATACACTTCCAACACCTTTCTTGAAGATCTTATTTTTACTATAAAAATACTATGTTCTCACCTACTTTAACAACATATTACTTATTGGAGCAAAAAATTAGTTTGAAAAAACTACGTATTAATGAGATACCTGCGATTTTTAGACATTTACAGATTAATGAAATTTTTACTTATCTTTAATAAATTGTTCCTGTACATCTTACATATTATCATTTGTATATCATGCTGATATTTACTGTAGACTTATACCAAGATATTTACAATAATTTGTTGTCTGGTTTGTCTAATTGTAAGTAATTTTGTACGTTTTCAAGGTTCTATAAAATTATAAGATGGCACCCTATATGAAAAAGCAGAAACTGATAATATAGCGACTTTTTGTGCAAGTGATGATCTATGGAGGATACACCTGTGATCTATGTATAATATTTCTTCAATTCATCTACCCCACTAATCAATTTTCGAGTTCGCACCCAAACACGTCTCTGTTGTTCATTTTCTAAGAATCACCGTGGTCCAATTATTTATTTAGGATTAAGAACACAACATTTTTAATAAAGATATTGAAGATCATATAAATTAAGTTTAAAAGCACATAAAACTTACCCTTACTCCAACGAATTGCTCATGAAGAATAACCCATGACAATAGGTAAACGCAAGCTACATTAGTCGCAAACAGTGCCATCACATCTGTCGCAAGAAGTATTCGAAGAGAATGAATATACATATAGTTTGTTGAAACCCATAATCCACAAAATAAACTACAACGTGTCAAGAATCGTCCTCCTGTCAAACCTTTATCCCTAAATCCTCTTAAATTTTCGTTTATTATATTTGATGGTGTTATACATTTTGATTTGATTAACTGAATTGTGAAATATATAGGGAAATAAAGAATTGTCCAGTTAGTACAGAACCAGGTTGTGAAGAACGGTGCATTGTATGCTATTATACGCTTAAAAGAAAAAGAAAAGACTTATTATTGTAAATAAGAGAGAATTAGATTTAATAATTATGATTCAAAATAACAAAAAATTAAGAATTACATATGGAATGCTGTATGGAAAAATGCGCTATTTCGGCCAAAAAGACACGATAACATAATTGATAATATATATAATTACGATAAAGTTTTTAAATGTTGTCTGTTTACTATAAAATTGTTATTGTTTTTACCTTAAAAATCGTTAACGCAGTCATTACATAAGTCAACCCCATGCTAAAAACTTGTCAATATTTTAGAACATTAAGTAAAAAAATTGTTTGAATAATAAAAAAAGAAACTTTCAATACCAAACTTACTAATGCTACTTATATGTGACTAAAAAGAACAAGTAAGTCTCACCTCCCTTTTATGGTATATGCCGCATAATTTATTTATTTATTTACCAGAAAAAATATAATTACATGAAAGTTATGAATAACTATCCACGCAATTACTTACAGAGGTAAACAGAGTTACCTATTCTTGGGTGGGGTACAATAAAAACTTAAAAATAACTTAATAGTAATTATTATAAATATTACAAATTATATTTAAGTAACAAGTAACTATTGAACCTATTTCCCAGCACCATACTATAACTTTACTAATAATGATGTGGTTACGAGTTCCTTTGGTAGCAAGATGCTGCTAGACCAAGGTTTTAGTAACCATTTACTGCACTGTTTATCTCATTTACCAATATTTAATTAAAATTTGCCTAGCAGTGGTAAAGGTTTCAGTTAATGCATTCGTATTTCTGGTAAAATGTATTCTTTCAATGTTGTTTAAGCTTGCTGGGTATGTAAGTCCAACTGCATACGTCACTCTGTAATGAGGAAACATACAGCTATGTTATGGAGCCGAGTTCAACGGACGAATGCTGCACTCTGGTAATACACGCAGTCAAAAGGAAAAGTCCCAAGAGAATAATACCGAATAATCTGTAACTATAAAATGTTTAACGGCCGGTCGACAACCACCGATTGTAAGCGTAGATTGCCCCCAATTAAGAACGAGAAAAAGGCTAGGCTACCCCTACGACGCGCAGAAAGAAATATAAGTACAGGGTGTCACTCCTGGCACCTCATTCACGCGCAGGCAAGCAGTTATACAACTGCAAGGCTTGCAATGCGATATCCAAATCGTACCGAACGAATTTCCTATAAGCGAAGCGGCAATCATCGGGTGGGACGTCATCAACGCACACAAAGGATGCGTCGATACAGACAGCAAAAGCCTTAAACTCGGCGACACAATTTTGCCATTCAAGTCAAATGAGTAAATCTCAATACCGCCAAGAGTAAAAATGATAATCAGCGTGCGCGTACGAAATAACGACACAAAAGTAGGTTGGGTCCCGCTGACGGACTTACACCCAAATCTGCTGTTTGGGCAAAAACGAACGAGTCTACGCAAAACGCATAAACATCGGCAAAACCTAAATATCAGTCGCGAGTCCTATTGTTGAACTGCTGGAATGTGAAACGGTCGCGGGCAATACGTTATACCAAGCCGATAAGGACGGCTAAGCTGAAAATATTGCGGACTTTACAGCTAACTTGCGGCGCATAACAGGGCGAGCCTGCCAGCCACACATTTGTTACAGCACAAAATCGTACAGAAATCCAATAAAGTAATAAGACACGCCCGGTTCAGATTTCCCCCAGCCCTAAAAGAGCACATGCTGCGAGAGCTAGCCAAGCTCCATGAGGAAGACATAGTCGTGCTCTCAAGCTCCTCGCTCTGGATCGTACCGAAAAAACCAGACGCGCAAGGAAACAAAAAATTCCGCCTAGTAACCGATTTTCGCACATTAAATGAGGAAACGGAAGGAAGCTGCCACCCGCTGCCTTTCACAAGCGATATCCTCGAACATATAGCCGGTGCTCTTTACATAACGGTGATGGACCTGAAACAAGGCTACCACCAAATCGAAATGCACCCGGATTCGTCTCACTTAACTACCTTTTATGCACCTAACCAATTGCTACAATTTAAGCGCATGGCTATGGGCCTCAAGGAGGCCACAATCACATTTTTACTAGGGTCATGTCCTTAGCAATGGCTGGCCTACAAGACGAAGAGGTAGACATCTATCTCGACGACCTTGTGGTGTTCAGCTAAACCCTCGACGAGCACAAGCTCCGGTTGCGATGCGTATTAAAAAAATTGATCGATGCTAATTTAACGGTAGAGCCGAAAAGTGTCAATTATTAAAGAAAGAAGCGCACGTGTTCGGGCACATCGTCGGCGGCAGTTTTATCAAGACAGATCCGGGAAAAACGCGAGCAATGGCGAAATATTCGGTACCGACCGACCAGAAAAAGCTTAAACAGGTCCTTGGCTTATTCAGCTACTACCGCCGCGTTATCGAGAATTTTTCCAAGATCAATGCAAAAAGGAACAAAATTTGTGTTTGAAAGCGAGCAGGAGACGGCATTTAATAAGTTACGCGAACTCATGTCAACTGAGTTGGTATTTAAAAGCGCCGGATTTAAACGAGCCATTTATCGTAACGACAGACGCAAGCGACTGGGTGCTGGGCGCGATCCTAAGTCAAGGCAAACTAGGTTGAGACCAGCCATGCCCATACGCGTCGCGCTGCTTAAAATGGAGCGAATTGAAGTACCCGACGTACGATAAGGAGCTCCTGGCTATAGTTTTTGCAAAAGAAGCGTTTCGGCCCTATCTCATCGGGCGCAGATTCACGATCTGTACCGATCACGAAGCGCTAAAACATACATATGCAAAAAGCTTTGCGCAGAACCGCGAGCAAAACTCCGCCGCTCGAGGAATATCCCTAAGTCGCTACCCGGGAAAACAGTAGACTGCGCTTTTATATTCGTTCACGCATACAGGGTAAATATTTGTATACATTACGATTTCGACGATCAAAGTCAAACGTTTTACCACATAATAGTAAATAGCGCCGACATCTTCCTACATCTCAACCGAACGGGAATGCATTTCACACCGTATATGCGCGCAAAGGTACCGAAACCAGCGTCGAAAACAGCGAAACGCCAACGGGATTCACCCCCCTCGAGCGATAGCAGCCAACACGCTGACAAGTCCCCATATAGTCCAGGAAATGAAGCTAAAAACATGTTAAAACCTCGCAATTTTTTCGTCCAGCACCGATTTGTACAAAAATTTGGGTTTAGGCTTATTTCAAACTCTAGTTTATTTTCTATATTGTGCCATTTTATGCATTTTGTTTTTTTGGGGCGAAAACTACCCCTTATTGTCAAAAATTATAAAATAGCATTAAAAACCTAAATATGGGTAATAATAGTTAAATAATGATTATTTCATGCTTTAGAATACAATTTCATAATCTTTCGATCTACCCTGGTTAAAAACTACTCTTGAAAACATTGAAATTTTTATAATATAATTTAATAAAAAATAAAAAAAATTAGAATTTCATAAAAAAAAAATTATTATTACAAAAATAATACAGGTTCAAATACATGTATGTTTTTTAAAAGTCTGTCTCACTGATTCGATCTTCTCCGTGGTCGATTTCATCTTCGTCTTCTTCAATTAATGGTGGACTATTATTACATTCTTCACTGAAGCGCCCAGAACAAGTAGAATTACTTCTTTTTGTGTGCTCGTCCAAGGCTTTAACAATGGGCAGAAGAAAAGAAAGTTTAACTGCACTGTTTTTTGTTGTAGCTTTGATGAAGTATTCATATCGCGTTTGCTCGAGGAAAGTTTTCAAATCTTTTATATTTTGTAACTTTTTAAACTGTGTATTTTTAGCAACTCCGTATAATATTATTGTGCAGTATCTGCCGGCTTCTAAAATATCTTAGATTTCGGCTACACTACTGTACAGAATCTCGGCGTGTTCTCTCACGTCGGCTCTTTTTTCTACAATATCAAAACATTTTTTTCTCCTCTATTAGAAAAATCTTATATGGTATCACAATCAGTAAATACATGAGAAAAAGCTATTAATTTTGTACTAGAAAAAGTAGAACCTATAACGTATAACGGCCGAATATACCGGTTATGTAGATTACTATGTTACGAAGCGAGTAACTCGAATTTTTCGAAAAAAAATTTATCGGTTTTTTAAGCATAGCTAATTTATTTTAGGTGACAGAAAATTTTTTTCAGAAACGATTTTTAGGGCTTTTTAGGAGCTATAAGACTATGTGAATTAAATTCCTTAAGATCCTTTAATTTTTATATGGAGAGAGTTCAAAGTGCTTGAATAAGGTGATGTTCGATCGTAAATGTAGGTGTTAAACGGCTATATCTCGCCAAATATTCACTGTACAAAAATCTGCACAGAAAAATTTTTGTCATTAAAAAAGCTGCAATTTAGTACTATATCGTTTTTTTTGTATCTTTAGTATTTTGGGAGATATTTTTAAGAAAAGGGTTAAAAACTCGAAATTGAAAAAAATCATTTTCTCTTTAAACTCCAATTTTTCTAAAATTAGGCATTTTAAATTGGTCAAACTTCATGGGTGTATTAATAGACATATATAAAGAGAATCATAGAACGATTTTAATTAGGGGGTACTTTGTGGGTTGTTTTCACAGATTTTTTTCGTAGAAAAAAGCGGGTACCGATCTTATTTTGATCATAACTTGGTAAATTTTCATTCTAGATACATTTTTTTGAAAGCTCTAATTAAATACTTTAAGAAAGGATCTATAAACTTGCTTGGAATAATGCAAATTTTTCTCGTTATTTTGCTTTAAATCTTTCAATTTATGCATTTGACGAAAAAAGGTGAGCATTAATTTGCTGTATCTCAGTTTGTATTTGTCACAGAAAAATTATTAAAAAAGCATTGTTTTTGTTTTTTTTAAAGCTACAATTTGGCTCTCCACACTTTTTTTGATAAAAAGCATTTTTTAGATATTTGCAAAAAAACCTTTAAAAAAACTCGATTTTTTTCGTCAAAAAACTATTACTTTCAACCTTTAATAACTTAAAAAATATTAGTTTTACGAAAAAAACGTATATAACATTTTTTTTTGGAATTACTTTTTCCGTCGATTCCTATAGTTAAGATTTAACTAAAAATTTCCAACCCCGAGATGGGTTGGCAACCACCCCCAAGGCTCTAGCGTATAGCGACCTGATATAGAAAATGATCCTTGAGCTATTCCCTACCTTCCCTACCTTTCCCGTACCTTTACCGTATTCCCTACCTTTGAGGTATTGCCTATCTTCTGTGAAAATTTTAAGTAAATCCATGGTGGACGAAAAAATTGCGAGACAAAATGATTCTTTTCCTGAACTAATACTCGCGAAAAAGAAAACCGAAAAGGAGTAGGCCCCGAATGTCACCGCCGGTATGAAAAATCGCGATAAAAACAAACAAAACGCCGATACAAGGCACACCGTAGCAGAGCCACCCTCACAGCTGATCTTATCCGCACCTAGCCCCCCCCCCCGCAACCAGCGAGCATGCTGCCGCAAAAATCCTACGTAATGCGAAATGAATCCCACACTAAACTTTACCCCAAAAAACGTAGCATCAAAAGAAGACGAGTGCGATACAACGTCTTCATAGCCTACCGACATGCGATCCCGCGATAAGGCCAATGCACCGGTAGGCGCGCACAGCGTCAGCAGCGGTAGTGGTCACACCACAAACGAAACAGCCGCGGCAACGGCCAATGCTGCGCTAGAGAGTGAAAAATTGAAATGCTGTGTAATAGCAAAAGCGAGACTGCTCCGGGAAAAACCACTGTGGGCTGTCCCAAAAGGCAAAGAGGTCCCTCCCTTTGTGCACTTGCAATCTGTCAAAAAACACCCGTTCCGTTATAACGAAAATTTAGTTTACTTAATTTCGGTGGATAATTTCATATCAACTGAGATTCAAGAAGCTCTGATCGAACGAAGCTATTTAAATGCGGATAATCTAACGAAACATTTAAACTTGGCGAGATAAACGTGACAGAATAGAAGGGCTTCTCGTTATTTGGGGTATATATAAAAAAGCACATCGAGGATCTCCCACTAAGAGCAGATCTCCAAAAATGCTTAATGACTTTAAAAATGTACTCCTGGCACGAGGCATCAATAACATCGTGATCATCCGAGGCCTCGCACTTCTCACACAAGCTGAATGGGCAAAATTTATAGACTTATTTGACGCAGTTTTCGCAAAAAAACACATAACAGCAATTTTATACGAAAATAACTTACCGGTCCCCTCAGTAATCGAACGATACAAAATTATAAAGGAATACCACGAGGCGGCTATGGGTGGCCATCGTGTCATATCTAAAACTTACAGTAAAATCGCCAACAATTTCTACTTGCGAAACATGCGCCCAGACGTTAAACAATTCGTAGCGTGATGAGCAATTTGCCAAAGCACTAATTTAGTACGAGTGAAACCGCGACTACCCATGCTGATTAGCAACACACCAGCACTACCATTCGAACAAATCGCACCAGACTTTTATGCACCTTAGACCGGACGAAACACGGTAACAGCTACATACTCTCCGTGCAAGATATGCTAAGTAAATGCACAATCTTAATCTCCACGAAGTTCGCAAGCGCAGACACGGTGGCGCGCGCATTAACGGAAAAAATAATCTGTACATTTGGACCACAGGCAGTCATAGTTACCGACCAAAATACCCATTTCCAAAATAAAACGCTCGAGCAGCTCGCGAAAATTTTCGGCATTATCAAATTTTGTACAACGGCGTATCACCCCCAAGCAAACGACTCGATCGGACGTATGCATCACACGCTAACAGAATACGTGCGCAAATAAGTTAAAAATAATAACCGCTGGGACGACTGGACAGCCATATGTCAATACGGGTATAATTGTACCGAGCACGAGAGCACGCGTTATACACCGCACGAATTAGTATTCGAGACTAAACCACGCACGCCGTCCAGCTTTCCCCGCGAAGCCGATAACAGCTCATATAACCAATACATCGAAGTAATGACAGTGAATCTAACCGTTCTGCTGTCAACTACAGTAATGAACTTAGTTTAATCAGAATACCGGTTGAAATATTATTACGACAGGAAAATTAATACCAAACATTTCCGCGCGGGCGAAACTGTATTTTTACTAAAAGAGCCAAAAAAGGGAAAGTTTAGCGTCGAGTACTCGGGACCATTCGAGGTAATTAAAATCAACAGAAAAACAAATAAGAATAGGTTGTTTTTTTACTGTTCTTTTGCGCGGCACCGAACGTACAACATAAAACAAAAAAAAAACTCTCAATAAAAATAGTAAGTCCCGTGCCCGGAAAAAATCGAAACTTAACCGCGTCAATTTTTACAGAACGCTGGCAGTACCGCGCCAGATGAACGCAAACGACCTCTCTCAGGAGGGACCAACCCAGTTCATCCACTACCTAAATCAGAATCTAAGTTTAATTACGGGTAAAATCGCCCCTCTCGCAACCTCGAGTACTGACTGGGAAATAATCCAAAAAATCGGTCTTCGTTCGTACTTTAAAGCCGGTGAAGAATTAAGTAAAGGTGCCGCACGCATCAACAACGCTTGCGGGCCGCGATGCGAGGCTGGCGACTTACTCGAGCAAGTAAGAGACGCTATGAACCAGGTAGAGAGAATGCTGGACTTAATCCTCGTGTATGGTGCAAACGAAAAACCGCGCCGCGTTCGCCGAACACTTTTACCCTTTATAGCAACCATTCATACATTTTTATACGGTACATTAGACGAGGACGATGAAATCGAAATTCAAACCGCTATTCGGGCGGTAGCCAGTGACACACGCCTCATCTCAGCCCTTCTATCCAACCAGACAGAAATCATTGACACAGCGCTGTCAGATCTGGGCAACAGAACAATGAGGCTAGAAGCTGCATCAAGCGTATTAATAAACATGACAGTAGCTTATGGGAACGAGATGGCAACATAACGCTTTAACAGAGTAATAAATAGCATTATCGCAATTTAAATTGGACACGGAGGTATTAACGGATGCAATCCTTTTCGCAGCAAAAGGATTGGTCCATCCGAAAATCATGCCCAATTGTTAACTAATATTAACAAATTTATATCAAACTCGTATAATATTGCATTTCATTCGAAATGAAGTCGGAATAAGAAGTTTATATTTACAAATATTAGACATATAAGTAAGTATTGTAAGAGAGCTCCGTCAAGAGAACATGTAAAGCAGCAGCGGCTGCTAGAACGCAACACCCGCGTTATACTCTTCAAACCACACACATACACACATATGAGTACGCACACAAGCGGAAATATTGGAACAGAATCCAATGCGCAAGGGACATAAATAAACAAACAAATTGTGCAGCTTCGAGCACAATTCACGAAGCGCTCCATGGCGCGGTGCTCATAGATAATGACTGTTTTTTTGGGCAACGAGGATGTTAGCCCGCGCGACCTCGGACGTGTCACGGACGAGCGCTAGGCTCTCCGATGGCACCTCCACAGGTAACCGCTGCCAATGCTACAGCATCGTCAACAATGAGCACCACCGCCCAAGAGCTCGCGTTACGGAAATGCAGCATATGCATTTCCGCACGCAATGATCGCTCGCTACCGACGCGTCGCGACGGTGACGAGGCGAGCAGATTACCGGCGACCGACTTAACGAACGAAGTTCCTCTCTCTTGCCGAATAAACAGAGCTGTATCCACATCACTGTCTTTTCTTCACCTGTCTCTGGGCTCTATGGGAGCACCCCCATCTTTCCATAACAAGATATTAAAAAAAGCAGTCTCCTATTACGATTCGCATTGGTGAACAAATAAACGCTAACACAAATAATGTTAAGACTTGCTTCTAAAAAAAAACAAAAAACGATATAATAGTATTACATCAATTTTTCTTTTTCGAAAGGCTACAATTCTATAGTAGTACAATAATATAGTATACTGAAATTAAATTGTAATGTCATATATTTAAAAAGGACTGCAAACAAGTCAAATAATGAATGGCAGTTTAAATGTCTCATTGAAATAATTACATATAATTTTAACTCGATGATCTAAAAATCAAACATGTTGATAAGAGAGCATTTAACACTTCTCCGTAAGCTATACAACTGTTTTGTATGACTGACAATCTTTATATTTGTTTTTTAACAAGATCAAGCTAAATTAGTCCAAATTTACACGATTCTATAAAGCGCTTCAAACAGATTGCGTACAAGTCAGACAGTACATCTATTTGTAATTCAACTGCATCGTTGAAGCAATAGCTTGTATTATGTAGTGTTGCTCTCAATGCATCCAAAAATCAAGCCGAAGAAGTTCCAACCTGACAGAATTGTATAAAGTGGTTTTAACAGGCAAATAGTTCTTAACATCAAGACTTGCTTCCAACATAGCCAAAAATACAAAAATATAAGATCCAGCTTTTGTGATCTCTTCCAATAGGTTAGTTCCTAATTCGTTTTTATTACTGATTAATAACAATATCATAAATTGATTGTATAATAATTTTGTAAACACTTGTTAAATAGTCATAAAAAGACTGGAAAAAAGTCAACAAATTGGCAGTTTTTCTGCATCATTGTGCTGTATCGTCCTGCGAATTATTGTTATCGCAGCAGGCCAGTTAGGAGAGAGAAGAAACTCTACGGGTACAATACCAATCGACACCTACGTTACCTTAATCACCACATTCCCGCAATTCCGATCAAGTTCCGCGTTGACCTAGTTACCAGAAACCATCATACGTGTCTAGTCCCACTTCCCCACGCAACCAATCCCGTAATTAATTCCGTTCTCTTATTAAGGATAATATATGCACTCATGTCTGTAGCGCATGCGACCCGTCGGAGTATAAATACATGGCCCTCACCAGGCTCCGTGCTTCTTGACCAGCAGGCAGGCTTACTGGAAACGCGTTCACGTCATTCTATATCAGAACTACGTTTCCTTATAATAATTTGTAATTGTATTGAATGTCGACGAATAACCGACGCGCTCAGTAAACGTTTAATTTGTGTATTCGGGTCCCTACAAGCTACTTTCAAATCAAGGAACCAACTTTCTAAGCAAATTAATTGCACCTGTAGCCAAACTATTAAATAAATTTTAAAATAAAACAATTAAAAACTACATCCTTCCACCCACAATCAAATGGATGGTTGGAAAGATCACATCGCCCACTAAGCGAATATTTAAAAATGTTCATATCAAAAGACCGCGAATGGGACGAGACGGTAGAACTAGCCATGTATAATTACAATACCGGGAGGCATGAAGAGACGCAGTATTTGCCCTTCAAATTAGTATTAGGCTGCCTGCCCCGACAGCCTGAATGCAGCCCCCTAGAGGCCGATGACTCTTTACCAACCTACGCAGATTACATGACTTGTATCAAGATTAACCGCTTTGCATGAAATAGCCTCCGAACGAATTACGCAAGCAAAGGCCAAAACAAAAACGTATTATGATAAACAGGCTAATCCAGTAAAAATAAAAGCGGATCATTACTTAATTATGCACAAAGGTCCCAAACCGTATAAATTCGACGACCAAAATGAAGGACCATATCTAGTGGTAGAAATATGGGACAACGGAAATGTGAAAATACAGAAAAACCCAAATGAAACACAAGTCGTGCACAGCAACCGCTTAAGCTTATCGCAACTGCGTCCACGAAATAGTAAGGAATAGTTGACGTAAAAAAACGTAGCTTCCTCCAACTAAATTTATAGTTCCAATAGATAAAATATTATTTAAATATATAATATGTCAACGCTTTTATTTATTTAAATATTAATATATTTATTTTGCTGAAAAAACAATTTTTTATCAATGGTAATTAGAAAAATTTGATCGAAATCTACGGAGCCCTAGAAAAAATCGCAAACTCAACGTGGAAACGCATATGGATAAAATTCATAACTTTCGGATCAGCCAGCGAAGCATGCCTATTGATATTTGGACTAATTAAATTCATACTAGATACAGTAATATGTGGTCACGCATTACACAGCATATAAGGATTTTCTATGCACATTCTAGGAGTCTTGTGGAACTCGCTTATGCATCTATACTCTTGTACCTGGCTCTCACGTCGGGAGACAAGGACAAGAAAGGGGAGGGGCAACCAAAACTACTACCAGAGCCGCCAACCAATCCAAACATACCACCGTGATCGCCGCCACATGAACCCAATAACACGCCAACAGAAAGGAAGGAGAAATACATGATAGAATCCCCATATCTAGGGCAATCAAACGGAAATAACGCAACGCAATTGATAGAAAATAGAATATACCCGGTACTGGAGCAACCATAAATACCGTCTATCCCACCGCGCGAAAATCGCTTACGAGCAGAAGAATAAAAAAAACACTGAACGCTCAGCAAAAACTAAACCTGTTCAATGACCTCATCAAACTCAAAATCAAAATCACTTGGGTCGCACAAAGAGACGACGAAACCATATTTCAATATAGCGAAAGAATCGACACACTATTACAACAATTCAACAATGCAGAGAAATGGGCTCTACACATACATATTTGCAAACCAGAAGTCTACAAAGACTTATACCACAAGCGACGACACGCAGAAAATATACACGGGCACCTAGTATATTTAAAACATCTAAAACGCTGATCTAATACCCATACCACGAATTTATATGTAATATGCATACTTTACACGTATTTTGCACAACTGTACTGCTAACTCGTTATAGCACAAGCTATCCAGGAAAATTGTATCGACTAATGTTAGATCTCCTTTTAGCATATATGGAGTTCACAGCTAGCATCAAAGAACTGGCCAGTTTACGCTTAACTAACAGAAAAAGCTGCTTACACACAGACAAACAAGACTATCTACGTAGATCAATACAACGCATTAGTCTTTTGCGAAAAATTGTTACGAAACAATAGTCACAGACTTCCTTAGATTAATCTCACGAGAAAGACACCTATATGTATTAGTACGAACGAATAGCCAATTCTGCATCACCTGCATTCAGTTATACACAAAAATCAAGGAACCATTAATAGACGCAGAAGTAGCACACATTTTAGAGTAAAAATGAAGATAATTCGCATCACGGAACGCATACGTTGCAAATGTGGGACATCGAAGGTATGCCCCGATTGTTTCGCAATTTGCCCCAAACCAATAATACGCAACTTATATGCAACGATCATAACAAGAACTAGCCGACCAACTGTCGAGCTAACAAACCGTATCGAATGCATCATTTTTAAGAGAACCATCCCGTTTTACACGACACAGGTAACGCAGGTATGGACAGAAGCAGACACATGTCTTATCTAAATCACAAATGAAAATACCGACGACTGTAAACCTAACCGAAAACAGAACTACAGAATAAATTAACGAACAGACAATGGCAGAAACAAGAAGCTACATCGTTAAATGCATACAAGAAAGAAGAGACCAAGAAGACAAACGAAGAAACACGCAAGCACAAGACAAGTAAATACAAGAACTAGTGGGAATAATGACTCTATAATAATTGAAGTAACATGCTTTTCCCATTTAAAATACATGTGAAACTTGAGCTGCTCTGAGGCA
This sequence comes from Muscidifurax raptorellus, assembly GCA_020010945.3. Taxonomy (NCBI): domain Eukaryota; kingdom Metazoa; phylum Arthropoda; class Insecta; order Hymenoptera; family Pteromalidae; genus Muscidifurax; species Muscidifurax raptorellus. The sequence continues at coordinate 124,670 of JAHUUD020000046.1, forward strand.
CGTGTTAAATCTATTTTAAAAATTTAATTCCTGTTTGCAAAGAGTTTTTAGGACCTATAGAAGAGATTTTTGCCCCGGCACAAGGTCCCCTAAAAAATTAACGACCCCCCTAGGGTGCAGTTTAAGCCAGTAGCCTCGAACCCAAGCATAGCGTACAGCCGCGTCAAGAACATTAACATTTCCCGAATTAAATAGAGGCTGATAACGTCAGTACAATTTGAGAACCTCAACAAAATCAAGCAACTAACAGCGGAAGCCGCCAACATAATCAACAGCGCTATGCAAAGCATCGAAAGCCCCGACATACGTACTGTAAGTACAAACTCTTTAATATTAGAACAATTAAAAGAAACAGATTCTCTAGCTAAATTAGTGACACGCGCAATAAAAACCTACGAATCAGACTCGTACAACTACGAGAGAAAGAAATTCGCAAACAACGACAGCTACGTACATACTAACATAGGTAGAATGATGAGTCAGACGAACTTACTTCAGGCCAAACGAGTTGACGAGTTCGATTAGTAAGCTTACCAATCAATATTACGAATTGCTAATAATAATGATTACAGCAACAGATTTTAACAAAACGATTAAAGCAAATCGATTCAATGCTTTAAAGACAGCCTTAATAATAGTAAGAAATATGCTTATGAAAATAAATTCTATACAATATCAAATCATTGACATCTTTAACCACTGAAAATTTCTACTAGAAATTCTTTTATTGAAATAAGTACTGAATAATATTTGTAAAATATCAAAAGCAAAACTACCGGTGGAATTAGAAAAATTAAGCGTAGCTACCTTATCCAAAATTGCAGAATTAAATATAGTCACGTTGAATGAGGAAATTATAATTGAAATAATTATACCGTTAGTCAATCACAGCTCATGTAGAGTATACCCTACGCAGAAAATTCAATCATCTTATATATAAGATGATTGAATTTTCTGCGTTCCAAGTATCGAAGATCAAGGGCAACATAGCTGCCTTCATAAAATCTTAGCACTATTACATAGCAGTAAACGACGAAAAAAGTACACATATCTTCGTAAATCAAACTGGGTTAAAACATTGTAAGGAATTTAAAAACAGCTACCTTTAAAAGAATGAGTTCGCCTTCACGAACGAAGAATCGTGCGAATATTTATTATTTACCGAGCCAGGCGTATAAGCCCTACAAGATTGTAGCATAGAGTTTAGCTCAGAATCAGACACCTTTATAGTGCGAACAACAGATCCCTACACGTGGCTAATTTTGGTTATGAACAACAATGAGATTATAGTCACATGTGATAACGAGACAAAGGAAGTGCCATTCGATGGGCCGGGAGTAAAAGAATTACCCCTGGATGTAGCATCAGAGCGAAAAACAAGATTTATAAGGGAATTTCCTGTAGTACCCGCATTACAACTAAAAGTATATAATAGATTCCTTATTAGCGAGCGATATAACGCAACGTAATATGTCTACACACGTGCAATATTAACACCAAAATAATTGGATTCACTCAAATGACATACGCGAAAATGACCTCAGATTATTAATATTCCGCAAAATCACTGTCATTATTATCTGTTTAATCGCCATCGCCACAGTAATTATATAGGCGTGCAAGTATAGAAAACCGCCAGCAAGCACAGAAAACACCTATGTACCTGTGTCACCTCTAGATCATAGCATTAACTTAGATTTTACCAGTGTTACTATATACGCCAAACCAAAATTTCCGCCGCGGCGAGTGTCATTTCTAGTCAGTAAGGAAAAAGTCAGTGAACAGCGTAGCAAATATTAAGTGGAAAAATAATACTCAGACTTTGTAAAAACGCGTAGCTCCATAGAATTTTTTTTACAATCTCCACCTGCCCGAATTGAGTGTACGGATTGCAGAGTGTACGTATATTTGCAGGTAAGTAAATGAAATTGAGTATGGATTTTATCATATTTATTGTTACATCTTTACAGCTTGGAAACCCGACAGAGACTGGCTCGTTATCGGCGCAAGAGCTTTTTTAAAAGGCCTGTAATTTTGTTTGTTTAATCTTTCTTCCATTTTTCTCTACGCATGCTCGATGCCTGCTCAGCCGAACGTGCCAACGTCCAACAGCATAAACACCTTATTTTTGCAGGTTTCGAGAAGCTGAGGCGATCGATACGGCATTTGGAAAGGAATCAATATTAAGCAATGAACAAGCGACAGCTAATACGGTTTATATAACTCCTCCATGCCCAAGTTGAATGACGTCCTCGACAGTTCTTATTTCGGTATGTTGGAGGCTCCTGTTTGGATGCTTGCTTTTACATTTATATGTATAAATAATGAAAATCATTCCAATTATTAAAATTAGTACGACTATTATAAACAACGTTATTGACGTATGGAATTCAATTCCAAATTTTTTAAATTCCGCTGTCTCCATCATAGGTACTGTTTGTGTTTTTAGCGGTTCGAATTTTCGTTGATGACCCTTAATAATCAATGGTTGAATTTCCGGCACCTTAAATTCTCCGAGATTATCGCCGACTCTGTGTCACTATATCAACAGATTATTTCCTCCAAAATTTTCGTTCCGATAAACGTAATTTTGTTTCTATTGTTTTCGACTTTTATTTGATAATTACTAATATCAGCGTTAAATTGTTCAAGAGTGGATATGCTAATGCCCAAGGTGAATTTGCCGAGATTATTATTGTCTTAGCGTCTTCTGCGAGGATTTGATAGCATATGTAGTCGCTCTGATAAATCAATTGTCATCTTCTTGAAAATAATTTTATTATCGAGCCATCTAGCTTCCATGATATAGTTATAATCTCTGTTTGGTTATTTTGGTTAATTGCAACAAGTCTTTAAAAACGGTAAATTCGATGGAATTAAGGATGGGAATTTTTATGGCATAAATTATGGAATCATGGATGGTTACGACTGATCCCTAAGCAAATCGAAAGTGTAATAAATTATGGTAATGTGATGTTAATTCTTTTTGGGAATAAAGTTCCAATAGATGCATCTTTATGCTTGGTATTTGTTCGTGGGTTAATATTTCTAAATTAAATTTTTCATTTATGAAAACAGGGAAATCTGACGAAGCCATTGGCAGGGTCAGACGTGTAGTTAGGGAGTGTGCATAATACGCAGCTTTTTTTTAAATAGAAAAGGTAAAAATAGAAAGAGGAATACAAAGTGAAAGTGGGGAGAAAGGTGAATAAAATAGGATAATAGGACAAGAAAGGGCGAGAAAGGGAGAAGGGAGAGAAGGGAGAGAAGGAGAAAGTACAAGGAGGAGGTTAGGAAAGGTAGAAAAGGACGGAGATAGAGGAGAGAGCGGCAAAGCCGCGGGCCATGAACAATAGAGAAGAGGAGACGGCAGAGGTGACGATAGGGAACCAGGAACAGAGGAACGAGGAGGAACAGGAATTTAAGACTCCGAGCGGACCGGAACGGGAGCCGGAGAGAGAAATTCAAACGTGCAGGTGGGAAAGAACGCCGAAGACAGGGAAGGGAAGAAGAAAGGAAAGCGGAGGAAAAGGGGGAGCGCTAAGGCAATTGGAGCTCTCAGAGAGCTTCAAACTAGACAAAACGGAAAGGGGAAAAAGGAAAGAAAGGTCACCGGAAGAGAAAGAGGACAAGAAGAGAGAGAGGAAAGAAGACAGGAGAGAGAGAGACACGTCAGAGAAGAACGGATCGACGGGGAGATTCCCGTCAAAGAAGGAGGAGGGAAAGGAAGGTGAGAAAGAGGGGGAGATGGAGAAACTCCAAGGAACATTGGAAAGGATCCTGAAGACCCTGGAGGAGGAGAAGGAGGAAAGGAGAAAGGACAGGGCAGACTGGGAGAGAAAATGGCTAGAAACGGAAGAAAGGATGAATAAGAAGCTGGAGGAGGTGAGAAGTCTAGTGCAGGAGGAGAAGAGGGAGAGGACAAGGGCGGAGGAGGAGATGAAGAGGGCAACCGAGGAGGAGAGGAGAAAGAGGGAAGAGCGAGAAAGAGAAATGGAGGAGAAGATAAAGAAAATGAAGGAAGAGGCGAAAACTAGGCAGACAGAAGGAGGAGACCAGAGAGGGGAAAAGGGGTCAGAGGAAAGAGAGCAAGAGAAGAAGCAACTGAAAGAGTTAGAGTGGAGAATTGAGGAAGGGGAGAGAGAAAGGAAAAGGAACAATGTGGTGGTATCAGGTCTGAAAGAAGGAAAATGGGACAAAGCGAAGGTGGAAGAATGGGTAGATGAGAAGCTGGGGATTTCGGTAAAGGTGAAAAGGACGTGGGTCATCAGAAGAAAAGGTAAGAGCAAAATAGGAGTGGAATGTGAAAATAGAGAGGAGAAAGAGAAGATTATGGAGGAAAAGAGCAAGTTGAAGGGGACGGACTGCTTCATCGACCACGATTTGACGTGGCGAGAGAGGAGAAATAGAGAAAGGTTGAACGGGCTCGCAAGAGAATGGAGAAGAGAAGGAAAACCAGTGAAAGTAGGAAGAAACAAGTTAACGGTAGGAGACATGACATACTTTTGGAACGAAAGAGAGGATAGGCTTTTTCGAGAGGGGGAGGCAAGATGGAGATGAGAAGGAGAAAAGGGATGAAAGGGGAAAAGGGAAAAGAAAGGAGAATTTGAAGGTGTTGAGCTGGAATGTGGCAGGACTGAAAGGAATAGAAGAGGAAGGATGGAGATACATATTAGGATTCGACGTCATATGTCTACAGGAAACGTGGGCAGAGAGCGGTGAGGAGGAAAGAATAAGGAGGAGAATGAAGGGCTTCGAAACAGAGGTAAGAGAGGCGAAAAAGGGGGGGAGCAGAGGGAGATTAAAGGAAGGAATGGTAATGGCAGTCAGGAAGGATAGGAAAGAGGACAAAGTTAAATGGTTGAGAGGAAGATCAGGAGAAGTCATAGGTGGCAAATGTAATATAAAGGGGGAAAAGTGGTGGATCGGATCGACATACATGAGGGAGGAGAAGGATAGGAACTATGAAGAAATATAGGAGATGGTAGAAAGAGCGGGAGGGGAAAAGATACTCTGGTGTGGAGACCTGAACGCGAGAACAGGGCAAGAGGGAGGTTTTTTAGATGAAAAGGGAGTGGAGGAAAGGAGGGAGTCAAAGGATAGAGTAGTGAACAAAGAAGGCGAAGAGCTGCTAAATAGGTTAAAAGAGTGGGGGCTTTCAATCCTAAATGGAAGTATAGAAGGGGATGAGGAAGGGGAACTCACGTACGTGGGGGGAATGGGATGCTCGGTAATAGACTATGGGATAGTAAATGAGGAAGGCAGGAGAAAGGTAAAGGGGCTAGCTAAAGGGGGGGAAGCAAAGACATGGAGAGATTTAAAGATAAAAATAAGAAACGCGATCCAAACAAAGAGGGGGAGAAGAAAAAGGAGAGGTGATAGCAGATGGTGGGATGAGGATTGCAGGAAGAAGAGGGCAGAAATGAAAAGGGCAAAAAAAGGGATAAATAGGTGGGGAAAAGACAGGTTCATGCAGGCGAAAAGAGAGTTAAGGAGCATGTATAGGAAAAAGAAGGAGGAAGGGATGAGAAAAGAGCTAAGGGAGGCAAAGGAGGATAGGTCAGGAAAAAAGTTCTGGAGAATGGTGAAAAGGAGAAGGAAAGGAAAAAGGGAGCAGATAGATAAAGGGATAGAAGATAAGAGTTGGCTAGAGTTTTTTAAAGGGCAACTGGGAGAGAGAGAAACGCAGGAAAGAAGGAGAGATAATGAGGAAGAGTCGGAGAAAGAAGAGGAAGAAGAGGAGAGAGAGATAGAAGTAGAGGAAGTAAGGGAAATAATCAAGAAGCTATAGGAAAAGAAAGCACCAGGAGAGGATGAAATCCAGAATGAGGCTTGGAAGCAGGGCGGAGGAAAGATTGTGGAGGAACTAACGGAGATACTAGGAAAAATTTGGAAAGGAGGAGGACTGCCAGAAGAGTGGAGGAGAGGGAAAGTCACGCCAATCTATAAGAAAGGAGATAAGGGGGAGTGTAAGAACTACAGAGGAATCACACTAATGGACACAGGATACAAAATATATGCGGAACTGATAAAGGGAAGATTGGAGAAGAAACTGGAAGAAGAGGAAAAGTTAAGCGACACGCAGATGGGATTTAGAAGAGGGAGAGGTACAACGGACGCTATATATGTGGTAAACAAGGCGGTGGAGCAAGAGCTAAGGAAGAAAGGAGGGAAGGTATACGCGTGCTTCGCGGACATGAAAGCAGCCTTTGACAAAGTAAACAGGGAAGAAGTGTGGAAGATGATGAGGAAGCTGGGAGTGAATAGAAGGATAAGGGAAAGGGTAAAGGAAATTTATGAGAAGACGGAGTGTGAAGTAAGGATAGGGGAAAGGAATGTAGGCAGTTTTGAGACGCAGAAGGGAGTGAGACAGGGATGCCCGCTGAGTCCACTGTTGTTTAACGTGTCAATGGCAGACTTGGAAGGAGAGATGGGAAAGGTGCAAGAAGGAGGAATAATACTAGGGAGAAGGAAAGTATGGTCAATCTCATATGCAGATGACGTAGTAATGCTAGCAACAAACGCGAGCGGGTTGAAACAAATGCTAAGAAGATTCAAAGGATACATAAAAGAAAGGGATTGGAGCTAAACACAGAGAAAACGAAAATCATGATTTTTAGAAACGGAGGAAGAAGGAGGAGGGAAGAGAAATTTGAATGGGATGGAAGGGAGATAGAGGTGGTGAAAACATTTGAATACTTGGGATACACGATGAAAGAAAACGGGAAAGAGGAAGAACAGGTGAAGAAGGTGAAAGGAAGGGCAAATGCGCTGATAAGTACCCTGTGGGGCCTAGGAGAGGCAACGTTCAAGGACAGCTGGAAGATGAGTATGAAGCTGTTCGACGCTCTAGTGCAGAGCGTAATAGAATATGGGGCGGAGATATGGGGTTGGAAAGGGCAGGAGGATTTAGAGAAAATACAGAGAAGGTACATCAAATGGGTGCTGCACCTAGATAGGACCACGCCGGCACATGTGATTCACTGGGAGACGAAAAGGTTTAAATTAGAGACAAGGACAAGGAAAAGGGCGGTTAGGTTTGAAAGGAAACTGAGGAGAGCAAAAGAAAATACTTTGCTAGGAGAATGCTGGAGGCTGCTGAAGAGAGAGGGAGAAAGGGGAGAATGGAAAGGAAGAGGGAAGGACGTGAGAAGAATGGAATTGGAGAAGTGCGGGATATCGGTGGAGGAGGGAGAGGGAGGAAGAGGGAGTGGAGGAGGAAATAGAAAGGATAAACAAGGATACACAATGGCAGAAGTGGAGAGAGGAAATAAAGGAGTCCAGATATGCGGGTGAAATAAGGGAGGTAATGATGGAGCAGGGAGAAATACCAGAGTACCTGATGGAAGTGGGAGAACACAGAAGAGGGGCGCTCAGCGTTACGACAAGGTTCAGACTAGGGTGTGAGACAAGAGGGAACAAATACTGGAATAAGGAAGAAGAAAGGTTATGCAGGCTATGTGGGAGTGAGGAGGAGACGCTTAAACATGTGTTCGAAGAATGTGTGGAGACGAAGATAGAGGGGAAAAAGTGGCAGGAGACAGTCGGAGGGAGAAGAACGCAAGTGGGGAAACTCTATAGCACGATATGGAAGAGGAACAATAAAGAAAGACAGCAAGAATAAAGGAGGGGAAGGCAAGGAAGGAAGGAAAAGAAAGGACGAAGCAGAAAGGAGATTTGAAAAGCGCGCGCAAAGCATGCGGGGAAGTCTAGGGAAAGTCCCTAGGAGGAATTAGACGGAGGGAACAGGGAGAAGAAAGAGGAACGAGAGGAACAGAAAGGAGAGCACATGGTGAGGTGTGTAGAGAGGTTATAGCATGGAGAGAGAGAGCGTGTAAAGTCAGCAGAGAGAAAAAGAAGATAAAGAACCGAAGGCGACAAAAAGTAGGAGGGAGAGATGTCGAAACACGAGAGAAGAGTGGAGAGAGAGATGCGGGATATGAGAGAGGAGATGAAAGAGTGGAGGGTGAAGCTGCAACTGGAGAGAGGGAGAAGAGAAGCGGCGGAGAGAAAGATGATGGACATGGAAGGTGACGTAGAAATTTTGAAAGGAAAACTGAGTGAGGAAAGGAGAGAGAGGGAGAAGATGCAGAGAACAGTCAAAGAATTAAAGGGAATGGTAGAAAAATTGGAAGGTAAAATAAGGAGAGAGGAGAGAAAAGGGATTGCAAGGGAAAGGATAAATGTGAAAAGTGAGGTTAGGATCGTGAACAACAACAAGAGAAAGAGGACGGAGGGAGGGAGGAGCAAAGTAGGAGAGAGAGGTGTGATCATCCTTAAAGGGACAAACTGGAACGAGAAGGAGGTGCTGCAGGACTGGCTGGACGAGATCCTGGAGGGAACGAGTTGGGAGCTGGAGGAGACAGCAAACCAGGACACAAAAAAGATCATATTTGCGGCAGAAGAGGAAATGGAGAAGATATGGAAGAGGAGAGAGGAAATAAATGAAGGGGGAAAGGTGAGAATAGAGCAGTGGATGAGTTGGGAGGAGAGAAAGGCAAAGAAAGAAGCCATGGGGATAAGAGAGAGAAGAAGAGAGGAAGCGAAAAAGAATGGGGAGCTGCTAAGGAACGGGGACTTCAAGGTGAGAGTGGACGGAATCATGTACGAGTGGAAGGAGGAGGAGGGAAGGATCAGAAGGGTGAGAGAGGAAAAGAGGAGTGAAGAAGACGTGAGAGAAGAAAGGAGGAAGAAGGAAGAATAGGAGGAGAGATAAAAGAAAAAAAAAAAAACGAGGCGTATTAAAGCACACAAATGTTTATATGTTAAGAAAACATTGTAAAATACAAAAATGTATAAAGGCAATAAAGTTTATTATTTATTTATTATTATTTATGAAAACAAATGATCTTTTTATCTTCCCTAATATATTTAAAAAATGTTGCTGCTGTACAATAAAAGTTACAACTGTCTCAATTAATTCAAATCGCATATTCTGATCGTTAACAGTTTTCATAAGATTCCGTAAATTTTTGTTAATTATTTCAGTATTGCTATTTATCATTCTACTAATTTGGTTCATACAAGTTATTGATTTATTCAAAACCAAAATATTCTCACTTTGCTGTTTCTCAAAATTTTCTAAATAATTATTAATCTTTTCTAAGTTGTCTGAATCTGGATTTCCAAATATATACTTGATTTTTCCTACTCCATTTATTAATCCTCTCTTTCTTCTCCCACCGAATGGTGCTATCTCCTGCAAATCCTGATAGATATCCTGACATAATAATTTTGCTTCCATTATCAAACTTGGATTCTTGAGCTCCTTTCTTGAAGATAATATAGTCAGTCAAAATTCTGCTGTAGGTGCGTTTAAGTAACGATGTGTTTATGAAGAAATGTCCATAATGATAATTTTCTATAATTCTTCCCACTCCTTGCTGATAATCAAAGTGTGTTGCGTCAGGATTAATTTCATCACTCATTACGAGTATCGTCGAGATGACCATTAATACTGTGATCCTTAGGATCTTCATCATTTTCGTGTTAAGAAGAAGTTTTTCTTAATCTCTTTGCACTTCTTAGATTGTAATGACGTGGTTGTCCGTGTATATAACATTCTAATGAGAGACCTCGTTGCTTTTTAATTAATAGTTTTTGATAACGGGGTGCGATTTTATTTCCTTGTTGCTGCTGGGTTTTAACGTATACTTTCCTATTTTCAAACTCATTGTTGGATTCATTAGGTAATTTTTGTTTTTCTTTCTGTTTTTTGTATAATTCGCCATAGAACGGTAAAATTTCATTTTTCCGTATTTCATTATATTCTTCAGTTATGTCGACTCCAGGTTCGATGACATGATTGTGCAATTCCTTATATGGTCCATACAGTAGAGTAAATGGTGCCAAATTTATTGATGAATAAATGCTCTGATTATATATCAGGATTGCTGTAGTTCATGTATATGAAGTAAAATTTGTGTAAATATTTTTTGAGGATTTTGTCCATTAACCGCTGAAATGTAGCGAGTGCATTCTTTAAACCAAAGGGCATACGACAGTACTCGTCTTGTCCATTTTCTACTGTGAAGGCTGTCTTCTCTACTGAATCTCGATCAACTGGTATCTGATGGAATCTTTGTGCCAGATCTAACATTGTGAAATACGCGCTTCTTCCTAAATTCTCCAACATATTGTCCATTCTACGCAATGGGTATTTGTCCTCAATGGTCCTATCATTCAACTTTCGATAATCAATAACCATTTTCCATTTCTTCTTTCCACTTGCATCTCTTGCTGTTTGGGTACTATCCAGACAGGCGATGAATAAGGTGAATTGCTTGATTGAATAATTTCGTCGTTTAATAATTTTCTCACTTGATCTTGAATAACTTCCTTCAGGTAATATGGATATTTATAACTTTTGACATAAATCGAATTTTCGTATTTCCCTTTATAGAAACAGTCCCTAAATTTTCGACACAAAGCTATAATTTTCTCTTTTTCTTCTTCATTCATGTGCTCAGTTCGGATTTGCACTTTTGTCTCCTGATGATTACCCAATATAACCATTTTACATTTATCCCGCATATTGTTTAAATAATTAATTTCCATTTTCGGTGCTAAATATTTGAGTTTTGTAGTTAATATTTACTTTTAATTTCTGTAGATCGTTGTGTCCTATTAGACAATCATATGTAGAATGCCAAGGAGCAATTACAAATGTAATCGGTATATTATCACCTAACTCTTGCAAAATCGGAGAGGTGAGTGCATGTGTTTCTCGTGTTGTTTTATGTACAGATTTAATTTCAAATTTATATGGAAACACATAATTTGAAAATAAATCGTAGGCTACTTTAGGGTTAATAATCGATGACGGTGCTCCCGAATCTATTAGTATTTTAAGCGATGGATTTGTAGTTATTATATGTGGTTGTTCAGACGAGCTGCCCATGTTATTTAAATTTATTACATTTCCTCGGTTGGATCGGAATTCCGTTGAAAATTTTCATGTTCTGAATTCTCTTGATCTTCATAATTGTCGTTATTCACATTAATATCTTCTTGCTCCTCGTTGTAAGTGTCTTCCTCCGATTGCTACTCTTCTTGATAATGCAACTCCTCAGAGATGAAATGTGGTGGACCAGTACTCCTAAAGAAACCTTTTTGAGGGACAAAATTATTTGATCGGTTGTTTTGATTATTATTTGACCGATTGGTGTTCCTGGTGTTGATCGACCTCGGTGTTGGTTGATTCTGCTGAATAGGTCTTCCGAAACTATTTGCAAATGTCGGTACAAAATTATTTTGTGCAGTTGTGTGTCTAGGTGCAAATGAAAACGAACTTTTATTTACTCTAAAGATATTAAACGGACTATTACTTGTCTGATTCGTAAACGGGTTTGTACCTTTTGAATTACTATTTGCATTATTGGTTTTTGGTTTATTTTCGCGTTGTCTCGCGAAATTTAAATATGCGATCTGTTGCTCGTGGTTATTAAGCTTCCTGCATTTTTTCAGACAAGCTTCTGTATTTTTTAACTCGAAATGTGTAAGATATATGTGATACGGCTCTTTTATTCCATTTATAAATCTATTTTTCGTAACATTTTCGTAAAACTCAATCTTCATAGTTACGGTCTTCATTGTTTAAGAGAATATGTTCCTTTAGTTTATTTAAACGAGTTTTGATTTCATCAGCATATTTTTCATAATTTTGATTCGATAGTTGAAAACAGGAACTAAGTGTATTAAATAGCAAGTCCTCCGAGCTGGGATCACTATATCTATTTATTAAGAGATTTTTACAATCATTCCATGTTGTTGGATTATTCGCAACTATTAAATTCAAACCTACTCCACGAATTCTTGATTTTATTAACGAAAATATTGCTGTATTTAATGGTTCTTCCGCAGTGACTAAATTTTCAACAAATTTATCACATGTTTGGAGAAAGTGAGGGAGGAGCTTTGTTCCTCCTTCATAAATTGGTATTGTATCACGCCGTATAGCCAACCTCAATTTAAATTGTTCTACTGAGACTTGATTTGCTTGTGCCATTTTGCTTTTTTAAATCAGTCGTATTCAAGGATAGGGTAAAAGTAGGAACATAAGGAATTTCAAAGACTTACTTTCTTCTTTGATGATTCCCGTTGAATCCCTGTTTAAAGGTGGGCCTCAAACTTGACGTCTCAAAAGTACTGCGACGAAGGGGTTGAAATACCAGCCGCTTTCTCTCTGATGATTTCCGTCACAGTATTGGAAGAGAATCTCGATTCAGCAGCCTCGCAGTATCCTGTCCGCAGCGCCAGTTAAGTGTACGTGTTGCCGACTGTACGTATATTTGCAGGTAAGTAAATGAAATTGAGTATAGATTTTATCATATTTATTTTTACGTCTTTACAGCTTGGAAATCCGACAGAGATTGGCTCGTTGCCGCTGCAAGAGCCTTTTTAAAAGGTCTGTAATTTTGTTTGTTTAATCTTTCTTCCATTGTTCTCCATGGATGCTCGATGCCTGCTCCACCGTACGTGCCAACGTCCAAAAGCATAAACATCTTATTTTTGCAGGTTTCTAGAAGCCGAGGCGATTGATACGGCATTTGGAAAGGGACCAATATTAAGCAATGAACAAGCGACGGCTAATACGGTTTATATAACTCCAGCCCTCTCTCAAATCTTACACCTCTACTCCCAATTCTAAATGAGTTTCCCTGGCTACCTGACTTCTTACCTCTGGAAGGGAATCGGAGAAGCTTCGAAAAAGCACCTGACCGTGTACCACGGCATTCTCGAGCAGACCGTCGAACCGTCTCAACCGTCAACAATCGCACCGGAGACCTGGTGAGTGCGAAGCTACCGCCGTCAACAACCACACCGAAGACCTGGTGACTGCGCTCATCTGCGCCGCCGACAAGCAAGAAGCCATCGAGAGGGGCGAACACTCTGGCGTGTGTCGGCAGGACTATACTTGGGGCGGAGATACTGCACGCCATATAGCATACTGTAGAAACTCTTCGGGTACAATACCATTCGACACCAACCTTACCTTCCTTACCAAATTCCCACCATTCCGTTCAACCCCCACGCTGATATGGTTACCAGAAACCATCAAACGTGCCTAGTCTCACTTCCATACGCAACCAATACCTTAATTAATCTGGCCCTCTTAACAAGCGTACTTTATACACTCATGTCTGTAGCGCACGCAACCTCTCGGGGTATAAATACATGGCCCTCACCGGGCTCCAGGCTTCTTGACCAACAGTCAGTTTTACTGTAAACACGTACACGTCATTCTGTATCAGAACTACGTTTTCTTATAATAAGTTATAATTGTATTGAGTAAACTATGTAAGAATGAAGAGTCTTATACTGAGTGCTCATTTAAACTCGTGCCTATTCCACTTTCCTTGTCCGACTGCAGGAGTCCAGCACCTTCTACGCACCATCGGGGATATCGCTTCTGAAGGTAATTTCGCAGTTTTCCTTGATATTTGCATAATTCTACTAACTTTCACCTTTGCCTTCCTTCTCGTCACGATTACTTACGGCCTCTACTTGTTAACGCCTTAGAGTCGCGATCCCGCTTAAATGACTATTCGCTTATCAAAACCGCGACAACTTCTCGCTTACATTGTAGTCTGTGATGTTATGGTACAATAACATAAAATAACATAAATACATTATTTAAATTAAGCTAAAAATTAGAAATGTTAATATGACAGCATAAACTACAAAATTTCAAATTTTTCGATCGCGCGTATTCACTTTGCATTATGTGTGAATGCGTCTGCTATTTTTTGCTATAGTGCGCTCACATGAACACGGCCGTTTGGTGGCTGCGCGTAAAAAGTGTAGTAATCGTGCCGAATTTTCTAGCTGTAACCCTATCAGCGGTGAAGGAGATCGAGGACATTGCTGCCAAGATGACAGAGCTCCTCGAGCCGGAATGGTCCACGAGGAACTTCCTCGACAAAATGAAGAGCTTTGCGGAGGCGATGGACGATGACGTTGACGAAAGACCATCGATGGAGAATCTCCTGTATCTGTTCGAGGAAACTCGGAAGGAGGCGACGGACGAGGAAGTAAAGGACGAGGAAGTAGAGAACGAGGAAGAAGAGGACGAGGAAGTAGAGGACGAGGGAAAAGAGAACGAGGACGAGGAAGAAGAGGATGAGAAGATGGAAAGAGGGGGTAAAGAAGGAAAGGACATGGAGTGCCCGTCAACAGCTATAACAGCTATAGTGTAACGGTGTCTATTAACGAGTGTATATGGAGGAATTCTAAAACTGGCTCGTACTAGAGCTGTGTTACTAAAAAGTGTAGTTTATTCCTTCGAATTATGCAAATTCTCTTGATTTTCTTAATACTGTCATTTCAATATTTTTTAAGGCACACGCTTCATTCACGACTCATTACTTTGATTTTGTAAATACTTTATAATGTCATAGGTTGCTTGACCTTACGATATCAGTTCAGGGCCGAAAAAATTTAAAAACTAATAAAAATGATGTACAATCTAACGATGCTACAGCACTTCTTTATAAAATACACCTTTAGTCTGCATCTTTGTGCAATAGCTGGGTGCTTTGAATTTTTGAAGGATATTAGGAATTAAATGAAAAGAAAACTTTTAGAATAAGACCCGGGGTTAATCTGATCTAAATTCTGAAAGGATAGATTAATGGGATAAATGACCCGGTGTTAGTTGGTTCATTTATCCAAGCGATAGCTTTAGAAAAGAAAAGAAAAAGTTAGGATAGCTAAAAATATAATTACTATACTTACTCTGTTTTTGACTGCTGAGTGTTATATAAATTTTCACTAAATTAATATTTAGAAGTTCAGAAATAAGAAATATCTCGTAAAAAAAACAAGTAAATTCTAAATTTAAAAATAGAAATTAATTTATTCACTTTTTTTACTTTAAAATTAGGTGTACAAGCGCGAGAATCTAATTTTATGTGAGCAAGCACGAGAATACCTAGCTTACTTAGAGCTGGGACCGAAGTGACGAACATAACTCATCTCTGGCAGCACGAATGGTCTAGAATCCTCCCCTCTCGATGTAATTGGGGTCGTGTTTCGCCTAGATGCCGCAAATTAGCAGGTGAGAGAAGCCGTTATATTCGAGATTTCCCTCACTTACACCAAATGTTCGCATCTCTCCTCTTACACAGCTTAAGTCAGGCATTTTTATTTATCGTTAATAAAAGTTGCAAATGATGCTATATAAATATTTCCATATTATAATTTCAATGCTTGTGCAATCGTCTACGAATTGATACCAAACAACTATACCTAAAACTTAATAATAAAGCTCTTCTGTGCTTTAATTTAAGAAAATATTATAAATAAATGAATTTACTAATGAAATTTATACATTGCATTTGTTTGCAGCGTCAAAATTTATTTTAAATTTAAAAAAATTAGCAATTCATCGCTATAACAACCGTAGCTTCACACCGACCAATTATTATAAGTCTGCAAAAATGACATATTCTATTGCAACAATCGTAGCTTCACACCGACCGACTGTCACAACAAAATATATGATAAAAATTGAGAGAGAGAGAGAGAGAGAGAGAGAGAGAGAGAGAGAGAGAGAGAGAGAGAGAGAGAGAGAAGCTTCTAGCGGGCTAGTAGTCCTGTATTGAATTGACGCTTACCTTTTGCTGAGTCGGATGCTTTGTTGCTCTGCTACCTGTTCGTCCTCTCGCCGGGTTATCGGAATCACTAGGTCAGTAGTCGACGCGAGCTATAAATTATTTAGTTAGGTGATGATATTATGCAAGGACTCGGAATTAGAATTTTGATTAAAAAGCCGTAATTTAACAGCAATAAATCCCCTTTTCATTTGCTTGAAATGACAATTACCCGAACTTTGTCGACGCTCAGTGTGACTATCGCGTTATTGAAATATGCTAAGTCGATGTAGTAGTGCTAAGCTTTCAACTGTAGGTGAGAGACGTTCTACTCCAAGATACGGTGCGAGACGTAATGATCGTATACTTCTTTACTGAAAGGGCTACTAGTACCCAAAACGAATAATTTAAAATGCACTCAATTCTGATTCGATTTTCTTGGTTTCCGTCCAAATTTATACTATATGAAATTATTCGTAGTTTGCGTTAATTTGACGCGAGATTCTATTATTTCAATAATAAGTCTTGTCGAACTTAAATCCCGGACAGAATGGTTTTTCCGCGCACTGATACTAAGTCCCGAACCGAATAATTTTATGTGCACCAATGCTAATTCCCAAACCGAGTTCCGACTCGGCTAAATTTTGTAATAATGCCCGGTCCCGCCCAAGATTCTAAGCGCGACTGCAACTATTTTTCTGTTCTGGCTTTTTCTTACTGCTTGTCATACGTTCCCTCACCCGGATATATAGTTCCGGCCTGCTCGACTCTATGTTTGTTCAGGTGGTCAAGCTTCTTTACATCGTATGGTTTCTCCAGGCTTCTTACAGCCACCAAGGTAGTGATCTACTTTGCCGTGAATATGGACACTTACTGTTTGTGGGTAAGGCTGCCTCTTTCGTGTACCTCTCTTGCAATAGGTATCGAAAGGGGGGACCGCTGTCGGCTTAGGCCCCGCGATGCGTAGGTAACGCAGTCTGTCGGTAACGGCGTCTGCATCTCCTAATTTATTCTTGATTTTCCTCGTTGTATATATGATGTTTGTACATTTTTACACACGTCGTATTTTTACACTCGCTATTGAAATGCTTCTATCGACGTTCGATATGCTCAAATCTCAGTGTGGTTTTAACTTTCGTGTATTATAATCTTACTACGTATTTGAGTTAGTTAGTCTGAATCTTAGTTTAATTGTATTTTACCGAAATTTGTGTTCGTATAATAATGTCGTTTCGCAAATGATTGTTCGTATTTTGTTTTAGATATTTGTTTATCAATCGTTTAACTTTAATTTAATAATGTTGATTCCGCATACGATCATTTTGTCTCTCCTGCTCTTATCATCTCCCGCTTCCTATCTTTTAAAGTATTCGGAATGTATAATGTGCTTTCGAGAATTGGCTTGTACTTTTATTCTCTTGACCTTCTCGGCTCGGAGCTATTCACTGTTTACTCTCGCTCAATGTCGTCGATGCTCTCTCTCTCCCGCTATACTCAGGGAGATTGCCATTCTATTGCTTGCATATAATATTCTTTTAGTACTATCTTATCGAAAATAGAAATGCGAAAAATTTAGCATTTATTAATAATAATTTATTAATCTATATCTACATTATATTAAAATCTTTAAACCATTATGCGATTTTTTCTGTAAAAGACACTTTCACGTATACAAATATTTTGTAACAAATATATTTTTTATAACAATTTAATGTAATTTTAGTATAGCAACTCATACATTTACCACAAAAATGTATTTTTTTAATTATTGATTTCTTATATTATTAAGCTATACAGTTAATAAAAAAGCGGACGTAGGTACGTATGCACATTTCCTGTAATATAATTGTAATGAATAAACAAATATAACTTTTTTTTTTCGTATACTCATAATACAACATAATGTGTATACGTACGTAAGATAAAAATCATCACACTTGGTCCAGATTAAATGATTCTAGAGATAATGATTATATAAAATAAACATTTTATACTGCATATATAGAATTATTCTAGGAATTCGAATAATTCTTCGAAATTTTTACGGTATATTTGATATCCACTAGGTGCACTTCCTTGTAGATGATGTCGCGTCGACCTGGGGGTCATCCGGACACCTGGACATCGTCTACAGTAAGTCACAAGTAATTTACGGTATATTTCATGTTCAAGTGGTGCTCTTTTTTGTAGATAATGTCGCGTTGAGCTGGGGGTTATCCCGACACCTGGACATCGTCTACAGGAAGTCACAAGTAATTTACGGTATATTTTATGTACAATTACTTTATTTTGTAATATATTAAGCCTGAATGATGGCGATGACTCAGCCAAAAAAGTACTATTATATATAATAAATTATTTAATATCTAGATAAATATCGATCACTTATATATATAAATTAATTATATATATATTTATTTTATTTACATATACGTGTATATAAAATTCATTTAATATAAAATTAAATTAATTTGAATACATTTCCGAATATACTATATTTTGCGTATATATGTTTATATCATGATCATTCTTTTTACTTTTCTTTTTGTTGTCTATTAAAATATCCTTATTGTACGTAAATAGACTGTTTACTTAAACAGATTTTTAAATTATTTTTTAATATGGTTTTAGATAAGGTAACATATAATTTATAGTGACTGCTATGTGGAGTATGTAAATATGTTAATAATATATATTTTGAATAAACAAAACATACGACCAGTATCATAAATATGAAATGATATAAATTTATTATTATATTAGTAACAAATTACTACCATATATAATAAAAAACAATGACGATAAGACAGACAATTAAATACCAATTCGTTCAATGTTTTTGTTAACTAATTAATATTATATATGTGTGTATATATATAAATATATATATTGTAACTAGGCGGAAAACTGCCTAATGGCCACCGTACAAATGCAAAGCACCCCTGTGCTCTGCTTCTGCGAGATGCTGAACTCTCACGTGTGGTCGCTTGCCTGCGACGATGCTCCGGTGCTCAGAATGCACTACACTTCTGTATAATGCCCGCGGAGGCAGCGGTATTCGGTAGTTTATATAGGAAAGGGAATCGTGAGAATAATCAAACGAATACTTGACGATTCAGATAAATCAGCGTCTATTCCATAACACCTTGATGCGCGTGTTCAGTGATCTTGCGTTGCAAAAAGGCCGTAAAACAAAGACCGGATCTGCGTCTGGGACCAAATGCCTCGCCAGTCGATCGCCGGTAAATAAATAGATGTTTTATCCTATTATATCGCCGCGATGATCAACGTCCTTTCGTGTGGCCAGGGAGCTTCCTCTACCTTGGCGTAGGTTCTGATGTTGCTGATGTAGCTGCTGTCGCTGCTGTTGCTGTTAATTCACCTTTGGAAACACGTGAAAACCTCGACTATTCGCGAGTGTGGACTAAAGTTAACTGACTAGAATTTTTCTCTAATTGGAAGTCCCCTCTCTACCGGCCTTCCCACGTTTTGGCTATTCGCACCGATGTGCGCGTCTCACCACCCATTATACCCCCCTCCCCTCGTAGAACCAAAATATCGTCCCGAGTTCGGTTCTACCTCGCATAGGGATAGGGTCGTGGCAAATAACATACTCCTCATCAGCAACAATAAAATAATTAAAAAATTTTATTTATTAAAAGGGGCAACCTTGGCGCTACTTGAATGAGGGTAGTTGGGACAACGGGAAGCCTTATTGACCCTCCAGTGGCTGCAGATGAAAATGCACCTGTTGATCGTTCGCACCCTTTGTGGACTAGCTGGCGATGGTCGAGCCGATCTCCCCTCGACCTTGACCGGCTGGTTCGGCGCCTCTTGGCCCCTCTGGCTGTTACGGACTGCTCCTGATGCTGGTAGTCTGATAGTCCTCTCGTCCCTGAGCGCGACCTGCCGCACCGCACGGCCGGAGTCGTCCGCCGGTTCACGGGTGAGATGTACATCCTATTCCCAGACCGGTCAATCCGAGTAGAGCCACCACCTGCAGAGCACATAGGTTTCTCTGGGTGTGGTGTGCTCTCCGAATGCTCTCGGTCTGGGGTCGCCAGCATCCCCCTTGCCGAACCCCTCCGAATACTTCGCCTGGGATTGCGTTCTTGTCGGTGAGCATTTTCCAGGGCCGGACCTTCTTCAAAGCCGCCTCGGCTTCCTCAAGGACTCGGGTTGCGTGGCTTTGCTCCTCCTGAGCTCATCTGCCCCTAGCCTCCTGGTGGGATCCAACCTGAGCCCACTCTTTCATCCTCAGGTTTCCGATGACGGCGCGACTGATCCACGGCCTTAAGCGCGGCCTTCTCTTCCTCGATCAGTCGCTCCCAGGCTATCGAGCGCTGCTGAAAGGCTGTTCCGTACGGCGCTGTCACAGCGTCTAAAGGCCTCATGCGCCAGCTTGCGAGCCTCGGTCGCCTCCTTGAACCATGGCCGTATCTCGGCCCACACCTTCTCTACCTCAGATGAGGCAGTATCGGGAGCAGAGGCTGGTGGCGAAGCCACATCGACTTCCTTCGGCGGTTGGATGGCGTTGGTTCTCGGGGTGTCAGCAAAAGCTCGTCCTTTCGAGTCACTGCTGCGAGTCTCAGCCACGATGGTGTCGACCGGTAGGCGGACCACCTTCAGAAGTCCGATGAGGGCATGGTCCCAGCAGCCGAATCCATCCTGAAACAAGAATTCAGATTACTCTGCCTACCTCGCACGGTTGCGAGAGCCTTTAGGCCAACCAGGTTTTGTCTTATCCGTACCTGTCGCACGAACCTTAATCAACGGCTGTGCTGGCACCGGTAGTGGCGCGTCTCGGATTTTCCAAGGCCTACCGTTTGGCTTGATCTCCAGCCGACCTGATAATTACTATTCTGTCTACTGCACAGCGCAACCTGCGAGGGGACAAGGTCAAGTCTCCTGCTTCATCGCGTTGATGCTTAGTGGTACGCTGGGGAGGACTCACACTTCGAGCACCGCTGTGCTGCGATCTATCGCTACTCGTATTAATCGGCATCTAGTCGTCCCCAGAGCGGTCTTTGCTCGCTCACAGTTCCCGTCGCGTGTTTGCTCTAGCAACCGTTTTCCTAGAGAAATCTGAATTACATGTTTCGGTATCCTCTTCTTGAGATATCGTCCTTGCCGGATAAAATCGTTTAATTTGGCTCGCGTGGATCAAATCTATTACATTTCCCTCTTCGTCCTTCAATATACATGTTGGTGCCCAAGACGTCTATAATCCTGTATGGTCCAACATATGGTGGAGCGAACTTCGCGGACCGTTTATTTGCTACGGAATACAGCACATAATTGCGTTTCTACACCAAATCGTCGATTTCGAACTCAGCCTCTCTGCGTCGAGCGTTATAATATCCAGCTTGGCGCTCTTACTCGCACTTGGCTCATTCAGCTGCATTCTCATGTACTTGGCTCAGCCCTTTCACGCGGTTCAACCAGTCGGCGTATGCACTATTTTGCAACTCCTCTGCAGCTGCTATAACTGGGATGCGCCTGGCAGATGATGGGTTTGGTGGTTGCCTGCCATATAACACCATGCAATACCATGACTCCATCCCTAAGAATCGCAGTAGTTTTTTCAAGTTTTTTGGTGCCGGATAGCCCACTACTAGGGCTATCATACCTGGATCAGGCTGAAACCCATCCTGATTAACTAGGACGCCTAAATACTTGACCTTACCTTGGCAAAAGACACTTTTCTCTTGATAGATGATAAGACCTGCATCTTTCACCCTTGTTAAGACCTTTTCTAGGTACTTGAGATGTTCCTCGAATGTCTCTGTGATAATAATTATGTCATCGATGTATGAATAAGTGTATGGTTAAAGTTCTGATCCGATTACTTTATCGATTAACTCTGAAATGACGCTCCTGGATAAGCTAAACCAAAAGTGTGTGCCGTCTTACTGGTAAGTAAGGAAGCACTAATCTATCGTTCTGTTTTCCTAGCGCATTAGTAATATTCTGTTCACTCCTCGGAGTATTTTCTTACAGCGGAAAGGACCCCCCAATTGGCTCTCACGCTGACGCTCAAAAATCACACTGTTGGTGTTTTTTTTTATGAGCCTGGAGGGAATTTTCTGCGATGTACTGACAACATAACCTATAATTTTCGCCGCATTTATCGAGAGTCCAACTACGGAGAGTCCAGCACATCAGGAAAGACCTGCACTCGTCTTCCAGAGGGGACTTCTGGTCAGTGGCACATCGCAGTCCACAGAACTCATCGTTTCTGCGTTCATGGTTTTTTTTGCATTGCAACTTGAAGTCAGGCCTATGTCCATATATATATATATATATTTGCCTCGCCGATAAGCGCGCGAAATCCTCGTGCCACTGGACTCGACGTTTCATGCTTCGCTGCAAGGCGGCAACACCAGCGTCCAAATATACGCGCAAGCGTTAGGCCTGCGCAATATGAGCCGCGCGCGTGTTTTGAATATCAGAGCGCGCAAAATTTAAATTTAAATTGATAAATGGGTGCTAAGGCGCGAATTTTAAATTTTAAATTTTAAATTCTAATATAATCTAGTCACACTCATAGTAGTGATTTAATTGCGCGTATATTATATTATTCTAGTCTAACCTACAGTATTATTTACACCTGTTTTTATATTATTATTTTTACCAAAGATGTCGCTCACGTCATGTAAAAAGTACAATAAAATTCTTCGGCTAAATGCCAAGATGCGTAGATGTAAGGATTGCGACTTGCCCTATCACGATATTTGTCATGACTGGGACAACTCTGACAAGTGGCAAATTTGCGTGTCAGGAGTGTAGGAGAAGAAAACTGCAAAGGAAAAAAAGCGATGCAGTTACTACGAGCATAGCTCCCATGTCGCAAAATAAGTCCACAAATACGATCAAAGCACGCAGTCCGCTTATAAGAGGTACTACAAATAGTACTAATAATACTAGTAATAATAGTGCAAATGATACTGCTGGTGTTACTAACATTGGTACCGTTGACCCGGATGTTATTGTAAAGTAATCGTGCTTGTTAATAAGCACTACTGTTACGTCGTTTCCGTCGTTTCCATACTACTATTCGTCTATTTCCGTAGAGATCGGGATGTAATACTTTCGACACCCTCTATGCTTACTAGATCGGTCGAGCAGCTCTGTACACGCCGGACAAGACTTTACTCTTTACACTATTTAAGTTTACGAACAAAAGGCACTGCGTGGATCGGTTCCGCGGCTTATAAAGCCTCAGACTCGATGCAAGGAGTTTAATAATTACAGATGTGGGGATGGCTAATAATCAATAAACTTCTGACACACCAATATGAAGTAACTAGCGCACAACGTGTCGTTGTAGTACAGGTGTTTTAATTAGTACAGATTCACAGGTCAAAGCACTCTGTCGGATGATCGGCGCAAAGCGTAGTGTTGCAACCAGCTGAGGTTGCATATTTTACATCGGTGGTATTTACGTTATCTGTGTGAGTACATAAATGCATACACACAGGCATCGTAAGATTTTCGTCAGCAAAAACTCTTTTATGAGCAATATGTGCGAATAAAAATGTATAACTTATTGAAAGTAACGTGGGACATTAGATTATGGTTTTAAACACTCCCGATAGAGTACCCGATATGGATACTGCGAGCTTCAATGTTTCCGCGCCGAATATTAATGTACATAGTGATGTATCTGCGAAATTAACAGCGTCAACACCATCCTTGAGCGCCATTTCTAGGAGTGATTCAGTTGTGGATTCTGGTAGCATTCGGTATTGCTCACTGCCATCCTCCATGCTGGACCTCTTTGGCAACAGGTTTGACTTGCTGGAGAATGCGATCGACGGTCTGAAAGCTCTTCTCGTGGGGAAACTCAGGGTCGCTAATGTACATTCGGCACCGTCCACACCATAGGAGGAGTCAATCAATTGTCTGGTCGCCAGGGTTTCCTCGCTGTAGGAAACGATTGCTGAGCAGTCGTCTATGCTTGAGGGACTGCTCGGTGACGGTCTATTGCTTCTACAGAAAAACTCAATCCTTAAACAGGACATTAAAAGCCTTATGTCCAAAATAACATCTGTCGTTGATAGCGCGGGTGGTGGTGGCGCTGCCGAGGGTTGCCAGCGTGGCCTCAGTGTTGGCGAACATGGCAGATATTAGTGTTAATAATAATAGTAGTGTTTGTTTAATTGACGGTAACAACAATACAGATGCTGAACAAATGTGCGATATCGCTTCTGACCTTGATGGGTCTCCAATGCGACACAAGCGGCGTCGGTCCTCGCCCCGCGAAAGTCGCCGCTCCGGAGCTGAGCGGAGGCGTCACCGTGGAAAGGACACTGGCTTATGGTGGGGATTCAGCGGAAATAATTATGACAAATATTAGTGATGGTTCCGATGCAATGTGTGCAGATATAGTATTTGCTGTCCTCACCACGGTCGTCCCTTCAATAGTGAGAGGAGATGTTGTATCCACGCGTCTGCTCAGACCTGGAGCGAGGCTGAAGAGCGGTGCGTGGGCGCCGGAGTCGAAGCATCGTAGTTCACCATGGGTAGTTTGTCTCTCTCATCGTGACATTGCGGATAAAATCATGCATTCGAACGAGAGATTCACAGCAATGAACACGAAGAACATCAACGTAACCTCTCTTAGTGAGGAAACGCGTGAAAGCCTTATTCAGAGTAGGATTTTTATAAATGAATATTTAAGCAAAGAGAATTTCAGTCGTTTTAACAATCTAAAACAGATTGCGCGCGGTTTGGAATTCAAATACACTTGGCATAGAGGTGGGCGATTCCTTACTAAGAGACAAGACGGTGGAAAAACGCACGAGTTTACTTCGGCAGCAGACCTGAATGCGCTGGCGGCTTGCTATGGGGAGATTGTTAAGACTGACGGGACTGTCGAGTCTGCATCCAGAGAGGTTGCAAGGGCTACTGATGATGTACCCAAGCGGCCTACAGTACAAGGTCCGGCCTTGGTCCCAGCTGGTCAGGCGTGACTAGGTCAGGGTAAGAGAGAGACGAACAGAGAGGTGCTTCGAGCGGGGTTCCTCAATGCAACCTCGCTGTATGCGCATATGGGCATGTTTCGACAGTTTCTGTAGGGCGCTCGCCCATTATATCACTTGTTTGGCGTGGCGGAGACGCGATTTGGTTCTGAGGTTGACGACGTGTTTGTCCAGGTTGATGGGTACTCCATTATGAGACAGGATAGGAATAAGCGTGGTGGTGGAGTCGCCCTTTACATTCGCAACGAAGGTGGAAGGAAAGCCGGGAACTCCGGAGTACTTATTCTGCAATGTGCGACAAGGTACCATGCCAGTTATATTTGTTGCGCTAGTTTACCGTCCACCGGATATTCCAATCTCGGATAACTCTGATCTTATTAATGATCTACGCAGGCACTCAGTGGACTACGAATGCAGAATTGTAATGGGTGATATCAACCCAAAAATGCTATCGAGCTCTCACAATGCAGATATTTTCGGGAAATCGCGCGAGAGTTAAATCTCAAATTTGTAGATCATGGCGCGACGCATCATGTAGAAGATTCTCACACCTGGATTGACGTGATCCTAACCAACGAAGACAATAGGGCGCTGAATGCAAGCAACTCACTAATGGCCTTTCCAAGTAGGCATAATGTAATTGATGTTAAGATTAACTATCACACTGATAAACCTCCAACGCTCAACGGGTTTGAATATAGAGATTTCAAGGGTGTTAAAAGAGAGGAACTTCTGTCCCTTTTAGCCGCTTGTGATCGGTCACCAGTTGGTTGCACTGAAAGTGGAGTTGACACACCACTAGAAAATCTTAGTCACATTATCATGAATATCATTGATCAATTTGCTCCACTCAAACAATTTAGACCAAGAGGAAAAATGCTTCCTCCTTGAGTAGACTCAGATTTCCGAGACTTGTACAATCGACGAGACGCAACACATAGACGCTACAAACGTACGAAATGGACACGCTTATGGACCTAATATCTGAGGCTAGCAGAGAAGGCTGAAGAACGTACGGCGCTGGCGCGTGAAGCTTTTATTCTGAGCAGAAAAATGCGCTTGATAACAATAAAAATGTGTAGAATAAACTACCTAATCTGGGTTTGGTGTCTAAAGCTGAGAACGACCTACACGGCTTCACACCAAACGAATTAAACAGTAATTTCGCTGGAGTATCCATATCAAACTCTAAGGGCGAGACAGACCTGAATGACATTGTTTCGATGGCTGGCGAGGGAAGATTCACTTTTCGTGACGTCACCCTTGCTGACGTCATGCTTGCTGCCGCTCGTTTCTCGTCTCAAGCAAAGGGGGAGGATGGAATTCCACAGAACATCATTGCGAAATAATTACTCATTATAGGCCCACATCTAGTAACACTGTTTAATCTATCGCTATCGACATGAACTCCAGCAGTCTCAGACTTTCGTCCAATAGCCCTGTTGTGCTTTCTATCCAAGATCCTGGAAAAGTTGGTACACAACCAGATTATGGAATTCTTGGAAGCGTAGAAAGTTCTTGACCCTCACCAGGCTGGTTTTCGACGCAATAATTCAATGCAAACAGCACTGCTTAAACTCACAGAAGACATTAGGACGGGTATTGACAGTGATAAGCGCCTCCTGACAATCTTGCTACTATTTGATTTCAGTAAAGCTTTTGACACTATTTCACCATCTAAACTCCTTCGCAAGCTGCTTGGCATGGGTTTCTCTAGGTTGACGGTAATGTGGGTTCGATCATTCATAACCGGACGTAATCAGAGAGTGGTTACCAGAACAGACGGGGAATCTGATTGGTTAACAACCAACTATGGTGTCCCCTAGGGCTCGATACTGGGGCCTCTTCTCCTCTTCTCCTGCTTGTACATTAATGATTTAAAAGATGTTTTGTATACATTTAAAAGCCCACGGGGGTGTTTGGATGAGCGTGTCACACACCTGCTATACGCGGAGAACCTGCAGGTATATACTCAGGTTACGAGGGATGATCTAGTTGGGATGGGGGTATCGGCTGTGGTGCGTCTGTATCGGTTTGGGCATCTGAGAATGCGCTGCACCTCAACACAAAGAAAACGGAGACAATCATTTTCGGTTCCGAGCACAACATAAATCAGCTTCAGAGGTTGACCCTGCAGGGTGTTGAGATTCAGGATGGTGTTTTCGTGCCCTTCGTCGATGTAATAAAGAACCTTGGTGTGATCATAAACTCTAAACTTACATGGAAACCACAGGTGGATAGCCACAAGGTTCACGGAGCCCTTTATGGGCTGAGATCTTTTAGGTGCTGCACCACTAAGATTCTGCGCAAGCATCTGGCCAGCGCCATTGTCGTTTTTCACCTGGACTATTGCTCGGCGGTTTATCTGGATGTGTCGGAGGAGCTTCGAAGATATTGGACGGGGGGAGCGCGTTACCCCTCACCGCAGCGAACTGAACGGGTTCGACGTTATTGATCGAAGAGCCTATTTCGCGGCGGTACTTGTATACAAGGCTTATCCTATGGGGCAGCGGCCGTATCTTTCTGCCCTCTTGGAAAAAAACCAGTGCAAGCCCTCGGCAAGGGTATCCAGGGAACTGGCCTTACCGAAGTCGCGCACAGAGGTGGGCCTAAAATTGTTTCGAGATTTTGGAGCGAGGCTGTGGATTTCACTACCAAATAGCATAAGAACCTTGTCCTCGCTCTCGAGATTCAAACTCGCTCTGTGTAGCCATCTAATAAATGTAAGCGAAAATCGGGCCTGACGACGAATGTGTACATGAGGTTGCATATTTGCTGCAATATTATTAGCTCTGTAAACATTGTATTAGATGTATTGACTATGATACTGACTGTGATAATATAAATCACTGTTATTGACTACGAAAAAATAAGGGCCTAGCGCGCAACTTGTTCTCTACAAGTGCTGCTAAGAGCCAGAAAATTGTACTGAGTTCACTTTCTAATATTGTTTATTTTTTTACTTACACAAATAGCACTTATTCTATTCTATTCTATTCTATTTTCTTCTCGCGCTTCAAATATAACACTTCCTTGTTTCGGTCGTGTACTGCATCGAAGAGTCTGTCGAAGTTTGTCCCTACTAGACAGCTCTCGACAGCATCTGACATTATCGCTACGATCTTTTCTCTATGGACTTCCTGGATTTCAAACGGTAGTTCTACTATACCCACAATCGTTGAAGTCTGTTCATTGGCGCATTGTGCTAGTTGACCTTGGCACGAGCGTATCTTGCACCCGCACGTGCTGGCTATTTGTAAACCTAGCATGCCCATTACCGTCAAGTAATGGGCATGCAATTTTCCAATTCCAACTTTTACCCAATACCATGACTGATCACCATTCAGATTGGGTTGTGCCTCGTTGCTAGTCTTGGCTAGCATTTCGGCCATCGGATCGAAATCATCAGGCGAGGCCTCGCCGGGGATTTATTTTGA
This sequence comes from Muscidifurax raptorellus, assembly GCA_020010945.3. Lineage (NCBI taxonomy): Eukaryota > Metazoa > Arthropoda > Insecta > Hymenoptera > Pteromalidae > Muscidifurax > Muscidifurax raptorellus. The sequence continues at coordinate 152,684 of JAHUUD020000046.1, forward strand.
AGAGCCTTTTTTAATCGCTCGTCAAATAGGCGATTTATCGCTATTATATTCAGCGGCTCTTTCTTCGTTACCTCTTCTGCCAAAGCCGCTACCTTGGCCTTAGAGCTAGAGAGACGGAGACCTGGCTTGTACGCCGACTTCGGCAATAATGAGGCTGCTGGAGGCGAAGGGTGGGTCTATACACCGACTCGCTCTCGATGGTGGCTTCTATCTCAGCAGCTGCTTCTAATATCTGTTTCAACGTGCTGTAGTCCTTTCACTGTAAAGTCCTGTTTATAGCAAGCAACATATTGTGGTAGATTACATCAAGCTGCTTTGATATACTAGGCTTCGGCAGCATCGCGCATAATCCCTTGCAGGCTCGTGATATACACACGTATCGAGTTATCTAGCCCTTGTATGCGCGCCTCTGCTTCCGATTGATGCCTCTGCTGGTATCGCTGAGTTTTGCCGAACCATGTTTTGGCACACGCACAAACCTCTTGCTAACTAGCCCATCCACCAGTTTCTTCAACGCGGTTCAACAACCACTAGTAAGCGTAACCAGTGAAAACCTCCTATAGAGCAGCTAACATCTACGCCTCTGTGAGATCGTTCAACCTCTGCACTCCCTCCATTTTCTGAATGAAGTGCTCGACGCTCATGCTGGAATCGCTGCTGATCCGGCTGGCCATTTTCTGGACGAATCCCTAGCACCTGCCAGGGGTTGACGTCCAGCGCCCCATATGGCAAAGTCATTGTGTTACGCGGCGGAGCGAATAGTCTGAAACGGCTTTTTCTGGACAAAAAGCAATAGCGCCTCATAGAATCGGGCTACAAAAAATAACCGGGACGCTTTTTGAAGGCCTGATGATGTACTTTTATGGAAAAATAAGGAAAAAATAATTTCTATATGGGAAAGCCTTTAAAAATCCCGCTGAAACCATCGTTTTAGGAAATGTTTTGACTATTTCTCCTTAAACATGAGTATAAAGGAAATTATGACAAAAACTGACACCAGATTATTAGAGTAGAGCAAAAAACCTTCAATTTTGCCTCTATTAAACATTTTCTGGATGCTACAGAATCTAAGCTACAACCATCTTAAGTTGATAGTCGCCCCAAAAAGAAAAAATTTTTTAACATTTTTGTCTTGTGTCTTTTCAGGATTATGTGAAAAGAGAACCAGGACAATATTACATGTAGATTATCAAATTAAAGTTAAAGACCTGTAATTTTACTGTTCTTGAGAGCTTTCGAAGTGCTATAGAATTGGTTTTAGAGACATTTTAAGCTAAAGTACGGTAATTGCGCAAAATGACTGTTCACGGATTTCACACCTTGAAAATTAAAAAAATCTTAAATGTCATAACCCACCGTCTGAAGCACTTGGTCGTAGTTTGCTATAAGCGGGCAAGAGCTCCGCTGTAAGCATCAAACCTACTATCAAGCAACACGCATGTCATAGTAAGTGCTTAAAGTGCAGTGAAGTGCTAAAAACTTTAACGGACCTTTTCTCGCTAGAGACACAGCCGATGGTCAGTTCGCGCTTAACGCTCGTGCGGGAACGTTTAGCAGCAACGGCTCATCTTGACCTAGCGCAATAAAAACTCTGTGCCACGGGTCGATGTTACTCCCCGTGCGCGCTACAAAGGAAACCGTACAAGAACACTCGTCTTTCGTTCCGACCTCCTTCTCGCACGCTCCGTGACAACTTTTAGCCGGGTTGAGTCTCCTCCCTGAGCCGTCGCAAGAAAAATCTCTCTCGGGACGTCTCACTGGTAACCGTGAGCGCCGTTTCGCCATTTTCGCGAGCATTTTCAAACCCGGCATTTTTTCCGCCATCTTGGATTTTAAGCGCCTTTGCCAAATCCTCCCGCGTAAACCTACTTTGAAATGTCCGGCCCTGCTTTCAACTGACGCGCAACAGGTGGCGCTGCGACACCTCGTTCGACGTTGCTTTATTTGCGTTCGCTTTATTGCTCCTTGCCGCACCGCAGGCCTGCCAAACTCAGCTCAACACGCGTTCACCATGCTCCAACACTCTTCGACGCGAGACTCCTCTCGCAACGGCGCACCACTCAACGACGGCACACCAGGCAATCTTGGTGAAGACGGTCGGCACAACGCAATCTACAACCCACCTCAGCACCCTGATGATGTCCAGCCTCCACCTTACCCACCACCAGACTTCAACGCACTGGAGATTGCGGCCATGACAACCTGCCGACTTCCATCCTTCTGGAGGGCCGACCCAGTCAGCTGGTTTTTACACGTAGAAGCGGTTTTGTACACTTCACGAGTCACCAAGGACGACTCCTAATACCACCTCGCTATTGCTGCCCTGCCTCCGGAAGTGATCACAGAAATCGCTGATATCATCACTTCTATCCCCGAAAGAGATAAATATCAACACCTAAAGAATAACATCCTCGCCCGCTTTACAGATTCTCCAGAAAAGCAGTTGAGCCGACTCTCCAAACAACTCTCTCTTGGGGACATGAAACCGTCGCAGCTTCTCAGGCACATGTGCAGCCTGGCTGGGACCAAACTCACAGACGAAGGCATAAGAGTGAAATGACTCGCTCTTATACCCTTACATATCCAACGAGGACTCACACTGCTCCGCTCGACCACCCTCGCAGACCTGGCTCAAACAGCGGACGCTGTCATGGAGCTGCCAGCCTCGCCGAGTGTCTACCAAACTGATGCACAAGTCAACGCACTGGCTGTTCAGGACAAACAGCACCACGACAGACTTTCTGCAGAGCTTGCTAGCCTAAGAATAGCTTTCAACCAGATGGCCGCTACGCAGCAGCTGATTCTCTCAAAGCTGTCCACGCTCGAGTTCACACCACCAGCTCCCCAGGTCACAGCTCGGCGGTCACGCTTGCCAACACCAGCTTCCCACAGGCCTTACTGCCACTATCATTGGAAGTTCGGGGCTGCGACCAAGAAATGCCAGAAACCATGCACTTTCATGCAGAGCAATCCAAAAAACGAGTAGACCTGCCGCTCGTTCGGACGGTTAACGGCAGCGTCCCCTCGGAAAACCGTCGGTTCCTTCACGACAGGAACACCCACGCCAAGTTCCTGATAGATTCCGGTTCAGTAGTGTCGCTGCTGCCAGTCTCCAGCCTGCGGTCTAAGCCGCCACTGGGAGAACTCTGTCTACGAGCAGCCAACGGGAGTATCAGCAGGACCTACGGCACCAAAACCATCAACCTCAACTTTGGACTACGACGTCCCCTACCCTGGACATTCATAATAGCAGACATCAACACGCCCATAATTGGCGCCGATCTGCTAGCGCATCATGGTCTGTTAGTCAATTTGTAGAAGCGATACCTCATTGACTCCATTACGCATCTCCCGTCAACCGAGTCTCTGTCGCCAGCCCACATCCACAGTTTCACACCAATCCAAGAGCACGATGCGCACCTGTCACCCTCCATCGTGTCTCTTCTCAACAAACACCACCTGCTGTTTGTGTCGCCCTCCGAACCCCCGAGCGTTGCTGTACAAGGCACTCAACACCACATCGTTACCATCGGACCCCCCGTCCGCTATCACCGACGACGTCTCATAGGAAAAAAGTTAGCATCCGCTCGTCGAGACATCAACAACTTCGTCTCTAGAGGTGTAGCTCGTCCGTCTAGCAGCTCCTGGGTATCACCGCTGCACATGATTCCGGCAGGAGAGGATAATTGGAAGTCAACTGGCGACTACAGGGGTCTCAATCGCATCACTGTCCCGGATGCCTACTCCATCCCACGCATCGAGGATCTCTTAATGGGCCTCAAGGACTGCACTTTCTTCTTCAAACTCGACATGAAGCGAGCTTACTACCAGCTCCCAGTTGCTCCAGAAGACGTCCCGAAAACAGCAGTCACAACACCTTTCGGCCTCTACGAGTTTGTGGGCATGCCCCTAAGTTTACGCAATGCCACACAAACCTTCCAGCGACACATGGACCTCATCTTCAAGGACCTTCCCTTCGCCTAGGTCTACATAGACGATATCTTGATCGGTTCAACCTCGCTGGAGGAACACGTCCAGCACCTTTCGGCAGTTTTTGAAGTCCATCAAGAACATAAATTCACGCTGAACCAGAAGAAATGCGCCTTCGGACAAAACTCCCTCACCTTTCTCGGATTCAACATCTCACAGCAAGGTTTTGCACAACTAGAGGGGAAACTCGAGACACTCCGTTCTTACCCCAAGCCACAGACCATAGAGGAGCTGCGCAGATTCCTCGGAGCCATGAACTATTACCGGGATTGCATTTCACATGCTTCGAAGTTTCAAGCGCCACTTTCATCTCTGTTGGCAGGGGCCAAGAAGAAGGATAAGCGACCCATCCAGTGGTCCCCAGATCTCGCCAGAGCCTTCAATAACTGCAGAGAAGCGCTCATGCAGGTAACCCTCATCAGCTTTCTTGACGTTAATGCCGAACTCTCTTTGCATACAGACGCCTCCAGCACCTCCGTTGGAGCTGCACTCAGTCTGAAGGTCGACGACACCTGGCACCCGCTGGGCTTCTTCTCACGGAAGCTGTGGAAAACAGAGACTAGATACAGCACGTATGATCGAGAGTTGCTTGCAGTTTACCTTGCCCTCAAACACTTCCGTCACATCCTAGAGGGACGGACCTTCTCTATCTACACGGACCACAAACCTCTAGTGCACACCTTCTCGCAGAACCTAGACAAAGCTTCGCCTCGTCAGGCGCGCCAACTCGACTTCATCGGGCAGTTTACCACAGATCTTCGCTATGTTAAGGGAGAAGAAAACCCCGTGGCTGATGCGCTGTCCAGGATTAACACCGTCTCGATGCCATCCCAACTGACTTCAGAAGCCATTGGGGCGGCTCAAGGGGAAGACGACGAATTAAATTCCATACTCCAGAACACTTCGCTCAATTTGCAATTGCTCGACATCGAGCAAACACCGATCTACTGTGAGGTAAGCACCGACACCGTGCGCCCGTACCTACCAGCGTCGCTTCGGCAAATAGTCTTCAACATCATACATGGACCAGCTCATCCCAGTGGCCGAACAACATCAAGGCTCCTCCGCCAGAAGTACGTTTGGCCGGGCATCAAGAAAGACGCTCTGACCTGGTCGCGCACCTGTATTGCCTGCCAAAGATCAAAAATCCACCGTCACAACAGAAGCCCCCCAGCTTCAGTTGCAGCAACAGACGGTCGTTTTAACCACGTCGACATGGATCTTATTACGCTAGCCACAGTTGGCAACCTCAAATATTGTCTTACTATCATCGACAGGTACTCTCGCTGGCCAGTAGCAGTTCCCTTGGAAAATATGCTAGCTGCAACTGTCGCCAACGCCTTTTACACCAACTGGATTTCTCTCTACGGAACACCATTGACCATTACAACGGATCAACGACTCCAATTCGAGTCTGCACTCTTCACCTCCCTAACAAACCTCATCGGTGCAGAGCAGGTCACGGACTACCCCGTACCATCCACAATCAAATGGACTCATCGAACGTTGGCATCGGTCTCTCAAGGCATCACTCATGTGCCATCCGGAGGTCCCCTGGCCAACTATTCTGCCCACCGTTCTACTCGGTTTGCGAACGGCATTCAAAGAAGACCTCGGCGCCTCCCCTGCGGAACTACTTTACGGCACATCACTACGCCTCCCAGGAGAGTTTTTCGTCTCTACCGACAGGCCTTCGTCACCAGGAGATTTCGTTGACAAACTCCGCACCCACTTCAAGTTGCTCAGGCCAACTCCAACTTCCCTGCACATCAAGGTCAACGGTTACCAGGAGAAGAATTTACTCACCTGCACCCATGTCTTCCGTAGAGCCCCACCAGTGAAACCAGCGCTCTCTCCACCCTACTCAGGACCTCACCGTGTCATACAGAGGCTTGATAATAAGCGCTTCGTCATCGATGTCCACGGCTCACCAAAGACTATCTCCACCAATGACCTCAAGGCAGCAAACCTTCTCCCCGACACCTCCCCTGCCGTCCCACCCTCTGTTACAGGAACCTGGGAGCAGTCGCAACCCAGGGTCCAGCCAGGGTCTGTACGACGAGTTACCTTTGCGCCTGTATATACCGCTAAGGTCATTCCGGGGGGAGAGGTTGTGGCGGCTCGTCCGTTACCTGACGGTCACCAGTCAGCGGACGCAACTTCTCACCGCCTTCGGAAGCAGGTGCTGCGCCCTCGTGAGGACTTCTAGAACTCGACGCTCCCCGTTGGCGCGAAGCTGCGCGGCACAAAAGAAAAAAACCATTTGACCACGAGAGAGAAAAGATCTACCCAGCGCAAGGACCAAGTAGTTCCTCGTCCCGATTGAAATCTCGGGTCTATCAAGAGCACCACGTGTACATCCGGGAGACTGTCCACCACGCCAGCGTAGCGGTCTGCCCAGCGTATCTTTGTCAACCACAATAAACCAATTCAATACATTATCTTGCGAGTGTTCAGTTATTCCACAACTCAACCACGTTTACAGCACCACGAGGCCGGAGCCCATTGCCACGCTGAGCCCTCGTCCCCAGGTGGACACTCTGTACGAGCTGCCTCCTGGAGTGGATCCCAGGTAGTCCTGTAACCGACGAGAGTGAAATTCTTTTTTGGTACATTTCTTGTATACTTGGTGTTTTGAATCATAGATAATGTCTCGCCATCCGGGATGTGATTTTGACACCTCGACATTCTTTACTTAGAGTAAAATTTTTTTTTGGTACATTTGTTTTATGCACGTTGTTTTGCATCATAGACCATGTCCCGTCAACCGAAAGGTGATGGTGATACCTGGACATCGTTTAATAAGAGTAAAATTCTTTTTTGGTACATTTGTTGCATACCTGTTGTTTTGGATTTTGAAATCTAGTTTTTGTCTACTGAGACTAAAATTTTTTTTTGGCACATTGGTTATATACGCGGTGTTTTGAATCATAGACCATGTCTCGCCATCCGGGATGTGTTTTTCACATGTGGACGTCGTCTACTAAGAGTGAAATTCTTTTTCCGTACATTTGTTGTATAATTAGTGTTTTGGATCATAGAACATGTCTCGCCATCCCCAATGTGATTTTAAAACCCTCACGTCGTCTACTAAGAGTAGTTTTTGGTACATTTCTTGTATGCTTAGTGTTTTGGATCATAGACGATGTCTCGCTATCCGGGATGTGATGTTGACACCTGGACGTGGTCTACTATAAGTAAAATTCTTTTCTACAGTTCAATTGTTGTATAATTGGTGTTTTGGATCACAGAGCATGTCTCGCCATCCGATAGGAGGTTTTCATACCTGGATTTTGTCTACTGAGAGTAAAATTGTTTTCTTCGATACATTTCTTGTATACTTGGTGTTTTCGATCATAGATAATGTCTCGACATCGGGGCGGCGATTTTGACACCTGGACGTCCTCGATTAATAGTAGTTTTTTGTTTCATTTGTTGTATACTTGGTGTTTTGGATCACAGACCATGTCCAGCCATACGTGAGGTGATTTTGACACCTGGACAACGTCTACAAGGAGTAGTTTTTTGGCGCATTTGCTGTATAATAGGTGTTTTGGATCACAGACCATGTCCAGCCATCCGAACGATGATTTTCATACCTGGACACCGCGTACTGGGAGTAAAGTTCTTTTTTCTGTACATTTGTTGCATAATTGGTGTTTTGGATCATGAACCATATCTCGCCATTCTGGATGTGGTTTCCAAACCTGGGCGTCGTCTACTAAGAGTAAAATTCTTTTATGTTATATTTCTTGTATACTTGGTGTTTTGGATCATTGATAATGTCTCGCCATCCGGGATGTGGTTTTCACACCTGGACATCGTTTAATAAGATTAAAATTCTTTTTTGGTACATTTGTTGTATACGTAGTGTTACAGATCACAGACCATGTCCTGACATCCAGGAGGTGATTTTTCTACCTGAATATCGTCTACTGAGACTAAAATTCTTTTTTGGTACATTTCTTGAATACTTGGTTTTTTGGATCATAGACCATGTCACGCAATCCGGGACGGGATTTTGACACCTGGACGTCCTCTATTAAGAATAGATTTTTGGTACGTTTGTTGTATACTTGGTGTTTTCGATCACAGACCATGTCCCGCCATCCGATAGGCAGTTTTCATACCTGGATGTTGTCTACTAAGAGTAAAATTCTTTTCTTCCCTACATTTCTTGTATACTTGCTGTTTTGGATCATAGACCATGTCTTGCCATCCGGGATATGATTTTCACACCTCGACGTCATCTACTAAGAGTAAAATACTTTTTTGTCGTGCGCACACGTCTCAATCAGATCCTGTACAGGCAAATACACATCGACACCGTTCGGACGTTCCTCCGTTCCGCCTGCCGCTGTGTGCACATAGGGTAGGAGGAAACCAGGAACAGGCACGGAGGCCGCCCAAGATCGTGCGCACACATTTTTATGAGGACTCCGTGATATCAGACCCACACCTGGGTATTTCGCCGTTTCTACTGCCACTGTGCGCATTCAGGACATAGGGACAACCGAGCAACCGCACTTGGGAACTCCTGGTCGTGCGTACACGATTCCATTGTAAGCGATGGAGTGAATTGTAAACTAGCGACATCGTACCGTACCGTACCGTTACCCCGCCGTACCGAATAGAATATAAGGATTAATTGTAAGAGACAAGTCTTTCTAAATAAGCGTATTCTTGTTTGGTTACAGGTGGCGAACGACAACACGCCCTATTAGTGATTAAATATATAAACAATTAAAACCAAATCAGAACGTAGTTATTCTTAACCTACTTCCTTCTCCGAATCCTGGTCCCGACTGACTATATCCGGCCCGAGGGAAACGCAACCGTTACACACTAATAGAAGGTTTCCTGACCAGGCATTTTGCGCTGTTCTTCAGGGTCGCGGGAATGTCTAAACACCGAAAGCGCTAGGATTTTATTATAAAAATTGTCGTCGTTCTCCGTGTTCCCCATAATAAACTAACCAATAAAATCCTTGAAACCGACGGCAGCATCATAGCCAAGGACGTAATAGGTTGTTTATATATAAAACTTTTTGGTGCAACGGAGATACTTTTTAATTGGTAAAAAATAACCATTTCAAAATACAAAAATTCGGACATTCAAGTAATTATTTGACAAAAAAAAGAAATCTTTTTTTTTCTCTCGTGAAATCGGTAATAATTATGAAAAATCTATTGAAATTATAGAAAATAATTATTTAAGGTAATCTTTTATTCTGTGTAATTTTCCTTCCCACACCATTTATAAAAATAAAGAATCGCTTTAATTAACGACTTATTTGTATAAACCTTCCTGAGAAATAAAGAATCGCTCTGATTAGCGACTTATTTTTATTATCCTTTCTGAAATATAAATAATCGCTTTGATTAGCGACTTATTTTTCGCAAACCTTTCCATAAGAATAGGGAATCGCTAAGCAACAACTTGTTTCCTACACATAATCCTCCCAAACAGAGAATCGCTTTAATTAGCAACCTGTTCTCTCAATCCCTCATACACACAATAAAAGAATACCAAGAGTAATTCGACTAGAATCGTGCATTTTGACTCAGCATTAGAAAACTGCCAAATTACTACAGGAAAGTCCGAAACAAAACCAAAGTCTAATACGGAGTTGTCAGAGTTTCAAATTGAAATAGGAAAAAAAATTTTTTCAACAGTGGCAAGAAAAAGACCCTTTTTTGTGAATGAGAAACGAATGGAAAATCGAGTTTTTCTCGCAGCGTGAGAAAAAGTACTTTTCGTCCCGCTACTCAAAAGTTCAAGATTAATAAAAATTTTGATGTTTTAATAATGTTCAAAATTTTGAAAATTCATTATAAGTTTTAAAAGTTATATTCTCTTTCTCGCAGTTCTCAATTTCCCATTACTTTCTCATACACGAAAAACGGGCCTATTTTTCTTGCCCTAGTTTTAAAAAAACACGGTGTGCAACAACGGTAGAGTGGCTTTTTCTAGCGAGGGTGATGCCTACGGCGCCCTCGACTCCCACTCGTGCTCAAAACATCACCCTCGCTGGAAAAAGCCAATTTTCTACCATAGTTGCACAATATACTATGACGTGGGGCAAATGCGTTATACGCATTTGCCCAAAGAGAAATAGATAACAATAAAGGAACAAGAGAAAAAAATCGAGCGAACAAAAATTCCAATCGAGATAAAATAAATAAAAATGAAAGATTTTTCGAGAATTAAGCATGTTATGTAGCGATGAGTCTGATAAAACCGTTATAAACCAAGAATCACGCGTAACAGTCACTCGAGGCACCGGAAAACTTGATCTTAACGACAGTTTGTTAAATAAATATTTAGAGAAAAAGAAAAACTTAGAGAAGTCAAACGTTAAGCGATTAATCCCAAGTTCGAGGCTGGAAATTAAAGCACGTAATAGATACACGCAATAAATACACAAAAAATAATTATTTTGAGAGAAATTACCCCGTTATCAATAAAAACCTTAGGAACAATTACTGTAAATTACGACGGGCTAAATATTTATTTTCACATAGTTCAGGATGATTTTCCGATAAAAAAAGCAGGAATTTTAGGTAGCGATTTTTTTAAACAGACATGTGCAAAAATCTGTTATAAACAAAATTGCCTAATTTTGGCTAACGTGGAAATTCCATTTCTTGATAATTTACAATTTACGCAAGATGATGAAAATGATTATGAACCCGCATATTATTCTCAAAACACGACACAGAAAGTTGTATCGGAGAGGCCTTCTGTAAGTGACTCAAAAGACAGAATATGAGGACAATAGATATTCAAACAATGCAAGTATACTTACGGAAACCCAACCAGAAGTAAGAATATATAAGAATATATAAGAATATTTTCAGGAAGGATTTAAGAACAAGTGACTCTATTGGAACCGCAAGTATGGCCACGCCACAAGAGGGCGGGCCCTATAACCATATGAATACACAACAGATACAAGGTAGGAGAATCGAACCTTTACAGCAACGGGAGAGTGCGAGAAGGAGAAATTCAATAGGTTCACAGTCAAACAACTAGAGTGAAGAAATTTATGGATTTGATCTCGAAGAAAATATTACAAAAAATATAGTTCAAGACAAGAAAACGAACGAAAATTGCGATTTAAAAGGGGCTACGAAGAAAATAAGCAGAAAATGATTGCTTCGAAAATTAGCATTCGAAAAATGATGTTAAAAAAGAGTGTAAACCACAAGATAATTGTGAAGGAGAAATGAATAATGCAAATTTATATTATGAAAATGAAAATTAAAATGAAAATGAAAATGAAGTCTTCGGTGGAATAAATTTAGAAAACGTTGAATTTTGTGTATTGACACGTCAAGCGAGCGATATTTTAATCAAAGAAATAATCAGTGAAATTGAAGGAAATGGAAAATGCGCGCTTACATACCGAGAGAGCGATGTTTAAGGCGCAGGTATACATAAATTAATTGAAGAAAGGATCTGCGCGCTTACACGCCGAGAGAGCGATGTTCAAGGCGCAGGTATAATTTATGAAATTAATGAAGTAAAAATTTGTGTGCTTACACGCCAGGAGAGCGATGAAGGCACAGAAGAAGTCAATGAAATAAAAAAAGCTCATATTTTGGCGATTGTTCGACAAGACAGTGTTGATCATAATACAAGTACAATGCGCGAAAGGGAACCAAATGAAAATTTTATTGAAGACGAAAAACTTAAAGGAGATGAAATTAAAATAAAAGGAATTGAAATTAATGAAAGTAATTTTATAAAATGTGAAAATAAAGATAACGAATGCTGGTATACAGACAATGAAACTATAAGTACGGACGACAAATTTGAAATAAAAGAAGATCAGAAAAATGTTGATGGAAAAATTATTATAGAAGAGGGAACCGAAAATAATGAATGCTCACATACAGTCACGCAGAGGAAAGACTACAATGAAACCAAGGGTACAAGCTATAAAAGGGAGGTAATACAAGGCGGATGTATAGAGTCACACGGCGAAGAGGTTATTGAAAGAAAACTATCTGCGCACGGCAGAAGTGACTATTTACTTGATTTTGTGTACGATAGAGGAAAATATTATAAAGAAAACAAGTCGAAGCACATAAATAAAAGTACGACGTTAGAGAATCCGCAGAAGAAAGGAAAATCTAAAACTGAATTTAGCTCAATTACGAAAAATCAATAGCCCTTAAAAAAAGTGCGTTTTCGAGACGAAAATTTACAAGAAATTTACAAAATTGAAGTAAGTTCATCTAATTCAAGTGACAAAGAAACTGATATAATAGAGAGTAATGATGATATCCCGACGTATGAAATAAGGAATGAGCCAAACTCTGACAATAAAAGTGTGATTTTCCAGAGGAAAAAAAATAAAAAATAACTCGAGTATAAAGGTGAAAAAGTCAAATCCTAAGAAAATTAAATTGAATTCAGTAACTAAAAGGGCACTTTCAAAAATGACGCAGTTAATGATAATTACGAAGATATTATAAAAATATCAGATGAGTTCATAAATTTAAACAAAATCCAAGAAAGCGAAAAAGTATATAAATTTGATGCAATAAAAGAAGCATTAGAAACAATCACAGATGGAAGTAAATATAATACAAAGACAAATTCTTTTAAAAATTCACAAGACCTATACGAGGAAGAAGATTTATTATATGATTCGGAACAACAATATCCGTGTAAATGCAGAGAGATACAAGATTTATTAAAAAATCACTAAGTCCTTATAATAAACGAGAAGGTGAAATTAAAGGGCTGTGTGTTATAAACAGCACTCCAATGTATGAGTACACAGATGAGACCTCCAACTATGTCTTACTAATAAATTCTATAGATGCCGACGTCCCTCGCTCGGAGGGAGTCAAGGCACTCTTGCGGCTCAACCATCTCGAACTCGAAATAAGAAAAGCCCTCGAGAACCTCATCTATATTAATCACAAACAATTTCATTTACCTGGCGAAAAATTGACTACCATGCATTTAATTCAACATCGCATCCCGACTATTGATAATCGTCCTATAAATGTCAAGCAATATCGTCCCCCGAATGCGCATCTGTTACGTCCAGATTATAAATTTAAATTACAAAATCTAACACATTAATACATTTACATGAATTCCTACCTGAATTAATAGTCGAACTTCACGATACGTGAAAGTTATAATAATTTAAATGATTAAATGAATGAATGATAGGAAATCCCTTTTGGCTACCGCGGACGCGGTCATTGCCTACCGGGGAAGGGAGCCGGATACGAAGTCACTTAAACTATACATTATTTCTTTTAAAATCGACACACGTTTATTTCTATGAAAAGAGAAAAGTACCTTAATGTGTGAGTGTGCGTGGCTGTTTGTATATATGTGTGAAGAGATTCTTGAGTGTCTGCAGCTGTCAATCCTTGGCGCCTTTCAGCCTAGGCTCGGTGGTTCAGGTTACAGCGGTGGCTAGATGCACTAGATGTGACGGCTCGTCCTTTTGATGTGCGTAGTGTAGATCGTAGGGAGTCAACTGCCTCTGTTGCTTCTTCTTTTCAGCAGGGGGTGATCTTCGGAAAAGATGCCGATGGATGCACTTGCTCGACTGAGCGACTAAGTCCGATACTCTTATTTTCGCAACGCACGAGTAGCGTATACTGCGTGATGCTAATTTTTATATGAGTGGTCTGGCGACGAGCAGAGTAACGTTCTGCGAGAGATTACTGACTGATCTGACGACGATTACCCTTTGCTCCCGGGCTTTATATACTCGCATATCCCCTTGTTTTTCTCGGGCTAGGGATTTCCATATTGGGTCACCTTGCTATTTGTATTTTCCTCTCTCAACATGAAGGGGGTCGTGGCAGGTCAAGTCATAAACATCATAGTTTATGACTACCACTTAAGAATTTGTCTCTTTTAGAACTCTCCCGCGGTCTCTTTTTCCCTACTGGAGATCGCACACGTGTTTCCAATGGATTTCCAGATCGTCGAATATTGCGCTTCGGTTTCTTTCTCTCCTCGCTAGTTTTTTTCTCATAGTTGTGCTCATCTTTCCGCGGTGGTTTGTCGTCGCATTACGTGGAAACAGCTACGTTGTTCTCGTGTTTAAAAATACGAATACGCGGTTCTTATGAAGCTCTCATTGAATCTAAAATATCTCCTAGCGTTCTTTTGACCCCTTTGAATTTATTGCTTGGTTCGTTGGAATATAGCCTATTTTCGTGAAGATGCCGCTCGTACGTATGAGCAAATCTTTCTCTCTTTCCCGTTCTTTTCTTCTTAGGTGCCGCTTGTACGTATGAGTAGATTTTTCTCTCTCCTGGTTTTTTGTACATCCACTTCTTATGTGCCGCTTGCTCTTATAAGTAAATCTCTCTCTCTTTCTCGTTCTTTTCTTCTTAGGTGCCGCTTGTACGTATGAGTAGATTTTTCTCTCTCCTGGTTTTTTGCACATCCACTTCTTGAGTGCTGCGATGACGTGCTGGTAAGTAAGTGTGTGCGTGTGTGTGTGTGTAGATATGATATGTATAGCAATAGTAGTGTTTTGGATGCGTAATGGAATCGGTGATTACATTACACATCGAGAACAAATAATGGAAAAAATTAAAGAATTTCTAGATGGAGAACTTATTGTTCCGTCCCACTCAGATTATAATAGTCTGCTTTGGTGTTTGCGAAAGAAAGATGACAGTAAAGGAAACCGGAGATATAGAATTGTATTAGATTTTCGAAAATTAAAGTTCTAGTTCTAGTTCAGTTCTAGACTTTGCGTCAGGATTTTATCAAATTCCGCTGCACCCGGACGATCGTCATAAGACAGCATTTACAATACCGAATGTAGGATTATTTGAGTGGACTAGATCACCGCAAGACTTGAAAAGCAGTCCGGCTACTTTCATGCGTTGCATAAATAAAATCATTTATAATACACCTATTAAAGAACAGAAAGCCGGAAACTCACTCACTATCTCGCCTGAATATGCTCGAGAATTAATTTCAGGTCCTTTAGAAGTCTGTGTATATCTCGACGATATCATCGTATATGCTAATACAATAGAAGAGGATAATGAAAAATTCGAAAATTATTGAAAAAGCTAAAAGCCGCGAATGTCAAATTACAACCCGATAAATGTGATTTTTTACATCGAGATGTGTGTTATTTGGGACACATTATCAGCGAGGAAGGAGTTCGTCCTGATCCTAAAAAGGTAGAAGCCGCAAGAAAATGTCCACGACCAAAAACAATTAAAAATGTTATCCAATTCTTAGGATTAGCAGGATATTATCGGACATTCATTGACGGATTTTCCAAAATAGCCAAGCTTTTTAGCAATTTGCTTAAACAAGATGTGCCCTTTGAGTGGGCCAATAAAGTTCAAGAGGCTTTTGAGATTTTGAAAAACAAATTGTGCGAAGAACCTGTACTTATTTATATCGATTTCTTAAAACCTTTTGTACTCACCACAGATGCTAGTCTGACCTGTATCGGAGCCGTACTATTTCAAGGAACAATAGGCCAAGATCGCCCAATTGAGTATGCTTCACGAGTACTTAACGACGCCGAGATACGATATGACACTTACTCAAGGGAAGCACTAGCCATGTTTTTTGGTATTCGCCATTTCAGAGACTATCTATTGGGCACTAAATTCACAATTTGTACAGATCACTTGCCGTTGTGTTGGTGGAAAAACTCACGCTATCCGGACTCCCATGAAATACATTGGAGCCTGAAATTAATCGAATACGACTTGATATTGTATATAAGCCAGGTCAAATAAATCTTAACGCGGACGCGCTATTGCGCAATCCTATAGAAGAATCTTCCGAAACTATAATGCAGATTAAACAAGGAGAAACGAATATCGGCCCTGCACCGACGAAGTAACAACTGAGTATGATATTGAGCAACAATACGAGAGTCAAGCGAATGAACTAACAGGAATAAAAGAAAGCGAAATTCAAAAGGAGGTCACAAGCCTTACAGTTCCCCAGAATGTCCGCATGACGCGAACACGCACCGGTAAATTAGAGCGACCGAATTACAGAGATGCTCGAAACAAGGCCCCCAATAAATCAAAGGGTAAGAAAGAACGCAGGGGGAAGGTAAAGGGCACCCAAGAGAACGAAAGTCGTACTCCTACGATAGAAGAAAGTAACGCACCCGGCTTAGCAAGCGCTGACGATTATAGTCCTACAGCTATTACGCAAAATGTATACACGGAGCCGAATGCATTTGAAGGAAGTAAGAATGAAAGTTTTGATAATACGAGGACGCAAGACGAAAAACAAATTAGCATTCCAAAGCAAAATCAAGAGAATGGGCAAGGAAACACGAATATATTCTCAGAACCACGTTCTCGAAGTTATGGGAAAATTTTCGTCGAATGTAAAGAACAGTTGTTCATGCGCAAAGGCAATTATTTGTACTTCGTAACCAATAAAGGCAAGCCGTATGACAATGGAGCACGACTTTTAGAAAAGCGTCGAGAACTACCACGTTTACATCATTTATCTATAGATTTGAGAGTGAAGTCTAAGAGCAATAAACATCATTTTATAATAACGCTACGAGGCGAAATAGGCGAGAGTATATCAACGATATTTGAAAATTTAACTAACGGATTAAAGCAGTTAATAATATTTATTATAAAAGATGAAACGCAATCAATCAGAATCGCCAAGAGCAGTTCAATAGAAAACATACCATGGGAGGAGATTGTTTGCAAATTTCGGACTATTTTGAGAGGATTAACAGTAAAAATAATTATTTGCCGAGGGACGATTATTTATCCATCTATAAAAGTTCAGCCATCGGTGGAATAAAGGCGTAACTAAAAGTTATAAGCGGATCAAACAAAGATATTATTGGGAAAATATGAAAATTAACGTACAAATATACATTCGAAAATGCTTACCATGCCAATTCAAAAAGCTCGTTAGAGTTAAAACCAAAAATCCTATGGTAATTACAGATACACCAATGGCCGCTTTCGATAAGATCGCGATTGACCTAGTTGGGCCATTTCCTAAATCAGAAGACGGACACGATAATATCTTAACGATACAATGTTGTTTAACTAAGTATTCACTAGCGATAGCACTTCCAGATGCCACAGCAAGATCCGTCGCCGACGCATTAATAAAACTTTTTATTTGTATATTCGGAGCTCCATTAGCAATCCTAACAGATCAAGGGACGAATTTTCTAAGCAAACTTATGAAACGCATAGCGAAAAGGTTTCGTATTACTCAATTCAAAACAACCGCATTTCACCCTCAGTTAAATGGGTCCCTCGAACGCAGTCACCACGTCCTCAGTGAATATCTGAAACAATTCATTTTCAAAAATGCGCAATGGGATCAATGGCTAGAGATGGCAGCGTTTTCATATAATACGTCGGTACACGAAGCAACTAAGCACACGCCGTACGAGCTCGTCTTCGGCAGGCTAACGCGCCCCCCGTCGAGCGACCCTTTAGATAACAGGACGATCGGCTCCCTACCTATTCTGACTATATCGTCGAACTCGCAACTCGACTTAACAATATACAAACCATCGCACGCGAAAATTTAATTGATGCAAAGTGGAGAGCAAAATATTATTACGATCGAAAGGATAATTCACAAAATTTTCAAATTGGCGACTATGTATGGATACTGAAACGAGGAAAAATTCATAAGTTGAAAGATCAATATGAAGGGCCTTATTTAGTAATTAATATTCTACGTAACGGTAACATTAAAATACAAATAGGACAAAATAAGTATAAGGTAGTACATATGAACCGTGTACGGTTATCCTATATTGAGCCCCCAATAAAAGTGAAATAAGTATTATAAATTCACAGGAAATATCAATAGAATTAGTTATAAGCATATTGTACTACCAGGATAATAAATAAAAGAGGCTTTTAAGAGGGGATAATAGTTGCAAAGGAGAACACACCAAACAGCCCACGATTAATACTTGAAAATATGGCATATTATTCAACCTTAGAATCAATTCAAGAATACATAATTTAAAATCGTGGTTCGGTTAGTTCAAATATAAGCGACACATAAACGGAGATTCAGGAAAATTTGGGAACAAAAAGCGATAATTTACTACAAAAAAAATGTACATATGAGAAATTCATTAATTAACAAACGAAAAGAAAATACTTCAATTTCAATAGCACTATATTAATAACCACTAGCAACTAATGTAATCACTGCTTAAATTACTAAGGCTTATATGCACCTAATATAGAATAGAATAAATATGAAAATAAAAATATTTTCTGACAAGATTAATGAAATGTTGAAATTATATAAAGACGCACACAAATACGAAAACACCTTAAGGGACCCCTTCCCCTTTCAGCACACGATGACAATGAACACAGGACTCTATTTTCTCCTAATGACCTACTGCTGTATAGTACGGGCTAGAAGCTACTACAATTTCACTATAACTCTCGTAACGCTAGGAGCGATACGATTCGTACTCATGCTAATAATAGCAATCACATACAGTATGGAAATAAGAGAAAATAGTAGAAATCATGAAAACGAGAGGTCTAACAGAGATAACGCTCGCCCGGGTGAGGTAAATATACCGATCGAGGAAATTTTCGATCACTTTTATATAAATCAACGATCAAGGGAAGAAATGATTTACCTGCTAGTCCCGTATAGAGAGGAAAATAGAGTCCAAAAATCACCACAACAGTATAATACAAACAAAACACATGACTCAGTATATACATAAAAGGAGTAGAGAAGTTCGCTTTAAGTTTCAGATGCAATGATGAAGGGTATTCCAACCATAATTTTAATAATAATGACAGACAAGTTAGAACGTTGGAATCCGTCTAGCCGGATTCGGCTGTGGAGAACAGCTATCCAATTTAACGACTATATTTCTTTTAAAAATGGGAGAATATGATATAAAGGAGCTAAATCTAAATATCATAAAGCAATACATACAACTACTATAAATCAACGAGTTTGCCAAAATACATAACTACAAAGAGATGATTGTATGAGAATGCGCAATGGAGGAAATACTATAATCACTAACAAATCGATACAAAACTTAATGAAAAATAAAACCTCTACACCTATAACTTTCGTCGGAAAACTTGATAATGAAGGTCATTGTAAAGAAGCATCCTACGTCGATCCATATGGACATTGGGACAACGTAGTAGTACAAGGCTAAGTAGAAACCTCGCTCACAAATTATTATGCGACTGCGAATTTAAAATCTAACAGAATACAACTTCGATCTGGCACTAGCTGCAAATTAACACACACCAACTGCAGAGACATCTTAGAAGGATACGATTTTTGGGAACCTTTGACAGATGACACTTGCGGGAGCAGTAAATATACCATACTATTCGAAGGTTATCCCAATAGGATAAAGGAAAAGAAAACGGATCGAGTCACTTATATGCTCGAAACACAGGAGATTGTGTTTGCTCTCACGAGCATTGGCGAATTTAAAGTATGTGGACATAATCTTATACGCACTGAGCACCATAAACTATTCGTATTAAAAAATTTAAACTTTTGTATCGAAAACAAAATCACACTGTAGAAAACTTAGATATTACTACATACATAAACTCCAAATGTGTATATGTTGAAAGGCAATTTAGGAAACGAATTAGTCAAATTTATTATGATTTATTAATGCAATAAACTGGCATGCATATAAACTGGCACAGTTTTTCACATAAAGAATTAATAAGATGCAAATGTCCGGACTGCGGAAAATCTGTACTACGAGTCGAGCCATTAATTGACTGCTTACAATTCATAGACGCATATTTTTATGAAAAAGAAGTCGCAAATCAATTATAAGTTCAAATAAAAAAAAAAATTTTTAACAATAAAACTTTTCTTACTGATGGGATCAATTGACAATAAGAAGAAATTCCATAAATTAGAATATTATCATCGAAAAACAGAACTGAAGACCTGCCAAATATGCTATGCAGGAAAGTGGATAGCAAACCGAGAACAATACCACCACACTATACAATTCTTCGTTAAAGAAGATCACTCAAATTATAAATGCAACGTATGCGGAAGAGAATTAATAATATACACGACAGCATCTGACAACGCTTTTGAATTTCTTAGAGTACATGAAGCACTGATAACAGCTACAATAGAGAATAGGGAAATAAATATAGAATTAATATTGATTCCAAAACAAGCTAGCCAAACCAACAATACCAATGTCGTTAATCAGTTTAATCCTTATTTTTTTAATGAGGCATACGAAAGAACATAATAAAAAGAGAGGAGAAAGCAATATAAAAGAAATAACTCTATTAAATAATTAAACTATAAAATATTTCAGATGTAAAAAGTAAATTGCAACCGAACCGAAACATATCACAGCCTAGATAATCGAAGAAAGAAATATTGTAGCAGATGTTATTTAGGAGTAAATCAAGAACAAAAACCAGGAGAAAGACTCACCATTATCACAGAAGAAAGAGTCAACGTTTACCCGTTGATTCACATAAGAGAAGACATTGAAACAAAAGATAATGCAGAGCTATCACCGTTAGAATTTAACGACCTTCTTGGAGTTGAATCAGGAGATAAAATGTTAGAAGAGCTTTTAACAGATATTGAAACTAACCTATAAACGCCAAAAGAGGAAGAGAGAGAGAGAGAGAGAGAGAGACAGAGAGGGAGAGAGAGATAAAAAAATCACATTAACTAAATTAATTAAAATATATTATAGAAAGGAGATAACCGAAAAAAATGCAACAACAAAAGGATAACTTCCAAGAACAAGACGACATGGAAATCATACTAGATGTCATAGAAGAAGATCTTATGGATATAGAATGTGTAACGAATATATTTATACAAGATTTCCCGAACATACATTTTAATGTAAATGAATACTTTGCACAAAGATCATTGATTGAAGATTTTTTTGATGACACCGACATGGAATTAGCAAATGTGTCTTCTCCATATTTCACAAAAGACGAAAATAATGAAATAAAAACAATAGATTTATGCAGAATATTCAAGAAAGAAGTTCATCATAAAAGCCACAACCCAAGTACAATTGTAGAAAAACTAGGAAGGAAGAAAGAATATGAGGCTACGAAAACAACTAAAGTAAGTATATTTCATAGGCAAATCAAAATTCTGTTCTCTCTCTATTTTATTTTTTTTATCACTCCAAAGTATATTATTATTATACCAAAGTAATAAATTGCCGAGATAGTTTAAGTTTGAGAGAACTAGAAGTTGATATCCTAAGAAATATTATAGAATTACAAACTATTATAAGAATTCACATTTTATATTATGATCAATTGGAAATATGAAAATGCTAAGCGATAACACTAATAAGCCAAGTAGAGTTATACGCTTAAAATGTCATAAAATGGAATTATAAGGAAAAGAAAACAGTGTAATTTCACAAACAAAGCGAAGAGAACCAAAATTATATTATTACAAACTATAGTCGTACATCTACATACAAAGGATAATAATAAGAAATTATAATCGAAAATAAATTTAAATAAACTAGTAATCTATAAGAAAAAAAAATTCAAAAGAAAAATTTTTATATATATATATTGTAACGGGGTGGGACCTTAAGTCAGCGACGAAAAAACACAAAAGGAGCGCCGGGACCGAGGATCGATCCGGCGTCCCCGAGATCTCTAAGCAAGCATGCTATCCTTATAGCCAATGCTGCCTGTGTCGTAGCTCGCTCAACCTGCCTCGAATGCCGCGTGGGTACGGGTAGCAACCCGTTATAACCACCCGCTAGAGTTGGAGTACCGTCCCGGCTTCAACTCTACAACTCTCTGTGCAGTGCGGTAATGCAGGGAACCTCTTCGCCGACTAGCTCTTCGACGATGTCTCCAGGCCTCGTACATCCTCACACCTCTTTGATCTGCTCCATCCCTCTTCCCTCGAGGAAGGCGAGCCTAGGGAGAGCCTCGTAGATCGTAGGTGGGGGTTCTCTTCTTTCCCTCGTCTCCTCCTCTGACGCAGAAGATCGGGAGACCGCCAAAAAGGAGACGTAGGCGAGTCCCCTACATCTCTGAGGAGGGCGCAGCATGAAACTGGGACTAGTTCAGCGCGCCAGGCCTCGACGGATGATTTCGATCTGATGATCGAAAAGCTAGCCAAGGTTAGCAAGGAGGCGCAACCCAACCTAAATGGCGATGAGTTACGCTATTGGGTGAAAGTTGGGATTGGAGAATTCCAAGTGCGAGCGCTCTATGATCCGGGAGCGGCGTTGACAGTAATGGGCACGCTAGGTTTACAAATAGCCAGCGCGTGTGGGCGCAAGATACGCCCGTGCCAAGGTCGACAAGCACAATGCGCCAATGGACAGACTTCAACGATTTTGGGTACAGTAGACCTGCCATTTGAAGTTGAGGGAGCCCAGATAGAAGTAACTGTATCAATAATGCCAGATGCAGTCGAGAGCTGCCTAGTCGGAGCAAACTTCGGCAGACTCTTCGATGCAGTACACGACCCAAACGAGGGAGTGTTATCCTTGAAGCGTGAAAGGAAAATAGTACAGCTTCAACTGGCAACGCTCGGAGTTACAGGTGTGCTCAATATAGCCGCAGTAGGTTTAGCGAGGATTACGGAGGACGAACGCGCTAAGCTGAACAGACTTTTGGCTAGGATGAAACCAGCCCAGCCGAATGCGCTAGGTCGCACTCAGCTGATTGAGCATGATATCGACATTGGTACTGCTAGGCGCATAAAGCAGAAATATTACCCGGTGTCGAGGATGATGGAAGAGGAAATGCACCACCAGGTACATGAGATGCTGGAGGCGGGCATTATTGAACGAGCAACAAGTGGTTGGTCTAGCCCCGTGGTTTTGGTGCCCAAAGCGAATGGAAAGTTTCGTTTTTGCGTTGACTTTCGGAAAGTTAATGCGCTATCAAAAGCTGATGCTTATCCTTTGCCGAACATGGATGATATACTGCGTAAACTGCAGAAAGCGAAGTATATTTCGACACTGGATCTCAGTAATGCGTATCATCAGATACCGCTCATGAAGGAAGCGAGACCAATCACAGCGTTTACGGTGCCAGGTCTGGGATTGTTCCAATTTAAGCGCATGTCTTTTGGTTTAGCCTACGCAGGAGCGTAATTCCAGAGGCTAATCGATGAAGTTATCGGACCAGAACTTCAGCCATACGCTTATTCATACCTCGATGACATAATTGTGGTCACAGAGACGTTCGAGGAACATATCAAGTACCTAGGAAAGGTCTTGACAAGGGTGAAAGAGGCAGGCCTAGTAATCAACCAAGAGAAGAGTATCTTTTGCCAAGGTGAGGTCAAGTACCTAGGCGTCCTAGTTAATCATGACGGGTTTCGGCCTGATCCAGGTAAGATAGCCCCAGTAGTGGACTATCCGGCACCAAAAAATTTGAAACAGCTAAGGCGATTCTTAGGAATGGCATCATGGTATCGCAAGTTTTTAAAAGACTTTGCGAGCATCGCTGAACCTCTTTTTGCATTGACCAAGAAGAGAAGGAAGTATGAGTGGAGTGAAGCACAACAAGATGCTTTCACAAAGATTAAAGCGCTGATGGCGTCAGCGACAATCTTACATCGACCAGACTTCAACGCACAGTTCGTCGTGCAAACAGATGCTAGCGATACCGGCTTAGGCGCCGTATTGATGCAAATTGTAGACGGCGAAGAAAGAGTGTTAGAGTTTGCTAGCCGTACCCTCTCCCCGGCTGAACGTAACTACTCTGTAACTGAGCGGGAATGCCTAGCTGTGATATGGGCGATAAGGAAATTTAGACCTTATATCAAAGGATATGAGTTTAAAGTCATAACTGACCATAGCAGTTTGCGCTGGCTATGTAACCTTCGAAATCCAACTGGGAGATTAGCTCGTTGGGCTTTGGAAATGCAAGGACATAGTTATATAGTGGAGCATAGGAAAGGCTCACTGAACGCCGTACCAGATGCCTTATCAAGGATGTACGAAGACAGCGCGGTACCAATTTCGGTGGTCAAATGGGCCAACGAGACTCAGGATGAGTGGTACCAGGAAAGGGTCAGGAAGGTACAAACCAGATCGTAAGATGTACCTCGATTCAAACTTCATGGGGGACAATTGTATACTTATCGCCCAGACAAAAACTCGCCCACGCTCGGGTACGCGTACTATATCGCTTCTACTGCGATACGGCGCTTGCACTATGCCTGCGCTACGTACTGCAGCGGACACACGCACTCGTAGCACTCGCACGTCCTCTTCCACCGAGCGGCTCGCGTACACACTCTCCGTGCACTCACGGACGCTCCCATCAAGCGGCTCGCGCGCAACACTTTTTCTCTTCCTATCTCGCGTATCCACACGTTTTGGGCGCCAGTTGTAACGGGGTGGTTTTTAGGCGGCTAACTGCCTATATACCCCGTACTAATGCAAAGTCCTCCTGCACTTTGCTTTTGCGAGATGCTGTACTCGCTCGTGTGGTCGCCTACCTGCGACGATGCCCCGATGCTCAGTATGCACTACACTCCTTTGTAGTGCCCGCGGAGGCGGCGGTATTCGGCGGTTTGAATAGGAAGAGGGATCGGGACGACGATCAAATCAACACACTACCGATTCTAATAAAAAGGCGTTTATTCAGCTAAGCAATCCGGCGTCCGTGTTGCGCGTATTCGCGTCGCGAGAAGGCCACAAAATATACCGGCTCAACGACTGGGGTCAAATGCCTCGCCAGTCGATCGCGCATAAAACAAAAGGAAATCAGATCCTACTTTTCGTCGCGATGATCCTTGTTGTACGCTGGCCAGGGAGTCCTCTGCTCGACCTTGCCGTGTTCCTGGGCCTTGGTAGCGTTGGTTGCTGCGGTTGCTGCCAGGGCTGCTGTCTTTGCTGCTAGGGCTGCTGTGCTGCGGTTGCTGCTGGGGCTGCTGTCTTTGCTGCTGCTGTCGCTATTACTTTTGGCGCGAGTCGTTGCTACTGCTTGCGAGTGCGGTCAAAAGTTAACTATCTCGAATTTCCCTCAAATTACGATATCTCTACCGGCCTTCCCGCGCTTTGGCTCCCCGCGCCGACGTGCGCGTCTCGCCGCCCGTTACAATATATATATATATATATATATATTGTAAGCATTATAACTATATCAAAGTGATGGAAAAACTAGTTGAAATTATTATATTATTATATTATATTATAGAAATATCATGTTATACAGAAAAAAATATATATTGGGCAAAGGAAAAAGAAATGATAAGAAAAACTGTTAGCTATATGTTTCGAAAGGCGAATCAAATTATATTATCCCGCATCATTATAATTAATTTATTCATTATTTCATATTAAATGAACCTATCGGGAGAAAAATAAATTGATGGCCCTAACGAATAATAGTAATTAGTAAATATATAAGTATATACAAAATAAAGAATGGAAAATTAGAATATACCAAACAGTAAAAGAGAAATCTATAATAATAATCATAAGAAATTGGTGAAAGGAAATTATAATTAGAAAGGTGTTGGGAAAGAAAAGCAAGAAAATTTTTTTTTACCAAAAATGAAATAAATACGATAAAGAAAAACTTATTGTAAACCAAACCACTACCTCGTATGTAAACACAATAATGATAGAAAAATACATTTGTCAAATAAAGAAATTGGATGATAAGAAACCTTACAATCACAATATATTTAAGCATCAATTGTAAGCGCTCAGTAAATCCGAATATGATTATTTTAACAACAGATTGTGTATGAAATTAAGTTGTATAAATAGTATGAAATCGTGAGCGTCAGAGGCTCACCTCAGAACGCTCAACTCAGGGGGAAGGTGTGAAATGCTCAATTTCTCGCATTTCTATTTTCAATGAGAATGATTATAGATACTAAAAGAATATTATATATAAACAATAGAATGGCGACCTCACTGAGTATAGCGGGAGAGAGAGAGCATCGACGACATTGAGGAAGAATAGACACTGAATAGCTCCGAGCCGAGAAGATCACAAGAATAAAAATACAAGCCAACTCGGGAAAGCACATTATACATTCCAAATACTCTAAAAGATAGGAAGCGGGAGACGATAAGAACAGGAGAGACGAAATGATCATATGCGGAATTAATATTATTAAAATAAAATGTGATATAACAAATATCCAAAACGAAATACAAACAATCATGCGCGAGACAACATTATTATACGAACACGAATTTCGGTAAAATACAATTAAACAAGAGTAAGAATAACTAACACAAATACGTCGTAAGATTATAATGCACGAAAGTTAAACCCAGACTGAGATTTGAGCACATCGAACGTCACTAGAAGCAGTTCGATAACGAATGTAAAAAATATATAAATAAACATCATATCCACAACGAGGAATATCAAGAACAATTTAGGAAATGTAGACGCTAGAAACGCAATGCTCCATCTATTATCGACAGGCCGCCTTACCTACACATCGCGGGGCCCAAGCCAACAACGGTCCCTCTTTCGATACCTATTACAAGAGAAGCAGCATTACCCACAAATAGTAAAAGTTCATATTTACGGCAAAGTAGGTCACTACTTTGCTGACTACAAGAAGCCCGGAGAAGCCATACGTCGCAAAGAAGATTGATCACCTGTACAAACATAGAGCCGAGCAGAACGGAACTATATTCGGAGGAAGGGATATATGATAAGCTGCAAGAAAAAGCCAGAGACGAAAAATAGTAAGAAGAGGAGTAGGGAGCGATCATAGATTACTTTATGTATGGAAAAGCTAACCCCTCCTAATGGGGATTTTCGTTGAGAATATTCTAGAAAATTCGCGAGCCCGAACTATATAAGGGCCCGGACAAACGGCACGGCCCCCACTCAATCGGACTTAATCTCTCAGTCGGGGTTAATCTCTTTTAGTTGCACTTAGAATCTTGAACGGGACCAGACACCTGCACTATCATGATCTCTGAAGTTCAATCGGGACTTAGTCGCCATCGAAAAGAATTTAGCCGAGTCGGAACTGGGTTCGGGACTTAGCATCGGTGTACATAAAATTATTCGTTTCCAGATTTAGCTTCAGTGCGCGCAAAAATCATTCAGTCCGGGATTCAAGTTCAACAAGATTTATTATTCAAAGAAATTAGAACTTCGCGTCAAATTAACATAAACACTAATAATTTTCATATAGTATAAATTTGAACGGAAACCAGGAAATCGAGCCGCGAGATAAAGTAGTTACGGCATAGCAACGGGCAAAGAAAAGAAAAACGACATCACAAAAGCCTTTCAAACGGGCTTCGGAGTTAATTAAAGTAAAGTCGTCTGAGAACCAATCAGAATCGAATGCATTTACCGACCCAGTGATTCCGATCACCCGCTGAGAGGACGAACAGGTAGCAGGCTAGCAAAGCTGCCGACTCAACAAAAGGTAAGTGTCAATTCAATACACTGCTACTAGCCCGCTAGAAGCTTCTCTCTCTCTCTCTTACACTCTCTCTCTCTCTCTCTCTCTCTCTCTCTCAGAAGAAAAGCTATAGAACTAACGTGTAGATTATGAGGGGGTTTTTAAGTCGAAACATATTCTGAAGGTACGAAATTAAGTTCTTTTTCACTAACAGAAGGTTTCCTGATCAGGCATTTTGCGCTGTTCTTCGGGATCGCGGGAATTTCTAAACACCGAAAGCGCTAGGATTTTCTCATAAAAATTCTCATAGTTCCTTGTGTTCCCCATAATAAACTAACCAATAAAATTGTTGCAACCGACGGCAGCAGCATAGCCGAGGACGTAACAGTACCCAATACAGGCGCTACCAAAGCACAAAATTGGTTGCTGCATTACAATATTTTGATTTATTTAATATTCAAAACTATTAGCTTATTTAAATAACTTATTATTTACCATCAATAAAAGTGATGTATTTTAATTTATAAATTATACATTTTATTTCTTATTAATAAATCCAAAATTCAACGTTTACGTAAAATAAATGAAATATTCATTATAAATTTTTAAATTTGTATACATATATTTTATACTATGCAGTTGGTAAATATAATAAAGAGAACGCTACTAAATTCAAGATCGAGAAGCAGTTTTTATATTAATTTAAAATATATCTGAATTAATAATTTATATAAAAATAATAATAAACCAGCGCTACCAACGGCGATGAAATTGGTTGCTGCTATTTTTATTTCTTTGAATTCTACAGTTTAATTATTACGTAAAACATACTTGTAACCGTATTAAACAAATTAATATGTAAAATTAAATTAATATATGATTGGTATTAACTTTTAGAAATAAATAAAATAATTATTATCGGAATTACTAGAAGATATGTGATATAAAATTAGCTAAAAATTGTCTAATTAAAAAATTTCACGGTAAACCACATTTTTTATATACATTTTCTGATTATCGTTGAAACAGTAATTTAAAAAATTAATTTTATCATCTTGATTTTCTGTTATTATCGAATCTTCTGCTACTAATATTTTTAAATTATTTATTGTCTCTTAATTATTTTTTACTCTAGATAAAGCAATATATTGATGAAGCAATGATTGACCGTGAATAAAAACGACGGTAAATATAATCCTACATTATCAAACGATTGACCTTGAGCTTTATTTATAGTCATTGCAAATCCTAATCTAAATGGAAATTGTCTTCGTACCATGGTAAAGGGAAGTTCTTCGGCTGAAGAACTTAAATAAATTCAGGATATTATAATAATTTTACCTTTAGTGGTGCCAGTAATAATTTCAGCTTTAACAAAGTAGTTCTATTGCACAAACCTTCATCTAAATTTAAATTTGTCAATAAAACTACAATAGCACCATCTTTTATTGTTAATTTATGAAGAGGAAGTCCATTAGGTGTTAATGAATGGATGAATTATATCGGTATTGAATTAAACATATCTTCATTCTTTTCTGTGTTTACCGAATCAATACTTAAATATGTATGACGTTCTCCCTCCAATTTATCTAATATTTTGTCATTAATTTTTAAAACATCAATATTAGTTGGTGCTAATATTACTTTTTGATGTAATGATTTATCATTAACATGAATCTTATTTCCGAAAATTTCATAAATTAAATTTTCTCTTGATAATACATTATTGGGTATTAAAGTTACGTGGTTTTATTTTTCAAATTTAAGTTTGCAATTTTGTTCGCCTATATTCAGTAACCAAGATTTAAACGATTGGTCATTATTTTTAACTCTAATGTTATCAATTAATTTCATAGTTTTGAATTTATTCCACACTGAACTTTTTTTGACACATGATTCAAGAGTTTGAGTTCGACTTCCACGTCGCACAACAGATAATATTTGTCGAAAATCTTCCGATAATACGACTACTATTCCTCCAAATGGTTTTACTAAATTATGTAAATCATTAAATAATCTATCTATAGCATCAATCGCATACTTAGATGCCATGGATACTTCATCCCAAATTAATACTTTTATTGTTTTCATAAATTTTCCATAACTTGAATTAGGACTTATAGTTGATAATTATGATAGATTTAATTGTAATTTAAATGTTGTATGAACTGTTTTACCTCCATGTAACAAATTCGCCGCTATACCAGTCCTAGCTACAGATATAACTGGAATTTGATAATAATTAAGATATGAAATTAGTATATTGTGTAAATAACTTTTTCCTGACCCTCCAGAACTATCCACAAAAATGAATTTTTCATTTTTATCATTAGAATGTATTGCTTCAATAACCCCATTAAAAATATCACGTTGTCTTTTATTGACTGAGTGAATAATATTTGAATCATATGAAGATGCTAATGAAGTAGTTTCAAAATCATTAGAGTAATTATAAATTTGAATAGTTTCATCAATTAAAGGTAAATCATAATTACGTAATGTGGTTCCTTTTACATGTAATAACATACGTAAATAAAATAATTCACGTTTTTTAGGATCAACAAAATGCATGCGGCTCAATATAGGTTTATATATTCGTTTTCGTGAATTCAAAATTTTCAATTTTCAACACATAATGATTGAGAATTTCAATGTATAATAAATATCGTGCCAAAGAATCAATTTTGTTTAA
Source organism: Muscidifurax raptorellus (assembly GCA_020010945.3). Classification (NCBI taxonomy): domain Eukaryota; kingdom Metazoa; phylum Arthropoda; class Insecta; order Hymenoptera; family Pteromalidae; genus Muscidifurax; species Muscidifurax raptorellus. The sequence goes on from JAHUUD020000046.1 coordinate 182,751, forward strand.
TTCAATCCAAACTGTTACTGTCGTATTTACATTACGATCTATTAATTATTTTTTAGATCTTTGCTTAAAATATACAAATTGTTCATTTTCTAAATGAATCGCCAATCGATAAACTATATGGGATTGATCGTATAATTTAAACTCTAATAATCTATACATTACTTCAGGCGGACAAACGTATCTCGTAGCTAAATATTATTCTATTTCATCATAATTTAAAACGTTTGTGATTTCATTTGAATTATCAGATGCAATGCCATTTTGACTCATTATTTAAATTTTACTCTTTTCTGAACCCTACTAAAGCGGAATCAGGACCTTTATATACATATTTAAAAAAATATTTAATTGATTTTTTAGTGCTACATATTTCGACATTAATGTGACAATTAAATGTTAGCAATATGGAATGGATAGTTAGCAAATATACAATGGAGCCTTCTTCGGCGTCTATCTCACTCAATATTCCTAATTTCTTGTGATTCTTTGACTTGTTTCTCGACGTACTGTTGGCTATAGGGCTGTTACTTTTTATTGTGGGTGTGACTGATAATGTCTTTCTCACTGGTGGCAATATGATGTCAGTTACACTTTCGACATCTGACTCGTTTCCTGTATCCTCTTGACCAGATGCTTCTTGTAGCTTTTGTCGTGCTAGTTTTATGAGGGTTTAAACACTTTTTCTTCAGACTTTGTCTACGTCAGTCTCTTTCTCAAACCGTGGATCAGATGTCAAGATCGCTTCACGCACATCATCGGGTACATTGTCATCGTCAGAGAAGTGTGGGATAAATCCAGCTGTGTATTTATTTCAGTTGTTCACTCATTGATATCAGCTTGTTTATCTATTTCGTATTTTCGCATGCTTTCTTCAAAGTTCCTGCTAGTTTCTTCTACTTCTTGTTTTGTTAGGGTGGTTCTAACTGATAAAGTCATGTGTATTGTGATGTTGCTTATAGTTGTTTTCTGACTGTCTTTTGAAGAGGATGTTTCGTTCTCGGGTACTTCTTGGGCTTCACCTTCTGTAGTCTCTGAGTCTGGTTGTCGTAAACCGCGTATTTGGGATCTGGTATGGATGGTTTATCTAAGTCGCTGTCTTCATTAACCGTTGACGACAGCCATGATCTCCTAGATGGGTTGACTGTCATTAAAATGTCCGAATCTATATCAGAAGAACTTCCTGGCATTTCTCGTGGTTTCAGAGAAGTTGTCTCTGTGACTGCTGTCTCGGTTTTTGTTGGTGTCTCTGTTTGTGCAGTCTTCTTTGCACCAATGTGTTTGGACGTCTTGCTTGGTCCTCCTTGCTTGATGTAATGTCCTACTGGACTTTCTACCTGAGCACGTTTTGCTCTTGTCCTCTGCGCTACCACACTTCTTTATTTGTTTTCGCTCCTATGGGTTTACCTCTGCCTTTGGGTACTGTGGTTTTCTCCGATGCTGAGTGTGCTCTATTGCGAAAACTAGTCTTCTGTGATGGTGCTTTGGTTTTGATCCTTGGCTTTTCCTGTCCTTGCTTTGCTTTTTCTCCAGGTATCATCACTTTGATTCTAGGTAAATTTTTGTTTATCTCCTCTTCGGTGGTTTCTGGAGGATTTCTTGAAAGTGCATCGGCATTTTTGTTTAGTTTCCCTGGTTTGTATTTGAAGGTATATTCATAGCCTGTGAATCTAAACATCCATCTCATTAATCTTTGTCCAGGGTCTTTTCTGCTATGCATCCAATTTAATGGTTCATGGTCAGACACTAAAGTGAACTTGCGGCACAGTAAGTATGGTCTAAACTGATGTAGAGCATATAGTACCGCTAAGCACTCTTTTTTAGTAGTGGAGTAATTCCTTTCAGCTTTATTTAAAGCTCTAGGCAAGTATTGGACAGGGTGATCAAATCCATCCTTTTCTTGACTCAGGACTGCTCCGATCGCATAGTCCGATGCATCTGTGGTTAAGGTGAATTCCTTATCTAAGTTCGGGTATTGTAAGATGGGTTCTTTCATTAGGCATTGCTTGAGTTTTTGAAAGCTTTCGTCCAATTGAGGAGTCCATTAGAACTTCACGTTTTTCTTCAGTAGGTCATTCAATGGCTTCGCTTTTTTAGCAAAGTCTTTCATATACTTTCAAAATATCAAAACATTCCTAGTACTTCCCTTATATTCTTGGCCCTCTTGTGTGTGGCTAGTCTAGCTATTGCCGAAACTTTTTCTGGATTAAGTTCAACCATTTTTGCGCTGATTATGTGTCCTAAGAATCCAATTTCTTTTCTAAAGAATTCAATCTTATCGGGTTGCAAGACTAACTTTGCCTCTCTCAACCTTTTCATAAGATTTCGTATTCTTCTTTCATGGTCCTTTAAATTTTTACTGTATACTATGATGTCATCCAGGTATACTAACATTTCAGGCATTCTTGTGTAGTCATAGTGTCCATTTATTGTCGTGAATGCTGTTTTATAACAATCTTCAGGAGCAATCGGTATATGTTGGAAACCACTGGCCAAGTCAAATATCGAAAAGTAGGTTGCTCCTCCCAGTTGATCCATTATATCCGCAATGTTTGGTAACGGGTATGCCTCTCTGATGGTTTTCTTATTTAGTTCTCTAAAATCGATCACCATGCGCCATCTTCGGTTGCCATGACTATCTGGTTTCAGACATCAAAGTCTGGTCCTGTGTCAAAAGGTATTAACTCTTTTGGATCTACTTCTATCATGACATCCTGTTCACATGTGTTTATGGCCATCATTTTGCAGGTATTATTTACATTATTAACCACGCCTTAACCTAGAAATACGTTGTCATTTCTCACATGTATCCTGGGAATGTAGCCTTCCTTCAAGTCACTTTCGATTAGGTTAATTTGAACTACTTGTCTAGTTCTAGCTTTTATCATGTATTTTACTTTGTCCGCAGTAACATTTTCTTGGTTCTCCATGTTTTGTTCCATTGACTTAATATCGTCATCAGTTTTTGCTCCCACTTTTAGTACTTCATTTGCTTGTTTGCATTTATATCCTCTCCTTAGATTCCTAGGATTATGTTCTTCTTTATGTCCTATGAACGGTATGGGATGCATGACATCAACACTTACCATGAGAGCATTCTTATGGTAAGAGATTACAGCTTCTTCCTTTTTTAGGTAATTCCTTCCTAGCATGCCATCTTGTTTTATGGGAAAATCGTCCTGTATTATTTAAAATTTTACTGAGGTTCCTCTTATATCCAGGTACACTGATCCTGCTGTCCACACTGTCTCATCGGTGATGCCTCCTAATTCTCAGGCATCTTCAATGCTTATTGGTAAATCATCGTGCAAAGCTCCGATTTTTATTAGGTTTACGGTTGCACCATTATCTATCATGAAATCTAAGTAAGGTCGCTCTGTTCCTTCGGGTCTCCTTATTCTTACAGCTGTTGCCTCTGCATCTTCCCAATTATATTTTTCAGGTCCCTTACAGTTCGTGGAACACATCCTTGCGACCTCTCGGGCCTGGCTAGTATCGCCATCACTGGGGATTTTGCTTGATTTTCGTGCAGGCTCCTTTGACTCGAATCTCGATTCTGGTTATACTCCTGCATTTGCTTTCGATAACTTGCTAGGTCCATATTCCTTGGTGTCTGCTGATCGCTTTGTCTCGAATAATTCTGGTTTTGGCTCGTCATCTTGGGTTCGTGACGAACCTGTTGGTAGTTTAAATTATCCCTATTATTTTGATTGTCGTATCTGGGATCTTCACTGCGCCAGCTACTGTTATTCCGTCTGTCGGGTCGATTCTGTGTATTTTCATACTTTTCTGTCTGAGGATTGAATATTCGTTGACTTGCTCTGTAGGTTTGATAATTCCTCTCGCGCCAACTGTATCCCTCTTGTCGACTGTCGTTGTGGTTCTGATTTTGACGAAATCCATTTCCATAATTTGTATTGTTATAACGATTTACATAATTTGGATTTCTGTAATTATTCTCCTGGTAATGGTTTTGTTGATAACCATTTGTTTGGCGGGGGTTGCCGGAATATCCATCACGTGATAGATTTTGCGATCGATCTTGCACATAGGCAATGTATTCAGGTTCTTCATATTCATAACGTTCCTCCATATAACCTATGTAGTGAGGTTCTCTGTGCTGACTATTCCTGTATTGATCTTCGTCATCGTATCTTCTATCATTTCTATAATTTATTCCAGTTCGTGGTTCACTATATAGTATGGGGTTGTTGTAGCCATGATTCCTACCACGGTATGGTCTGGAGTCTGGAATTATTTTGGCTTCCATTCTCGTCTCTAGACGTACAGCTTCTTCGTAGGCTTCACGCAGAGTTGCCGGTTTGCTGTAGTCCACTCTTTCTGCTAAATTGGCAGGTAGACCTTTTATGAATATGACTACTGCGAGCGATTTCAATGGGTTCATCATCTCTTTCTTATAACTGTTGCCCTTTTCTTTTTGGAGTGCTGTTTTTGCACTGCCAAGCAAGACGTTGATTTCATCATAGAAATTACCGACGGTGTCATGTTCTCTCATTTGAACATTTTTAATTTTGTTATTGAAACAACTGAAGTTTCTCCATGGTCCGAATCTCTGTTTCAGATGTGTTATGAGTTCTACCACTGTGGTAATTTGTTTATTAATTAAACTCTTCTTCGCTGGTCTGGTGATTTTGTGCAAGGCAGTCTGTAAAAACTGTGGTTGTATATCCTCACTCACTAAAGACGCTGCATTTCTTAAATCCTGTATGTATTCTCTAAGACTTCTCTTGCCATCAAAAGTTGGAATACCGCTTATGCAGTTCATGAGCGCGAAGGTATTTGCCATGCTATTCATTAGCATGAAATTGAAATCAGATGAAGTTGCATTTGTTGCTCTGGCAACTCTGGCATTTGTTTCGTCGCCGAGATTCATTTTGAATGCTCTTCTTGTATTTTTATATAAAAATTCTAAATGAGCAAAATCTGATCTCCCTCACCCTTTTCTTCTTTCAAAAGGAAATAATGTATAATGTGTCTAGATGTTGGGATTGTTCATTCAATCGGATTATGGGTCACTAAAGTGTTGGTGCAAGGTCACCAGGAAATACCTCAAACTGGTTCAGGGGCGACTAAATGTATGTTTAGTGTCAAAAGAAATTAATTGGCTTTGTGTTTATTCGTTTCCTTTAAAGCAAACTCCAAAAGTTCATAAAATTGTTTTGCTTACTTCAGATTGAAAATTTAAATTATCCTCAGAAACTTTACTATTATTGGCGTTTATACTATTGTCTTCCCGGTAATAATTGTGCAATTGATCATATATTTCTTCGAATATTTTCTCTAATGCCTTCTTTTCGAATAGTAATTTCTGCAAGAAATACTTTTTTCCTGATCTCTTTTGGTTAAACAATTTTTCTTTGCCTGAGTAATTTTCTTCCTTCATGGGTTGTGATCTTATTGGATACAATGATCGCTGTTGAGCTGGTCCAAGGAAAGCCACTACTCAGCTGACTCAGGATACACAAGAGTGGTCGCTGCTAAGCAGACCGAAGGATCAGGTTGCTATTGAGCAAACCTTAGGATATAGAATGACCGCTATTGAGGAGATCCAGGAAAAAGCCGCCAATAAGCTGACTTATGAGGTATAGAATGCATAGTCACTTTTGTAAGTAACCTAAAGGAAAGGTAGAAGATTCATTAGCCAATAAAAAATTTCTCAGAAACAAGAATAAAATATTTGTTTCAACTTTGCTTTGATAAATGTTCAATAAAAGAAATTTATTCTTTCAATTTCTTACTCTTTGAAATAATTTAACCCAATGAAAATAATGAAAAGAATTAATTTATTGTTTAAACTTCAAAGTAGTTATTGATCCAGAAATATTTAATCATTATTGGATTTTTATACAAATATAAAAATCCAATAATGTTATTCTATTTTGTTAAAACCGATCAAATAGAATTTTATTCTTAATGTTAATTCCCCCGAGAAAATTTTATTATTCCGGAAAATAATTGTTTATTTATAATTATTGGTCTTTTTATAATTTACTTATAATATTCAATTAATTTTTTTGTTATTAAACTTTATCTAAATGTCAAACCGCTTGAATTACAATTTGAATCTCGCGCGCGCTCGCTGTTCTTCAAAATGGCCGCTGTAGAGGTGCTAAGTAACTAAGCCTACACCAATATAGTATCCCTACTGTCGCGTCTAGTTTCAGCCTCCTGCAATGGTGTTTGCTCTGAATAAACATGAGACGTTGACAGCTGTATACGCCCTGTGTTGAATCTCCCGTATGTCGCGTCGCGTATTTTTTTCTTGAAAGTATTTCGTGCGAAACACGTTATTCGTTGTTGAAACCCATAATCCGCGGATTCGCGAGTGTCTTCTCTATCCGTGTGTGTGTGTGTGTTTCAGTTTGTTTGACTAATTAGGACCAAAGCTATGAGTGAAAGTGTTTACTGACCCGAGCTGTAGTATCTCAAGCAGTGCAACCTGTTGCTGCTTGTTAGATGAGTATTCCATTTTGTTATAATTTATTTGTATTTTGCCAATTTAGCACAAGAACAAGTTGCTTGGTGTAAATTGTATGTTTTTATTACAGGTGGTAGTAATTTTTATATGCCAGGCGAATGTATCCGGCGACTTCCTTTTGTTCGCAAAATGCTTATTAACATATGTATATATAGGTTCAGAGGGTCAAGCACTTTCTCCGGGTTCTATCACCTCTATCGAGCACCTGCGTCAGCTACGCCCTGGTTTGACTGTGGCAGAAAGATACCAATTCAGCTTATCCTTGCTGGTCGACCAGATTTTGGTGAGTTTTGCTGAGTGCATACAAATTCTACATATTCACACCTTATGCATGTGAAAATGTTGTAATACATTTACTTTGATTGGGCCCTTCCCTTTTAATTGTATTCCAATGCTATTCGCACATGTTTTAAATTTTTGAATTTCACTTAGATTATCACTGCTATTACAGAATAATTTTTTGCTATATTCATTCTTCGACCTTCTTATTTTTGAACCAAATAATATTTAGAATGATTTAGACGTTTTTTGTGTATCAAGACATTTTAAACTCTCATTTTTCTTTAGAACGATGTTTATTATAATTTTACTGGACCATGCAGCAAAAAAAAACTAATATAATGACCAATTATCTAATTTCAAATGATTAAAACAATTTAAACTCTCTTTGTGTGTTCCAGATATTCAATCCTGTGTCTTTGGGTCAAAAGCGTCGTTGTGACGTCACCGCACGACGCCACGCTATGCTTTTTGCGCGTCTGCTGTTGCCGATAGCACGCGGCCAGGTAATACGATCTTTTTCTAATTCTTTTGTATTTCTCGTTACTTTGAATATTTATTAGCTTTCTTCGCGTTCTTATTATTTATTTATTCGCGCACCTCTTTTTTTTATTATGTTATTGTTAATTTTATTTAATTTTTAATATATATATTTTCCTATTTTTCTAGATAACTACAACTTTTACAGTCGTGCAACAAGAGAGTGAAATCAGATGGCAGCTATGCGCGAGATCTCAGTGGGGCCTCCAATTTTTGTTAGGTAATTGTGATTCACCCAACAATGTTTATCTGAATTCTGCGTGAGTTGATCTCGCGCACGCAACTATACAGGTACGGGAGAGATTCCACTCATCGAATCCCTCCTGGCTGTCAACTTTATTTCTCTCTCTCTGAATCAAAACACGGACTCATATGTAATCAAATTTCTCACCTCGTATTCTTGTATCCTTTATCAAGTTTTTACTCCTTTCTTTATTTCCTTGGTCCGGGGGAGGTTTCTCTTTAGGTTGATTTAACACGAGAATAAATGGAACTATGGCTTTGGAACAATCTTTTATTTTTATTTAGTCCAGCCTTATGAACAATTATAATTTGTATATATATATATATCCGACAGAAGGAAAACAAATTCAGACCGCGAATCAGTCCAGTAAAATAACCAAATTCACAAAAGAAATGGAAAAAGAAAAAGGTATAACAACAAAATTGAATAAAATTAAATTGGAAAAAAATTTTGAAAAATGTTAGTCTGCTCGGCAGCTTGGCTCGAGTCGGAGTGCTGTGAGGTAGCGTGGCTTGGGGACGCTCGGAAGTGTTTCCGAACCTCCCACGCTTTCTTAAGTTTTTCCTCCCCTTAACTACATCACTGCTTCGGCACTTGTTGCACTCATTAGATCTTACGGGGCCTAGCAACTGCTCAAGCCCCCAAACTGCAGCGTAGCTTTGCACGCGCGGTCTCGAGCAGCGGAGCGGAAATGGTCAAGGTCAGCGAGATTCTTGGCTACCTGATACTTTTGTGCCCATGAGTCTCGCTGTACCTTTTATATATAAAACTTTCCCAATTTTATATTCGAAATAATATATATTCTTCGAATATAATAACAGGAAAGTTGTCACATTAAAAAATTTTAATAAAAGAGGAACCACAGTAAAATTTTAAATAATACAGGACGATTTTCCCATAAAACAAGATGGCATGCTAGGAAGGAATTACCTAAAAAAGGAAGAAGCTGTAATCTCTTACCATAAGAATGCTCTCATGGTAAGTGTTGATGTCATGCATCCCATACCGTTCATAGGACATAAAGAAGAACATAATCCTAGGAATCTAAGGAGAGGATATAAATGCAAACAAGCAAATGAAGTACTAAAAGTGGGAGCAAAAACTGATGACGATATTAAGTCAATGGAACAAAACATGGAGAACCAAGAAAATGTTACTACGGACAAAGTTAAATACATGATAAAAGCTAGAACTAGACAAGTAGTTCAAATTAACCTAATCGAAAGTGACTTGAAGGAAGGCTATATTCCCAGGATACATGTGAGAAATGACAACGTATTTCTAGGTCAAGGCGTGGTTAATAATGTAAACAATACCTGCAAAATGATGGCCACAAACACAAGTGAACAGGATGTCATGATAGAAGTAGATCCAAAAGAGTTAATACCTTTCGACACTGGACCAGACTTTCTAGAAGAAACAGACAGTGATTTTGATGGAGATGCAATTGTTGATCAAATCAAAAGATTAGAACGAGTGGAAGCATCAATCAGATGAAACCATTTGAATAGAAAAGAATTAGAAATTGTGGACCATATTATTGAAGACTATCTGGATCGATTCCTATTGCCAGGAGACAGGCTTCCGTGCACCGACATGATCGAGCATCATATTCATTTAGAAAATAATGTACTTATAAACACTAAGCAATACAGGCATCCTCCACAACACAAACAAGTTGTAAGAGAAAGCGTAGCCAAAAAGCTCAAACACAAAATTATAAGAGAATCCAATTCTCTCTGTAATTCACCCATCTGCATAGTACCCAAGAAACCAGATAGTCATGGCAACCGAAGATGGCGCATGGTGATCGATTTTAGAGAACTAAATAAGAAAACCATCAGAGATGCATACCCGTTACCAAACATTGCGGATATAATGGATCAACTGGGAGGAGCAACCTACTTTTCGATATTTGACTTGGCCAGTGGTTTCCAACATATACCGATTGCTACTGAAGATTGTTATAAAACAGCATTCACGACAATAAATGGACACTATGACTACACAAGAATGCCTGAAGGATTGAAGAACACTACAGCGACCTTCCAACGCTTCATGGAAAAGGTTCTCAGAGGACTACAGAATATTGAAATGTTAGTATACCTGGATGACATCATAGTATACAGTAAAAATTTAAAGGACTATGAAAGAAGAATACGAAATCTTATGAAAAGGTTGAGAGAGGCAAATTAGTCTTGCAACCCGATAATATTGAATTCTTTAGAAAAGAAGTTGGATTCTTAGGACACATAATTAGAGCAAAAGGAGTTGAATCTAATCCAGAAAAAGTTTCGGCAATAGCCAGACTAGCTACACCCAAGAGTGCCAAGAATATAAGTTAAGTACTAGGAATGTTTGGATATTATCGAAAGTATATCAAAGACTTTGCTAAAATGAAAAAGAGTGCTTAGCGGTACTATATGCTCTACATCAGTTTAGACCATACTTACTGTGCCGCAAGTTCACTTTAGTGTCTGACCATGAACCATTAAATTGGATGCATAGCAGAAAAGACCCTGGACAAAGATTAATGAGATGGATGTTTAGATTCACAGGCTATGAATACACCTTCAAATACAAACCAGGGAAACTAAACAAAAATGCCGATGCACTTTCAAGAAATCCTCCAGAAACCACCGAAGAGGAGATAAACAAAAATTTACCTAGAATCAAAGTGATGATAATTGGAGAAAAAGCAAAGCAAGGACAGGAAAAGCCAAGGACCAAAACCAAAGCACCATCACAGAAGACTAGTTTTCGCAATAGAGCACACTTAGCATCGGAGAAAACCATCGGAGTACCCAGAGGCAGAGGTAAACCCATAGGAGCGAAAACAAATAAAGAAGTGTGGTAGCGCAGAGGACAAGAGCAAAACGTGCTCAGGTAGAAAGTCCAGTAGGACATTACATCAAGCAAGGAGGACCAAGCAAGACGTCCAAACACATTGGTGCAAAGAAGACTGCACAAACAGAGACACCAACAAAAACCGAGACAGCAGTCACAGAGACAACTTCTCTGAAACCACGAGAAATGCCAGGAAGTTCTTCTGATATAGATTCGGACATTTTAATGACAGTCAACCCATCTAGGAGATCATGGCTGTCGTCAACGGTTAATGAAGACAGCGACTTAGATAAACCATCCATACCAGATCCCAAATACGCGGTTTACGACAACCAGACTCAGAGACTACAGAAGGTGAAGCCCAAGAAGTACCCGAGAACGAAACATCCTCTTCAAAAGACAGTCAGAAAAAAACTATAAGCAACATCGCAATACACATGACTTTATCAGTTAGAACCACCCTAACAAAACAAGAAGTAGAAGAAACTAGCAGGAACTTTGAAGAAAGCATGCGAAAATACGAAATAGATAAACAAGCTGATATCAATGAGTGAACAACTGAAATAAATACATAACTGGATTTATCCCACACTTCTCTGACGATGACAATGTTCCCGATGATGTGCGTGAAGCGATCTTGACATCTGATCCACGGTTTGAGAAAGAGACTGACGTAGACAAAGTCTGGAGAAAAAGATGATAAACATCACATAGATCATGTGCGGGACACACCGTGCCAACTTGAGCGAGGGACAAATAAACATAAGCACATGTATATACATAAAAAAAGGGGAAAACGCATAAACTACCAAGAGAAAAAACATATAGATCTTGTATAGGGTATGACGACACACCCCGCAAACTAAACAAACGATTGGTTGAACCATCACGCTTACGTGTCATAAAAAAAATAAACTCGCTCCATATCTACAAAACTAGAATGCACCATAACAAATCATCCCTTTAACATGCTCGCCCTTGTTCTTGATTTGAGGCTTTAAATTTTCTTTTCATTCAGTGATATATTCACATCATTGAACCTTACTCATTATGGACCACCAACTGGACCATACCACCCGCAGAACCCGCGAAGTTTGTTGGGAACGACAAACGTTTTCAAGGGGGGGAGGATGTTATGTGACAACTTTCCTGTAATTCTATTCGAAGAATATATATTATTTCGAATATAAAATATTTTTCGAATAAAAGATATTTAGAATTTCGAATAAAAAATATAATTTCGAATAAAAGAACGAGCATATAATTTACTAGTCTATTCAATAGATAGTTATTAGAGAAAACAGGACTTGAGGTAACGACAGTGTGGTAAAATAATGGTACACAGTTATTAATTATTTTAGGGTATATAACAAAGTATGCGTTTATTTATTTGAATGTGAAATAATAACTAAATGCAATATTTAGAGGATCTTACTTTCGTCTACATAAAGTCAATGATCTTAAAGTTATTGGCAACACACAGAACATAAAGAAAAGAGAAGCAGTAAGCCGTTCACCAGATATTTGTTGTTCAAAGGATTTCGAAATAACACTCGCGGTGACTTTATAAGTGAATTGCGAAGGCCGTCGCGCAGTGTATCTCGTGTATGTAGCTCGAGCCCGTGAGAAAAGACCTCTACGCATGTGCTGAGGTCATACTCCGCAGGCGAGTCGCTATCAACACGGCACTGTTTATACGAACACTCACGACCACGTATTAAGTAATTCAAGAATAAAATTAATTGCGAACACTAGTCTGATAAATGGTTTAAATGTTAAAGTGTAGCGAGAAAGAGTTTAATACTTGAACTCGTGTTCAAGTAACGCGTTGCGCTCTAGAAAAACTACTCTAGTCGGGCGTAGTCAAACTGAGTGGACAGTTTCGGAGATAATACTCTTCACCGTACTTTTACTTTCCGTCGAAAGCGTTTATCAGTTAGCGAGCTGTAATCACACGTGTGATTACGAGGGTTTGGACTGAAAGTCTTAATCCCCTCTGCTCTAATATAAAAGTTAGCTAACACTAAACGCGCACTGTTTCACTTTCAAGTACTTACATTCCTTGAAACTGAGTTTCCTCAGAGGTGCTAACCAGGAGTTGTCTCAACTGGAGACACCGGACGGTGGATGATTCTGTATCTTCAATGAGTGTTGCGTCTGCTCACTTAGCTTGGTAGATCAAGAATGCCTGCCCAGCTCCACGCTCTGCACGGCGATCCCCTGGAACACTCGATGCGCTCGTAAACAGCGTATTCTTAAAAGTAAACCGCGCGAGGATTCAAAAATTACTCTAACAACGCGGACTTGGTGAACTGAAATCTGCCGTCGCAATATATATATATTTATAAATATATATAAATTATAATTGTCCATAAGGCTGGACTAAATAAATATAAAAGATTGTTCCAAAGCCATAGTTCCATTTATTCTCGTGTTAAATCAACCTAAAGAGAAAACTCCCCCGGACTAAGGAAATAAAGAAAAGAGTAAATACTTGATAAAGGATACAAGAATACGAGGTGAGGAATTTGATTACATATGAGTCCGTGTTTTGATTCAGAGAGAGAGAAATAAAGTTGACAGCCAGGAGGGATTCGATGAGTGGAATCTCTCCCGTACCTGTATAGTTGCGTGCGCGAGATCAACTCACGCAGAATTCAGATAAACATTGTTGGGTGACTCACAATCACCTAATATTTTTAAAATTGGAAAATGATTATTCTGTAAAAAACCTTATATTCTGTGGAAATTATTTTGTATAAATTAAATTTTTTAATATAATTGTGATCTCTGCCGATTAGTATATAGTGTCATGTCATTGACAATGTTTTTTAAACTTAAATTTTTGTATTTGAGTTTTTAAAGTTAGCAAAAAATCGTACGTACGTACAAACATACATGTTTCATAATATTTTTTATAAATTTATTTATGCTGCCCTATCAGCCGGCGAAAAATCCCGCCTCATCTAACAGTGCCGGATGGTGACCGGATAGCGGCATGTTGAGTCAGGGGGGACCCTGCTAAGGCCACAGGGGCGGGGTTGGTCCCTCCACAGTTGGCGAATACCATGGGCGGCGGACGACTCGAAAGACGAAGGTGGAGTCTTAGTCCACGTACACATCCATATCCGCTTATTTAACACGCATGACAAATGGAAATAAATAGTGGGAACGTTGCAAATGTACTAGCAACAACAGAGCACCCTAGCTCAGAGGTAGACCGTACAGGCGGACAAGAGGTCAGCCGAGCAGCTGTCGATAAGACGGCTAATACCAGCGTTGAGTCGAGGGTAGGTGACGAAGAGTCTGCGGGGCTGGCCCCAGCGGACAATACGGGGAGCAGCCTGCAGCTGAACAGGGAAAAGGATAGGCATGCTAACAGGAAGCGGCTCTCGGGAGCGGAGCAAAGGATAAGGAGCCAATTGAGGGAAACCGGGGAGATCCTCCACTAGGGACTCCCTCGGGGGCCAGCAAAAGGCAACTTTCCGAAAGCTCTACCCTGACAGTTGTTAAGAAAGTATCTGCAGATCCACCTAGGAGTTACAGCAAGGCAGTGGCAACGGACCTAAAGGTGGCCGTTGTCCCGGTAACGTACCCGGAAGTGCGCCTCAGTCAGGAGCAAGGCCAGGATGTCCTTAGGGGTAATTCTACCAGATGGACGTGTGGAGAGGGCGCCCAGCTCAAAGCCATTGAAATGCAGACCTTTAGAGGCTGATTAGTACTCTGATCTGTGTCCCGGGGGTGCACACCGCCGAGCTGATAGAGACTGAGGAGGCAGAACGCCACACTGAAAACAGACTCCTGGGTGGTCACCGAAACCAAAAAGGTGACGGTGGGCCCAGAGAGTAACAGGAAGGAGACTGTGCTCAGAATACTCCTGGAGGAGTCGGAACTTAAGGCGCTGAAGGCCCTCGGCTTCCGACCTTTCTGTGAGGGCGGAAGATCGCATGTGGTCCCCTTTAAAGAAAAGGATTCAGGAGAGAAGGGACCCAAGGAATCAGTAGAGATGGAAGTGGACGCTGATTCCAGGGTCAACAAAGAGGAGTTAAGAGAAAGGGCCGACAAAGATGCATCATCTCGGGAGGCATAACGGTGTTAATATCGCTAACGGAACTGGCTCTATACCAGACACCATGATCGATTTCACGCAGATCAACTTGCACCATAGTAACAGCACTTCTGCAATTTTAGCAAGGCGCTGTCAGTGTAAAGAAGAAGGATATAAAAAGCTTACCTGAACTAATAAAATCTGTATAAAAGTGTTCACCTCTCTTCACGTATTTAAAAAAGAGTTAATCTTTTGTAATAATGAGCACACCGGAGTACTCTAGTGAAACTGTTAAATTATTGCGAAAATCTTTAGAACATTCAAATCTAGATGCAAGTGTTAGTGACGTGCAAAGCTGTTTTCAATTGTGTGAAGAAGCCATTGAAACATTATAGAAAATAGAGCTGAGGCACTGATCGCCAGACCTGACATTCATAGTCGATCAGTGATTGATGAGGATCTTGTAGCAATCCAACTTACACGAACTGAGATCGTCATAAAAAAATGAATCTATCTTGATTTGTGTGTTCTTGACACAGCTACTGCAAAAGAAAGTATAATGGGAATGGAACGAACCGCAACAACAAGCCTTCGAGCATCTCAAACAAGATTTAGTCCAGGCGCTGCTTTTAGCCTGCCCGGACTTTACAAAAATGTTCACCGTACAGACTGACGCTAGCAATCAAGGGCTGGGCGCCGTACTAACCCAGGAAACGGACGGGAAAGAAGGCGTCGTGGCGTACGCCAGCCGCTCATTGAATAAAGCCGAGAAAAATTATTCAGCAACAGAAAAGGAATGTCTAGCCATCAAATGGGGGATTTGGAAATTCAGGGACTACCTAGAAGGCTAGAGAAGATCGATAACCCCTCTGGACGGTTAGACAGGTGGGCAATCGAAATGTCACAGTGGGATTATGAGGTCAAGTATCGCAAAGGAACCGAGAACACCGTCGCCGATGCGCTATCTAGACAACCACTACACGTGTGCAAAATAGATACCAAAACCAAATGCACCTGGTACAGCAGAAAGCTGAAAGAAGTCCAAGAAAACCCAGGAGCAAATCCAGAATATACAGTAAGGGAGGCATTCTATACCGACATATCCTCCATACACTTGACTTCAACGATAACGATACAGCGGACGACTGGAAGGTCTGCGTGCCGACAGACCAGAGAGCCGCCGTTTTAAAAGAAGCACACGACGACACTACCGCAGGACATCTCGGAGTTGCAAAAACACTCCAAAGATTAGCCAGGCACTACTATTGGCCGAAGATCTTGTAGGTGGCCGCATGTTACGTCAGAAACTGCCAGAAGTGCCAGGCCCATGAGGCGCAGCAACAAGCCAAATCGAGCCAGATGCATGCCACCAGCGTAGAGCAGCCATGGGAAATGGTGTCAATTGATCTCGTGGGACCTCAACCACGCTCAACAAAAGGAAACATCTGGCTGTTAGTAATGCAAGATCGATTCGCCAAGTGGATCGAACTAGCAGCGCTGCGAAAAGCTGACGGAAAAGCCATGAGCCGCCTAGTCAAGGAGAAAATCTTCCTGAGGTACGGCTGCCCCCATACCATTGTAAGTGACAATTGTCGACAATTCGTTAGGAAGGAATTTGAAACTTTCCTTAAGGAAAGCGGGGTAGAGCACCGCAGAACCCCACCATACAGCCCTCAGTGCAATCCTATCGAACGCACCAACAGGGTTGTAAAAACCATGATAGCACAGTGCGTAGGCAAACATCACAAAAGGTGGGACGAAAATCTCCACGAATTTGAATTTGCCTACAACACCGCAAGTAGTACTGCCACAGGGTACACCCCAGCATGCCTGAACACCCGAAGAGAATTCCGAGTACCAGGAAGTTTGCACGAAAAAGCTAAAAACCAGCCCGTATCGACGCTAGCCACACGTTTACAGAACATCAAAGACGCCATCGAGTTCGCCAAAACACAAATAGCTCAGCCGTTCGGGAAACAGCAGAAACATTACAACCTACGCCGATGGGATTGGAAACCAGAAATTGACGATAAAGTAGCCAGAAAGGTCATAACATAGTCGCACAAGAAGAATGACTGCAACGCAAAGCTCGCGCCGAAATACACTGGCCTTCTAGTGGTAAAACGGAAAATTTCTCCGTCCATGGCCGACCATTCTACGCCATCGTCGACACCGGAAGGAGAGTCTCCAGCATTAATCAACGAGCAGCAAATTTTGGCATAAACCGGGGGTCACCGATAATAGCCGGAGAGGCTGATCTCCAAATACGTTTCGACAGCAACGAAGCTACCAAAACCACCAGCACTATCGAAATGACAATATCAATAAAGGACGTCAAGGTCACCTACCCATGGGCAGTCATCAGGGATCAGCCTCACGACTACACAATAGGCATGAACATCCTTGCCGCCTTCCGGTTCCGCCTCTTCATCGGGCTAGAAGACGAGGAAACAAGAAAACGGAGAAACAAGAAAAGGAAGCAAAACTCCCGAAGACGCCGATGGAGGACAACAGACGAAGGACTAGGGGACAGCACCGACGAAGGTAGAGCAAACCTAATAAATCCGTAAGAAAATCCGTTGGCAACCGAACTAAATTGTAAGGGCTCCATAAGTTCTGTTGTATTATATTCGCGCCGTGAAACTTTCTTTTATTACGATCTTTAGTTTCGCGCTCCGAAATAAGGGGGGAGTGTAAGGAGACGTCAGTTTCGTGCAGAACACACGCAAAGCAGTCACACACATGAGCGAGCGAAGGGCGAACCCGCACGAAAACAAAGCGAGCACAAGCCGAATGCTCACGTATACCAACACGTGCTCGAGCACCGTGAATACAGCCGCGGATAAAACCGACGACGAGAGCAAATCGCCGCACGCATACTAACGTAGGGAACACATAAAGCGCTACGCGGATACACATACACTACACTTCCCACTCACCTCTAGAGGGCATTGGCGCCAACGACTGGGGCTATATAAGCCCAGCCGCGACAGCACAGCAGGCAGTTGAGTTAGAGCTTCCGATCCGAGCGTTGCCGTGAGCACACGACACCGTTGGGAGAGTGCTAATAGAACCATCGACATCTGGCCGTTTCGTGTGCACACGTGACGGCGCAGATATCTGAAATCACCGCACCGCTATCTGTATTACCGCTGTGAGCACACAGGGTAACCCAGAGTCACTAAGTACCTGGAAGAGCGCCTTTGTGAACATACGTGGCGCAACTACAGGTACTAAAGCCACCGCCAACTACCGTCCCACCGTTTCCTCGTCCCTATCGCCGCTGTGAGCACACAGGGTAATAGGAACTAGAAACCGACTGCAGGGACTTGCAGAGTCGTGAGCACGCGTCTCAATCAGATCCTGTGGAATAAAACTCCGCACGCCACTACACACACCTCCACCGTTCTGCCGTTCCACCTGCCGCTATACGCACACAGGGCAAGAGGAGCCGCGAGAGGCAGCCACAGTATCAGGTTGCGTCGTGCGCATATGTCTCAACCAGATGCTGTGGAATAAGGCTCTGCACGCCACTACACACACCTCCACCGTTCCGCCGTTCCACTTGCCGCTGTGCGCACTCAGGGCAAGGGAAACCGCGAGAAGCAGCCACAATATCACATTAAGTCGTGCGCACACGTCTCAATCAGATCCTGTGGAACACAGACAAACACACACACACAGACACCGGTCTGACGTTCCTCCGTTCCGCCTGCCACTGTGTGCACACAGGGTAGAAGGAAGCCGAGAACCGGTACGGTACAAACCCACACCCGTTCCTACTGTCACTGTGCGCATACAGGACAATAGGAACAACCGAACAACCGCACTCGGGAACTCCAGGCCGTGCGTACACGGTTTCGTTGTAACCGATGAAGTAAATCGTAAACCAGCGACACCGTACCGTACCGTACCGTTACCGCTCCGTACCGTATAGAATATAAGAGTAAATTGTAAAGACAAGTCTTTCTAAATAGCGTATTTTTGTTTGGTTACAGGTGGCGAATGACAGCACGCCATATTAATAATTAAATATATAAATCACTTAAACCAAATCAGAACGTAGTTATTTTTAACCTACTTCTCTCTCCGAATCCTGGTCCTGACTGACAATATCCGGCGCGAGGGAAACGCAACCGTTACAAACATATTGATTCAGGATCAGAATACAATTAAAAAAGCAAAAGATGTTAAGTCACGTGTAGTAAAGAATATAATTTCCTTCGATGATTATCGAGAATGTCAAGATCAAGATGTTGTTCATACTGAGAAGCAGAAAAAAGTGGCTCATCTCAACATGTACAGACACGCTTCCTTGGGGACACTGAAAGATTCTAGAAGATGAACAGTTACAATAAGTATAGAAGATTTGGAAGGAGCGGGGGTAGTGGATGAGGTAGGGAGACGCTTACAAAAGGAGCGAGAGCCAAGATCCAAGCACATTCACTCGCTGGTCGAGTTAAAAGACGCAGAGCATCAAAAGAAGAGAGCAAGAGGTTAAATTCTTAAAAGCTTTCATAAACTCACCAAGAAAAGAATCGCTCTCTCTTTCTCTCTCTCTCTCTCTCTCTCTCTCTCTCTCTCTCTCTCTCTTTCTCTCTCTCTCTCTCTCTCTCTCTCTCTCTCTCTCTCTCTCTCTCTCTCTCTCTCTCTCTTATAGTATGGATCTCTCTACGATTAACCTATATCGTCCCCGAAATTAGACCAGTCAACGCGCGATTTGGGACAAGATATATTGCAACACTCAACGAAGAATTTCAAGTATTTCTACCAAATCGGACAATAAAAGCCCTAGAGAAGAATGATTCTTTAGTATTTGAAATAGCTAAAAAAGCTAATAAATACGCCTTAGATTTAATCTATCATGGAGGTCATGAGTTCGAATTTTGTAATATTTAATGTAAATAAATGTAAATAATTTTAATTTATGTTTATGTGTTTAATGATAGAAAGTAAAAAAAAATAGATAATAGAGAAAGGTAACGGAAAGAGAGGAAAGCATTAGTTGGTTGTTTCTCACAGGTGTGGGCGGAGGTCGGGGCTCATACCACTTTCTCTTTATTTCTTATTATAATACATATATTTTGTTTACATATCAGATTTATTTATCCAACTGCTAGTTGAGTATCATCAAAAACTTACCATTTTTACATATATTTGATTACCACGTCTCTTGATAACTTTCTCTACAAGGTATACATCCGGATATTTCACTTTTGAACGTTCTTGTTCATAGAAACCTCCACTCACTGGCTAATCCTTATAATAATTCAAAAAATAAGTGATTGGATTCGTTTTTGATACCTTGATGATTGATACCTTGATCTCTGTCGACCAATTAGCAGTAAATCCTTTTTCAAAAACTTGCTTCATTTTACTCACACGTACTTTATCATTGAGTTTAACTTTAGTCTTCTTGTTCATAAGAATCATTAGAGAATTTGGAGTTTCCACGAAGACTAAACTGTATCCACATTTTATTCTTTAATGTCCGATTAATTTTTTACAAATAGATGTTTTAAGATTACTATACGTGGAGTAAAGATTAATATTATATTGCTTCATAAGACTATCGAACGAAACATTATACAATTCTTTACCTCTATCTGTTTGCAAGTGTTTCGGTATTTGACCTGGACGCAATACAGACTTCATTGCTGCGGTAACATCTTTACTAGTTTTTTGCTTAATCGGTAGAGCCCATGCATACTTTGAATATACATCAATGATTGTAAGCATGTATTTATAATCTTGATTGTCTCGAGCATATAGTATCATTTCGACGAAATCAGCCTGCCAAGTTTCATTGAGTTCTTGTACATCGAATTTGCGATGTGGAAAATTTCAATGAGCAGGCTTGTGCAGCTCTTCAACGACACCTCTTTTATGTTCCATCTATCAATACTCACTATTTGACGTTTGATGACTGAATGTAATTAGATATAGTGAGTATTATATCTTTTATACTCATTATCTCATTATCTATACTTCTAAATGTAGCATCTATTTCACCTCTATGAGCCTCTATAAATTATAGGTTTTTTTATGATGATTTTTTAATGATAAATTATCATCTAAATTGTTTTGATCAGTTCTCAATCTTGATGTGATATCAAGCACTCTATCGATTTCAATTTTAATTATACGATGTAAAGTATCTAGATTAACTGCTTCATTCAGTTGGTTGGGTGGGACTACGTTACAGAATCTTTTATTTTCCATGTCATAATGACCTTCATCCGTGACTTAAAAACCGATGCCTGGAACACCGCAATTGCCCTCACTTCTCTTGAGGTTACATCCGGACATGTCAACGTTCATGATTGAAATGAATATAACTATAGTGTGAAGCATAATATATATACCCAGCCTCATGAAGCTCGTGGACGATTAAATGAATCTCGTCGATGTGACTATGATTTTCAGCTGACCTCTCAGCAATCTATAGCCGTAGTCTATCAACAAGTTCGTTAGGATCATCCCAATAAACATAATCCATTCTTGTGTCACGTCTCGCAATTGTATAAAGACGTAGTTGTTTACTTCTTCGTAACAGAGCGCCTTTTATAGACGTAGATTTTCGCTTATTTTTCGAATCGTTTGCCGTCATTGTTATGAAAAGAGGAGAAATAAATTCATTGTATTTCTTACTATTATGCGCGCGAATAGATTCATTGGGCTTAAATTGCTTTTTGTGTGCATTAGGCGTTTCAAGAATCTCTCGATAATTCTGCAAATCATTCCTAGTAATTAACAGTTTATTAGGATACTTAAATATGAGGAAGTCTATCTTGTCTATCATTAATAAATCATGCTTACTATCCATCTAGCATATCAAGTACAAATCTTTAAACTGAGCATATATCATATCAAAATTGACATGCTCGTCATACAGATATCTCAAATTAACGTCATCTTGACGAAAGACAACTAGCAGATTGACATTATCTCTCACAAGATATTTGGGTACATGAGCATACGACTGAGAGAGATAAAAGCAGTCAACATTCTTATGTCTTCCTATGCAGAAATATACTCTGATATGATTCTGCTTTTCATTGGCCACAACGTCGAATATCATAATGGAATTGGACAGTGCTTTGTCAGGACCTATAACTTCATCATGCTCACTAAAGGGAAAATATTGTATATCCTCGAGAGGTTCTAAAAGATCCTTGAGAAGTCTGTATTTTGACTGATTAAGTGCCTTTGAGTAAACTTATATATTTTCACATCTCAGTCTATTGGGATGTGTTATGAGAGCGAGTAAACTGTTAGTTTTACCGCAGTTCGATGGACCACAAAACACTGCTCGTATGCTGTCAGAAAGCAATTGTCCATGTCGTTTTGTCTCACTTTTTTCCTTTTCGACGATAGTGCGAAGTTTATTATCGGAAGCTTAACAGATTGCTCTTTTAAATTAATGTGATCAATACGAGAGTTCGATTACGACTGAACGTAGTGCTATAAATAGCACGCTTAAATGCAATACTAAGAAACTTGTATAGAATGGTGGTGCGGATAAAAATCTATAAAAACGCTGCGTTCTGCTGGATCAGTTTGTATCGAGCTGGAGTATGCAGTAGACGTGCAAGATTACTACTGTTCAAGGAACCCTTTCCTTGGTGACGTCTTACTGGCAGATATAAGAGAGAAAACATATGGTTGTACCTATACTATCACGGAATACCCTGGAGTTCCGGTGAGCAACCTTACACGGACATAGGTCAGATTCTTCGAGAATCTCAACGAGTACTTGTGATGGGCTCACTTAAGAAGTGATGATCTTGACATATATTCCCAACTCAGTGTTCGAGTCAGTCGCAGGAAATATTCATCCTTATAGTGCCTTATGCAGTGTGTTCGTGCAAGATGTTTAACTTGTAGTGTAGATGCTTATTTTATTATGTAGAAACAGGCTAGTGTAACAATTTTTGCTTGTCTGTCTTTGATAGCTGACCCACATCAAACCCCATGGCTCCGGGAGCAAAATTTATACATGGGTGTTGATGTGAATATCTAAACTACAGCACTTGAGCTAAAGACAAGTACATATATTGTTTTAACAGCTTGAAACAAATCACCATGCAAAATTTCAGCACTTTAAGTATGATAGATTTTCATCGAGAGCAAAATGAAATTCTCAATGATTGTAGGATTACTTTTTTCAATTTTTCTTTTTGCTCTCAATTAAAATCTATCATGCTTAGAGTGCTGAAATTTTGCATGGTGATTTGTTTCAAGCTGTTAAAACAATATATGCACTTGTCTTTATCTCAAGTGCTGTAGTTTAGATTTTCATATCAACACCCATGTGTAAATTTTGCCCTCGGAGCCATGGGGTTCGATGTGGGTCAGCTATCAAAGACAGATAAACAAAAATTGTTACGCTAGCCTGTTTCTACATAATACAATACGCATCCACACTACAAGTTAAACATCTTGCACGAATACACTGTATATAAGGCACTATAAGGATGAATATTTCCTGCGACTGACTCGAACACTGAGTTGGGAATATATGTCAAGATCATCACTTTTACACATTATCATTTATAATCTTGAACACACAAATTTTACTTAATGTTTCTCTTCATCCGCCACCCTGTACACTTAGACGCCGCCCCCGGATTTTTTCTACACCTAGAGACTAAAAACTACATGTGATCGAGCATGCAGAAAGACCGATGAGAAAGCAAAATCCATTTGTACATAGCTGTGCGGCCAACTTCACGGTCCTTAAGACTTGTTGCAGCTAACTTAACGGTCCTAACACTGTTTGATTTGATTTGAGCATTTTGTGAATGACACACTCATGTATTAACATGCGAGAGAGAATGCAAGAAATTTGTGGAAAAGCAATCCCCAAATCAGCAGCAATTCACGCGGCTACTTTCACGGTCCTTTCACATTTTGATGCGCGGCTATATTCACGGTCCTTTCACATCACACTGGAAAGTAAACTGATTTGAGCAAATGTCAAACATGAAATCGTTTATTTAATAAAATAACGTTTATTTCGATAATATTTCGATTGAAAATTGTTGTTTAACATATAAATATGCTAATATATGAAAATCCCTTAAATACAACAACGATAAGTATTTTTTTTCTTAAAAGTAAAATTCCAGATGGCAATATAGAAGTAAATAGTGTCACGGTAGCCGAAGTCATCTGCTTCTCAAACTCGCCTTCGTGGCGCTACCGCGCCACTTGATAGTATCCCAGATAACAGCACAACCTGTGTGCGGCTAACTTCACTGTCTTATTACCCACTAGATAAAAAAAAAAGATTATAATAATTTTCATGCAAATACTATAATTGATTTCATTACATGATTAACTGCTTGTGTTATGTGACAACTTTGCGATATTTATATTCGAACAAATATTTCGAATATAAAATCGAGAAAGTTCTACACAGAAAAGGTACAGCGAGACTCAAGGTCACAAAAGTATCAGGTAGCCAAGAATCTCGCTGTCCTAAACAATTTCCCCTGCGCAAGACCGCACGTGCGAAGCCACGCTGCAGTTTTGAATTCTTGAACCATTAACAGGTCCCGTAAGGCCTAATGAGTGCGACGAGTGCAGACGCACTGACGTCAACATGGGGAAGTGGAGTTTGGAGACGCGTGGGATGTCCGGAAACACTTCCGGACCTCCCCTTATACCGTTTTGCGTGCAGGTAACACTGTTTATCTCTACAGTTTTACTACTTACTTCATGTAAATATTCTAATTCTTTTAATGTTAGAATTATATATAAAGCCAGCTAAAATATGCATATAAACACCTGCACATAGGCATTGGCCGCCTTATGTTCCTATATAGATGCATACAATTAAAAAATTCTGATCACCTCGGCGTTAATGGGTTAAGACCCATGGGGTTCTGAAAGACTCTTACACAATGTACAGAAAGTCTACCTTTTTCCAAAGTAAATTTTAATTAGTTTACATTCGTACTTGTATTTTAAAGAAAAGATTCATGTTTTAACAAAAGATTTAATGAAATATAATGATTAACAATTATACAGAGTATACAGGGTGAAAAAAAAATTGAAATTTTCGTATCTACGATTCTAAAGGATTTTATTAGCTGCGCAAAGAACTCAGCGGAGATAAACAAAAGATCTATCAAGTTAATTAAAGCTTTTTACTCCCGTATCTGTGCGACATAAAAACCGATTTGTTTAGGTTTTCGATGTTTTTCTCAAATACTAATCACCAAAATGACTTAAAATTTTTAAAACATGTAGACATTATTATTCTTTGTTATCATGAATTTTTTCAAAACATTAAACTGTTTAACTTAGAAGATATAAATTTAAAAAAAAACATTTTTTGTCATAACAATTGAACGAAACGGTCAATTTAGAAAATCTTGCGGGAAAAAGTAGGAAATTTTATACCCTTTCAAAAACACTATTGCTAAATTTTTTGTATAAAAAAACGAGAAAAAAATTTTCAAAAATCAAAATAGCCAAATATGGCCACAATTGTCAAAATCAAAAAATTTGTTTTTCTCGAATTCAGAATCAAAAAACACATATGCATGTCAGATTTTATTATTATAGACCACGTAGTTCCAGAAATACGACGGTATACATACATACACACACACAGCAATCCGTACGGACATTTTCTAAAAACACATGATTCGAACTCCAAACACCTCAAAACACGTCTCTATGAAGTTTTAGCAAAACTGAAAATTTTACTATTACAAAGCTTTCTCTAGGACGAAACAAAAATAAATCGAGTTGTCCTCATAATATAAAGTAGTATTACCATCTTAACGGCTTAAGCTCATGTAATAAAGATCTCAAAGAACTTTTGCTGAATGATAACTATTTTGGATAATATGTTTTGTTTTGCAACATTTTGGATTGTACAATTTAAAAATTCAAGGTCAAAGGTCTTGCATCACTCCTAATTTATTGTTGTTTTTGAATTAAGTCCCGAGCGGGTAATTTTCATTTGTTTGGGTCTTGTGGTTACAGACGTCATGGGATTTTATACAATATATATGTATATACATCTTCTTATATTATATAGATGTTTATGTGATTTGTAAGCTCAGCCCCTGGCCCTCTATCCTCAGCCTTATGACTGCAGGTTCCATACCGATATTAATAAAAAAAAATGTTACGTTGATGCAATTATTCGTACAATTTCTAATAAATTTCAAGCGTAAGGTCTGCAACAACTCATATTATAGATATGATACTATATTGTGGTGTATTTAAAATTTCGGTGCTCAATTAAATAAAAGCGATAAATGTGTTCGGACTTTAAAGTATACTAAAATACTAGAACATTACGTTTTTAATAATAGTACTAATTCATGGGTTAAATGTAAAAATATTACAAAGAATGTTTCTATTGGACGTTTACACATTATTTCTCCAAAAGATAGTGAACGATTTTATATAAAATTATTAAAACATGTAAAAGTGGCAACATTATTTGAAAGCTTATTAATATATAAAAATATCATTTTTAATACATATGAAGAGGACAATATTTCAATATGATTAGTCGAAGATGATTCGCAGATTTTTTATATATTTGAGGAAGCATCTATTGTAATATTACCACTTCAATTTAGTAAATTTTTTGCATGGCATCTTTTATCAGAAAATATATAATGTAAAAAATATATAACATAGAAAACGACGAGAGAAACATGATAGTCTTCAAACGCCTTCGGTGTTTAGACACTCCCGCGATTCTGAAGAACACCCAAGGTTGCCTGTTCGGGAAGACGCTTGTTAATGAAAAAGAATTAAGCTCGCGTCCTCAGAATATAAATCTCAATTTGAAAACTCTGAATAGTAGATGGAATACGTTAGACCTACAGCCTTTCTTCTAAGAGCGAGAGAGAGACAGGGAGAGAGGAAGAGAGCTGGGAGGGAGGGAGAGTGGGAAAGAGGGAGAGATGGAGAAAGGGAGAGAGAGGGAGAGGGGGAGAGTAGAAGAGAGGGAGATTAGATTAGATTAGATCAGATTAATTTTTATTACTGTATATTTGGTTGTACAAAAAGAATATTAATGTAATAGAATAAAAAATACATAAAATTAAGGTGAATTAAATACAAAATATATTTGCGAGAGTGATAGATGCGATTATGAAATGAAAGATGTTGTGATGATTATGAAATGTAGCGACTACAATAGATAAATTGATGGATGGTGCTTATGGGTTTTTTAAGTTGGTGAAATGTGGTTTGACTTGACACTTGAAATGTGGTATTGATCTAATGTCACGAAAATGGATGGGCAATGTGTTCCATAGATATGATGCGCTAATATAGAATGAATTCTTCAGCGTCTCTGTGGGGAAGGTGGGGATGTCCAGAGAGGTCACCTCACCCCTCACAGGGAATGCAATGTAAGACGGGACAGCGTTGTTAAAAAGTTTTCTTAAGAAACAGACCATTAAGTACCTCCTACGTCCGGCGGTGGTGAGCCATTGCATCTCATGCCTGCAGGGAGATAGATTTAACCTGTATTCACCAGTCTCTGTAGCTTAGTATCCGGTTCTTGTATCAGGTCATTTAAGGCTTGCACAAGATGTTGGCGCAGCTCAAAACTGGTGCTGTTTCTAAAGAAATAAAATCTATACATAAGTGTGTGATCACGCTGACACAGTTATGTAACGTGCTCTTCCCAAGTAAACTTAAAATCAAGCACCAGTCCCAGACTACGTACAGACGATTGATATTCGACCACGGCTCCTCCTATGTTGATGAAGGTATTAGCCATAGAAGGTAAAACATTTATATAATAATAGGAACCCAGGATAACCACCTGCGTTTTGAGAACATTTATTTTTAGGTGATTTTGCGTAGCCCAGCCCATTATCCTTTCGGCGTTAGCACTCATCCTCACAGAACAGGAATTGAGCTCCTCAAGGTGGCATTGGCTGTAAATTTGCAAGTTATCCGCAGAGATGAAGTGGGATACGTCAATGTCTAGACAGAAGCTGATGTCATTGATGTACAATGCGAACAACAGTGAGCCTAGTACAGATTCCTGTAGTACTCCCATGATTAGCGGTTGAAAAGTGGAGAGTTTATTGTTGTCACCAATAACAGCCTGCTTTCTACCCGTGAGGTAGGAGGCGAACCAGGAGTAACCTACATAGAAAAGCCGAAGGAAGTTAGCTTTCTGAATAGCCTGACGTGGTACACCGTATCAAACGCCATGCTAACATCAAAAAGAAGTAGAAGAGTTACTTTCTTCTTGTTTATGCCAAGCCTGACATCGTCAGTCAACTTGATTAAACCGGACTGTGTGCTGTGGCCAGTGCGGAAAACAGTTTGTAGGTCGTCAAGGAAGAGTCTTGACCCGAGATACTCAGAGGTTCGCCTGCGTACCAGTTAGTCCAGCCATTTGGATAGGAAACATAGGAGAGAGATCGGACGATAGACAGTTAAAGTTGTTCCTGAACTGACTTTCATTAGTGACTTTTTCGACTGACTACATTACGAAGAGATCGATGCTGTCGGAAATCGCAAAACTGCATCGCAATACTGCACATCGCAAGACAACCCTGCTGATTTGGCCACTCGCGGACTGTCACCGTTGCAGCTTTGCGAGGCACAGATTAGGTGAGCATGGCTCTCAACCTCAGTAAGGCCAGTTTCAACACAGCAAAGTTTTACGACGTCTGAGGAGGCCCGTCGCATGACTACAGCGAATATCTACACCCAGGCTGACGAATTTTCTCACTGGCTAATCAATATCTCTTCGGTGGATAAGATCATCCGAAGTTTCGCCTACATACACCGATGGCGCTCGAATACGAAGCTCATACCAACCGATAGACGCTTGACGTGGCTCTTCGCATCGGAATTGTCACTGGGACGCCTCTCGCTGCTTCGACTGGTGCAGGCCACCGCCTTTGGATCGGAGATGCAACGATCACGCGAGGCTGAAATACAGAAGACCTGTGCGATCAGCAGGCTCTCTCCTATTTTAGACCACCAGGGTCTGCTACGTGTTGGTGGGCGACTTAAACATGCCTTCCAAGCGAGGACGGGAAGCATCCAATTATCCTGGCGGGCCGACACGATATAATAACGCTACTATTTCGGAACGCGCATCTTGTCACACTATACGGAGGGCCGACTATCGTTTATGCTTCGCATGCGGCTCTTGCCGTCTTAATATTCGCCTGCCGGGCGTTATGTATGATTGTGAGTGTTGCGTATGTATGTGTGTGTACATAGGCGCGCTGTGTGCACGCGTATGTGCGCTGGGCACCTGCTTTGCTAGTGAGCGTATGCACTGACACAATTGTGATTCCGCATTCTCAACCAATAATTGTAACGTCTTTATACACGTTATTACATCTAGTCTTAGAGATTTGTAGTGGATGTGTCTTTTCAAGATTATACCGAATATGTACATATTCCTGTATCGGGTTACTATTATTTCCCCTTATGACGCGAATTTCGCGTCACAATAATTGTGCACGCGCAGATAGGAAGATTCCTAATTTCCTTTGTTTCATCGTAGAACGAGCGAGTGTGAATCAGCCGCTTCATTAAGGCTGAACTCGCGTTATGGTAATGGAGAGCTCTAATTAATCAAAAGGTGTGATTACTTGTTTTTATGAGGTGAGAAGTGAATAATGAGATAAACAACGCCGT
This sequence comes from Muscidifurax raptorellus, assembly GCA_020010945.3. NCBI lineage: Eukaryota > Metazoa > Arthropoda > Insecta > Hymenoptera > Pteromalidae > Muscidifurax > Muscidifurax raptorellus. Next base: position 211,863 of record JAHUUD020000046.1, read on the forward strand.
AATGCACCGCCAGTCAAGAGAGCCGCAGGCGACTCGCACGCAACGTCAGCGAGAGAAAGAGATGAGTAACCGCACGGGTAGGAGAAAGACCAGATCGACAGTCAATGAGTGCGATCGAGAGCGCTGCACCATATGCGCGAGCAAGAAAGAGGGCCTTCACGACTTGCGTGTGAGAGAGAATAACACCGCGTAGAGTGGGAAGCCTCGTGCTTCTCTCGCGATGCTTGTGTGTGTGCGTGTATATCGGTAAAAGACTCAACTGATCTCGAGCGAGTAATGATGTGAGAGAGAGATTCTTGTCTTTGAGTTTGGAAGAGAAATTTATAGAGGAGTAAAATTTATGGAAAGTGCGTACCTTGCAATTACGGTGAGTGGTCTGTCATAATTGTAATTCTTCTCGGCACCAAGCGTGAGTAGAACGGTGTGTTTCGCGTGTGGGTGTGCGAGTGATTCCTGCTTGCAAACATACGCAATGGACCGTAACCGTGAGGTGAATTTGTACGGTAAACTGTAGGCGTTGATAGATGTTAGCGAAGTCGATTGGGCAGCTTGATAAAATATTTATTCACGTACTTTCGTGGTCATGTGGCTATCGCTAAGGCGGCGGCTATAATGACAGCGACCTCGTGTAGTACGTCGCGATTCGAGCGAACGTTTTGTAACACTGAGAAAATTCCGGGAGTTAACGATCCGCAGGTTTTGAGGAACGATTTTAATGCTCACGCTTGGTGCCGAAATAGCTCCAATATGAGCGCCAAATCATCCCCAAGACTATAGTGATCTGAGTTGCTCTCAATATTGGGAAATTTTTATAACCATTTTAATCCTTTTATCCCATGATTGAATTTCATAATTAAAAATTAAGTTAAACCATTTCTTTTTCATTTCTATTTATGTTTAGTCAATAAATATCCATAGCAAAAGCTATATAAAAAAAAGCTATATAAATAAGCATAGTCAAAGTAATGCTGTTAAAAGTATTGTAAAATGCATGATTTACATTTACGCACATGCGCAGAATTGTACGAAAACGTGTCCCGGAACACTTTTTCTGTTTCTTATTGCACCATATATGTTATGAAAAGAAACGCTTTTCCTGGCTCTAAGCTAACTTCGCGGCATTGGCGGGAACATTGTTGTTTGATCTCTTGATATTGCGTCATTCGAGTGTGATGTTGCCAGTCTCCACGGCGAAGGACATGAGTACTGGATAAACAGAGATTCTAAGACTCACCTTGCAACGAGATATTCGTCGCACAAACAGAAAGGCGAGTCCGCACGAAGCGGAGCGAGCGCGCGCGCACATAAACCAACACAACACAGCGCCATACAGACGGCAACCTCATACTCACCAATCCGTAGCAGCCGGCTATATAAGACCAACCGCCGTACTAGCAAGACAGTTCAACTCCAACTTCCGATCTGCATAGTGATGTTGTAAGTTTATTTTCTTGTTTTAATTCTGTATAATTGTTTGTTCGTTATGTTATATCTGTTTATTTGTATCGTATGAAAATGTTTGTCCTTCATTAAAACAAATTTAGTTTGATTTCCCTATTTTTGATTCCGAATTGCGTAGTATGTTCACGTTTCTATCGCGCGCCGTATGGTCGCGATAGTGAAGATGCTTTTGTTTTATTGGAATCCTGTATTCCTGTAGTTATCATAGCTATTATACTGCGTATGCTAGATTCTGTTTCTCGATTTTGCTTCCTCCTAGAGGAAGCTTTGTAATAGTAAAATTTTCAGTTTCGCTAAAACTTCATAGAAACATGTTTTTAGATGTTAAAAGTTCGAATTACGTGTTTTTAAGAAATGTGCGTATGGTTGTGTGTGTGTGTATGTATACCGTGATATTTCTGAAACTACTCAGTCAATATCAATCAAATTTGACATGCATATCTATTTTTGATTTCTGAATGCAAGAAAAAATTGTTTTTTATTTTTTCAATAATTTCATTGTTACAAACAATTCAGCTAAAATGCATTTAAAAGATAATAAAATGACCTATTTTTTCCCTTTTGGTCCTCGGGATTGATCGCTCCGTTCGACAGATAAAATGAAAAAGGTGATTTTTTTTTAAATTCATATCTCTGAAACTAAACATCATAACCTCACAAAAAACAAATAAGTTGATGAGTTACGTATCAAACTATATTCCATTAAAATTTCAAGTGATTTGACTACTTATTTTTTAGTTATAAATCGTAAACAGATAAAAAGGAGTTTTTTTTGAGTCTTGATTACGTGCGTAGAAACGCCTTATTGCACTTAAAATTTTGGGAAAAGATAGATCTTTTGATTACCTCGGCTAAGTTGTTTTCGCAGCTTATGAAAACGATTAGTTGAAAAAATATTAAAATACAAATTCTTTGTCTCTCACCCTGTATACCCTGTATAACTGAAAATTATTATTTTTGTTAAACCTTATAACTCTAACGAAAACTCAGGATGTTTTAACAAAATTCATAGTTTTATGAGGTTATGAGGTCTATTTGTAATATAAATTGCAATTCATTTTATTAAGAATGTCCGGAGAAAAAGAAATGCATTATTAAATTAATATACTTCAACGACATAGGAACAAGGAACAATAGATTTGTTTGGAGGAAGCTACGTGCTAATGAATTGGCTTTTGTTCTGTCGTGTATATATTTTATTTACTTTCTGCAATATGTCATGAATGTATGTGGCAATGTCGACCATCCTATCGTTACTAGGCATAATCTAACGTAGCTTGTAATTTGGATATACTGGGAGTATGTCATTGAACCACGAATTTTTTAATGATTTCCCTGGTTGATTGTGGTGTACTATTATAAGATTGTGAAATATATAATATGTTTATATGTAGTCGCTGTTGTTCATTGGCTATCAAAACTATAGAGTTTTCGACATCATTGATACAACTCCATGCTATAAGTGTGCAAGATTCGGGCACGGAGGAAAAAACTGTCAAAATAATGCAACGTGTTATAAGTGCTCAGGTGACCACGCAGCTGCTGACTGCACAAATGGCCGAGTGCAATGTCCGAACTGTGACTATCATAACAAACACTACAAGACAAATTATGATACGAATCACTCTGCAACTGACAGCCAACTATGTGCAATTCTACAGAGTAAAATAAAGAAATTCATCGAAGCAACTGATTATCCTTTCCAACCTACCTACCAAAGTTTTTTTGGTAAAGTAGGAAACAATTTTAACAGACAAACACTTACAAGGCAAACAGTAAGAAATCCACTTAATCAAACTATACCCGGTACTTCGCGACTTCAGGCTAGATTTCAGGAGAACAGATCCAAGAACAATGCTGTCTCAAAATAATATAAGAAATGGAGGAAATAGAAAATAATGAAATTAGATTGGACAAACTAGATGATCTGGATAAACATATTCACAATAGTAATGAACTTATACTGTGCATAAATATTAGAAGTTTAAATCAACATTTTAATAAGCTCATTGTTTTTCAGGATAGCCTTGAAACTAAACTAGCAATTATTATCTGCACTGAGACATGGAACTTAAAGCACCATAAAATTTTTAATATAAGTGGTTATAAAAGTTACTACAATAACAGCCAAATAAATCAGAGTGATGGTGCGGTAATATATATCAGTAATAAAATTTCTGAAACAACGGAAGTTGTACAAATAAATAATTTGAAAATACTAAATACCAAAATTACGATGCAGAATAACAATGAAATTATAATATCTTCTTTATACAGATGTCATACTTTGACCAAGACAGAATTTGTACTAGATTTTAAAATCTTTATAGAAGAAAATAAATCACACAAAAATAGCATAATAGCTGGTGACTTTAACATGGATATAAACAGAAATGATATCACTGATCAAGAATTTCTTCGAGTTATGCTGGAAAATGGTTATTACCCTGGTTTCAAGGAAATTACTAGGCCAGAATCAGTAGACTGCAATAAGGGATCTTGTATTGATAATTTCTATATAAAATTAAACAAGATAAAGTTTAAAACATACACTCTGACGATAACATTTAATGATCATTATCCTTCATTCATGTCTATGAAATGTATTAAAAATACGACTAAAACAGATTTACACGTAAATCATTTTAAACTCGAGAAAGCTGCAAGTACAAAGAACTGGTCTGAAATCCTTGAAATAAGTAACCCGAATAGCGCGGTAAACAGTCTAATACAGAAGATAAAAAATTGCATAAAAGAAGTGGAAACTAGCAAGAAAAAATGCAAGAAAAGAGATATGGTAGCGAGGAAATCTTGGATTACTAGTGCAATAATGGCATCATGTGCTACAAAAGAAAAGCTCTACAACAGTATTAAAAAGGATCTGAATAACCCCTCTAAAAAAATAGTATATCAAAACTATGTAAAGTTCCTTAACCAAATTATAAATAAAGCCAAAGAGGACTATGACAAAAAACAAATTGAGAGTAATCAATTCAATCAGAAAAGACTATGGAAATTAATCAATGAAAAACTAGGCAAACTAAATGGCAAAAAAGATGAAATCAAATACATTAAGGCCAATAATGAGAATATAACCGATCCCAGCTGAATAGCAGAACACATAAATGAATTCTTCACTACTGTGGGTGAAAAACTAAGTTGCAAGATTACACCACCTCTAAATGAAAAGATTGTACTGCTCCCAATGAACAAGAAAAGCATCTTCTTATTCCCAACAACAAATAATGAAATTAGAAGAATAATTTAGTTTAAAAAAAAAACAAGAATGATGGAATAGATGGCATAAACGCAGCATGTATTAAAACTTTAGCAGAAAATATCAGTGAAGCGCTAGTACACATAATTAACTTAAGTATAGAAAAAGGAATCTGGCCAGACGAACTGAAAAAGGCGGAAATTATTCTGATACACAAAGCTAACGAGAAATATTTACTAAATAATTATAGACCGATCTCTTTGATATCAAATATTGCGAAGATTTTTGAAAAAGTAATCCACAACAGAATACTCAATTTCATCAACAAATATAAAATCATTTCAGATAAACAGTATGGCTTCAGGACGGGTTACAGTACTAAAGATGCATTAAACTTGAAAACGAATCAGATTCATAGTCAACTTGATAATAGCAACCGATTGCACTGGCCTTCCTAGACTTAGCGAAAGCCTTCGACACCGTAGACCATCCTATTAAACAAATTGTTTAATCTGGGAATTAGAGGAAATTGCTGTTCACTTATATCAAGCTACCTAACTGACAGAAAACAAAGGGTAAAAATTAACAACAAATCAAGTAACTATAGAGTGGTTAGTACTGGAGTTCCACGAGGGACAATCCTAGGACCTCCGCTCTTCATAATTTACATCAATGACATGCTTGATAAACTCCTGACGAATCAATCATCATATCGCAAGCTGATGACACGACAATTATTGTTCGAGGCAGTGACTGGCCAGATATGGAAACAAAAATTAATTCTTACCTTTTTAAAATATCAAACTGGCTTGCTTTAAATAAACTGTCACTTAATACGGATAAAACAATCTATCTAGAATTTAGAATCTATCTATAATAGTACGCCAAAAAATATGATAATCAGAATAAACAGTAAGCAGATTGAGAGAGTCGACTCCACCAGTTATCTGGATGTAATCTTTGACAGTAATATGAAATGGAAAGAACACATTATGAACATATATAATAAAACAAAATATACAACTTTTGTTTGCTACAAACTGTCGAGGATTATGACGACGGATAATTTAAGAATGATTTATTATGCACTTTTTCACGGTGTAATATCCTAAGGAATTATTGCGTGGGGAGGTGCATATTTGAACAATAGAGGGATACTTCAAGGCTTGCAAAACCGTATACTTAAAATAGTAAATAAAAACACTTTTGTAATAGATAAAAAACCACTTAATCTGGATCAGCTTTTTACCTACGAATCATTACTGTATCATTACGAAAACTTAATGGAAAATTTTAAGAATTCAACTTCAATAACAAGAAACAAAACTATACTTTTGCCAGTAACATATAGAAGGGCCAGTAATAAAGGAAGCTATATAAGAGTCATAAACTATTTCAACAAACTCTCGAATGAAGACAAAATTATCGAGAAATTATATCACAGAAAATCTAAACTAAAAAAATGGTTAAAGGAAATTCACTAACTGCAGATAAAGTACATAATAAAATAGACTGCAGTAAAATAAAACAAATACTTGAACATCTTGCAAAAAATAGTCGAAGCAGCACGGGAAGCAGGGAGAGGCCTTTCACATCGGGAGTCCATGGGAAGGATTTTCTTTCTGAAGATTCTTTTGTACTCGACTTAAGAACGTACATCTGTGTACACGGATTTTGTCAACAGAATTACAAGAGATCTCACTATCGTATATCTCGATTTAATTGGTCAAAAAAGCAGAAAAATGAAGATAATATAAACAAAATAATTAGTCTAGCACATGAAATATTAGAATATAAAAAACAAGTGTCAAAAAGAAATAACACAAACACTCAAGAGAAAGTGGCAGGATGTGTCTACTGTCTGAATCCTAAATTAATAGGTCGGAGGCACACACATTTTATTAGAAGTGAGCAGACGTAAAAAAATGTAATTATGATTAAGAAACCCCCATATGCAAAAATAGAAGAAATTTTCTCAAAAATAGATGCAAAAGCAAACAGAAACTCGAGTAAAATATTAGCAACAAAAAGTCCGGATCCACCGGGGAATAAAATATTACAAAAAAACGAACTTAGGATGTCGTATGGAGATATAAATTATCTTATTAAATTATGTTGTATATATATATATATATATATATATATATATATAAACTATACCATCTACTACAATTAAATCTTTGGGACTTGGCTGTTTTGATATTGGTAGCATAATTTAATAATATAATTTATATACATATATATATATATTTATATATATATATATATATATATATATATATATATATATATATATATGTATATAAATTATATTATTAAATTATGCTACCAATATCAAAACAGCCAAGTCCCAAAGATTTAATTGTAGTAGATGGTATAGTTTTCACCTCAGATTGCAAATGTGCATCTGCTCGGCAACACAAGGACATGTTCCCACACTACAGGGTCACGTGTGCAGTGGGCTTAACATGTCCAGGTAGATTAAACAACGCTGAAAAGGAAATCTACAGAAGAACACGAAATGTGTCAACCGAAACTTTCACCAAAGCAAGTGCTATGTTAATGAGATACTGGAGATGAAAATTATATCTAGATACGATAGTTTTAGTGTGAATGATGTGACCCGGCCTAAAATAATAACATCAATAATAACAATAGATATAATAGGACACTGAACACAATAAAATAAGACTAAAAATAATTTTGTTTTTTCGATTAGACCTAGTAACGATGTTACTAGGATTTGGGTCGCGGGCAACATTTACATTACCTAGTTAGTAAGTTTAGTTTTTGTTAAGTTTTCGTTTAGTTTAGAGCCAGACCAGCGAACAGGAAATACTTCCTCTGCTGGGTTACTCGTAAAGAGTAACGTTTAATATGTGCAATATTGTATTTAATATAAATTGTACTGTTACGTCCTGCGACGTATTGTAGTTAAGCAATATCAGCATTGCGAAGTCCTGCGACGTATCGTAGTAAAGCAATATCAGCGTTGCGAAGCCGAAAACTCGAAAATGATGAGTATGGCCAATAAAGTAGATCAGCGGAGTAAATGAGTGTACGTTAAATCCGTTGCACTTCAGTCTCGTTTAGAATCTGGACTCTGCTGCGACGCTCCGGGCAGTCGACAGAGCTACCAGAAGTAAGTCGCGACGCGATCGGTATATAAATTGAATTTTACATTTGAATAAACGACCATCAGAGTACATTCTACTATTGAGACAATTATTCACTCTATCGTGCACCTACGACTGGCCGATCTTGATCCAACACCAGCTGCAGAGCAGAGAATCTCCTCCACGACAAAGTAAGTACGAATTCTTAATAATTATATATACACAGATCGAGTTCGTGACTTAACAGTGGTTCCGGTACGAATCAAACGCTAGACGTTTAAAAAAAAAAAAAAGAAAAGTAAAATTTTGCTAACATAAAATATATCAGTAAATGATAAAAGTGACAGTGTTTTAATCCACATAAATCAAGTTTTTGTGCTGTGCGTGTGTAACCCTTTCCTTAAGTCTGCTTAGTAGCAACTTTTCCCTAGACCTGCTAAATAGCGGTCAATTTTTTTATCCTAAAGACGCTGAAAAGCGACTTATCCTTTATTTGCTTAAATAGCGATCACTCTTTTCCTAAATAGCACATAAAAGCACAAACACTCTGTAGGCTTACCGTATTTTTTAACCTTAAGAATACGGTTTAAACATAAAGGAACGTAAATAAATAAAATATAAAAAGTGCAAAAAAGCAATCAACAAAGTAGAAAAATAAAATCGCGAGTCCACAGAGAATTCGGGCCGAGTGACCTGCTTGCCTTACGTTGCAGCGTCAGCAAGGTGATCGAATGCAGCGCTTCAAATCTGCCGCGCTTATGTCAGTTTAAAAACCAGGTCAATGCAAAATAGTCAAAACATAAGTATAACAAATAATCTCGTGCATTTTCCAAGCTGCCGTCTGAATAGTGATTTATTTAACATTATAAAAGCACGTATTTCATTCAATGAAGGATAATACTAGTGTAGTAAATATAGTAAAAAAGAAGAATCACAAGAGAGGTGGTAAGAGAATATTTTTACGGAAACTATTTAAGGAAAGATCTAAATTAATAGAAGAATTAAGACAATTAAACAAGAAAATAGGTTTATTTTTCCAATTGCAAGAAGTTAGACAGTCAAAAGTAGTAAACAACCAAGTAGAACGATCAGAATTTCAAATTTAAATCGGCAACAAATTTGATGAATAATTTAATTTTGCTATGACTGAATTGAATAAAAATAAATAGATATTTAATTGTAGAATCACGAAAATCAGTTAAAAGTCTAAAATTGTTCAAAGAATACTGATATAGGTGAGTAAAGGCAAATTACTGTGTCACGCGTATAGCCGCAATAAATGAACTGACCGAAATTTGTGTAGTTCGCGAAAACGCGGAAAGTAGGTCAAGTATTGCAAAACAAGTAAGACAGCAATATTACATCCGAAATATGTGAATGTGATCTAATAAATAAAAAGTTAATTAAAATGAGAGCACCAAATGAGTGACAATCAGGAAAATCTATTAGAGCAAAAATTAACTAGGAGCGTTGTTCGTAATAATCCTAAATTACAGGAACAAATAATAATTCCTAATGATCAAACACCATTTACGAGAAGTAAAAAAATAAGTCGATCACCGCCAGAGAATAGTATAACTGCGCAAAGAAAAGATGAAGAATCAGTAACCAACACTGAAAAATGTAATAAAACAAGAGTTAAAAATACAGTAGAAATAGAGCAAGAAGCAAATTTAGAACAGATAAACAAAGGAAAATCAACGGGGGCAATAAAAAAGGCGATTTCAAGACTGAACAAAGCCCATTTAACAAGAATCAGCTGAAACATCTAAAGAAGATCAAAGGAGAGCAGCAGTAACCCCAGTAACACCATTGACAGTGATTAGAAACACAGAAGATTGGAAATTCGATAATAGTTTGAAACAGGACATATCATTGATAAACATCGAAGGTTTTAACGAGCAACCAAGCCAAATTGGCAATCTAAACAACTCACAGAGTAAATTTGACTTCAATTTTAATTTAGACAGCTTATTAGACAACACCATGGTCGGTCCGGGGCTAAGTGATCAACAACAGCAAGTACCACCGCAGTTGCGTTTATCGCTAAAATACGTAGCGAACCTAATACCAGAGTTCGACGGAAAATGCATATCAGTTAATGAATATGTAGAAAAATTAAAGCATGCAAAAAACATGTTGTCAGAAACCGATCAAGCAAATTTAATTCCAATACTAAAAATGAAACTAAAAGGCGATGTATACAGGGCGATGCTAAATGCACAAATTAGTAATATTCAAGATTTTATCAAAGATATCCGCCAGATTTATCCATCAACGGATAAAATGGCAACACTTTATGGAAAAATAGCGGAAAGTCTGCAGAATCCAGACGAGACGGTACTCAGTTTTGCAAGAATTAGTATTGCAAGTAAAAGACAGTAAAGAAGTAGCAGCATATACAGAAGAGGAAAGACAAAGATTCGAAACTAAAATAGATGCTGAAACTCTATCAGCCTTTGTAGAAGGATTACGGCAAGAAATACGTTTAGAATTAGGAACAACGAAAGATTTGGGCGATGCTATACAAAAGGCAATAGAAATAGAGACGAGATTAAATAGAAGAAATTTAATATTTGGTAAAACAAATAAAGTATTTTGCAGTTTAAACAATCAAGCAGCTATATCAGGAGACACAAGCGTTGCCATATACTCGTGTCAGATTTGTCAAGACTATGGACATGAGGCATTGTTTTGTCATAAAGTGGCGTGTGTTTACTGCAAAAATAAAGACCATTTGTCAGATAGCTGCAGAATAGTAAAAAAAAAGATACAATTAATTTGTAAATTCTGTAATAATCACGGGCATTCAATCGATGCCTGCAAAATGAATAGAATCAAAGGCAACCATTGCTAGTATTGCCAAATAATGGGTCATACTGTAACTCAATGCCCATTTATAATAGAGTACGATTTATGCTGGAAATGAAAAGAAAGCGGACACGATCCTATTAATTGTAAAAATTAAGTGTTGAGTATGGAGGTTGTAGATTGCTTGGTGCTGATGGCTCTCTTGGACTGTCGTGTATATCGTTGTATTCCAACACCCTTCCTCAACGATAGTCACGCGGATTAATCTTTGTTGTTTATATTTGATTGGTCAATCCGCATTTATCTATCATGCTTTTTAGCTTTGTTCCCGCTAGAGGTTTAGTAAGCATGTCTGCTGTCATGTGGTCTGTAGGACAGTATTCATATTTTATTAATCCTTGATTATGCAGGTCTTTGACGAAGTGGTATTTTGTATCTATGTGCTTCGTCCTGTTGCTGAATTTATTGTTGTTGATAATTTTTAGACAACTTTGATTGTCTTCGTATATTGTTGTCTGCGATGGCATTTTTTCCTCAAAATCTTCGAGCAGACGTCGAATCCATATAGCTTCTTGCGAAGCTTCGGCGAGTGCGATGTACTCGGCCTCAGTAGATGATTGTGCCACGCATGTTTGCTTTCTGCACGCCCAGCTGATCGATCCTCCATAATATTGGAAAAGGTAGCCGCTATTAGATTTTCGCTGGAGCCTGTCCTTGGCGTGATCTGCGTTGGCGTATTCGATTAGGCCGATTGGTCCTTTTGGTTGACCAAGACGCAGTTCGTAATTCCTTGTCCCTTTTAGGTAGCGCGCGACCCTTTTGGCTTCATTCCAGTCGACCGTTGTAGGCTGTTTATTGTGCTGGCTTAAAATTGTTACGCTAGCAGCTATGTCGGGGCGTGTATTAACCGCTATATACAGTAGAGCTCCGATTAGTTGCTGATATTTTCTGCTGTCTGGCATAGGTGGCTGTTCCCCTCTAATCTTATAGTATCCTGGATCCAATGGCACTGCTGAAATTTTTGCTTCTTGTAGACCGGTTCTGCATACAACATCGTCGATGTATTTTGACTGCTTTATGCAATAAATGCCATTCCGATCTTTGCGTATTTCTATGCCAAGATAGTAATTCAAACTTCCAATATCAGTTACTTCAAAATTTTTCTTTAACAAATCTGCGACTTTATTGATCTCGTCATCGTTCTTTGCAGCGATTAAGAAATCATCGATGTGCACGATCAAGTAGATATAGTCGCCTTGGTTTCGTTTTGTGTACAGGCAGGGATCAGCCTTGCTCTGTACAAATCCGCATTTTTGAACGATGCTGTTCAATTTATCGTACCAAAATTTTTGCTGCTTGCTTCAATCCGTACAGGCCCTTCTTCAATTTGCACACATTCTCTTCTTTGTTTGCACCTGTGTAGCCTTCAGGTAGCTGCATATAAATTGTCTCCTGTAGATCACCGTTGAGGAAAGCCGTCTTCGCATCGAAGTGTTTTATAGTCATAGCTTTATGACCTGCAACGACTAGGAGGGCTCTGAAGGTTGCTTGACGCACTACAGGGGCAAAAACTTCGATGTAATCGACGCCGTATATTTGTGAATAGCCTTTGGCTACTAATCTCGCTTTGTATCGTGCGATTTCTCCATCGGCGTTTCTTTTAAGTTTAAAAACCCATTTGCATGCGATGATATTCTGGCCTTTTGGTTTGGGTACCACTTCCCATGTGCCATTTTTTACCTGTGAGTTGATCTCTCCTCGCATTGTTTTTTGCCATTTTTCTTTATCGGGTCCGGATAAGGCTTGATCGACACTGGTTGGCTCCTCATTCGCTGATATCTTAGCGAGTTTCGTGATAGCCATGTACCTTACGGGTGGCACACCCCTGTTGCTCCTTTCTGAGCGTCTAAGTTGCACTTCTAGTAAGGCTGCTTCTTCGCTACTTTCGGAACTTATGGACTCATATTCATCTGCGCTTGACTCATTGACGTAAGGCTCATATAGTTGATCTTCCTTGCAGTTGCCATTGATAAACTCTATTTCTTCGGGAGTGTCATTGACTCGAATTCCTTTCTCACATATTTTATCGAGGAAGGTAACGTCGCGGCTGATTTTGATGCGCTCTGTTTTCATATCTAGAAATCGAAATGCTTTTGATTCCTCTGAATACCCTACGAAGATCAGTGGTACTGCTTTGTCGTCAAGCTTTCTTCTCTGTTCTGCATGAATATGTATATAAGCCTTGCTTCCAAATATATGGAGATTTGATAAATCTGGCTTTTTAGATGTCCATAGTTCAAAAGGCGTTCTGTCTATTGCTCTTGTAGGCAGTTTGTTTTGCAGATAGTTAGCCGTGTTTACGGCCTCCGCCCAATATCTTTTCTCCATACCTGCGTCTATTAGCATGCATCGTGCCATCTCGAGCAGGGATCTATTTTTTCTCTCGGCTACTCCGTTTTGCTGGGGTGAGTAAGCCGCTGTATATTGTATACGGATGCCCTCAGCTTTCAGGTATGACCGGAGTTCGTCGTTGACGTACTCCCTTCCTTGATCCGAGCGTATGATTTTAGGCTTTTTATTGAGCTGCGTTTTTGCCGTCTGGACAAAATTCTTAATACATGTAGTAGCCTCACTCTTAAATTGCAGGAAATATACGGTGCAGTACCTGGAGTAGTCATCGATGATAGTTAGGAGGTATCTTTTATTGCCTGGGGTTACTGTCTGCATGGGTCCGCAAATGTCCGTATGCACGAGGTCTAGAACGGCCTGTGTTTTATTGCTGGACTTGTTTGGGAAAGGTGCGCGTGACATCTTTCCTTTTATGCAGCACTCACAAATCTCACGCTTTCCGCAGTCTTTTATTTTAATCCCGGTAGCTAGGCCTTTTTCGGCTAAGTCTTTTATTGCGTTCGGGTCCCGATGTCCGAGGCGTCTGTGCCATGTGTGCTGGCAGTCCTCTGTGTGCCCTGCGTTTATTGCACTCGGTCCCGAGTTTATTGCACTAATTGCCGCGCAGGCCTTTTCGGCGGTCCTCACCTCATATAGTTCTGGAGATAATCTTGCTACGGCTACGGGTTTTCCCACCTTCGATACGATGCAGTCGTTGCTTTGGAAAGCAACATTGTATCCATTGTTTGCTAGTTTTTTGACTGACAATAAATTGCAGGCCAGCTGTGGAACATAGAGTACGTCGTCGATCTTAAGTGTGGTGATACTCGTCCCCTCGACCACGCAGTTTATGACTCCTGTCCCCATGCCTTGTACTTCTGCGATTTTATTGTCATCGGCGAGACGCACAAATCCTTTCTGGCTTGGATCGAAATTGTTGAAAAAATTTCGAGTATTTACCATGTGGCTAGTTGCGCCTGAGTCGACGAGCCAACTCTCTGAGCCCTTCGGCGTCTTTCCGCTGAGGAGGGCTTTTTCTTCAATGAAATTTGTATGCCTTGCGAGAAAGAGAGAGCCAATGAATTTGTCTTCATGTGCACTTGCGGAAGCTATGTTAGCTTTTTCTTGCTTTTGTTGCTATGTCTTGAGTTCTCTGCACTCACTTTTAATATGTCCCGTTTTCTTGCAGAAAAAACAGTATCTCTTCTGCGAACGTTTGTTTGCATCGTTACTTTTATGCATTACGTTCATGGCTGTGTCACTTCGTGATGCGTTGCCGCGCGATTCCTCGATCCCCTTGCGCCTTTTGTATTCGTCGATTAGTTTACTTTTGACGAATTCTAGCGTGAGTTCGCTTTCTGGCCGGCCTTCGAGAGCCGTGAGGAGAGTATCGTATGACTCTGGAAGACTTGTTAAAAGCAGTATGGCAATGACATCCTTGGGAGTCTTGTCTCCCATATCAGCGAGCCGATCCCAGAGATTCGAGTAGAGCGTTATGTGCTCTTCCATATCTCCACCTTCTCTAAGCACCATGCGACAAGCTCTTTTTAGTAAGTGCACTCTACTAGTTGCTGTCGATTTTTGGTGATAATTTTTTAAAGCATCCCAAGCTTCTTTTGCTGTACTAGCATTTCTGATGTGCGTGAGCTGATTATTCTCTACACTGAGGTCGATTGATGCGCGAGCCTGATCGTCCTTCTTTGTCCAATCGCTAGATGCAGTACTTAGGGGGTCTTCTTTTATCACTGTCCACGTTCCTTCTTTAATCATTAGGAGTTCCATTTTGTAGCTACACACTGGGTAGTTGTCACCGTTGAGTTTTTCCACGGCAAACCGGAAACCCGCAGTGTCTGACATTTTTTATGATTGTTCTTAAATTCACACTTGACGTTATAACTGACCTGAGAGTTTTTAACTGTCTTTCACTTGCACTTTTCACTAGCACTAGGACCTGGGCCCATAACCTGTTGGTTTTATTGAATGTTTGTTCTTTATTTAATGATAATCAATACAGACTCTAGTTTAATGGAAAGATACAGTATAAGTGTTGAGTATGGAGGTTGTGGATTGCTTGGTGCTGATGGCTCTCTTGGACTGAACTGGCTTCCTGTAGGTCCGGCTGCTTTTAAACCCTCAGGCCCTATAATAAAACTCAGACCGTTTTTCTCTCCCTTGAGATGATGATGGTGGGGGTGTAGGTAGATAGATCCGTATGCCTTGTATACGTACGTCGTGTATATCGTTGTATTCCAACAATGTGAATAAATTAAGCCGTTGCCATACATGATTCTAAAATATTTTTTTTCTAGGAAAGTTGGACACAATGATTCCTGAAATTATTTTAATTGTTGCAATTTTTAAAATAAGTCAAGCCATAGTAGGATTCGATTGTGGGGCATTTGATCCAATCATCACCACTTACTCTCTACTGGATTCGGGGGAGTGCGATTTCCATCAAGAAGATGTAAACGCGACCAACGCCACCATACAACTACTACAATTGGCAGAATTTGGAAAAGTAAGAGTGATACAATGTAAAATAGAAATTAAGCGTACGGTATATCATTGCGGTATGTTTAGTCATATAGGTGCTGTAGAGCAGGGCGTACAAGAATATATTTATGATATAAGCCACGAAAATTGTAGATCAATCCATGAAACAGGAATATTCAAATATGACAATTTTCACACTATAGCTGATTTAAAAATCAACTCAAATAAATCAACAGGAATTGAACTTGCGGGAAGTATTAAAGAAAAAAAATGCACAGGTGCAGCATATTCGGATAGTTTTGGTTCATGGAGTGATGTTTTAGTACTGGAACATATAAAAATTACACTTTTAGAAGAATATGCAGATGTAAGTTTAGATAACGATAAAATAAGATTAAGCTCAGGGACAATATGTAAATTCTCGGAGCAGCATTGTATTGATATACAAGCTAGCCATACATTTTGGTCAATAATAAATACTGATAGTTGTTTTAAAAAAAAGTATGATATATTATATGGAGGAGTATCGACAAAAATAATCTCACAAAATCGCGAGACAGTTTATACAATAAGTACTAATGAAATATCGTTTGCGTTAACTAGTAGAGAAAAGATAAATAGTTGCGGTAGGATTTTATATAAAACGGAACATCCAAAATTGTTCATTTGCGAAGAAATTGATAATCAATTGTTATTTCAAGAAGACGTGCTTAACAAAAGGCCGGTAGTTAGTTTTGATCCTTTTGCATATGTAAACTCGAAATTTGTATACGTAGAAAAACATTTTAGGGGTCAGTTTAAAAATTTGTATTTAAATATGCTAAAAGAAGAATGTGAATTAGAAAAAAAAGTTATCCAAAATTCCTTGTCTCTTGCATCCATTTCACCCGACGAATTTGCCTAGAACATAATGCAAAAACCTGGGTATATTGCCAGACTAGCGGGGGAGGCTATACACATAATTAAGTGCTCGCCTGTAGAAGTAAAGATTCATCATACAGATTATTGCTATGCACAACTGACAGTCTCATCAGGAAACAAAACAATATTTCTCACGCCAAAAATCCATACACTATTAAAGAAAGGTACACAGATAAACTGCAACTCTATCGTACCTCAATATTTTAAAATTGGCGATAACTGGATAAACCTAATGCCTGCGCCAAGAAGAAGTAATAACATTATCAAGACTTTGAAACTGTCAACTAAAATTGCATGGCAACCGGAAAAATTGAATTCACTGGCAACCAGTGGGATTTATTCACAAGAGGATCTTCAAAAATTACAACAACATATCATGTTTCCGATGGAGAGAGCATCTTTACTCAACACGATAGCTAGAGGAATGCAAGGTGAAGAAACCATGCAAGGAGGTGTAATAGCTAATTTATTAACCGAAAATACATTGATGAACATCGCTGATAGCACTTGGAATCGATTCATGGATAAACTGGGCAAATTTGGTCCAATCAGCTCAGCATTAATAATGATATTTATCATTATTCATATCGGCAAATCGGCAATCGATATTCTAATAAGAGGATATACGCTACATGCAATGTACGGATGGACGCTTCATCTACTTGGAGCTATATTCAGCTCTATTACACATTTATTAACCGTAATGAAAAGGAACGATACGATAATAGACGATGACAAAATGCAAACACCAATGATGAATTCTCAAGATATACAGCTGCAAGAAATAGTGGTAAAAAATCCTAGCAGCTCCAAGAAAGAAATATCACCACCTATTCCTATACATCTACCTAATTCAAAGACCTATATAAATCAACCAATAGAATCAAAAGTTGAATCAAAAGTAGAGTCTAAACCAGAAACGAAAATATTATTATTCTCATTAAAGCCACTTTAAACTATACAGCAGTAATTATAATTGATAAATATTCAAACTCTTTACTATTATTCTACGTAAACAATATGATATTTATACTAATGTTTGATATATTTACATTGCTGGAATCATAAGTAATCAAAGAGTGTATATTATAAACTTCATTTATAATTTAAAACAAACTGAAATTATTTTTAATTTAGGATAGATATAACCACTAAAAATAGTAGTTTTAATAATAATAATGTAAATAGAATTCTAGAGAATTCATTTAAATTTATAACAAATCAGATGATAAATAAAAACAACTATTTCAAAATCTAGTTAGAATATACTAGAATAGTATGAAGAGTAAAGAGTGTGCTGAGAACTTAATAATTCAAATTGTTTGTTAATATATTGTCTAATTCAGTTGCTATTGTACCAATAGGCAACTAGCTTGTTGGGGGGATGTTACGTCCTGCGACGTATTGTAGTTAAGCAATATCAGCATTGCGAAGTCTTGCGACGTATTGTAGTTAAGCAATATCAGCGTTGCGAAGCCGAAAACTCGAAAATGATGAGTATGGCCAATAAAGTAGATCATCGGAGTAAATGAGTGTACGTTGAATCCGTTGCACTTCAGTCTCGTTTAGAATTTGGACTCTGCTGCGACGCTCCGGGCAGTCGACAGAGCTACCAGAAGTAAGTCGCGACGCGATCGGTATATAAATTGAATTTTACATTTGAATAAACGACCATCAGAGTACATTCTACTATTGAGACAATTATTCACTCTATCGTGCACCTACGACTGGCCGATCTTGATCCAACACCAGCTGCAGAGCAGAGAATCTCCTCCACGACAAAGTAAGTACGAATTCTTAATAATTATATATACACAGATCGAGTTCGTGACTTATCAGTATATTTTGTACTCTGGTAAATAAATAAATAAATAAAATAAATAGCCACCCGTGGGTAAGTCCCCAGCGTGGCCTTTCCGCCTTCCAGTCCAGGTATCTCTGGACTGCTTCTTGAACCTCCCTGGCGTTGGCTTTCGCCTACCTCCGGAGCTCCTCCTCGCTCCGCGGCTCGACATCCTCGTCCTTCTCGGCCTCGGGCCTCTTCCTCCCATAATTCGTCTGGGTCCGGATGCTGTAATCTCTCGTTGTCGTACCGGAGGTTCTGTCTTAGTAATCACCGGTGGGCTACTTTATTCAGCCGCCAGCGTTCGGCTTGGCGAACGATCTCCCTGCTGTTGGCAATTAATATCTCTGCGAGGAGTATAGTTCGGTTGGCTTGCCGGCATACTCCTGGCTTTTCTCCTCTTTGGATTGCTGCGTACGCCAAATCACTGGCGTGGTGGTTATTGGCCGTTGCTCCCATCCTGCAGTGTTTCCTTTCTTGTTCTGAAGTGGTGCTGCTATGACGGTTGGGTCTAGAATGCTGTGGTGACCGGCAGCGTGTTTTCCCGAGGCTTCTTCGCTTTTCTTTCGGGGTGTTGAAACGGTAGTGAGGAAAACTCGTTTGGGTTATGGAGTAGGGGAGAGGACGGTTAGGTGGGGATTTGTTCGAGAGGATTTCCGCTTTTGTAGCGCCTTGCGTTTTTTACAGAGTTTGCGTAATATCTTCGCCCCTAATGTTCGCTACGTTGTCCCCGTAGCGTCCTACGTTGTCCGCCGTGTTTATTATCCCTTTATTTTGCTTACTGACTAGAACTGACACTCGCCGCGGTGAGCATTTCAGTGTGGCGTATATAGGGACGCCCGTAAAATCTAACTTAATGCTATTATCTAAGGGTGACATGGGTATATAGATGTTTTCTAAACTTGCTACCGGTTTTCTATACTTACAGGCCCATACAATTACTGCGGTAACGACTATTGAACAAACGATTATGACTGTTACGGATAAGGCGGTTTTTATAGCATTGAATCGGTTTGCTTTAATCGTTTCGTTAAAATGTGTTACTATAATCATTATTTTTTGCAATTCGTAATATTGATTTGTGAGTTCATTAATCGAACCAGGTAACTCGTTTTGCATGAAATAAGTATTTTGATCTTGCCCGATTAACATTTGATTGTTCGTTTGCCGCATGCGTTCTAGTATAGTTGTTACTCTACCTATGTTAGTGTGTACGTAGCTGTCAGTGTTTGCGAATTCCTTTCTGTCATAGTTATATGAGTCCGATTCGTAGATATTTATTATACATGTCGCTAGTTTAGCTAGATAATAACCCACCCATAGGCTCTCTCGCGACAAGCCCCGAACACCGCGCCGCTAGTACCGTGCGCCGACGCTAGGTGGCCACGCTCCTCCGGTGCGCTGCCCACTAGCAAAGCAGCACCGCGAGGGGCATATAAAGTGGCCGGCCGAGACGGCCCAAGAATCTTCTTCCCCAACGGTCCTTAGACCTAAGAAAGCCGAGCCTAGGCGAGTGCAAGTACTGGTCAATTAAGGAATAAACCGTCTTTTGTTCTGAACAATTACTGTTGTAGTTATTTCACCTTTTTTCTTTCCACCTCCATCTCCTCTACTCCCACGCCCATGAAAGAGAGGGAGAGGGAGGCTTATCGAGCCAAACTGGAACTTCTTCACGGCTACCTGGCCACAGCCAACCGGCGGATCACCATTCTGGAGCGCCTACAACACAGAGCCCTTATATGTCTCTCGGTATACATGAATTTCGAATTTACGTATGCGAAAAGATCAATGTTATTCACGTCTTTACTTCTTGTTTTCTCACTTGTTTTTATTAGTTGGAATCCGCATATATGTGTAGCTCATAGGTCCTTAAATGCGAAGGATAGTTCTTCGGCTTCGAGTGCGTAAAGGGGCCGCCGTTCGTTATCGCTTTCTGTGATCTTAGCTACCGGGGCGGTGTACTAGTTAGTATATTTGTTTGCCTAGCAGGTGTGCATCGGAATGACCTCCCAGAATGAATACCCGTAATCGCTGTCTATGCAGTGCTATGCGCTCATACATGCTCTATTATCACCTTGTCTAATAACTATTGTACTTGTCTATTAACCTCGTCCATTAGGGTTCTAGCGTCGCGAGCGTGCCTAATTCTTACTGACATTGGATACGTAAGCGATATTTCGTTGGTAGATAAAATCTATCCGCATAGCGGTCCATTAGTTCTTCTATGGTAGCCGACTGTTCGGGGTTGAGGTGGTCGAGTCGTAAAAGAGTTTTTACATTTATTGCTCTCGGGCTCTCTTGGTCGCTTTTCTGAGCCGTTATGGTGTACGTGCTTCTACTGTTCGGGTGCGATGATAGTAGTTGATTATTTCTTGGGCTCTGTAACTTGCCTCATCTAGTCGCCTTGCCTGATTTATTGCTTGTATCAAGCTAAAGGAAGGTTCTTCTATGATAGAATAGAATTTGCTCATTTCCTTGAGTAATTTTTTAATTTTACCCTGTGAGCTGTACTCTTGATTGTTGAGTATTTCACCTATGTTGTAACAGCTAATTAAAGTGCGTTCTAATTCTTGCGGCTGTGTGATATTGGTGTTTTTTAGTAGATCTCGCAATTTATTGATTTGGTATATTATGTCTGGATTGGGTTGGGTCGTTTCTTTACTACCTGCGTGACTCATGGCTTTATGAATTTGTCTCCCTCTCGGTGATTAATTCTGTCATGTTTTGTTTCTTGGGTCGATACTTCGGGCGTCGTTGCTTTGTCCTCCGGCCATTTTGGCGCCTCCGCTACCATGCCTTCTGGGTACGTTCTAATTTCTGGATTGGCTGACTGATAAACCTCTTCTCTCTTTTCTTGGAATTTCTGCAGGATATAGAAATTTTTTGGGTTTTCTGTTTTTTTCTGAATTTTCTGATTTTTCTAATTTTTCTGATTTATCTGATTTATCTGATTTATCTGATTTATCTGATTTTTAGTTACTTTCTGAACTTTCGCCTTTGCGCGATCTTCTCGGTTACCAGAGTTTTCATGTACTTCTGATTCTTCTGAACTGACAGATTTTAATAACAGGATTTCGCATTTCTTCTCAAAATGCACAGATTTTTACGGGTTTTTAATTTCTGATTTTTCTATTTGCACAGGTTCTGTGCTTTCTACGTCTGTGTATTCACCGCGATTTCTGGTGGTTTTTAGATTCTTTTAGCAGTGCTGCACCTGCGCCCGTATCAAGCATCATGTAAAGCGGCTCTTTGAACTTTTTTAAATCCATGATTACTATGGGTGACTTGCTATTGATGTTTAGCAGCACTGTTTATCAATTGAAGTAGCATATTTTTTTCTAATAATGAGGCTGATTCTGATGATTTCCCCGGTTAGCGACCTTTTCCGGGAAAACTTGTCCGTTTCCCTGGTTTTGCATTTTTTTGATGTTGGCTTGATTGCGTAATTCGCATTGGCCCTTCCAATGGCCCGGTTGTTTGCAGTAGCGGCAGATATCATTTGCGCTATTGGGCTGTTGTGGCTGTGAAGAGAGTTGGAACGGCTAGAGTATTGATTTTTTCTTTCAGGTATTTCCCACGATTTGGGGGAGTTCCGACCGCGCCCAGGTGTGCGGTCAGATATAGGATTTTCACGTTCGGGCGTGGCCTATGCCGCTCTCGCTGGTGATGGCATTGGTGCAACGCTGTTTCCTCCATTGTTACGAAACCAACATTTTAATGCTGTGTGTCCCGTTCGTTGGCAGATTTCGCAAATGTCTGGCTGCTTTGCTTCTATTATGTTTATTTGCGTCTTCTTGCTTTCCTTCATGTCGTTTTTAGTTTGGTCGTCATTTTGCCATCCGAAATCCCGTTCAATGTCTATAGCTCGCGTAGTTGCTTCTTCGAGTCTATTTGGGCGTGACATACGCGCTTTGATTCCGCTGTGCAACCCACGCACAAACAATCTAATTGCGTCTAATTCTATTTCTTGTTCTAATCCTCTTCTGAGTCGGTTTTCTCTTTCGGCTGCGTCGCGAATTTCTAGCGCTATGGCTTTGACTCTGTTGGAGAATGTGATGACGCGTTCGTTTTTGCGTTGTTTTAAAGATGCTATTTCTCCTTCTAGCTGGTGATATAAGTTAGAGGTTCCGATTCGACTATGAAAGTATGCGATTGCTTCTGATACGGTCTGAAATGTTTAATATGCGCACTTTTGAGCTTCACCTTGTATTCTAGTTTCAATGAATTTAGCTATTTCCGGTTCGTTATAATGCGGTACGAGTAGGTTTGCTTCTCTGCAGGCGATCGCGAATTGTGATACTGGTATGTTGAAGCCGTCGAACATTGGTATAGAGTTTATTGCGTCTTTTATCGATAGATTGCGGACCGGTGTAATTGTGCAGTTGTGTCACTTGTCTCCGTTATTTTCGCGGTTGCTTGGGTGAGTACTTTTAGCTGCGGTATTGCGTTGGGGTGTTTCAGTTAGGCTCATTGCCGCGCCTAAAGATGTGCTCTGAGGCCGGTTGTTGCCGAATAATGTGTAACGGTATACTATAATTGTTTGTTGGGGATGTGTCGTATCTGCTTTCATCATCGGTAATCTCCGGATTCAGGTTTAATAGCGCTGGTATTTGTTCGTCGAATTTTCTGAGAGTTTCTGGTTTTGCTATTGCGGCGATGATTTCTATGCAGCTTATACCTCTGAATACCAGTGCCATTAGTATATCTATCATTAGCTCGTCATGACATACGTCTATTATGGCAGCTTCGGTCGTGTTTTCGAATAATGCTTTCCATAGCGTTTTTACGTCTATTTCTCGATCTGGTGGGGTTTGACTTGAGACTTGGTATCGTTGTTATAAAAACGCTAGCGCTTCTGTGAGTGTCGGTTGTCGATCTGTGTGCGCGAATTTGCTATCTACTTTGCTAATTTATTTTGTTATAATTTGAAGGGATTCCGCGTTTCTGCTTTTTGCGCCTGATATTTCTTCGAACATCGTGACTCGCGATGAGAGGTGCGTGTGACAAAAAGAGTGATAGAGTGGTAGTAAAAAAAGTTTTTTGGTCGTTTTGTTGAATTGCGTTAGTTATCCCGGAGTTGGGCCCTCAATTGTAACGTCACAGATTACAATGTAAGCGAGAAGTCGGTAAGGAAGCGATTCTCGTCGTCGAGGTTTCGATAAGCAAACAATCACTTAAGCGGGATCGCGACTCTACGGCGTTAACAAGTATAGACCATAGGTAATCGTGATGAGAAGGAAGGCAAACGTGAATGTTAGAAGAATTAAGCAAATGTTAATAGATGTAGCAAGGTTACCTTGTGGAACGATGTCCTTGGCAAAGTGTAGAGAGCAATGAATCCGGCAGTCGGACAAGGAACTTGGAATATGCGCGAGTTTAAATGAGTAATAGATTTAAGTAGCGTTTACTCTTACACAGTTTATTCAATATAATTACAAGTGTCAATAAGAAGTAATTCGATACAGACTAACGTGAACGAGTTTACAGTTAAGCTGGCTGTCGGACAAGAGAGATAGACCCGGTGCGGGTCATGTATTTATATCCCGCGGGGTTGCGTGCGTTACAAATATAATGTATAAATTATCCTAGTAAAGCGGGTAGGATTAATTAGGGGAATGGTAGTGAAGGAAAGGGAATTAGAGTGGGTGCGTTTGATGGCTTCTAGTAACCAGGTCAACGGAAACGGCGGGAATTCGGTGTGGATGGTAAGGTAGTTATTTACGGGTAACGTAGCGTAGAGTTATTCATTATCCAGGCTGATGTGCTGTGGTGGCTATAGGTGTTAGGGCGTTACATAAGAAAATTAGATCTTTTTTCGTCTGCTATATTGTGACGCGAAATTTGATTTTTTAATTGACTTTCAGACGTTCTTGAAATTATTTGGTTTACTGAAATAACATTTTATTTAACGTTCTTTTGTAATAGCATTATATGCAACGCGATTTTAAAACGGCATTGTGTGAAACGCGATTTTAAATCAACATGATGTGCAACGTTATTCTGAAATAGAATTATATTGCACGCACTTTTAAAATAACATTATATTGCACGCACTTTTCAAATAACATTATATTGCACGCAATTTTGAAATAGCATTATATTCAACGCAGATTTAAGATAGAAGCTTATTGCAAGCGCTTTTCAAGTACAATCATATAAAATTTTCTTTGAGATA
Source organism: Muscidifurax raptorellus (assembly GCA_020010945.3). Classification (NCBI taxonomy): domain Eukaryota; kingdom Metazoa; phylum Arthropoda; class Insecta; order Hymenoptera; family Pteromalidae; genus Muscidifurax; species Muscidifurax raptorellus. The sequence continues at coordinate 236,288 of JAHUUD020000046.1, forward strand.
GCATTTTATGCATCCGATTTTTTGAAATAGCATGGTACGAATAGCGGCCGTCGAAGTGATGAATTTCGTGTATCGCCATAGGGTTTTTTAACAGCTCATAGCAGCTTTGACCTCTGTGTACACATCAACACAAGGTAGCACAACCATCAATTTCATCATGGCTGCCATAGCCAAGGGGGACTGACTTTATAAGCGAGCGCGATCTGCTTTATTATTAGCAATAATTATTTTAATAATTTAAAAAAATTAAATTTACTGTAATTTTTACCTAATTTTTCTTTGTATTCAAAATGTTCGGAATTATTAAATGGACTGGATATTACATGATCTAATTAACCTTGAAAGCATTCTATACGTAAATGATTATGATTGATAAGTTAAGTATGTCCTTTAATGTACAAAAAAAAATGTATTTCTTTATTATACTTAAATATAATTAACTTGACTTTGTTTGATTGATCTCAGTTCTTTTTTATCTGTAATTTCGTTACGGAATATATAAAACTGACCTTATCTTTTACTTTTTTAAAAGTTAATTTTTTAAGAGATACACATATACATTCTTGTTTGCAAATTTTCTATAGAATACTATAAAATTTTTTTCAAACCAATTAACTCATTTTTAATTGGTTGAGATAGAGCAGTTCTATAAAGATATATATATATACAGGGCGTCCCATTTTAAAACCACCAACCTAAAATCGCCCAAGCAAAGCATTTTATAGAAAAATATTTATAGAAAAGTTGTCAAGTTTTAAGGGGGACACACAACGATGACCTTGACCTTGACTTCGACCTTGACCTTCATCGTTATGGAGAGAGGTCAGGGTTGACGTCAAGATCATAGTCAGACGTAGAATTTCCAGCTCTTTCCATTTCCGGTATAAAAAATGTGTGTTTCCAATTAGAAAAATCAATTTGACCTTAAAATAACGATGAAGGTCAAGGTCGAAGTCAAGGTCAAGGTCATCGTTGTGTGTCCCCCTTGAAACTTGACAACTTTTCTTTAAAAATTTTTCTATAAAATGCTTTGCTTGGGCGATTTTAGGTTAGTGGTTTTAAAATGGGACACCCTGTGTATATATAACTTGCTTTAATGCACTCATCCCAGTATCGGACGAGGCCCATTAAACGTACTGTTACAAAAGAATTTTTATATTTTTTTTTAAAGAAATTGAGACTATTGAACAATAGTTATTCGATCCGGCAGAGGGCGCGTCAAGCTTCGCTCTTTCTTTGATGCGAACATTTTCACAATTAAAAGTATAATTAGAATTTATAGAATGATCAGAAATTACTGTTTTGCTAGATGGTTTATTCTTGCTCCTACGGATATCCTCATTCCTTTTCGTATCCCTCTCCCTGCTGGGCCCCTACCCTGCTCTGCCACTCTCCGGCTCTGGAAAGCATACGGCACGATTCTTGGGCCACAGCTTCCTTGAAGAAGCTGAACAAGGCAGAAAAAGTTGACATAGGGAAGATAGTTAGCTTTGTAAAAAGTTGGAAATGCTTTCAGCAGAGGTAGAGGACTAGGCCAGCGATGTTATATTTTGAGTTTTTTGAGTTAAATAAATAATATTTGTTTAATATAATGTAGTTTTACAGTCGAAATGATAAATGTTATGTAAAAGGTGATTAGGAACTGTTTTAATAAAATATCCTTATTTTAAAGATATTCATCAGCTACACATTTTTTCTACAATAAAAAGTAAAGAAGCATATTATTTATTAAAATACCCGTAATATTTGAAAACTACTTATTGGAGATAAATTTCACAAAAGCAACATGTAACAATATATTTTACTTGCAAATTATATGAATCAAATTTCAAACAGAAAACGCATTTAAGTAGACATTTATTATAATATCATTAAATTCCTTTTAATCAAATTTGTCATATTTGTTGTAATGGTTTTATTAGATTTGACAAATTGAGGTGGCATTTGAAGATGATAGGCAACCAAAGGATCCATACTTCATATCTAACTACACATTTATATTTACACTAAAAATAAAGATTAATTGCAATAAGTAAATAAAGGTATTTGTTATGTTTAGTTTAATTTTTTTAATACAAGATTAGATTCTCTAACTATTTAAAAGTATATATTCATATCGTCGTAATGTAAGGATCGGTTAGGTTAATTATTACAAAAGTAAGATTACTTAACTATTAAGTCATATACATTTGTCAGTATACGAATTCACATTGATTAACAGTTAAGGTGCTGTGTTTAATTTAAGTAATTTGTTTTCTTAGCGTATATTATATCTTTTTCTTAACAAGAGGAAAACTTAAAGAGTAAAGTAGGGTTTCAAAATAACTCAAATTCAAAGAAGAAAGAAAGGATGAAAAGGGTACAAGAAGGAGCTAGAGAGTAATATAGGTCGTAAAATAACGTAATTTTTCAAGCTACTCTTGGTTATTTAGAGGACGGGTTAAGGAGGTGGAAGGAAGGATGTGCACTTACAAATAATAAAAACGTATATAGTATAGGAAGATGTATATCTCCTTACTGTTTCACTTTTTTATTAATGTGTATAATGTAGCATCCCAGTAAAGCCCATTTTTATATGGGTAATGTCTCTTTAAAACAAGTGGCATAACAAGGAAGTCATATTCGGATACCTTATTACAAAACGAATACAAACATATTTTTTTCATGCCAAATTTAAGAGAAGGGCGAATTTTGATAGTTCGTCATTCTCTTAATTTTGGCTTGAAAGCTTGAAATATATTTGAATAGAAATCACTATTATAATGGATACCTGTTTATTCTGATCGTCTGGATATGATATGTTTAAAACTGTTGTCAAATTAGCGGCTATATGATGTTTATGAAAATAGAGAAACTTGATACAGTGTGTAGCACCAACCCAACTAGCAGTTACACAGATTGTTACGCATATGCCAAAGTAAATCTAGAAGCAAATAAACAAATTAAATATTTCTAGATTAGTATCTTATGTGGTAATTTAATATTTTAGAAAAAGTAGAATATACTTATTATACAGTAACAATATGTATCTAGATAAAAAGAATTCTCTGCTTGACTCTATCCCTCGGTGGTAATCGAAAATGTTTCAACGGCTGTATCGGTCTTCCCGAAACAGGTGGTGTGATGGAGGTAGAGAGAAAAAACTATGAATGCTACCCTCATCAGGAAATAGAGAAATCGCATTTATTAAAAAAATATCAATATATAGAATGTGTACAATAGAGATATGACGAAGAGCTTACAATTATGGATATATCGTCGGTAAAATATTCAAAAAGTTGTTTCCTGGCCAAACGGTGGAGGAGGGGTGTAGGTAAAATAATGTGTTTCTCTTAGCTTATGGATAGAATTTCACGCAGGTCAAAGATTTTCGCAGGTATACATGATTATGATTGTGAATGTGATCGGAAATTACACTATTTTTGAATTTCATAAGTTTGTTCATACGTACACACATATTTTTCGTTTGACCAACGTACATATCGGAACAGTTATTATATTTAAGTTTATAGTCTATATTGTTTTCAAGATCTTTTTCTTTTTTGTCGTTACCTTTGATAATGATATTTTTCATTTGACTATTTATTTTCGGTACAGTTTCGATGTTATTAGCTTTGAATACGTGACTGGTCTTTTCGCAAAACCCGTTCATATATAGTTGGCTGATAAAGTTTTGTTTTTTATTACTGCTAATTAGTTCCCACGGAGGTGTGTTGCATGTAAGCATGGCCAACCTTTTCTGTGCATATTTGTTTACAAAGGCAGGTGTATAATTAATTTCCACTAGTAATTTTTTGATAATATAAATGTTCTTGTTATGGAATTTTTCGTTAGATAGTTTTATTGCTCTATTAACAAGATATCACTATAACGATTAGTTTAGATAATGGATGTTGTGATGCGTAATTTAAAAATCTGTCAGAAAATGTCGGCTTAGTGTATTAGTCAGTAATTGATTTATCATTGTCTTTTGTCAATACAACATCAAGAATTCTTTTGCAGTTATTGACCTCGGTTTCGTCAGTCATTTGTAGTCTATTATTGTAAAAGTTGAATATATCTAAGATTTCATCTATGTTGTCATTCGGTATACATGTAAAAGTGTCATCAACAAACTTTAGGTTTAATTGATGCTATTTTATAATATTCTAAGGAGGTTTTTCAATAAAAAATATGTAGGTAATCCTATTGTTCAGATTAATGCCCTATAGTCCCAGTGATAGTTTCTACTTCGATGCAGAACACATAACACTTAACATCTTAAGTAAATTGAACCATTTTAATTTTCACAACGATTCGGGTAGTCATAAATTTAGTAAACTCATCTCTAATCTTCAGTGCAAAATCTTAAACTTAGCAATGGACTTCAATGGCAGGAAATTCAATCTAAAATGTAAACTTGAAAACCAAACTATCCAATGCATACAAAATATAGAAAATTTGATTACTTGCAAAAACTAAAAGACTAGTATCCGAAATGTTACATATATACTTGCAAGAAAACATAAGAAAGAAGACACACTAAATCTCAATACGGTATACACACTTCTCATACACCAGCTGAAAAAAAACATACATAAATCATATCTCTGACGTCAGTAGAGGGAAAAAATGTCAACGACGCTCGTCTTCTTTGCACCACGCTGTATATGTATACCTGTGAAAATCTTTGACCTGTACGAAATTGTATCGAACAGCCAAGAGAGACACATTGTTTCACCTACGCTCTCCCCCCGCCGCTTGGCAGGGAAGCTTCTCGAATATATAATTGTAAGCTCCTTGTCATATTTTCATGGTATACATTGTATACAATAATTATTTTTTTTAAATAAATACGATTTCTTGGCTTGCTGACGAGGACGATATTGATCGATACATCGTTGAAGAAAAAATGTTTTACCTCCACCATACCATCTGCCTTGGGAGCCCCGATAGGGGCTAGACGGCTACTGCGCCAGACTGCACCCGCGCCACCACATACCGACCTATATTAACTAATATTAGTGGGCCCCTATTTTATCAGTTAGGAATTTACATACACAAAAATCTAACGTGCCATCGATCTCTTGTTTTCTTTATCAAACATGATTGGTTCAAATTTCAACATGGCTGATCGAGTAATGAATGAATTGGAAGAAGATTTGAAGAAATAAAAGTAAGGATTTATAAATAAATACATAAAAATATTCATTTTTGGTTTTACTTTATTGAAAAGCTTAATAATGTTACATCAAATTATTTGTTAAGGTATATAATATAAAATCTTTCAAAACTTCTTATAACCTTAATATTCTGACATGGACATTGTGTTAATGGAATATTTATCGAAACAAATTTTCGATTGTTCTCTACTCTTATCTGTAGATGCGCAAGGCTCTCCTCGAAATGTATTACATTGTTTATCATCTTTTCGCGCCTTCTTAACTTCCTTGAGAGTTGTGTACAAAACACTATTTCGACTCATCTTTCAAGACCTCTCTTAATAATTGACTTATCAATACTGATTATTAAATTTTGAATACAATCCTTATATAACCTTTCATACAAGTTTCTTATCATCACCACTTATGGAATTATATTTGGCAATGCGATCATATAAAATTAAGCAATATAAAATTGTATTTGCAAGCATATTATCCTTACATTCAAATTCGAGACGTACGTCTACACTCTATAGCTGCTTGCTTGATAGACTCGTATTGTTTGGAACAGCCAATGACAATGAGGGGAGCATATACGATACATTTTTTTTTACTCAATAGAGGATCTATTATAGTTATATCAGAGTAATACGCGTTCCTATAATTCGCATATATATCGTAAAGTATAGCAGATTGATTGCTTAAAATATCAAGATTAAGGTACGGATAACTATGAGAGTTAAGGAAAACTTTCACATTACTATTACATTGATCAAAATAACTAGGATTTTGTGTTCATTCTCTTTTTCTCGCTATTTGAAAACTTAGAATGATAAAACGTGGCTTTTCCAGCTACATGTTGCGTAGTTATTGGGAGTACTGAATACACATACGAGTATAACTCCCATGAACGAAACTTCATACCAATGGGTATATCTTTTTGAATATAATTGAATAGTTGTATTTTTCGTCGGTCTGATAGTACGAAGTAGGGCATAAACCATTCTATATGAATAATCTCAATTTTAAATTCTTTATATGAAGATCTCCCACCAACCATTGTAGCCTCTTGCAAATAAGTATTCACATTATCTCCCGATCATGTAAGAATAAGTTCATGCTTAACGTTTACAACTATTTTGCGATAATCTTCTGCAAAACCAAAAATTATTGATAGAAGAACTGTCACACCAGTTTCCATTATTATCAGTTATATTTCCCATGTCAGACATGGGTGTCCAGCTAAAATTTCCTATATAGTTTAGCTGACTGGGTGAAAAAGAAGTGTGGGAATGGGTGTCCAGCAAAAATTTCTAAGATACTTTAGCTGACTGGGTGAAAAAGAAGTGTAGCCTTTCATTAAAGTTGTCATACCAACGTTTTTACATCGATCAATCTCTATATATATCGTATTTCTTTCAAAAGAGATGACTGATATCATTGTTCTTCACCATCAGGTTAAGTAATCTTACTATAAATATATAGTGAGATTTTGATGGCAGTTCGTACAAATTTTGATGTTGAATAGCTATTCAAATTTTATCACTATTATTGAATGTGTGTGAGGTGTAGGGTTGATGTGCATGAATCTCATAATGTGAAACAGATTCGTCAAAGATGACTGGAGATTGAACATTAAGAACTGCCTTTGCCGTTCTTATCGCCGGGTACGCAATGGCAGCAATAACAAATAAATGTGCAAGTTATTTTTTCAGTTTCTTTTTCGCTGGCTGTTCTGATGTGTTAATAATATAGTTTTTTTTAACGTTAAAAATAGTAACCATTCCAAGTGGTTTTAAGATGTAAACGAATTGTAATAATTTAACCTTGAAGATTAACCAATTCACCATCTTGATCTACTAATCGTAGTTGTAAATGATCAATCACTTTCACAGATATTGTAAGTATATTGTTATTTGTTCAGGAATCTCGATTATTTTGTAGCTGGGTGAAATTGCTGAAAAAACTTCATCTATTGTATAACCCTTTCATCCATTGATTCAACTATGTGTGTAAAGGGTACAGTTGCCGGATAATTAATGTTGTTAGTAACATTTGTAGTTAACCTAAGGGGTTGGACAGGTTCTTCGTCCACAACTTGCCTGTCCTTTTCTCTCGATGTATCTGAGTCACTTTGGTTGTTAGTACATATCTTGTCCTCCGCCGTTGTTGATCTTTCTCCATCTAGATCTGGTTGTTTAATTTTTAGCGGTTGACTCTCATCTCCAGTCTCCTCCTCACTATCTCCTTGTTCTATAGTTGATAGATTTTGCCAATTGGTTGTATGCAGCGTATTATCATTCCAAGCAGTGGAACCTGTCTTTGTGGCCTTTAGAGGAGACTTTGCGCGTATGAGATTGGCTTTACTCTCAGCGTATTCTAACATCCACTCTCTTAATGTGTTGCTGGGAACGAACTTATCCTTCTTGAATTTATTAAATTCTTCAGGTAGTGCATCATTTGGCTTCGAAGGTGAGGGGGACAGAGACTGAGCTTTCCTCGCGGGAGTCCAGCTGGACGCGTTTTGTATGTCCCACTCTTCGTTATCCGTGTCTCCGGTTCCTTGTTTTTGGTAATATGAGGTCTCAGGGTGTTGTTTCGCATAATTGTCCCAACAAAGTGATAATTTCTGGTTAAGCGTGATTTCTTCACCTCTATCACTATCCTGTATATTTATATTTACTACGTTATTGTTGATAACGGTGCGGTCTTTATCTATACTAGATAATTCTTTCAACTCGCTGTTGTCCATCACTTGACCAGGCATCGATCTTCTCATCGTTAATTGCAATTGAGGTTCTAATAATTCTCCCTCCCTACTTGACGTGGACGAATCTTACAGGGGTGATTTTATCACGTTCTTCGTCGGGTATGTTTTAGATTTAGGACACTGTCTGTGGACTTATCCTCTCGTTCCCTGTATAACTTGTGATAGTGCACACGCTCACTAACTAAGCATGTTCACAACACATATACGCAAGCACACATTCAGACACGATACTCACAACAACACTTGAAGTACGGCAAGGCGAGTATCGAGGGGGCAAGTGCCGCACGCGAAGCATAAACAAAGTAAGAGAGAGAGTAGCAGGGAGGGAGAACAACAGATTATATAACACGGCACTGAATAGTGCCATAAGAGAAAGAGAGAAAGAAAGTGTCTCAAGCCAAACTAACACAAAGGGCCCGAGACAAGAACTTTACACGTTCGGCTGTGGTATCGAACGGAAATAACCGGCGACTCAGTGAGAGCCGGCGAGCACGAGGAGCCGTCAGAGCCACCGACGAGACTCCAGGGTACGAGACGGTCCAGTGCGAGTCTTAGCCCGAAGGATGAACGGAGAGGATGGGCCGCATCTGGCCACCAGCACGAGAGAGCCATTGCGAGCAACGGCAGCCACGCACCACCCACAAGGACAGCGCGGCGACCATCGCAAGCGTCTAGCGTGAGTTGCGACGTGTCGGCAAATAGCCCACACGTATCTCTCTCTCTGTCCCTCTGTCTCTCTGTCTTTCTGTCTCTCTGTCTCTCTGTCTCTCTGTCTCTCTGTCTCTCTGTCTCTCTGTCTCTCTCTGTCTCTCTCTGTCTCTCCGTCTCTGACTCTCTGTCTCTCTCTCTTTCTTTGTCTCTCTCTGTCTCTCTCTGTCCCTCTCTGTCCCTCTCTGTCTCTCTCTCTCTCTCTCTCTCTGTCTCTATGTCTCTATCTTTCTTTCTATGTCTCTGTCTCTGTCTGTCTTGAGACGGTGGCCCCACGTGGTAGGTAAGAAGCCACCAACAGATAACTTGCCGATAAGTAATAGCCTACCTAAGCGTAGGTAGAGGGCGTGCGTGCATAAAGCATTGAAGAGAGGGACGGCCACAGATATAAAAGGAGACCCGCAGCCAGCATCGAGCATTCACGATCTGGCCTTGGTGCGCAGAACATAAGGAGAACTGTCGTTCTCTCCAAGTGTTCTGTCTCCTTAGCACTTAGTATGCAAATGAGCATTGTGCTCTCGAACGGTGCTAAGGGGACCCTCCCCCTTTCCAGTTAGTATAAGGCCAGATTGTATATTTAAAGCAATATATATATTCATATTTTATTTACTAATTTTGATTATTCTTTTCCACCCTTCACCTCTCGAATACCCCTTGGGATCAGGAGGGTGGTTCCCTGTTCGCAAGTGAGTAATTTCGAATACGGATTGGTTGTGAGAGGGTAGATCCTCACAGACTAATCCAAGGCTGCGTGGGCATTCTAAGTGTGCGGAGCTCGTGGAATAGATCTCCCTCCACTACTCCCGTTGCACACGAGCAGCTTCCCTCTGATGGATCCTCCACTACAGAGGGTAGGGACCGCTTACACTCACTCAACCGTAGTGTGGGGTGATTGTAAGTTTGATCTTCGCTTCCTCGAGTACACTCCTGCCTCTTCCCATATCGAGTCTAGAACTCTACGGCCTCGCCTTGGTAAAGCTTGGCCGAGTGAACGAGATCGGCGTCGAGTTTTCACGTACCCGTCGCGATCTGGCTGATCTGACTAGTACATCTAAGTGTGACTTTCAAGAGCTAGAATACCGCATTCAAACATTGGAAGGCTAGATCACCGAGATCACGAGGGGTATGGAAAATTTGACGATATAGATCTCTCGCAAACCACCACCCACCCGGTCCCGAGATAAAAAAAAAAACGCCTCTTTCCATATTGAAATAAAAGACAGCATAATATTTTTGAGTAGTTGAGTTCAAATCATTAGAATCATTAACTTGTATTGATAAAGCATTTCTTGTAAACATAATAGCCGTAAACATAGAGAAAAAAAGACGGTCGCAGGTGCTCCTCGAGGAAATTAGACAAGAGGACCCTAGCCGGGTTAATGATAAAAGTATGGAATGGAGAGACGCGGTAATCTTGGAATTCTCGTTATTGGACCAAAGACAAAGTGCACTCCAGGAGCGAGTGAATATATTAGAGAACGCGGAAGGTGATATCAATATCACATGCATTAAACAAAAACAGACATTGGGATGGGATTCGACGTTAAGTAGCACTGATGAACCCATCGATGCTCTAGCTACCGCCCTCGAAAATTTAATACGCGAGAATAAAACGCGAAAAAGGGAAAACGAAGAATTGAAACACGGGAACGAACGGTTAATGGGTCGAGTGGGACTTCTCGAAACCGAAAACGACGCGCTGATCGGTAAAAACACAAAGCTTCGTACAGATCTCGACGGGATTCTTAAAAAGTCGAGTCAGCGGTCACGTTAACAAAATTATGCGAAGAAATCGGAAAAATCTCAGAGACCATGACTAATGAGTCAACGAGACTCGAAAAAATGATTCGTACACGCGGGATCGCGACAAACGGTGAATTGCCATCTGATATCATGCGACGTATGAAAATCGAGATACCGAAATTCAAAGGACTCTCGGGCGAATGACCTATGAAATTTTTACGAGAGATCGAAAATTACATTAATACCGTGAAACCGGAGGATCACGAACTAAAATGCGTAATATCACAATCGCTTGAAGGAGAAGCACAGAATTGGTGGTATCTTCAAAGCGAAGTGGATAGTTTCGACGCGTTTTCGACCAAATTCAGGGAAAGATTTTGAAATAAAAATATACAAAGAATCAATGGAAGAAAAGTTGAATTTGGCCAATATTTTCCTGGACAGCGAACTCGCGTCAACTATGCCACGTATCTATTCGGACTTGCTCGCGAATTAGAGATGGGTCTAGAAGAACCTGAGCTCGTAAGAAAAATCACGGAACATTTTGACCGCGAAATTCGGCGGACTGTTACTGGACACAAAATTCAGAAAATTAACGAATATTTAGAAATTCTAGCTGAATTCGACAGTGATGACACGACCAAAAGGGGATCGGACTTACCGAGAACCAACCCAAATCATCAAAATCCAAACATGCCTCCAAACAGATTCTCCAATAATCAAAAACCCACCCACCCTTCCAACTACAAAAATCCAATAAACCTTCAAAACGACAATCCAGGACATAAACCGAAATCTTCATGGACAGAACGCACAATCAAAACAATGCAAACAACTGGCACGACGAAAAAAACGGACACACAAAACACTGGGAAAAATCAGGGAAAAGGGAAAGGGAAACAGAAAAATACTGCTTTCGGGAAGACGGAACATTAAGTACGGGAAACGAAAAGTAGTTGCTTCTAAAAAGGACGCGCTTTCACTTCGAGGGAAGAAAGGCGTAACTATGATCGCGTCCATCATGGAAGACCCTCGCGCGGAATTATTGCACGATATTAATCCGGAAGGTCGCGAAATAGAAGTACAACATTGCCCAGAGATCAAAATCTCAATTGAAAATATTGACGTAGAAGCACTTATCGATACGGGAAGCGAAGTAACGGCAATATCGGAAGAATTCTATCATCAAAATTACGAAAAATTCAAAGCTTGTCCAACGCTGCCTATCAGCGGGAAACTAATAAAGGGTGCTACCGGTAGCAAGTCGGCACGTTTAAAATATAAAATACTTGCAAATACGAAGTTAAGTAACCTATCTCGAAAAATTATCTTCTTAGTAGTTCCAAAATTGATTAAGCCATGCATTATTGGCTATGATACAATAAAACTCCTCAGAATGTTAATTGATTCAATAAATCAACAAATAATTTTTTCAATACTCAAAGTAGACGGATTAATATTATACGTGCATAAAAAATACCGCGGAACGAATTCACGGCACTCGCAATTCAGAAGTCGAATAAATACACATTCAAGATAACTTCGAAGGACCTCCCGGTATCGACGAGGTCTTACAAAGATGTACGGATAAGCCAATAACAAGGATATCAGATTTTACAGCAAGTTATTGGCAGATCAAACTCGCGGAAGAGTCGTGAAAATACACAGCTTTCAAAATCGACAGTCATGTTTACGAATTCAATGTTGTACCGTTCGGGATAAAAACTAGAGGATCCGCGTTAATTCGAGGGCTTTTGGAAGCCACATGGGACTTTGAAGATTTTTTAATATTATTCGTGGACGATCTTATGATACGATCGCAAAATTTCGACGAACATATCGAGCACTTAGATAAATTATACGAACGGTTGATTGAACATAACTTACGGTTAAATTTCAAGAAAACAAAATTTTTTTGTGAAGAAATCGAATTTCTCGGATATTTTATTTCTGCAAAAGGGATACGACCGGACCCAGATAAAATTCGGACAATAAAAAATTTTAAACCACCCCAAAATTTGAAACAATTGCAAAGTTTTATCGGGTTTATAAACTTTTACTCAAAGTTTACAAAAAATTTCGCGGAATACTTAGTCCCATTGTTCGACCTGATGAGAAAAAATGTCGCGTTTTATTGGATAAGCGTACATCAAGCAGCATTCGAAAAAAGAAAAACATTGTTTGATGAAAACGTTTTCTTGAGATACGCAGACCCGAAGAAACCCTACATTTTAACCACGGATGCATCTGATTATGCGTGCGCCGCGGCCCTATCCCAGTTTAATGAGGAACGGGAAGAAGAAGTGGTCTGTTTTGTGAGCAGAACATTCAAGGGAAGTGAATGCTCATATTTTACAACAGCAAAGGAAATGCTCGCCCTTGTGTAGTCGCTCAATAAGCTAGACACTTTCTTGAGGGGGGCAATTGAGATTACAGTCCGAACGGATCACGAGGCTCTGACATTTTTGCAAACTTGCAAATTTAATAATCAAGGATTACAGAGATGGAACCTAGCGATTTAGGACTTTAGACTCAACCCAGTACATATACCGGGAAAACAAAACGCCGTCGCGGACTACCTTAGTCGAATGGATGATAGCGATAAGTCGAAAAAAGAGAGCCAATCAGAAATAATCATTTCGGCCATTGTACGACAAAAACCGAGCCGCGAGCTCATAAATATTTGTAAAGAAATCGAAAAAAATCAAAGACGCGATCCTGACACGCGAGAAATAGTTTGTAAGTAGAAAATAAGGATGAAAAAATATGTAAAAGATACGAATTAATCAATAAAGTACTGTACAAAAAATCGGAAAACAGATCGAAAATTGTTATACCGAACAGCGTACTCAAGAGCTTTGTCAACGAAACCCACGAAGCATACGGCCACATAGGGGGGCGAAAATTAAACAAAATCTTAAGCGAACATTTTTATGTAAATGGCTTACGCAGAAAGATAGCGCGAATTTTAAAGTCCTGCGACATTTGTCAACGTACAAAACATTTAACTACGAAATGCAGAGAAATAGCAGAGCCTATCTTGACGCGAAAGCCACATGAATTACTGTCAATAGACTTCTACGGCCCATTGCCGACATCTGCAGGAGGAGTAAAATATTAACTACAATAGACGTTTTTAGTAAATTTGTGGTATTTCACCCCTTGCGCAGAGCAACAACTCAAGCAGTAATAAAGAAATTATTGGAAGATTACATACACATTTACGGCAAGCCAAATGCGATCATATGTGATCACGGCACGCAGTTTACTTCCAGTAAATTCGTAAAGACGTTCGAAAATGAAAACATAAAAATAATGTACTCATCCATTCGACACCCGCAAAGTAATATTGTAGAACGGCTACACCGAGAACTGGGTAGATTTTTTAGAACATTCATTAGAGATAAAGGGTGGGCGCGATATGTCAAACTTATTCATAATATTATAAACGAGACACATCACGAAACCACGAATTGCACGCCACTAGAGTTACATTTTGACCGAAAACCCATAAGAATATGGGAGAAATATTTGTACATACCGCCAGAAAATAACATAATATCACGAGAAAAAAGAATATCGCTAGCATGCGAGCAAGCGCACCGTATTGCACTCAGTCGCGCAGCAAAAAAGAATGCGCACGCGGAACATTTCGAATTGAAAATAGGCGATAAAGCGATGATTAAGGCGTTCAATGTATCCGATGCCGTAAACGGTAAAATAGCAAAATTTATCGATATCTTCAAAGGACCCTTCGAGGTGTCACGGAGAAGCGTTAGGTTCTCCGTGGCATCTCGGATGGCCGCTACCGACGATGCCGGATGCGTCGTCAGCAGGGAACGCCGTTGCCTGCAGTTCTCACGCACAGAGGTGCAATGCTTGCACTTCTGCACGTGGAGACGCTCGCCACCTCCTCGTCGCAGCGGCGGCAGAGCGGCAGATCTCCGGCGACCACCAGACTGAGCAGAGCTCTGACCAACACGAATAAAGGCACTTCCTCGCAATCCACCTTGTGGCTTCTTGCCCTGCTCACAAGGCAGGACCCACCCGCCAACCAATCAACCATCCATCCATCCATCTGTAACATCTGGCATCCCAAGCGGGTCTTGTGTAGCAGAATTTTTGGAGCAACACAAGGAGAGGTCACTGGCCCAAGAATTGTCAAATTTTGTCTTAAGTTTTGGCATCTACGTAGAAGTCAGCTTGTCAGCAATCAGTGCTTCGCAGCCAAGACAAGTAGGACGCAACTCTGTGACTTAGCTACGTGGGCCAAGAAGCTTCCTGCAGTAAAGGGACTCGTCAACACGTGTGCCTCAGAATAAGCATACAAGTGGTCGCCGAGGCTCAGGATTAATATCCGAGCTTTCAAAAAAAAAAAAATCAAGGCCGTCAAGATCTCACTGCGAAGCCCACTCTGTAACTGTGGAGCAAGTGTGACGGCCGGTAATCGAGCAAACGCCGACGTGCTTTGCATTTTCATCAAGCCCACCTGGGCCCACAAAGTCGACCTTCGGCCCTCAAAGCCCATCTGGGCCAACGAACAGCCGCTTTACAGCCGTCGACGCGGACCAGCCGCCGACGGGCTCCAGCAAAAAATCATCAGTTGCAGCCTCCACGGGCAGTGCAGTTGTCGGCGCGGACCAGCCGCCGACACGCGCGAGCAGCTTCGCTGCCTCCAGCTCAGCAGCGGCATCGCAGAGCAGACATAGTGCGTCAACTTAGTCTACTACTGTAAGTTTTTCTCGCCGTTTCTTTTTATTATTACGAGCACCTTGGCTTTCGGGAGTGAACGGACCCTCGCGTTACATTCGGTTTTTAAACTAAATTTGTAGCCGTCAATTAATATAATGGTTCCCGGCCTGTTCAGAACAAAAAACCGCGGGTTGAGAACGCGATAGAACCCGCGGTACCTGCAGCGACCCGGAAAAAATCGACGCGAAGGTGGTAAATCGGGTAAATAAAATTGCGGACCTGTATTTGAAAAATCCGCGAATCGTGCGTAAAGCTTTTATTCGCACAGCAAATCGTGAATTTTCAGCTTCAGATTCTGCGGACGAAATAAATCATGACAACCGTGCTAAAGAATGTCAAGATTACTTGCCGGCTAACGCGTTGTCCGGTAGTTACAGACAGTCGGGCGCTAACGACTTTCCAAACCGGACCGAAGACGAAAGTGTAGATCACATCCGCCCACCCGCGCCAAGCCCCGTAAATTCAGTAGACGGAGCATGCGCGCTCAGTTTTTCAAAACCAAAGCCACTCGATCCTTTCGATCTAAAAGGACTCGAAGAAAAGCTAATCGGCTGGAATTTGCGCACCGAATCGCGCGTCAGAGCCGCTGCCGGTCATACCGTCACAGCACCGCGCCCCCCTACGCCAAGGCCAGGGGATATAAATCCCAGGTCGGCCAAAGCATCCGCCGCAGAAGGTCCGATGACGGAAATGGCGAAATATTTTATCAAGACGACCAAAGCGTTTAAAAATGGGGGCAATGAAAATAAAGTTCGCTTAAAGCGCACAGAGCGCGTACGCGTCGCGAGTGCACAGGGCAACGCGCTAGAAACAGCCGTAACACAGCCGCCGAAAATGCGAGGAAAAATCGAGCGCCCAAGTTCACCCGCCGAGAGCTTAGTAAGCAACGCGGCCGACGGCTCAAACAGCAGCTGCGTCGGAAGCAGCCTATGCGACGCAAATTTTGCGGCGCTAGAAAAGCGCATAAATGCGGTAGAAGCTGAAAACGCCAGGCTAAAGGCCGAGGTGATAAAGCTTTCTACAGAAGTAAGCGATGCATCTAGGGTGGAGCACCAGATGTCCACTAGCGTGCAAAATACCCAAAACGAGAAAATGCGCGCTGCTATCGTGCAACTCGTTCACGAGAACGGTGGAAATCCTGCATGGTACAATCTCGCGACTTCAGGACTACCGGACCAGGTACCAGCGCGCCAAAACTCGCGGTGCCAAGAGCCAGCGCGCCAAGAGCCGCTGTGCCGAGAGCCCGCGAGCCAGCGGCCGCAGCATCAAAGTTCGGTAAATACAAAGCCTCCGCGTCAAAAGTCGAAAAGCGCGAGCAATAACGCGCGCAGAAACACTCTCGCCGACAAAGAAATTGGAGACGTGTCCGCAGCTGAATCCTTCGCGGTCCTATACGCTGAGTCAGAAGAGGAAGCCGTGAAAAGCGCTAAAACTCGTCGCGATACTCGCAAAGAAACCGAGACATCGTTAAATACTCATACTCGGTCCACCGCGCCGTTAAATAAATCGGTCGACCGCTCTGTCAGGCAGAACCGTGCTGCATCTCGTGAAAAATTAATACAGCGCCGAATTTCGAACAAAGACGACCTCTCGGACTCGGATCCATCCGACGGCGATAATAATCACAAAAATTTCGATAACTCGGATAGGCGTGTAAAGTCGACCCCGAGTAAAAGGCCGACAAGTCGACAGCAACCAAGAGGCGGCGATCGCTTCCCCTCGGACGATGATCCAGACTCGGATCCGTCCGACGGTGAAAGTAAGCGCAAGCGCACTGATAAATCGGACAATCGCAAACGCCCGGCTCCCGACAAAAAATCCACACGTCGCAGGCCGCCTCATAGAGACGATCGCTCCCCGCCGGACGACGATCCGGAGTCTGATCCGTCGGACGATGGCGACGACGACGACTATGACGACGATGACGAGGATTGGCCTCCAAAACCTCATAGTGAGCCAGTAAAACATAGTGATAACAGCTCACGATCGAGCAGCAAAAAAGAACGCTCGCCGAAATTGCCGTTTCATCAAGCCGTCGCATGTATCCCGGAATTTAACGGAGATCCGGATAACCTCGGGCTTTTTCGGAAAGGAGTGCTGGATGTGCTAAAATCACACCCAGCCCACGAACAATTCTTGCTCTTGCACATCGCTAGCAAGTTAAAAACCAAAAAGACCGAAAATTATCGCGCGCGCATTGCCAATTATTCATCCGTAGATAAGCTCCTTCACGACTTGACGCTGCACTACGCGAATGTCGGAATCGCCGATCAAGTTTTTGCCGAACTGCGCGCGATTAAGCAAGGCGCACATGAGTCGGTAGGCGACTACGGCCTGCGCGTTGAAAAGCTATTCGACCGCTTCATGACGATCACCGAATCAGCCCCCGGTTTATCTGACTCAGACAGGCGGGCTCGGAGACGTCAGGCGCGTACCGACGTTTTAGATCAATTTTTGTTCGGATTGAAAGCCCCACTTGATCACCAAGTGCGCTGCAGATTCCCGAGGGATCTGAATGCAGCTATAACCGCAGCCATAGAATTCGAAGGCAAGCAAAGCGGACGAAATTTTGATAATGCCACGCCGACACTCGGAAAAACCTCGCAAGTGCGCAGAGTAACGGCAGAGGAAGCCCAGCCGGGCAATAGCGAGCAGGACGGCGCGAAAAATTCGCAAAGTCCCAAACGAGCTCTTGAAGATAACCCTATAGCACATTGCAGCTACTGCAACCAGCACGGTAATGCTGTCGATCGCTGCAAAGTTTTAGTTCGGCATGCATCTCAGCATTTACTTAAAAATCCGTTCCCGAATAACAACGGGAATCGAAACAACAAAAACGGTGCGGGCAATAATAATGGTAATAACCGCAATAATGGCAATGGCCAGAATAACGGTAATAGTAACCGTAATGACGGCGACGACTGTAATTCTGGAAACAATAACGATAATCGCAATAATGGCGATAATCGTAATTACAACAAAAAGCATCGATGGAACTCCCGAAAAAAATATAACTATAAAGGCAAACGTGATCGCTCGAACGAAAGTATCAGCCGTAACTCGAGAAGCAGCGAAGCAGCGGCTGCTTTAAACTAGACGCACGTTCGCCACGTTCCTCAAGCGGCGAGCGTCGAAAAAATAAGCAGCTGGAAACAAAGCAACAAATTAATTCAGCAAAAATCAAGTTTATCACTACGGGTAGACAGCCTCCGATTGTGTCCGTAGAATGCCCGCAATTGCGTAAGCGCATAGGCAAATTCTACGCTGACTCGGGAGCAGATATTTCGATTGTAAAAATCGGGGAATTGGCCCCCGGTTATCCTATCGACGTACAAAAAATTATTAAAATTCAGGGAGTGACAGAGGGCACAGCCTATACGCTCGGCCAAGCGGAAGTCCAACTGGGTGGACTACGCTGCTATCTCCAAGCCGTATCAAATGATTTCCCGATAGAAAATTCCGGAATCATTGGCTGGGATATTATCGATTCTCACGGTGGCTGCGTCGATGCTTTGAGCAAGAGTCTCAAGCTCGGTAACACGCACCTTCCGTTCGATCCTGGCGAGCAAGTCACTATTCCCCCACGAGTCAAAATGACTATTAGTGCGCCGTTAATTAACAATGACGTTGAAGTCGGTTAGGTCCCACTAAATGACCTATATCCCGATTTGCTATTCGGCAATTTTATATAACGTAAACGGCCGTGTTTACGCGGAGTGCATCAACGTCAGTGACTCAAAAGTCACCATATCTGCCCCGATGGTCGAGCTGCAAGAATGCGAAATTATCGCAAACCCGCTGTTTCAAGCCGACGAGGACGGCTCTGCTGAAAATGTTGCTAAGTTCACTGCTAATTTGCGACGCATGTTCGACGCAGAAAAACAAGAAAAATATCGCGAAGTTTTCAACCTGAATCGCGACTTACAAGAAGATGCTCAAAAAAGACACGATCGAGTCGAAAAAATTATGAAGCTAGCGGATCTTGAAGGGTGCAACGAGGAAGAGAAAAACCTTATTCGCGAAATCGTTGACGAATTCGCTGGTGTGTTTGGGCTCGACGGGGAACCTCTACCCGCGACCCACCTGCTGCAACACAGAATCGTGTTAAAATCAAACAGGCCTATACGGAACCACCGCTTTCGATTTCCACCCGCTATCGAAGAGCACATGCTACGCGAGTTAGCTAAGTTGCGAGAGCAAAACATCGTCGTGCCCTCCAACTCAAACTATTCGTCTTCCCTCTGGATTGTTCCGAAAAACCGGACGCTGACGGTAACAAACGGTTCCGCCTAGTCACCGATTTTCGGGGCCTGAACGAAGAAACAGAGGGAAGCTGCCATCCGCTTCCATTTACTAGCGATATCCTCGAGCATCTCGCGTCGGCTAACTATATAACCGTCATGGACCTCAAGTCGGGGTACCATCAAATTGAAATGCATCCCGACTCGGCACACTTAACGGCATTTTATGCCCCTGACGGCAACCATGGCAATCAGCTTCTGCAATTTAACAGAATGGCTATGGGCCTAAAGGAAGCGACAATCACGTTTACACGTGCAATGTCGCTGGCCATGAAGGGTTTGCAAGGCGATGAGGTCGAAATTTATCTCGACGACCTCATGGTGTTCGGCGAGACTCTCGACGAACACAATAAACGCCTGCGTCGTGTATTAAAAAGACTCTTAGAGGCCAATATGACTATCGAACCAAGAAAGTGCCAATTCTTGAAAAGGGAGGCACAGGTGCTCGGGCATATAGTTGGCGGCGGTCTAATTAAGACAGACCCGGCGAAAGTTCGCGCCATGGCCAACTATCCGACGCCAATAGACGCAAAGAAGCTGAAACAAGCAATTGGATTGTTCAGCTATTATCGGCGATTTATCCCCGATTTTTCAAAAATCGCTTATCCATTATTCAGGTTTCTGCAAAAAGGAGTAAAATTTGAATGGGGCGATGCCGAGAAAAATGCGTTTGAAACTCTTCGAAAGCTTATGTCGGAAGAGCCAGTCCTAAAGGCTCCGGACCTTTCGCAGCCGTTTATCGTAACGACAGACGCAAGCGACTTTGCACTTGGCGCAATTTTAAGCCAAGGCAAGATAGGCTCAGATCAGCCGTGCGCGTACGCGTCGCGGTGTCTAAAGGGCAGCGAATTGCGGTACCCGACATACGACAAAGAGCTTCTCGCGGTCGTGTTTGCAAAAGAACAATTTCAATGTTATTTATTTGGAAGAAAGTTCACAATCGTTACCGACCACGAAGCTCTTAAACATTTTCATACGACAAAAAAGCCGGATTTGCGCTTTAATAGGCTAAAGGCCGCGCTAACGGGCTACAAATTCGACATCGTATATCGCCCGGGAATCAAAAACGCGAACGCTGACGCGCTCTCTCGCAATCCAGTGCTAGCGGAGGGCGAGGTAAATCCGGACCTGCCGCGCCACGAGCTTTACGAGCTCGCCGATCAGCAGGTGCTAGACTCGCCGGACGAAGAAGCAGGCGCTCCACCAGGAAGAATCTTCCGTGCGCGCGCTACGAAAAAGCGAGGTCAGGCCTCCGGAGAGAAGCTTCGAATATCGGCCTCGAGTTCCGAAAACTCATCAAATCGCGCCATAAGTAAAAAGCCCAGGGAAGATAACGCGCTGATTTATAAACGCGACGAGGTTCTCGCGGTGAGAAATGAGTTCGACGGCTACTTTATCTGCCGCGCACTTCACGACGTTTATCACGGAGACGAAAAAGTTAAAATTCAGTGGTTTACGGAAAAGAAAAATCGAAAACACGTGTACGCACTAGATTACCGCGACGCGATCTGGTTCGATTGTATTTTAACAAACACATTCTTGAAGCGCATAGATAAAATCACTATGCATTAAACGCCGGGGAACGCACACGTATAGAGGCAATTCTGCGCGAATCAATCGAATTGCGAGCCAATCCTCCCGCTCCAGAACCACCTAAGCTGTCTGCCGAGCTCGCAGAATCCTCAGATTCCGATGAATCCATGCCATCAGTAATTTTGGCAGTTTCTTGCTCATCGGATGATTCAATAATTCCCTCCGAAGTACGGCCGTACATAAAATACGTAGCGCCATCCGATCGCGAAACTCGCGGCTCGCAAAATGCTCGAGTCACGGCCCCGCAGAAAATTCACGAGTCCAGCAACTCGAGTAGCAATCAGGAGAGTATACGGACCCCCCCCCCCCCGTCGGGAAAAATCGCCAACGCAATCGACGCTCCGCAGATATTTAGTTTCCCGCGAAATTTATTGCCGCAAAATTCGAGTCTGCCGCAAATTTCGCAACCGCATGACTCCTTGAACCCGTCCTCACCGAGCAAAGTCCTGCGGCCCACGGCCCCCGAATTTCATATGCCGATTATTACGGAAACTGCCTCGCCGCCTGAAAAACAAAATATTCCAGGCGTCGAGAGATTGCCAGCCAAGGCGTCAGAGCCCCAATCGGCAATGATCTGGCCGTGGTCTGGCAACCAACCCAAGAAAAAGCTAAGGGTGAATATTGAAGGAAAAGATTTTGCAGGGAAAGGCGGGGTGCGCATCGATTGTTGGGAGACAAATTCAACCGCCGCGTCGCTAAATAAAAGAGCACCGTTGGCCGTCGAAAATATCCCACGACACACGCGCACACATGAGCCGCCCTTGATAAGAGAAGATGCTCTAGAGGCTCCAGAAGCTGCTCAAAGCATGGTCAGCATAAATGAAATGTCTGATGCATGCAACATGAGTGCTTTCAGCGGAAAAAATGGCTCCAATGCGCAAAATCGCAACTTGAACCTCGGAGAAACGACTTCAAGGCAAAAGCCGACACCCCCAGGTGCATCGCTGCTGGAACCAATCGTGGAAAGAGCGCTTGAGGCGCGAACGCTTTCCCCTCCCGCTATCGATAGCCCTTTCGAAAGTTTCTCCGGTATTCCTCTAAATTACGAACGCAAGCCATTGCCATCGGACGAGAATTCGTCTGCAAGCTCTGGCGATGCCTGTGTTCATACATATATTCGCAAAAAATATTGCGCAGAGCCGCACGAAAAATTACGGCGCTCAGGAAATATTCCCAGTAGCCCACCGGGAAATTGCCTGTTTTATTCCCTCATGAAAATCATGAAGCTCAAAATTTCAGCGACGAAATTGAGACGTCAGCTGTTGGCCTCCGCTTGGCTCAGATCATGCGGTGAACCGGCCGAAACAGAAAAGATTTTAGAATCTTCCTCAGATTATGGCACTATAGACTGCGTGTTTATTTTTGCCCATGAGTTTAAAGTGAACGTTTGCGTACACTACGATCCCCCTGGGGACTCGCGGGTCTATTGCCATGTGTTAGTAGCCAATGCTGCTGACACTATACATTTAAACTTGACGGGACAGCATTTTACGCCGTATTACGCGTAAGCGCCCCAAAGGACACCGCCAAACCGGTCAAACCCGGGCGTGAGCGATCCCCATCAAGTGAAAGCGAGAATGAGCGAAATAAATCGCCAATAGTTGGGCGAAAAAAGCGTCTCAAACATAAAGCTGCTCGTACTGTTACGCATTCGAGCGCCAATAATAAATTTGCAGCTAGCGACATTGGCGATCAGCTGGCGGCAGGCGCGTAACATATCTCTCCGCCTGAGCTGCAGAAGCCAGCACTGAGCCAGCCGGTAGCGTTTGCAGAGTCGCATGCTCCAGAAAATTGGCCAATGTAGCCAAACTTAGAAGTAACTCCACAGGCAAATTTGGAATTTTTGCCAGAAGCTGAGTCGATTGGAAACGACCCTCCGCTGCATGATCGGGCAGAGACGCACGACAGCGCTCGGCAGAGTATCGGCGCAGACCAAAGCAGTGAAAAGTCTGGCAACGCCGCTATGCAGCTCGGCTCGTCACAGTCTCATGCCAGTGCAGCTGCGCTGATAAATAAAGGCAGCGCAAGCACTGATAACGAGGCGTCGTCTGACGGCGAAAGAACTACAGCTGGAGTTAAAGCAGCACTCGACAATGACAAGCTAAAACGCTACGTCACAACAAAAGCGAGGCCGCCCCGTGAAAAACCGCCGTGGGCAGTTCCGGAAGATCAAGAGCCTCCAGCTTTTAACCACCTGCGGGCATATGACGAGCATCCCTTTCGATTCAAAGAAAATCTTGTGTACTTAATGTCGGCCGATAATTTTATATCGACCGAAGTACAAGAAGCCTTGATTGAACGAGGATATTTGAACCCGCATGATTTGACTAATAGTCAATTCAAATTGGGCGAAGTGAATGTCACGGCTTGTGGTAGATTTAAGCTTTTCGGAGTCTACATTAAGGCTCACTTCGAAGATCGCCCGCTTCGTGTCGATCTTCGAAGATGTCTAAACACTCTAAAGAAAGTAATAGTCAAAGAGAAGGTGCGCAGCATCGCTGTAATAAAAGATCTAGCGATGCTTACGCTTGCTGAATGGGCAAACTTTGTCGACATTTTCGACAATATTTTTGGCGGAATAGCATTGCACGCAATTCTGTACAAGAATAATTTGCCAATCCCTCCAGCCTCTGATCGCTTCAAGTTAATTAAAGAGTATCATGAGGCAGCGATGGGCGGACATCGGGGTATGTCGAAAACATATAGCAAAATTGCTAATGATTTCTACTGGCGGAATATGCGCCCCGATGTAAAACAATTTGTCGCCCGATGCGCGGTGTGCCAAAGCAACAAATTGGTTCGCGTTAAAACCCGGCTGCCAATACTTATCAGCAATACACCTGCAACACCTTTCGCACATCTCGCTTTGGACTTTTATGGCCCGTTAGGGCAAACCAGACACGGCAATAGGTATATTTTGTCAGCACAAGACATGCTCACAAAATATACAATTTTAACGCCAACAAAGCATGCAAACGCAGATGAAGTAGCGCGTGTGTTGACCGACAGAATAATCTACATTTTCGGTCCTCCCGCTGCTATTGTCACCGATCAAGGCTCTCATTTCCAGAATAGGGTACTTGAAGAGCTTGCCAAAATTTTTAATATAAATAAATTCTGCACGACCGCTTATCACCCACAAGCGAACGGGTCAATCGAGCGAATGCATCACACATTGACTGAGTATCTCAGAAAATATGTAAAGCATATTGACTGGTGGGACAAATGGACCGCCATTTGTCAACATGCATATAATTGTACCGAACATGAAAGTACCCGGTACTCGCCGCACGAGCTGCTCTTCGGCTTTAAGCCAAGAACACCGTCAAGTTTTCCCCGAAGCAGCGACGACTTATCATACAACGATTATTTAACAAATGTGTCAAATAATCTGACGGTTCTACAGACAGTAGCTGCAATGAACCTGGTACAGTCAAAGTATCGGTCCAAGCACTACTATGACCGGAAATTAAATTCAAAACATTTCCGTGAAGGCGAAATCGTCTTTTTAATTAACGAGCCGAAGAAGGGAAAGTTCGCGCGAGAATACCGCGGACCGTATGAAATTATCACGATTAACCGCGAAACAAATAATGTAACGCTGCAAAACGACGAATCAACAAAGGTCGTGCACGTAAACAAAATTGAGCGTCCGAGCGAGCTAGCAAGAGACGCAGAGGCCTCGGATTTGGACCCAGTGGGATGAGACGTTTTTTTTACTGTTTTTTTTGCGCGTCCCCGGACGGGCTACGCCGCAAAAGAAAACAAGAACGTCCCATGGCTAGAGCCATCCCAATTACGTCCAAACCTCAGCAAAGCCAAGCTGCTCAATAGCTATTTCTGCCTAGCTAAAATAACCGTGTTGTTCTTCTCTAAAATTCTAGACTCTGTGCGTTATACGGCCTAGGGAGCGGAGAAACGCAGACAGTCAACAATCCGGCCCATTTCATCCAGCAACTACGGGAAAATTTAGGTTTAATAACAGAGAAGATAGCGCCGCTCGCAACCTCCAGTACGAACTGGAAAATCATCGAGAAAATCGATCTGCGCACCTATTTCCAGGCTAGCGATGTCCTGGTTAAGCTCGTAACGACTGCGGTACGCGCGTGTATCCCGCGTTGCGACGCGAAGGGTCTGATAAAGGAGGCTGAATCCGCCACCCGCGACGCCGAGCATACGAAAAATCTGATTTTGACTCACGGCGAAAGAGCCGATCCTCAACGTATGCGGCGCGCGCTTCTGCCGTTCATAGGCTCGATTCATAAATATCTTTATGGTACGCTAACCGAAGCTGACGAGGCCGAAATCCAGGAGGCAGTCAGGACAATTGCCAAGGACGTGCGCGCGACAGCTGTCCTACTTGCCAACCAAACAGAGATAGTCGAGCACGAACTCGCGCATCTGAACGAAAGGATGCGCAAGTTAGAAGCACTTTCGACCGCATGGGCGAGCAGAACCGCTGGAAATGCGAAATACATCAATGATCTTGAGGTAGAAATGAGCATTAGAGTCAGCCTAGTGCAATTGCGTTCTGACACGGAAGTGATCACTAATGCAATTCTTTTTGCAATAAAAGGGCTTATCCACCCAAAGGTTATGGCCCCGGAAACTATTGCCCGTGCGGCAAAAACCATCGAGAGTTCGATTAATCACGCGAAATTTCCCCTTAAGCCGAACGAATTTTCGGCAATTTCGATAATGGAAATCTCTAAAATTTCCATATTGGTCTCGAACGGCCACCTGGTATATCATATCGCTATCCCATTGGTCGACGTTGAAAAGTTTTATTTATTTAAGGCCTCACCGGTTCCCGCAATCCAACAAATATCTAATATATCGTACATGGCCGCTTACATTTGGCCAGTTCACACGTACTTCGCAATAAGTTCGACTAATCGCACTTATCTGCCAATCCCAGCCGAGAAAGTACCAAAGCTTCGAAAGCTTCAAAATACATCGATTGCGGTAGACCCAGAACCGGTGCGAGAAATTCGCGACAGCGCAGTTTGCGAAATAAAGATTGCAGCCGGACGCGAGATTCATAACCCAGAAGAATGCGATATTCGCATTAAGTGGCTGAAAGAGTCATTCTGGTTGCGATTGCACAGAGTGAACATCTGGGTTTATTCCGCAAAGCACCCAGAGGATATCTATATCCAGTGCTTAAGGGCAGAGCAAATAACGGCGCAAATCGCTGGAGCTGGCATCCTCGAACTACGCGAGGGCTGTACTGCTCACACGGCGAGCGCACGTTTAATAGCTTCCTCCACAGTAGCTAAAAAATTGAACGACACGTCATTTGGCGGTCTGCAATTTAACGTATCAAAAATCATGGCACGGCTAAATGAATCAGCCACTTCCGCCATGGATCTGCACCAGGCTATCTCGAATCTGGCCGAACATTGGGCTGACGCCGCTTATGGCTCCGGAACTGAGAACCTAAAGAGCGGGGCCAATCTGCGCGAAATCGCGACTAAAGCTCGCGAGATCGCACAGAGAAGATCGTCGGCCTTCGAATTAAAAGACTTAAGCTACACCACTAGCCTGCTCAGCTGGGTCTCGTGGTCTTCGCTCGGTCTAATCGCAGCAGCGATCCTTGTAATATGGTGCTATATGCGCTACCGCGCCAATAAACCAATGCGCGACCTTATGCGACAACAGCGCGAAATGCTGCAGCTCGAATCGATTCGGGAAATTAGCCGCAGCAGAGCGAACTTGGCAAACTAAAAATGCAGCTCAAGTTCGACGCTTCCTCGCCGCCACGGCCGTAGAAACATCGCCGCGAGTCATGTTGCATGAACAAGCCGGTTATCAAATTCAATTATTTCAACGGAAAATGAATGGGCCGACTCATTCTCGCGCTACGAGTAATTATTCTCGTGGTTCACGGGCCTCACTGCCATAAGCCAGGCTGCTCAAAGGCGAGAAAAACATTAACTTTCTAGAAATATTCATAATAATATCAAACTTTAATAATAAATAGGTGCATTATGATCACCTACGTATCAATGGGTTATTGGTTTTTTTTAGTATTTCAGCCATATTACAATTATATTATAATAATCATTTATATACATACACTAAAGGGTTTAGTATAATTTTATATATACTTGGCATTTATACATATATTTTTTTTTCTCTCCATTTATATGCATATATCATGCTCACCAGTTGCAGCAAATTGTTCTGAACCTTACAAACGTATTTTTACGCAATAGCCATATATTTTGTAATAATACAGGCTCGGATAGGCCACGGTACACAAAAGAAAAGTACTCGTGTGCAGGAGCACAAATTCAACCATGAATAATTAAAATATAAATTTTGTAGTTAGGTGTAAGGTATTTTGTATTTAAGAGCTCTGCCAGCCCAAAATGTAAGGCAGCAGCGGCTGTCAAGGACAACACCCGCGCCTATACATCAACACCTTCACACACACTTAATATTGCATAAAACAAATGTTTTTTTTTCCTGTACTTAACTCGACATTCACGGAGTCGAGGGCAAAATTGGATCAGAATCCAATGCGCGCACCTCGCGCGTATGTGCACAAAGCACTGGCATCCCGCTAACATATTTTTCTCAAATAAACGTAAACTCATACACACTTCAGCGCGGAGCGCGCTCTTGCGCGCCCCGACGCTTTACACTCTTGCACTGCACGCACGGCTTCGCCGATGACCCTGTTTTTTTTGGGCGCCGAGGACGGCACCCGCGCGCCCCGAGGACGTGTCACGGAGAAGCGTTAGGTTCTCCGTGGCATCTCGGATGGCCGCTACCGACGACGCCGGATGCGTCGTCAGCAGGGAACGCCGTTGCCTGCAGTTCTCACGCACAGAGGTGCAATGCTTGCACTTCTGCACTTGGAGACGCTCGCCACCTCCTCGTCGTAGCGGCGGCAGAGCGGCAGATCTCCGGCGACCACCAGACTGAGCAGAGCTCTGACCAACACGAATAAAGGGACTTCCTCGCAATCCACCTTGTGGCTTCTTGCCCTGCTCACAAGGCAGGACTTACCCGCCAACCAATCAACCATCCATCCATCCATCCGTAACAGAGGTCAAACAAAAAATAGGCATCGATACATATTTATTAGTAGAAATAAATACGGAAAAAGAGCGTGGAAAATTTCACATAAATAACCTAAAACCGTATCTCGAGGATTGAATGCACAAGTTATAAATGAGAAAAATAATGAAAAAAGGAAAAAATTCCTACGGAAAAATAATGACAAAATCAAAATATTATCGAAAACGAATCAAAAATATAAGTTTTGCATTCAACTCAGAAGGCGGTCAGAACAAAATTGTCAAACATAAACAACTCGAACTAGTAAAGTCACGAAAGCCGAGAGAGAGAGAGAGAGAGAGAGAAAAAAATTGTTTGTACGTGATAATTACCATAACAAGGTCGCGACCGAACGAACTAATACAGTCAAGCCAGCAGCAACAACAAGCCCCCGAAAAATTCCTAAGGATAAGCTAGGAAAAAAAGCGAAGCCGCAGGCTCATTAGTAGCCAAACCACGATCATGGAAGGATCAGCGGAGCAGCTCCAGCTAGCAGCAGTCGAGAAGACTACCACCGGAAGCCAGACGGAGCCCATCGCCATCTGTAGCCAGGGAACCCACGTGACGGAGGCACTACTGGAAGCCGGGTTCGCGGAATGCTGGTAAGCACACATATAAAACGCGATTTCTGTCTCTCGCGCTCGCGCATTAAAAAAAAAGCCAAATAAAAAACCTCGGATATTTTTTGTTTTAAAAAAGGACTGTACGACATAACGTGCAGTGCCAAAGCATCCGCGCAGCCAACGGTAACCACTTCCAGGGCGGGAGCAAGCGGTTTGTCAAGGGCTGGTTTTACCAGATCCCGCACCACTGGGGCAAAACGACGCATGGGACGATGACGGAAGGCACGCCGCCGGACCCATCAACAGCCAGGCGGACCATCGTCCCCCGGCGAAGAGCCCCAGTACCGCTACCCGCCCCAACACCAACAACAAAACTACGTGTGGTATCCGGGGTAAATCTCCCAGTCATCGACGCTGCCAGCTGGAATAAGCTGGGATTACCAGACTCGGCACCACAAGTATTGAAGAGGAGGGGTGAGCTGACGCCAGGTCCGCCTCCCCGCCAGCGAACGACGCCCGAGCGGCTGGCGACGAGTGCCCACACTCAGAGGCCGCCCGAGCCATATGAGTGGCAACTGGAGGAGGACGGCGCACGGCTGTTGAGGCAGAGGAGGGAGCAAGGCGCTCTTGCCTCAACGCTCACCCACCAACACCATCACCAACACAACAGCGCACCGTGGCCGAAATATTGGCAACGGTGTACGCTGCAGCGGAGAAGGGGAAGAAGGCGGAGGCCGAATTTCAAGCCTTCGTCGAGGCCGAACAATTCGGCGATATAGTTTAGCCATTATTATTATTATTTTTTTTTTATTTTTATGTTAGTTTATATTTTTATATTTTTTAGTTTTTATTCTTTTATACCAAAAATGTTTTAGTTTTGTTTCAAGAAAAAGAGTTTTTTATGTTTATTTTTTATTATTTATCTATATATTACGAAATAAATGTTAAGAATGGACAAAAAGCGTATTAGCCGTTGTTGCCACCAACGGTTAACTTGCCGATAAGTAAGAGATAAGTTACCGACTAACTGAGCGATAGTATGTACATGTAATAACATACCTAAGCGCAGGTAGAGGGCGTGCGTGCATAAAGCATAAGAGAGAGGGACGGCCACAGATATAAAAGGAGACCCGCAGCCAGCATCGAGCATTCACGATCTGGCCTTGGTGCGCAGAACATAAGGAGAACTGTCGTTCTCTCCAAGTGTTCTGTCTCCTTAGCACTTAGTATGCAAATGAGCATTGTGCTCTCGAACGGTGCTAAGGGGACCCTCCCCCTTTCCAGTTAGTATAAGGCCAGATTGTATATTTAAAGCAATATATATATTCATATTTTATTTACTAATTTTGATTATTCTTTTCCACCCTTCACCTCTCGAATACCCCTTGGGATCAGGAGGGTAGTTCCCTGTTCGCAAGTGAGTAATTTCGAATACGGATTGGTTGTGAGAGGGTAGATCCTCACAGACTAATCCAAGGCTGCGTGGTCATCCTAAGTGTGCGGAGCTCGTGGAATAGATCTCCCTCCACGACTCCCGTTGCACACGAGCAGCTTCCCTCTGGTGGATCCTCCACTACACAGGGTAGGGACCGCTTACACTCACTCAACCGTAGTGTGGGGTGATTGTAAGTTTGATTTTCGCTTCCTCGAGTACACTCCTGCCTCTTCCCATATCGAGTCTAGAACTCTTTCTACGGCCTCGCCTTGGTAAAGCTTGGCCCGTTTCAGTCTCTCTCTGCCTCTCTGTCTCTCAGTCTCTATCTGACTCTCGGTCTCCCTCTATCTCTCTCTGTCTCTCTCTGTTTCTCCATCTCTCCGACTCTCTGTCTCTCTCTGCCTCTACCTGTCTCTCTGTCTCTCTGTCTCTCTGTCTCTCTCTGTCTCCCCCTGTCTCTCTCTGTCCCACTCTGTTTCTCTCTGTCTCTGTTTTTTTTTTTTTTTTTTTTTTTTTTTATTGGAGAAAGAGGTTGGAGGGAAAAATCTTAGTAGACCATGACATGGCCTGAGCCACCGTGTGTTGGATTCTCACCAACTAAAACCCTTCGTTTTGCGACCGAATATAGAATCCAATTGCAACCCGAATCCTCTTCGCTCTCCTTACCTATTTGTCGGTGAGGAGGGCCAAGCTCCGTCTTCGGTGCCTTTTTTTCCCCCGCGGTACCACGGTCAAGTATTACTTCGCGGGGGGGCATAGGGACATTGCCCTTGTCTCCTTGATGTGATTGTCATTCCTTATGACCTTCATTATAGGCTGCCGTCTACTTCTTACCGCATCGTCCGGTCGTCAGCTTCTTGCAGCATCTCTCGTCTTCTTCTCTCTTCGTCACCCCTCACTTTCTTGAGGATGACCGCGGCGTAGTTACTACCCACGTACCAGCCCTCAGCGGTGGCGAACATAGCTACCATAATAGACTCAGGAGTTGCTCTGGTCTGGAAGTAGCGTTCAAACTCTTCACGCTCCTGCTGGTAACGCGAGTAGTAGCAAAAAACGTGCTCAGTGTCCTCGCACATGTCCAAACATGCTGGGCAGTCTGGACAGTCTTCTAAATTAAATCTACACAGGTATGCTCGATAGCATCCATGTCCCGTCAAAAATTGCATGAGGTAGTAGTTTACTTCCCCGTGTCTTCTTTTGATCCAGTCTTCAATCTTTGGTATAAGTCGGTGCGTCCAGCGCCCTTTCAGGCTACTGTCCCATCTTCTCTGCCACTCAGCTACTGTTTGTTCTCTGGCAGCGTTCCAGATTTCTGCCTTCGTTCTATCGCTGTTCTCCTGTTTTGCCATTTATATGGCCTTCCTCTCTAGTGCTAAGAGGTCGATGGGTGACATGCTTGCCACGACGCTTATTGCATTGTCCGATACCGTGCGGTAAGCAGACGCTACTCTTAGCGCACTCCGTCTATACACGGATGACAGGTTTCGCGCATAGGCTTTTATTGCCATTGCATCTGCCCAAATTGGTGCCCCGTACAGCATAATCGATGTACTGACACTTGCTAACAGCTTCTTTTTCTTCTGAGTAGCTCCACCGACATTCGGCATGAGCCGAGAAAGAGCAGCAGTCGTTCTTGACGCTTTTTTACCTGCTAATTCAAGGTGCTGTTTAAACGTCAACTTTTCGTCTATAGTAACGCCCAAATACTTGATAGTCGATTTAGAGGTTATCTCATGGCCGTCTATCATTAGGGCGATCGTCTCCATTTTCTTCCTGCTAGATATCAGGATCGCCTCGGTCTTGTGTCCAGCGAGTTCAAGTCCCGTTTCTCTCAGCCACCTCTGGATGGTGGTGATCGCTTCATTGGTGATTTCAGCGACGTCTTCTTTTTCCTTCCCTACTACTACAAGAGCTATGTCGTCTGCGAATCCTACTACCATAGCCTCCCGCGGGAGTTGTAGTCTCAGCACTCCGTCATACATAATGTTCCACAATGGCGGGCCCAGTATTGATCCCTGTGGGACACCTGCCGTGACCTTGTAGGTTTCAACGCCGCAATCCGTTTCGTACAGTAAAGTTCTGTCCTTCAGATAGTCGGCCATCATCCTGCTGATGTATGTGGGCACCTCAAGCTTTTCAAGCGCTTCATGTATCTTCGTCCAATTTGCAGAGTTGAATGCGTTTTTGACATCCAAAGTAATAACTGCACAGTACTTCTTTGTTCCGCCCTTCCACCGTTTTCCACTGATGGCTGCTCGGGCTGTGTTTACAACTAGGCCGATCGCGTCCAAAGTAGATCGGCACTTCCGAAAGCCATATTGGTGCTCGGCAAGCCCCTTGGTCTCTTCGATTATGCACTCCATCCTGCTGCTGATAATGCGCTCCAGTATTTTTCCTTGAGTGTCCATCATACATAATGGTCTGTACGATGTCTCCCCTCCGGGCGCTTTGTTACCCTTAGGTAACAACACAAGTCGCTGCTTTTTCCAGTTCGTCGAAAATCTCCCCCCTGCTAGGCATGCATTGTAGAGGCCAACAAATTCTTCAGGTTTAGCCTCGATGGCATGCTGCAGCGCCACATTTGGTATGTCGTCAGGACCGGGAGCCTTATTGTTTCCTACCCTCTTGCTTGCTACGAGTAGCTCCTCAACTGTAATTGGAGGTATATCTTCTTCCCGCACTTCCTCTGCTATAGTATATGGTGCGTCCGGCTGACTTGGGAAAAGTGTTGTCACTACCCTCTTTAGTACCTCTGGGCACTTTGGTGGGGGTATATAGCTTCCTTTGAGTGTCTTCATAACTGTTTTGTAGGGCCTGCCCCATGGATCTTTATTGACCTCTTCTAGCAGCTCCTTATGACATCTCTGCTTGCTTTCACTGATGCACTGCTTGAGGGTGCACTTGGCTTCTTTCATTCTTCTGCTGCATTCTTCTACAGGTTCGCTTCCAATACCGGTTCGGTAAAACTTTTTCCTTGCCCGTTGCTCAAGCCTTCGTGCTCGGTGGCAGGCGGAGCGCGCTGATCTAATCTTCTCGTTCCACCAATATACTGGTGCCCATCTTTGATTGGGCACTTTTCTTGGCATAACTGCGTCACAGGCACGGCTGAGCCATTTTGTCATTTGTTCAGCCTTATGTTCTGCTGATCCCGTCAATTGGATATTTCCTAACATCATCAGAAATAGTTCCTTGTCGTACTCCTTGGCTTTCCATTCCATTTTCGTACTTATAGGGTTAGTACAGTGTACCATGTTTTGTGTGCCCAGCTCCATTATAATGGCGTGGTGATCACTATTAGTGAAGTGATCGCTTACGGTCCATTTACTCACCTCTTTTACCAGAGATCTACTAACAAATGTTAAGTCGATCACTGATTCAGCGTCCACCTTTTTATAGGTTGGTACGTTGCCTTCGTTCACCAGCACCATGTCCAGAAGTGTGAATGCCTCTAGTAGGGCCTGTCCTCTTCTATTGGTTTTTCGGCTGCCCCATTCAACCGCCCATGAGTTAAAGTCCCCAGCTATAATAGCTGGTTTTTTAGCCCTGACATCTCGTACTAGCCGGTCTAAGAACTGCTGGAACTGATTTATTGGCGCACTGGGCGGGGCATAACAGCTGTATACCTGTATACCCTCAATCTTTGCGCTGGCAAAACCTGCTTCTTTGACTTTCATCCTACTTTGAAAGGTAAGGTCTCTGCACGCCCAAATAGCTGCTTTACCGGAGCCATCGGATTCCCACCTTGGCTGTTCAAGATCTCTGTACTGCTCACTGATTATAGCAACATCAATCTTCTGCCCACGGACGTACTGACAGAGAAGGTCCTGTGCTAGCTCACAGTGGTTCAGGTTTAACTGTACTATTCTCATCTTCTTTGTTTTGTGGCTTTCACTGCCGCTTGGTACGCTGGGCAATTATAGCTACCTGCGGCATGGTCGCTTTTCTCTACGTCGTCCTTTCCTCTGCAGAGAATGCAGCTGGGCTGGTTTGTGCAGTCTTTCGCTACATGTCCCGCTGAGCCACATTTGTAGCAGCAGCGGCTTCTGTCGTGGTGCTCAATGCAGCTTGCGGCAGTATGGCCGAAGCCCAAGCATTTATAGCACCTGAGCGGGCGGGTGTCTCGCTTTATTGCCCTTATTCGGCAGATAACCCACCCTATCTTTATCTTCTCACCCTTGATAAACTTCTGGGCTATCTGGGCAGGTAGCTGTACTATTGCTTTCTGCGTATCTCCATAAGCTTTACGAAGCGACTTAACCGCCGTAGGTTCGAAATTATGTCCTTCCTCGTTATTTTTGCGTAGTGCGTCCACTATGTCCTCCTTAGTGGTTAGCATGTCAAGATCTTTAATCTCGAAGGCCTCTTCATTATGCAGCGCCCTGATTGTAGCAGTTTCCACTAGTACTGCTTTCACCGCTTCCTGGGGCTCAGCTGTTTCCACCTCCTTGGAACGTCGTAGTTCGAGTAGCAGATCTCCTGCTGTTGTTTTGCGTATTCTATGTACGCTGTTTCCTAACTTTTCTAGGCTAGGCTCTGCCTTCATTTTCTTTAGGATTTCGGCGTAGCTTTTTCGACCCTCGGCCTTGATGATTAAGGCGTCAGGTCTAGGAGATCTTGCTCTTGCCGTCCTACTTTTTCTGGTGCCTTTTTGGTCTTGGCCACGAGCACCAGTGTTATCCTTCCTGTTCACGCTTTTTTCTTTTTTCTTCTTTGCCTTCCTTGTCACCACCTCTTGCCACGAGTCTTTCTCCCTCTGGTGGACATTGTCGTCGGCTACTCTTCTTGCAGAGCTCGCCCCACTAACGCGGCTAGCCTGCTGTTGTTTCCCCTTGCCGACCGGCTTAGGGGTCACTTCATTCGCCTCTGCTAGGCTAATTGCCCTTTCCAGAAGGCCAGGGGTTGTTTGGGTCACCTTGCCCTTAGTCCCTGGCCGTTGGCACTGCATAAGTTTATCGTCTGCAGAGCAGAGAGCCCTGTAGCTGACCCTCATGCTCCGGGCGAGATCCTTAATTTGTTTGTGCACATTGTGTCTGTCCCTGACATAATCGATCAGCTCATCGATTTTGCTGCCAAGGCGATCTAAGTGCACGTTTTTTGAGGTCGCGCTTTCTGCTCGCTTGTCGCCATTTGCGTCTACCTCCATATTCTCTGCCTTCTTTCCTGTAGCATTACCATTGTCTTCCCATGCCAGGTTACCTACAACGGGGCTGGTTGTGTTGTGCATCGAAAGCGTACTTTCGCCTCTCCCAGATCCAAGGGGTTTATCCCCAAGGAGGCGAGCGTCGACCACCGGGGCTGATACCCGATCGGAATCGACGACAGGATTAGTAATGCCTGCCTGGGTACTCATATGTTTGAGAACGCTTCTTGATTGATTGTCCTTGCCACCCTAAATACCTGATGTTTCAGTAATTCTAAACAGTGCTGGGGTGCCGAGGACTTTCGTGGCAGCACCGTTAGCTCCTGTACCCTAGGAAGGGGCCCTTTAACAAAGTGCTAGCATCCGGGCCAGATGCACCTTGGTTTTTTAAGCGAGGTTGTTACTCCTCCCCCTCCTCCTTCACCACCTCTTGGGTAGTGGGGCCCCGGGCTTGGGACCGGTGTAGCGGAGTTTCTGTCTCCCTCTGTCTCTCTTTGTCTGTCTCTCTCTGTCTCTCTCTGCCTCTCTATCTCTCTCTGCCTCTCTGTCTCTCAGTCTCTATCTGTCTCTCTGTCTCTCTGTCTCTCTCTTTAAACCTGATAAAACCTGTCCATCAGACGCTGGAACGTCGAAGTTGCGTTGGTAAGACGAAATGGCGTGCATATGTACTCGAAATGGCCGTACTTCGTGTTAAAAGTGGTCGTCTGTATATCTTCAGGTTCCAGTTCGATCTGGTGGAAACCCATTGCTAAACTGAAAAGAACTGTGTACTATCCATTTGCTCGAGTATATCAGAAATATTTGGTAGAGGATAGGCATCTTTAATGGTTTTTGCATTCAGTTTTCGATAATCTACAACTAAGTGAAATTTTCTTTTGTCGTCAGCTCTCGGTTTCTTGGGGACAATTCGACATGGACTGCAAGACAGACTGTTAGAGCGTCGGATAACATTGGCATCCAGGAATTTCTATAGCTGGTTGAACAACTCCTCGTCTTGTTCTGTGGGTCCTCTCTTATATTGAACACGGACTGGTTCATCGTCTGTTGTCCTTATTTTATGTCTCACACAGGACGTCCTGGGATCTGGATCTTCAGGCAAATAAAACAAATGTGAGTACTTTCCCACTATTCGCTATATTTGCCGTAGTCCTTGGTGTGAGTGATACAATTTTTTTACTTTTTTCATAATAAAATTTACCCTTTCTTCATGGTTCGTGATAGGCTCTCCCTCCTGCGGAAATTCCAGGAAGTCGTCGTCTTCACTGAGTGATTGGAGTGATTTCAATCTCAACGGGATCTTCTCTCGTATTTATCGCCATGGCGTAGTAGTAGCCATTCTCATTGGTAACTGCTGCTGCTCCAAGATATACTCCTTGGATAGTAATTATTCGCCGTAGATACGCTTCTCCAGTTGCTGAATCTTTCGTAGTTGGACTCCTTATGAGCACTTTGGCTCTGTCTGGTAATTTAAAGAATGTTTTATCGTTTGATTTAAACCCCTTATAATTAAAAGATCTCTTCGGTAAATCTACCATTTCTGGTTCAATATTTTCATTTTGATATGGAAATTCATACTTTATATAGTAAGAAGTAGCGCTTTTAACCGATGGTTTCTTTAATTTCGTAGCTCTGTATTTTTCATCTAGACTTCTCTCGTTTTCCGGAAACAACTTGTATACAAACGGAACCGGAGTTATGGGTTGACTTTCGGTTATCATTACATCGTCCCCAAGCATGATGTTTACCTTATCGTGGTACAAAAACGGGTTTCCTAATATTAAATCCTCGTACAACGGCGTCTCAGACGGTGAAACATGAAAGAGGTTTCTTTCCCCATTATAGATAATTTTACGGTTCCTTGAGTGACTATGCCTTGAGGAGAAATACGGCATGAGCCAGTAACTAATTGGCACATAGCTTCCTCCAACTAAACGTATAGTTCCAATTAATAGAATATTTTTTGAATATACAGTATATGGATGCTATTCTAAATATTTCCAATCTTTATTATTTTGCTGTTGTTTACCTATTTGTTTGATTGTCTACATAATCACATTTTAATTCCCACTGATCTCCATTTCGCGTAGGAATAGAGTTATTGCATTATTTTTTTGGTTCGATCTTATAATAAATAAACACGTTGAAAAGTTAGTGAAAATTCTGATCACCTCGGCATTAATGAGTTAAGACCCATAGGGTTCTGAAAGCTGTGCAAAAAACTCTTTCGCAATGTACAGAAAGTTCACCTTTTTCCAAAGAAAATTTCAATTAGTTTACATTCGTGCTCGTATTTTAAAGAAAATATTCAACTTTTAACAAAAGATTTAATGAAATATAATGATTCCTCGCAGTTGCGGAGGTAGCGTTGGGGATCCTCGTGCCCGAGTCCCTTGAATTCGGGCAAAGGTGGTCGGTGACCATAGAGCGCTCGACAGATGTCCTCCCAGTTTTGCATAGCCGAGGGTAGGCCTCTGGGGCCAGCGTCTCCCTTTTTGCCACCGTTGTTGGGATTAATTTCTCCGTTGCTTGAAGCCATGTTGGGTGGATGAGGTGCGTCGTTCGTCGATTTAGCGTTATCTTTACTTGGTTCTTGCGTGAGCTCAGGCGTGACGAATCGCTCTCCTTGGTTGGAGTTCTCGTCGCTGACTGAGTTGT
Organism: Muscidifurax raptorellus; assembly: GCA_020010945.3. NCBI lineage: Eukaryota > Metazoa > Arthropoda > Insecta > Hymenoptera > Pteromalidae > Muscidifurax > Muscidifurax raptorellus. The sequence continues at coordinate 274,157 of JAHUUD020000046.1, forward strand.
TGTTGGGATTGGGCGTCACTGCGTTATTCTCTACTCGCAGAAGTAGTTGTGCTGTCACGGACCTGGTGACGGGTCGTTTGATGGGCGAGCGTTGGACGGGCATTGACTGCGTCAAGCCGTCGGTATTCGGTGACGAGGCGGTAGTTCCCTTGTCCTATGGAGGATGTGAAGAGCGGTGTTCGGTATGGAGAGCGAGCGGTGAGTGTGATGTTGACTCGTTCGCTGAAGCGATGCTCGGTGATGGCTGGGGTTGGTGCTCTGCTAGCTCGTGGAGTCATGGATCCGTTGCGATCTCTGACCGCAATCGACGATGTCGAGCCCCACGTTGGGCGCCACTTGATATAAGCGGGCCTGATGGGAGGAGGAGAAGGCGCTCGATGGCGTGGGGAAGCCGGCTGAGGCCGGTTGGACCTGCTTAATCCCTCGACGGTGCTTCCAGTTGTCTAGAGAGCGGACACTGCTCGGACCTCTCTAGGTCGGCTCTGTGGGAGAGCCTGGACTCACCACAGCTAATGGGGCAAAGGGGAAAGAGAAATTTATCTTTCTTTTATTACGGGCCAGCCCCAATGAAGGAACCGACCACACAAAAATGACTAGAGGACGCGAAGCGCCTTAGTCGTCGAGCGTCAGGTCAACGTGCTCCTCAGCCGCTGGCTTCAGAGCCGTCTTCCGTACCGCCAGGAGGAGGGGAGGTACCACGGGAGCGATGCGAACCAGCTTAGGTTTGCCTCGTCGTGGAGTAGCGGTTGACTTGCGCTTGAGCGGAGGGACTGGCTTCGCCGCTCTCTTGGCTCCGATCTTCCGCGAGATGATCTCGAGCCGAGGTGTTGACAGCTTTAGGAAGTCCCGGAGATCCGGCGAGGGCTGGCGGCTTGGGAGGTCAATCAGCTTCAGGTGTTCTGACCACTCTGCGCAGAGCGCTCCGTCGTCCAGCGAAGGTGAATCCGCAGCGTCGGTGAGAGCGAGCGGTGAAGCTCGCTGGTGGTCGGTCTGGGTGCCGCTGTCTCAGTGAGATCGCTCAGTCTGGGTGGCGGCGTCGGCTGGATCGGCTCTGTGTTGTAGTCGCTCCAAGATGGTGATGCGCCGGTTGGCTGTGGCCAGGTAGCCGTGAAGAAGTTCCAGTTCGGCTCGATAAGCCTCTCTCTCTCTCTCTTGTTCATGGGTGTGGGAGTAGAGGAGATGGAGGTGGAAAGGAAAAAAAAGAGGTGAAATAATTACAACAGTAATTGTTTGAAACAAAAGACGGTTTATTCCTTGATTGACCAGTACTTGCACTCGCCTAGGCTCGGCTTTCTTGGTCTAAGGACCGTTGGGGAGAAGCTGCCTGGGCCGTCTCAGCCGGCCTCTTTATATGCCCCTCGCGGTGCTGCTTTGCTAGTGGGCAGCGCCCCGGAGGAGCGTGGCCACCTAGCGTCGGCGCACGGTACTAGCGGCGCGGTGTTCGGGGCTTGTGGCGCGAGAACCTATGGGTGGGTTATTACACCTTTTTTGTCATAACAATTGTACAAAAGGGTCAATTTAGAAAATCTTGCGGGAAAAAGTAGGAAATTTTATACGCTTTCAAAAATACTATTGCTGAATTTTTTGTAAAAATTATATAATTTTAAAAAAAAAACGAAAAAAAACATTGTCAAAAATCAAACAAAAGACAAAAAAATGGCCACATTTGTTAAAATTAAAAAATTTTTTTTCCCGAATTTAGAATCCAAAAACACATATGCATGTCAAATTTTATTATTATAGACCACGTCGTTCCAGAAATACGAAGGTATACATACAGACACACACTAGTCCTAGGAACTGTTCTTCTTTTTGCAAGAAAAGCGGTTCAATTATCTAGTTAGCATCATCTAATCGTTTCATTAGGCGACCAAACTTCTTGCCGTGTTCCTCGAGGTCTCTTGCGAAAACAATGATATCGTCAGGTAAACATACAACTCTGTCCCCCGTAGACCCGCAAGAGCCAGGTCCATGAGGAACTGGAAGGTCAAGGGAGCGGACACTGCCCTTGAGGCCCATACCTAGTCGTTGATAGCAGTGATGGCCGAAGGGCACCATGAAGGCTGTTTTGTACGCATCCGCTGGGTCCATTGGTATCTGGTAGAACCGCGTTCTTAAATCTAGGACCGGGCTGAAGCTACGCTGTCGATTATATCTGCGGTGTTGGGTATCGGGTAGCTGTTTCTAACTGTTACTTTGTTCAGTTTTCTAAAATCTGATACCATCCGCTGCGGGCTTCTTAGGTATCACGTATGTAGGAGAGCTGTACGGCGTATCCGTTGGTTTGATTAAGTCGTCCTTCAACAATTGTTTTACTTGGCGTGCTAACGTCTCCCTCTCCTCCTGACTGTGTCTTAGTGTGCACGGGGATATCCGTAATAGTAGGTATCTTATGAGACACCAGTATTGTCGTCTTAAGTTTCTCGACAGGCAACCCAAAAACATGTGGTATTTCTCGAATTGTCTCCTTAATGTGATCAATTTTCTCCTCCGTTAAGTCCTTTAATGTTTCCGGATCGAAGAGTTAAAAAATTTTCCGAGTTCTGTCCTTGTTTTCGTTTGAGAATATTGTGCATATGTTGACCGTCTCGCTAGATTCCTCCTTGTCTAAATTAATATCTTCTCCATCTTCCCTTATTGCTTAGCATAATTCCAGTGTTTATCTCTATTTCCGGTGGGTTTATCTCTATTTCCTTTTCTGTTGTATTGACACATAACGCGTGTATTTTCCACTTCTGATTAGTGCCAATAAAATTCACAAAGTATATTCCTTCTCCTAAATTCTGTAGAGGGACAAACTCTACTTCCTCCGATTTGTGGCTGGCTCTTGCATAAATTACTTGTCTCGTTCGTGCGGGTATAACAAATCGTTCATCTTGAGCATAAGGTATTATGGTTTGACTAAATTCTATACATCTGTATGCGGCATTGACCTTTCTACCATATTTCGTAAATACGTCCCATCCCAGAATACCATCTGTATCTATGGGAAATTCGCCAAGAACTACGTGTACGTCGCACTCTAGTCCCTTTAAGCTCATCTCTGTTTTACCTAAACCTAGAAATTCTCCCGCCATATGACCATTAATTGTTATAATATATTGTTTATCAATTGACGTCCACTTTGTGACGTTACTCGACTTAATTAACCCCTTCTAAAGCTTCACTCGTGAGTTCTACAATTGGTGGCTTGCGTCCTGTTGTCGCAAACCTTATTGTGTGCTTTTTATCCTCGTTATCCTCCGGCACATGGCCCCTTCTCTCTAGCACCATTTGCTTCTTTAGCTAGTTGAATTGCGCCGCTATCACCTTTATTAGTTTCTTTGCGTCTTTTTATTTCTCCTTCCTTTTATTGCCTTGCCCCTCAGCCTGTCTCTCTCGTTTCTCTGTCAGTTTCGATATTTACTGATCGCTGTTTATTGGTTGCCCGATACCCCCGACAGGTACCGAGCATTCTGGTAGTTTAAAGAATCGCTTGTTTGGTGTCTATGATTTCCGTTGTCTTGTCGACGATTATTATTATTAATTCTTGAATCATAGTTACCACCTCAATTGGATCGGTTATTATTATTATTATTATTATAACTTTTGTTATATCTGCCATCTTCGCGACGATTATGAAAATCACGATCGTTGCATTGTATTATCAAAGTCGCGATCGTTGCGTCGATGATCAAGGTCGCGATCGTTGCGCCGATTGTCAAATCTCCGGTCGTTACGTCGCTTATTTATAACCCCTATCATCGCACCGATCATTGTTGTAGTTGCGGTCTTCCCCCCTATTGTTTTATTCATTGCTGTTATTACCCCGGTACTCCCTACGGTCGCGCTTGCCTGAATACCTGCGTACGTTGTTTCGCCTATGCCCGTCACCTTGCTTTCCGGTGTTGTCTGTCAGAGAGTTATTCTGCGTCGCATTATTTGCCTGCGTTGCAGGTACAACGTACGGTACCAGTGGCAGGGCAGCTATTGGGAAGGAGGTGTAGACCACTGGAGGCGCGCCAACAAGAGGTGCTGACGCTAGCTTCTCGAGTTTCTCCTTACTGAGTGTCCCGTTACTTATGGCGTTCTTTAGTGAAAAGCATTCGGTGTAGGCGTGGCCCTGAAGGTTACAGTAATCGCATTTTTTCGTGTCAAAATTTTTATTTTTGCATGCCTCTTTCAGATGTCCCGGCTTGCGGCAGTAATTGCAGACATTCATGCCCGTGGTGTATCTAACGGTTTCCGTTGGCGTCGCCTGCGAGTTGGCTTGTGCCTTTGATTCTAGTGCGATTTTGGCTAAATTCACAAGGTCCTAGGTTCATGCTGGAATTTTCGTGTTATCTGCCAGAGGGGCGTCTGATTGCGGACCGTATGCGCCGCGTGTGCTGGTGCGACATTCGAACGCGACTGCCTCTGTAATGGCTTCTGGCAAGCAACTCAGGTTCTTCGAACGTACTTGATGTTGCAATTACCCATTGAGACCGAGCAAGAACTGTTCGAGTGCCTCCTTCTCAGCGTTATTTGTATACGTAACCCTTTCCCAATCCGCATCTCGCGGCTTGAGTCGTAGATGTTCAACAATCTATTGTGTAGTGTTTGAACACGTAGTCCGTAGTCGTCTTTCACCACCGTATTGACGAATTACCTTTAGATCAGCTAAAACCTTATCCGCAGCACACATGCCGCTATACTACGTAGTTAGATCGGCTAGCAGCCGCTTGGCGGTGTCATATTGCGTCAACCGCGCAGTATAGCCTTCGGCCGCCCGACTTCGGAATTTCGACGCCAGTGGGTTAAGTACGCAGCGCTCGGCTGACGGCCCGAACTCGTGGATTGCGTCGCGGATGACGCTACAAAATAACTCGAGCATGTCTAGATTTTCCTCATAAGGCGGAATCGTATTCAGTGCCTGGTGCAGTGTAAACATCCACCCCCCATTTCTTGAACGGTTTCTGCGTGGCTGTTTGGTCTGTATGCGCCCAGTTATCGGATCTGGGTTTGGATTTTTTGTTGGGATGGGTTTAGGCTCACATTGAGTCCTTCATCTACCTCATCCTGCATACGCTTTTTAAATTGCTCATACCGTTCCCCAAAACCCGTGTCTTGCGCTGGTGGCCTGTGTTACTGATTTATAAGACTATCGAAGTAATTCTCTATTCCCGACAAGGGACGGTCTTCGAAATCGACTGGTGCATCTAGAAGTGTTGGTTCTGGGAACGCGTTCGCGGTTGGGTGATCATTAAGGAGTATATTATGCTGCAGCGAATTTAGTACTCCGTCGATGTCAAACATTTTATCATCTAGGTTAAAATTGCGGTTCCTTACTAATAGGGGAGTTGGTCTATCCTCACGTGGGTTATTGAGTACGTCTGCGCTATCAAGTTTGAAAACCTTCGATGCCCCGTCTGAGAAGCTTAATCTACGGTCCAAGGTAGGTTGACGTGTTCGCTCCTTGATTATGTCAAATGTGACGTGCCCGCCATGAGAGCCCGTTGCCCTAGGAATAGCCCCGGTATTCCGCGTAATGAGTTGACAGAACTGTGACGGCGTTTCGCTGTTCATTACAAGTCGCATAATTTGGATTTTGAGCGATAATAAATGTTCTGATGCTACCTTTAATATTCGTTTCTTTTCCTCGGGGACTAAATTTCCTTGCCGTAGTATTAAGCGAATCTGTTTTAGCGCGGTGTCTAGCGTTACTACCGTGGAACTGGCTAGTGCTAATTCCGCGCGTTGCAGTCCTAGCGTAATTTGAGTATGTAACACGAGAACCGGGTCTTCCGATATTTTGAGCTCTTGCAGGCGCCTTTGAGACGTTACGTTCCTAACTTCGTTGAGAGGTGCTATCGATGCCTCAAAAGCGGTACGATCGTTAACGTTTGGAAGCGGTAAATTGAAATCGGTGGCTTCCCCTGATGCCATTTTTCGCAATTTGATACGGTAATTGAGACCGCGGAATAATTTAGTTTTCGAGAAAATTTTGAGTTAGATAGTTAGTGATCCTAACCGAAGGAGTTCTCACCGGTGTTAGTCCCAGGGTGTGTTTATTAGGTTACTTGACAATTTAATGGGCTCACCTTAAGGTGATTGTGATAACAAGTAGATAGACTTAGTTCATCCTTTTTTCCTGCCTCGTGGGTTTAAAATAATGACATCCGAATAATCTATTCCTATCTTGTTATTATAAGTGCACCCGTATATTTGCGAACAAAACCCCACACTTAGTACCAGAAAATGTTACGTGTGATGGTCGATGTTTTGTTCTTCGTGAGGTGTTAAGCTCACGATTGCTGCGAAATACCGGGGCAATGAAATAAATACAATAGAGTAAATTCGTCATCTTTAATGCAGTCATCCCAGTGAACTTTACTATCCCATATGGCTTGCATTAATAAACGAGCTTGTATAGTGACTGGAATTAAAAACCCTAATGGCTCGAATATCGACATTATTATCGACAAGAACTGTCGTTTCGTAGGTTTGGCTGTACCATTTATTAATGCTGGCTGTATTTTATTAAAATTCAAATTGAAAATTAAATTGTCACTAGAATTCATTCATAAAACTTTTTCGACTTTGTCATTTATCACGTTTGACTTGAATAATTCCATATGCTGATTATTGCCCGAGGGATGAACATTTTGAACTACTGACGCGTTGTTACTCGCCCAACCATGCATTACGAACCCTATATACTGATTTATAATATTTACCTGTTCAACGCGCTCAATATTGCAAATATCGCATCTATTGAAAAACAACTATCAAGAAAATCATCCATATAGCAATTATTTATAATTTTTCGAGAAGCAACAGGATAAACGGATGAAAAGGATAACGCGTTTTTATTTTTCACGAATAAAGCAGTACTCCGAGACGACTTGACCCCAAACAAAACTACCATCATGCGGTATTCTTGTGGTTCGCTTTGTCTATCGCGACCTCTCCCCAAGAACCGTTGCGCGTCTCGATCTTCGGGAATAATGTTAATTTTCATAAACATGTCTTTAATATCCGAAATCAAGGCGTAAGCGTATTGCCGAAAACGCATAAGAACGCCGATCAAATTGTTTAACATATCCGGACCCGATAGCAATAATTTGTTTAGACTTGTTGAACCCGACTCAGCCGCAGCGTCGAACACTAATCGCACTCACTTTGGTTTATTGGCGTTTGTCACTCCAAAATGAGGGATATACCAGCAGTTATTAACAAATGAACTCAAGTTTTCTATCTTTTCAGCATAGCCACACACAATTAACATATTGAAATAATCTTTCCATCTCCGCGTAATATAGTTCTGCGTATTTTTCGTCACGATATAATCGTTTCTCTAAAGTAAACCTACGTAAAGCATTCGATCGACTATTCGGAAAGGTAACATTATCCTTTTTCCAAAGCAATTCGACTTCCCACATGCCGTTTACAAATCATCAAGTATTTTCTAAGATTTCAACTGCTCGAGCTTCATCCGCGTTTAACCTATAGAGTCTAATTCAAAATATGAATGAACTAGATCGTGCAAATCCGAATCCATACGAGCAGATCTATTGACAATACCGCAAGGGTTTTTACTGTTTGACGTCGGGGTTACAATATTTACAGTATCGTTTGAAAAATTATTGTTTACTTTTCCATGGATAGACCATCCTAAATCGCACCTGGACGCAATTAAATGTTCATTGACGATTTTACGCGTTTCCGGCAGTATCAACAATTTGCAATTATCTTGACCGATAAGCATAAGTGGCACTAAGTCGAACGATTTTAACTCTACTTTCATATTTTTGAAACATAACTCAGCAAGTCTCTCGCTCACAATTTGACGAGGCAACGGTAAATTATTAATAACAATAACATCTTTTAGAAAATATTCAGACAAACCATATTTTAAGCGAATGTGCACTTTCCAATTCGACCTAATTACGGCTTTGTTACCAGCGATTCATTTAATGGATATCGTTGAAAAATTAGATTTTAGTCGATAACAGTCGAGTAACGACTGTTACATCAATCAAAGAAACGCTTGCGCCGTCATCTAGCAATGTATGAATTAATATGGTTTGATCTGAATTAGTTACCATGACAGAAACAACTTTTAATAACGAATACGAAGCTAGTCACCTATTGTCAGAAGAGTCACTCACGATTTGAGTGTCAGCACACAGGACTGACTGTGAAAAAGACAAACTTTGCATGTTAATGGTATCATCTTTAGTTCGGACGGCGTCGTGCAAAAGCTCGCTGTGCTTTTGATTACATTTAGTGCACGGTTTTGACTGACACTCATCTCGCAAGTGACCCTTCTACAGACACACAAAACATAAACACTCCGATCTTACGATTCTCATTCACTTAGCTGGAGGTAACTTTGCGAAGTGTACAAATTTTGAAACAACATGATTGTTACGACGACAATGCATACAATAAAGGCTTTCTCTTTTCTTTTTCGGCTTTGGTTCATTTTTCTCGACCAAATCAACATCCGCGAGTAAAACATGCTTAAACCGCGAGTAAAACATGCTTAAACGAATTGTCGTTACTCTGTGCCCGTGTACGTTTTACCACTTTGCTAGAATCATCCGAATTGACAGCAATTAATCCCGCCTTAATATAAAGAGAAGCCTCAGAATGAACAAACTCAGCTATCCTCTCTAAGTCAGTTCTGCCTTTGTCATCAAGGTTTGCAAATCTTAGATAATTTGACATTAAAGAGCTCGGCAATTTATTACTCAGGTGTTCTACCAATTCTGAACTGTCTAAATAACTTGTCTAAATACAATTATCGAGCGATTTAATTGCAATAACGGCGTTTCTTGATTTTGAGGCAAACTCAACTAAACGACTCCAATTTTCTCGCAAATTAGGTAACTGGCGAATTTCTTGGATAAGTTTTTGTAAGATTAATTTCGGGTTACCGAAATTCATTTCGAGTGATTCTATTATCTCTTTGACACTACTTTTTACACTAAACAAAGTGTGCACTGTTTCCATCGCTTTGCCTTTCAGTGCCTCATACAAACGACCAACATTCTCTTTTTCGGAATAAACTCCTAATTGAGTGGTTAATTCATATGCATGCTTGAAGCGTCTCCAATCGAGCGGATCTCCCTTGAATACATGTAATTTTTTCGAAGTTAACATTCTATTTAAAAATGCAGAATTCTCTTTTAAAGACAATTCGCAACAAAAATACCTTCATAATCTTCAACGCCAATCCTATCATTCTCAACTTTGAGACTTGAAAACTCGTTTGCGAATGGGAGCTATTTCTCCCCCTCGTATGAACAACACTAAACTTTTTTTTTTAACTATTTAGTAATTTCTTCCACGACAAAAATATAATTCCGGACTGTCCCGGGTTTCGGCACGATGAAAAAGTTGTCGTGCGAAGAATTAAAAGGCGAAATAATTGTATATATTTAACTTTATTCAGCTTAGATTTAAACTTCTTATCAGAAAAAATTAACTCCTGATCGTCGGACGGATCAGGCAGAAGTGACTCGCTCTCTTTTTCAAACTACGCTAAGCAACCAAATTTGAGAAAACAAGAAACACAACGGTTCATCGTTGCTCGAGCAAATATTTCAATATCTGAAGAGAGTCTTAACATATACGATCGTTCACGATCGTGGTTTGTTTTGCCTTCAAAATCAAATAATTTATTTATCGGGAACAATCGTTATGTGGCAAGACAATAATATTGCTGTTTCAGTGCATCGTAGTAAAATTTGAACAAAAATAAATTATTTTATATTTTCTCAAACATTTTATTGTAATTTAGCTTTTCGAGATGCTATAATTTCAGATAAATTGCCTCATCGGGAATCGGGCTGTATGGTCTTTAAACAAATAATAGATTCGTTTTATGACACGCCATTTATATAAATTGATATACATCCACCGTCAACAAAAACTGTTTATAACGTGTTTCATGTAATTAGAGATACCCCTATAGATTAGTTGTGCATAAAATTTTAAATGCTCTTGCATTTCTTTTGTTAATATGTTTTAATAACAATTTTTGTATTGCAGATACAAGCCCGCATAAGAAAAGACACTTGGTGGAAGAACCTGCGGAACCCGATACGGTAACTGTAGACGGAGAAAAGCAGCAACAACAACAGCCAAATAGAGTGCGTACCGATTATAAGGAAAAGGGTCATTGTTATGGTTATTATGCTGTAAATGAGAAAGAAAATGTCGCAGGTCCGTTAAACATCGATCGAGGAATAACAGCCGCAACAGCAGCAGCTCCCATAGTAGCAGCGTGTAGCCGGTCCCTCAACGCCTAAAGACCGGCCGATAGAGCTGCATTGTCAGGATAGATTGCAGATCCAAGTGTTGATCTAAGTACAGAACGGTGGTTAACAAATTTAATAGCGTATCATATAATAGCTGAGTACGAAAGAATAAGCACAAATCTAAAAGCAACTGAGCGTGTCACGCACTTTAAGCTACAGCCTAGACCTGCAGGCATTGAGACGTCAATTTGTATTAATATGGCCTTCCTGCAAATTACCACGTATTTAAAAAACAGGCACAAATCGGTCGATTTGATAGGTATAACTATAAAGTGCAATCATTTTGTACACGCGTCCGTGTAGCACTCGCTCAGATAATAAGAGCATTAAAATATGAGGACGAAAAATTCTTTCGGCTAATATTTTTTATCCGATACAGCAAAGCAAAAAAATCGTTGATGTGGATGACTCGTTTTTATTGATTGCCGGCTACATTGATATACCGGATCCGAGCGAGTGGATGGATGATTTGGAGGAAAGGAGTGGAATGAGTGATGCGAAACAGCATGCAGAGAGGTTTATATCTCAAAGTTGCAAGTCACGAATGGATAAAACAATGGATGAAAATGGGTCCATAAATCCCACATTCAAAACAGAGAGGGTTGAGCTTCATGCGGAAGGTGAGAGTAGAGTTTGAAAATGGATAGGGGTATGGGCATCACGAGGGTGAAAAATTTCAAAGATATATTTTTACTAAAAAAATAATCATTCGTGTATATATAAAAAATTGTTCGGGGTAAAAGATACACCTTTATTTTATGACGGCACTAAGGAATCACGTAGTACGTATGAAAAAATAATAAATATTATGTTCTATCGTGAGCATAAGATTTCAACTTAATTTTAAACTTAGTCGGTGTTCGAAGTCTCGGCGATTCATCAGCATGCATGTGTGGACGTGTGACGCGTGTTTTAGGACCTCGCGGTGTGTCGCGCAGGGGGAGAAAACAATTCATTGCGACGATTGTGGTCGCTATTTTTGTAATAGCACGACTGCGTAATGAAGCATCGAATAGTTGAATCGTCAGCCCGAAACGTTCTTTGTATAACACATACCAACACTGTCAAACGCATCACCATTTCGTTGATAATCTCAAAGAAAAAACACGAGTGTAGTAAATCGTTTTGCAAAACGTATTGCAGTACACATTCGTCAAACTTGTTCTGGACGTATCCGGTAATTATATAATTTGCGACGGGGCAACAGCATCAGCTGTGTCCCCGACGCCATGACCAGGAAAGCCCGACACGCACACACACACATACACGCACAGAGAGGCCAATCCGGTGGCTGATGGCTGAATAGCAGCCAATACGTAGGACACTAGGTACACACACACTCGCGAAGGCCCGGTCGTGAGACACTGCGAGGATGAACACGCCTCCTGGCCACGGCGACGGCCGGGAGGTGGAACGCGCGAGAGAGATGTGACGAGAGCGACCGCGTGGCGCAGAATGACGCGCGCGCACCGCTCTCGCGCAACAGCCGACTAGGCACGCGGTGGGGAGCCGCGCGCGAGAGAAAGATAAGGTGCGCTCGCCTTGCTGCACGCTACAGCGGGTGAGTGCGACTGGCGCGCGTTACCAGCGGTAAGCTGCTGGTCTCGTGACGAGCTCTGACGGGCGCAATCGATCTTAAAGGGAAAATCGATTCTCCCGCGTTGGCTCGTCGCGATAACGGTGCGCTGACGATCGGCGCAGCACCACCAGCAAGGAGGGCGCGCGTGAGAGGTCCTGTGGCCTTGCCGAGGTGATTTGCTGGGGCGAAAATCCCCACAGCTCACTTCTTCAGCAGCAGCCGCCCAGGATAATTAGCTAGCAATTTTCCCAGACGACTGCGACATAGGAGCCATTTTGGAAGCAAGGAGAGAGCCAGCAGTGAGTGTTAGCGCGAAAAGTAGAGAGCGAGAGAGAGAGAGCGAGACGCCAGGAAAAGTCTACTCGAGAGTAAAGCTTCGAGGTGAGCAAGCTAATAATATTATCACCGTGAGTTCGCGTATTTCATCGTTAGATTCACCGCGACTCCTGATAATCCTTGGTGATAGTCCTGGGCAGCGACGTGGCGTGTTTAGTCCGCCGCTGCTTTTCCTTCCTTTAACTATCGTGACGAGCAGATTGTCTTGCTCACGCCGGGAAGACGACGCGGCCTAGAGCCCGTCAACCTCGTTGCGCCGAATTATTTCGCGTGTGTTGTCCTGTGCAAGTTGAGAGATATCGCGTCGCGCAGATTTCGCGAGTAATAGTAGAGTTGGCGTCGCGCAGCAAACACCTGAAGGGATTTTCGCGGTTTCAGGCGCGATTCGCGGCAGGAGATAGCAGATCGTGGTTGCAGAATCGAGTCAAGCGACCTGGTTTCGCGTCACTCTCGCGTTTTTCAGGTAACAGCACGAAGCAGACTGGAGCAGTAGGGAGACGGCTAAAGTCCGTGCTCCCCGTCATAATAATAAATTGAATAAATTGATAACTATACACATATATTTTTTTGTCTATTTAATTATAACCCGACAGATCCTCGCAGACAATTCCTATACCGTCCCTCCCGGGATATAAGAGTCCTGAGGGAGAGATTGAATAGTTTGCTGATTTGGGAGGCTCACGCTTTAAAATATTCTCCTGAATAATCCCAACATCACAAATTTTAAAATAAAGTCCTGGTTCGACTGGTGAGAGCCAATCATTTCAGTTATTTCGAAATGTATTTACTTTGATTTCGCAGTGATTGGTTGAAGTCAAATAATAAAGTGTGGATTCTATTAAACTATGAATCTTTTACTTGTGTGAATTTTCTGCAAAATCTTGTCCCAAACAAAATTAATTATGTACAATGCGATCGGTCGCGGCTAATCACAAATAGCCTTATTAACATATTATTACCTGTTTTATGCGTGAGCAGCTATGCTGTGATGTAACAATACGTTAAAATTATGTGCTTTTTGTAGGGTTCGTGAACACATATTAAAAGATATAGATTATGTCGGTAAACTAGTAGATTTATTTGTTTGTCATAAAAAGAAAGGCTTTGGAGGTTTATATGCATAGCACACAATGCGAAAGCTTTCGATGGGCAGTTTATTTTAAAGCATCTAGTCGATAATAAATACGCCCCTGAAGTAATTTTAAACGGTCGTAATATTATTAAACTAAAAATTGGGTATACATTTATAGATTCGCTAAATGATATACCGCCGAAACCGTCTGCGCTTCCTAAAACTTTTGGTCTCGACGGTACGGTAAAGAACAAATTTTTTCCGCACTACTTTAATATTGTAGAAAACGCCAAGTATATAGACACGTTTCCTCCAGCCGCTGCATATGCTCCAGATAGCATGACTACACAGGAGCGCGAGGACTTTTATCTATGGTACGCATCAATACCACATTATTGAGTTACAGAGTAGATTATACATCCTTAGGAAGATATCACATTCCTGCAATTCACGTCGCACTTTTAGCAAAACGTATGGATATACTGGAAAGATTATTTGATTTAGAAGCCACTCTCAATGCATACAGGATCTAGGGTCATATGACAATGCGGCAAGCAGTAAGGTATAGTGACAAGAGATTTCTATCACTATCAGATCAGATTATCAGGCCGTAAAAATATTATTGGAATCGGGAGCAAATATAAAAAAAATACTACCATCTTGGATTAACTGCATGCGGGCATTCAGAGGTTTTTGAAATACTTCTAGAATATGCACAAAAAAAATGGAAATGCCAATTGAAAAACAATCTTGGTTGTTGGAAAAAGCTGCGGGTGCTCACTATACTGATTCTTCGCATAACGTATATTTATTATTAGAATTGGGAATACCCGTTGACTCCTGCTGTCGCGACGGTAAATAAGCAATCGAGACAGCTATACTACGAGAAAATGACCACACTTTGGCCATATTTCTTGAGGAAGTAGCTATAAGAGATAAACCTACAAAAAGTGGCGGAAGTTTATTGCACGTTGCGGTCGAATATGGAACTACCGGACCTTTAAAATTATTGTTAGAACAGCGAAAATTAGACCTCGGTAAAAGAGATTGTAGGGGATACACCGCCTTAAGACTTGCGTACAGTGGAAACAATTATATAAAATTCAGAACGTTAGCAGAAGTAGGAGCGAAATTATATCCACCCGTAAATTTAATGCGATATGTATATCCGGACAAAATATCAAGGTCATCAATGCCATATTTTATCACCATGCTAGCGAGAGAAGCAATGAAAGAACGAAGAGAGAATCCCGATGATCTTATAACTCTTAGCGAATATTATCCAGAATATTTTTCTATTTATTTGAATGCATGCAGAGAATAGGAAAAAATGCAAATTACTTATATTACTAGAGGTATAACCTACGTACATTTATTTAAGATATCATTGATAACGTTACTTAAATGCGCTAAATATCGATTGCTAAATCATCATGAAGGAGCATATAAAATCCAAACCCGATTCCCGATTTACGGATTACAAATTTCGAAAATATGGGTTAAAATATTACGTACGAGAGCAAAATGGATAGTCCATGAAAGAAGGCTTTTACAAATTATTAAAAATCAAGTACCTAGTTTAGTCATAGAAAACATTGCGTATTTTTCATGGTAAAATTAAATTCCTAAATGAAATTTAGATTGGAAAGCAAAACCCTTGATCGATTAATAAAATACCTTTCCAGAGTACATAATGTCCACATATTAACAGAAATTAAGAATGGTAAGGATGTCAATTCCCTATGAAGATCCAGAAGAAACACGCAAACTGATTCATAGTTTAGCTCCAACAATGTTCCCCACCGAAATGGCTATGATAATCAAAGTATCCTAGAGAATTATATAGAACTTATAAAATACTGTTTAGACTGTCTATATGACCCAATATTATTACAGCGTTGTTCTTGGGAAGGTACTAACCTCATACACTTAGCTGTCAAAACAGTCTCTACCTAAGCGGTTGAAGTTATGTTAACAAGAGGTATAAGTAAAATAAATACCGTAGATGGAAGGGGACGAAACGCCCTGTTTATTGTATATAAAGCAAATAGTTATGATAAAATGCATCTGTTATTAAGATACGGGGTAGAATTCTACCCTTCTTGCGGACATATACGTTATATACATGATCGGTATTTACCGAGAATAACTTCACCCTTTTGAACCTAGATGATATTCTAGCCTTGAAAACATATCATCCTGAAATGTATAAAAGATTTTTAGATTCAAACACAGAATAGTAAAGTATACTTATAAACAATATTACGTACAGGGATTTAGTAGAAAATCAAATTCAGAAATTTCTGCAATTTAGTCGATCTGTAAATTTTCGAAAACAAGAATGGAAATATTTATCAACATTATTTCCTATCCACAGTGCAACTATTGAATTAGCATTAGATTAACTTAGGGAAAGGAGAGACAAATGGGAAGAGAGAAAAAAATCTGGACGACATAACTTTTGAATTGTTTCCAATACCTTTCGAACAAATTTCTTACTATCTATGTATAGAATAGAAGTGTATTACGTTAAAATCGAAAAAAAAGAGAAAACAAACATTTTTATTTGTTCATAAGATTTATTAAGAAATAAACTAAGTCAATATTTAACATTACGAAAAGAAGAGTCAATGTCATTGCCTAAACTGCATTCTTCTTTATGTTTTCTTTTGCCACAGTCACACGAAGCAACCTTATAAAAACCATCAGAAAATCATGTCCATCAAATATGAAGGTCGGCTATCTCAAGAGCAATAATATGATATTCCGCTTTCATGGAATCCAAACAACGACAAACTTGAAGGCTTTGAAAATAATATCGAGAAGGCGATAAAGGAGGATTTTGTCGATAAATTCATACGACTATTAGAAGGACCAACGCCGTTTCAAACACTAGAATTGAACTATCGAAGTCAGATATAGAAGTAATTTAGCATCGCATATACCAACTATTTCAACGATTATCCGGAACGAAGTTAACAGGATTCCTAAATCTGATGGTCAATTATGAAGAATGTGGTCAATTATGAAAAAAAGACATTAATATTTCAAGCTATAAAGCAGGTACCGGGCAAGCTACGAAGTTTATCTTAAAAAGGATTACTGGCACTTCAGTCATCACCAAAGGAGGATTAGACATATTTTATCAAGCAATAAAACAGGGTAATGAGAAAATATTGCAACTGCTCACTAATTCAGGAATAAAACCAATAAAGCTCTGTCCTTTCGTCATTGCTATGGAAAATAAAGCAACGTATCTAGTTCCTGTATTGTGGACAAATAACTACCGGCGCATTCATCCTATAGAAGCTTGTCGAGTTTCCCTAAAAATAGGAAATTTATCAATAATACAGAGGCTTCACAACAGACAAGATACAGGTAGGTCACTAAATTATCTCCACGAAGCTGTTAGACAAGGATATGATATACAAATTATTAATCAATTGTTACAGTTCGGTTATGAAATAGATGTCCCGACTCGGGATGGCCAATTGCCTCTACAGATCACCATAATCTCTGGACACAACCATCTAGGAAAACATTTAATTGAAAAAGGAGCAGAAGTCAATCCTTAGATACCAACTGATAATAAGAGTAATTTATATTAAATTAAAAAAAGTCCCCTGACAATTTAGTTGTAAATAACCAAAAAATTAAAGACAAATCTGCATAGAAAACTCCATGATTGATTATTTTTGCAAAATAGGTATTGGACTTGAGTAATCAAATTCCAGATTTAGATATATATAAACAAAAGCTCCCAGAAAGAAATAGCAAATCAACTTTTATATACCCTACAAACTGTATTGAAATTCGAAAAACTATAGAATCATTAAAAAACAAATCTGGAGGCGTTGATGATATCAATGCAAAAACAATCAAATTATTGGTAAACTACATAGCTGAACCTTTGGAATATATTTTTAATATTTGTATACAACAGGCTACGTGGCCAACTGCGCTTAAACAGGCTGACATTGTTCCCATCTATAAAGCTTGTGACAAGTCCTGTATATCGAACTATAGACCGATATCACTAATATCGAACATTGCGAAGATATTTGAGAAAATCATGTATAATAGGATGTATTTGTTTCTGACTAAATGTAATGTTATATCGGAAAAACAATTTGGTTTTGTTAAAAACAAAGGACAACAAATGCGTTGAATTATATAACAGATATTATATATAAAAAAATTGATAAATCCAAGCCTATCATAACTGCCTTCTTGGATTTGGCAAAAGCGTTTGATAAGGTGGACCAGAGAAAGCTTCTAGATAAACTAGAGAGATATGGAATAAGAGGCAATGCCTTAAAACTAATGAATAGCTATCTCTCAGATAGAAAACAATGCGTCAAAATACAGAATTTGAAAAGTGAATATAAAGAATATCAATTGGTGTCCCACAAGGGACTATATTAGGACCTTTATTTTTTATATTATACGCAAATGATCTACAGGAAGGTATGCAAAATGGTACTATTGTTTCCTATGCAGACGACACTGTTATCATTGCAAGTGATGACTTATGGTCGTCAGCACAGGATAAAATGAACACATATCTTAGTGAAGTTGCACTGTGGCTTACTGTAAATAAACTATCGTTAAATGTTAATAAATCGGTTTATGTTACACATGGCAGCTATTGTGATAGCGTTCCTGACTCGTTAATATCGAGATAGGGAATAATACACTAAAGAGAGTAGAAAATTATATGTATCTAGGCCTAATCTTTGATTATAACATGAAATGGGAGAATTATGTAAACTACATAGTTAAGAAAACGAAATATTTAATTTTTATTTTTGCAAAAGTTAGGTATAGAATGGACAAGAAGACTTTAAATATGATATATTATGCTTTTTCCAAAGTCTAATTAATCGTGGTATAATTGCTTGGGGAGGAGCGTACGGTAATTGTCTGTACTTAATACAGGGTATACAAGGAAAATTATTAAAGATTATAAATAAAAATCAATTTCACCAACAATCCCCTCCACTTACCGTAAACCAATTATTCCATTTAGAGACCATAACCTATCAGTATGCTACGTTAAGAGATAAATATATGAATAGCACAAGCAATAATAGAAACAAAAGTATCCAGCTTCTAATTATTGAGAAAAACGTAAGTAAAAAAACAGCTATTTTGTAGCTATAAATATTTTTAATACTTTATTAGATGATCTGAAAACTCTAGTGATTAGCAAAGTCTCGATCAAGGAGAGACTGAAAAGATTTATAAGAGAAAATTATATTATATAGTTAAAGAGAATTTTTATATTATACTGTTACTTAACTTTTGTGGGAATTTTAAAACAGATTCCAATAAGATGACTCAATATCTTGTTGGATCTCATTTTAGTTTTTAGGTTTAGATTTTAAGTTTCTATGTATGTACCATCCCTATCTGCAGACAATAAAGTTTGTCTCTTTAGGATGCCTCTTTTATAAGACATATGTCATATGGTCAATAAATAGCTATACGTCTCCGTAACATTTTTGCGGCTGTAACTCTTCTGCAACACGGAGCAACATTTAGAGATGCGGGAAGCAAGACGCATTCGATTGTAGATTTAGCAATGGATTATATATTTCCCATTGGAAAACGAGCCCTAGTACTAAGAAATTGCTTTAATTGGTCTTACTCGCGCTATATCATGCCTGCAGAGCTCTATTAGTAAAAATGCAAGTACAAGAAAATCAGTTAAATGCTGAGCGTGGTCTGTATAGTTTACTCGTTGGACTTAGACGTCAGGTCGTAAATCAACAAGCAGTGAGAGACGAAATTTGAAAATAAAGCCCAGATATTTCCTAGAATAAGTACTGAAAACATTATAAGATTTTTAGCAGAAGAATACATAAAATTGAACAAAATGTGTCGAACTAGAATAAAATCCGACTGGTTGAACTTAAAAAATATTAAGCAATAAAATTTTATTCGTTCTATCAATTTCAATAATTTTACATCCTTCCAAAAAAAAAAATACTATTAGAATAAAGATTAACAGGGGATTATGGTGATTAAAACTTCTCAATAATGTTATGCTTTGTAACGGTGGCGTTTTCATGATTAGGAATATTACAAGAAGCGACATATGCTCTAACTCAAGAACAGTACGTGAAATGCACAAACGCGTTTGATAAGAGATTATGTCGATCGGATCAACCCGTTCGTTCCGAGATCAAAAATAAAAGTTGTGAATATACTTTATATTATATCACCCAGAGGAAACGAACATAGCAAGTGTAACGTCAGGTATTTGGACATGAACTTACCCTTCTGGGAAAATATAGAAAAGAATCAAGGTTAGGTCTATTCATTATACCAACCCATGGCATTGCAAATTAATTGCAAGAAGAATCAAGAATATCTCATGATAAACGGCACTGGAATTTTAAGGGTAAAACAAGGCTGTAAGGTCCTTGCAGGCGAATATCAATTGTCATTAAACACTCATACACGGTACAATCTTCAAACATTAATATTCTCGCAAATAAATCGCGAATTAAAAGCTTGCAGAGAAAATGAAACTGAAAAAGTCGATTAGACCATAGCTCATTCTTTTTGGGAATTACAAGGAAAGCCGGTAGAGATTGATATCTCAGAAAAATTCAAAGAAGAATTTAGAACCAAATTATTTATCATAGTTTTGACCATAGTAGTAGTTATAGGACTACTATCTGGAATAATTATAGCCATTCTATGTTAAGAGAGTATAAAAGCTGGGGTAAACCGGAACATGACAGAATTTACGTTACATCTAGGTACACGAACAAGCGAAGTTGAAATCCCAATTGAAGAAACATTTGATCGATTTTATTTAAATAGACAACCAATATCAGTAATAAATGTTAATCTTCCATCGACACCAGTATAAGGGAATACTACTCAGCCATACAACATAATTATATAAATAGGTACACGTACACTATACTCAACTCAAGGCGAGGGGAGAGCAAGAAAAAATTTTTTTTATGTTTCAGATGGTCTTTACTTCTGAGATGTTAATTTTTATTCAACTGATGGTTTGGGCCATCAGAATAAGTTCAAGACATCGTTTAGCAGGGTTCGATTGTGAAGATCAACTAACAAACATCACAACAATATCACTATTAGAGGTGGAAGATTGTAATATAGAAGTTCCGGGATTGAACGTCACCTAGCAGCATGTACAATTATTCCAAGTCAATGAATTTAATAAGACACACGTAATTCAATGTTCCATTAAAATCACTCGACACATAACTCATTGTGGCATGCATTCCCACACGTCGCAAGTAATCGATGGGGAAATTAGTTATCAAGAGATACAAAGAGATGAATGTATACGAATGTTTAAAGGCGAATGTACTATTTAAAGAAATAGTACATTCTCGACCCCTGTCACATTTGCAGGCAGCGTGGATTTAGATGCAAAATATAAAGGTACATCGTACTCCGATCCTTACAGACCTTGGAACGAAGTATTAGTACAGGGATTTGTTGAAATATATCTTTCTGACTATTACGCAACTGTCAACCTAAATTCTAATAAAATACGATTGAGATCCGGTACCAGTTGTCAGTTAACAGATACCCTGTTACGTCCTGCGGCTTATTGTAGTTAAGCAATATCAGCATTGCGAAGTCCTGCGACGTATTGTAGTTAAGCAATATCAGCATTGCGAAGTCCTGCGACGTATCGTAGTAAAGCAATATCAGCGTTGCGAAGCCGAAAACTCGAAAATGATGAGTATGGCCAATAAAGTAGATCAGCGGAGTAAATGAGTGTACGTTGAATCCGTTGCACTTCAGTCTCGCTTAGAATCTGGACTCTGCTACGACGCTCCGGGCAGTCGACAGAGCTACCAGAAGTAAGTCGCGACGCGATCGGTATATAAATTGAATTTTACATTTGAATAAACGACCATCAGAATACATTCTATTATTGAAACAATTATTCACTCTATCCTGCACCTACGACTGGCCGATCTTGATCCAACACCAGCTGCAGAGCAGAGAATCTCCTCCACGACAAAGTAAGTACGAATTCTTAATAATTATATATACACAGATCGAGTTCGTGACTTAACAACCCAGTGTAGAGATGTGTTGGAAGGATATGCTTTCAACCGTTACCAGCATATACATGAAGCGGTCGAAAGTATGCAATATTATACAATATTATATTATACAATATTATAATATACAATATTAAATTGTTTGTATTGGAGGAAACCGACAAGAATACCTTTTAATCAAAGGAAGATTCACCTGTAGAAAATTTAAACATATTCACATACGTAAACTCAAAATTCATGTATCTAGAGAGACCCTTCAAAAACCTATATGCGAGATACTAAAACATAAATGCGAACTCGAGGCAAGTGTTAATCAATGCTTTATCAATAGCCGTTAAGGCACCGGATGAATTGGCATTCCGATTAATGAAAGAACCATGACACATGGCAGTAAGCGGGAGAACTTATCCATTTAGTCAAATGTTTTGCAAGTAGAAGTTAAAAGAAGATACATGAAAGAAGGCTGTAATCAATTACCTGTATCAAGAGGAGAAGAAGAATTATTTCTCTCTCCTAGAACTCGGATATTAACTCGAGCAAGGATACAAATAAGCTGCAGTGGTGCTATGCCTACGATGTTTAATATGGGAAATCATTGACTGCAATTTCTTTCTGCTCCTTCAAGTGTAATTGCACCAGAGAGCCTACACCCACAAACAAAAACCACTTGGGAATACGCTTCACTAAAAGCCATAGCTATAAATGGCATTTACACCGAAGCTGATTTACTAGATCTACGTGATCACATTATGTTTCCACTCGAAAAGTCTTCCGTATTAAATTACGTTGCTATGGGTATAACCGGAAGAAATATCCAAGGAAAGGGGATATTAATTACTCACTTTTTAGACCCGGAAGTATTAAAATCACTCGCAAATAATACATGGAATCATTACTGGGGAAAGTTTCTAACATTTGGAACGGCAACTGCCGGAGTTCTTGGAATAATCTTAATAGCTAGATTAATCAAAATGTTAATCGATACCATATTATATGGATATGCCATATATAGTGTATACGGCTGGTCTATTCATCTTCTAGGATCGCTGTGGAACTCTGTAACACAACTACTACTACATCTTGGAGAGAGAAAACCTGAATAACCGCAACCGTATAAACGTCAAGTCCACGAAAAGAAGACAAATAAAAATAATAGTCCAATTTATGACGTCGTCGAAGGACACTTAATAGATTCAGAGGAAGAAGAATGACGAGCAACCTATCGAACCATCTAGAAATGTCATACGAAGAAGTCTTTAAGAAAAGAATAGACATACTCTGCAGTAAACAAATCATAGGAATGCATTAATCAGAGCACGCGAAAATTATAAAGAATTATTTGAAACTCATTTAAGCACCGAAGAATCTGCAATTATTGGATACACTTTAGGGATAAAAATAGAAATTCGGAAATATTTACGTGAACCATGTTAATACAAAAATCTGAAGAAGCTGCAATGCATGCTCAAAGAGTTGAACGGAGATTACAAAAGTTGAAATTATCCAATATACAAGAAGAGGATAAATGTTTGAGAACCGAAAAATGAAAAAAGAAAAAAAACAATAATTCAATCTAAATTAGTTAGACGCGATAGAGATGGAGATAAATAAAGAGAAAAAAAAATAATAAAGAAGGGAAATAACAGCATTATATATAATAACATTATGTTATAATTACAGATGCATACAACCGAGGAACACAACTCTATATTCATATTGAATTATTTTGTGGACAAAAACAGGTCTCAAATTATGTCCAGATCGTTATAAGACGAAGCAAATAGTGAAGCAAGAAGGAATGAAAAAAATAACACGATTCATTATAACACTTCTACCACTCAATCATAAATGCAAAATCTGCAAAACGAATTTAATAAAAACTGTAAGATGTGCAATCAATGCAATAGAATTATTAAAAATGTACGAGGTATTGTTATAGGGGTTGCCAGCAGGAAAAAGAGTTGATTTAAAAATAATTCAGGACTACCATAAATGCAAGATCGAAAAGTAATCAAGAGAATCATCAATTGATTTAGAAATAGACCCATTTTTTACAATGAAGCATAGACACAACAACCTTAAAGTGAGAAAATAATGTATATATATATATATATATATATATATTTGTTATAGATGTCGGAAGTACAAGGAGTTCAAAGTGAAGTATATCGACCGTTGATTAATAAAACACTCAGACTCTGTCAACATTGTTATACAAAAGGATAAATTGAAAACAAGAAATATCTACGACAAATAACATATCAATTCAACATCCATGATTCTAACGTATTTATGTGCTCAGAATGTGGCAAATAAATCACCCCAAAAGTAAAAACATTTATAGATATCATCGAATTACTACCAAGATTGAAATTAGCTAGAATTCCAGGAATCCAAGATTTAGTATCACTAATAGATTTGCAAAAAAGGAAAACTGGCTCCAGTACCGATTTACCGATTATAATAGATCAAGAAGAATATTTCGATGCTTTGTTAGAAAAATTCGTGAAGAGGAACATATGACAAGCAGCAGAAAAAAAAGCCAGAGATGAGAAATAGTAAGAAGAGCAGTAGAAAACGATCATAGACAACTCCATATATGGAAAAGTTAAGGCCTCTCATTAGATATTTTCGTCGAGAACATTCTAGAACAATTGCAATGCAACCATAGGAGGAGTACGGACTTTATAAGGGATCGGACAAACTGCGATGGAGGCTTAGTCGGGCCCAGTCATCTTCACCGTCACGATCTCAGAAGCGCAGTCGAGAGCTTAGTTACCGTCGGATAAAATTTCGCCGAGTCGGAAGCTCGGTTCGGGACTTAGCATCAGCACACACAAACTCAATCGATCCGGGATTCGAGTTCAACAAGACAGTCAGAATTATCGAAAGAAATTAGAACCTCGCGTCGCGAACGGATAAATTAACGCAAGGCACGAATAAATTTCACATTGTATAAATTAAGACGGACACCGAGAAAATCGTGCCCTGAGATGAAGTAGTCACCAAATAGCAACGAGCAGAGAAAAGAATAGCTATACGCCATAGAAGTCTTTCAAACGCACTTCTGAGTCACATATAATAAAACCATCTGAGAACCAATCGGAATCGAGTGTATATTTATTTATTTATTTAATCCAGAGTACAAAACACGCAGGTTTACATCATATTATACAAATATATATCTGATAAAACCAGCATCCTATAGAGGTAATCACAGTTACCTGTACATAGGTCTGGAATGAAATCTAAAACTAACTTACAAACTAAAAATTACAA
Organism: Muscidifurax raptorellus; assembly: GCA_020010945.3. Lineage (NCBI taxonomy): Eukaryota > Metazoa > Arthropoda > Insecta > Hymenoptera > Pteromalidae > Muscidifurax > Muscidifurax raptorellus. The sequence goes on from JAHUUD020000046.1 coordinate 298,775, forward strand.
CTAACCCTATATAGCTAATTTTAATAATTGGACTTAGTAATCTGTACATAAAACTGAAATAATCTAACAAGATTATTTCCGCAACCATTGATTAATTCTCTTTTTAATTGTTTTTTTAATTAATTTTAGAGCTTTTAGCTCATTTGGCAATGAATTGAATACTTTTATTGTATCTTTAAAACTAATGGTTTTATTAACTTTAGGCAAAATAATATTTTTGTTTCTCGTAATACTTTTAGAGTTCTCATACTTCATACTTAGTTCACTATAAAAATGCATCAAGCATTCCACTTCGAATACATCTTTTATATTAAGTGGTCTAGACAGTTCTTTATCGTTATTTAGGATTATTTTCAGTAATCTACATTGTAGAGATTCTACTATCTTTATCACATTATTATAAGCACCATCCCAAGCGATTATTCCATAGCTAGAAATACTGTGGAAAAAAGCGTAGTAAACAGCTAGTAGCGACTTCTTATTCATAACTTTTGCTAATTTATTAAAAATAAACAGTAAGTATTTCGTTTTTTTAACGATGTATGCTATATGATTTTTCCAATTCATTTGATAATCAAAAATTACACCTAGATATTTGGTATGGTTGACTCTTTCAATTTCAGTATCGTTAATAAAATTTCGCATACTAGCTGGAACGCTGTTGCTATAAATACCATAAGTCATGTATACGGTTTCAGCTGCATTTAAAGATAGTTCATTTAGTGCGAGCCAGGTATTCACATCGAGTAGCTACCTGTTCATTTTTTCTTCTGCTTTTTGTCAATTGTCATCAGAACTTAGAATTACTGTATCATCAGCATATGATACAATACATTTTTCAGGCAACATACTTAGTAAATCATTTATGTATATAATGAATAATAATGGTCCTAGTATTGTTCCTTGTGGGACGCCTGTACCAATTGACATATTCTCATTTTTTAAATTTGAAATTTTAACTAATTGTTCTCTGTCGTTAAGATGATCATGCAGTAGACTATGCGTTATGCCTCTAATACCATATTTTTCTAACTTGTCGTGAAGAATGCTGCGAGATCCTCACAGACATAGTAATAAGCTCGTATGAGAGCAACTGCGAGCTAAAAAAAGCACGAGCAAGAAAGGAGGCTCCATGGTGGAAGCCTTCTTTAGACAAGATGAGAAAAAAGGTAAGAAGACTATGGAATAGGGCCAAGCAACGGCTAACTAATGGCTAACTAACGGGCACTAAAAACGCGCAGGATCGAGAAAATTATAAGGCCGCACAGATGGAATATAAAGAGGGGATCTTGTCGGTCAAGGTCGAGGGGTGGAGGAAATCCTCTGTGCAGAATCCTACAAAACCCCAAGAGACCGAAGGCGGACACGATCAGACTCGGTACCAGATGGGCGGAGGATGAAAACGAGGCGCTGAGAGATCTACCAGAGGCTCACTATCCAGAATTCCGGGAGGAGATCAGTGAGGAGAACTGCCGGTACTGGGCAAACGGAAAGGACTGGCGTTTGGCCAGAAACATCACGGACAAGAGAAGGATCGAATGGGCAATAGACTCGTTTTAACCTTACAAATCGGCGGGACCGGATGGAATATTTCCAGCCTTATTATAATAAGGCAAGGGGGTATTAATACCGGTACAGGAGAAGATGTACAGAGCATGCCTGGCGATGAGGTACGTACCCTGTAGATGGCGTCTGGCGAAAGTGGTGTTTCTCCTAAAACCAGGGAAGGCACAATACACCGGAACGAAGGATTATCGACCGATCAGCCTGACCTCGTTCTTGCTTAAAACGATGGAAAGGCTTGTCGACAGATATATTAAGGAAAAACCTCTCTTGGATGCCCCGCTGCACGCCAGACAGCACGCCTATCAGGCGGGCAAGTCGGTTGATACTGCATTAGCAGAAGCGGTGGGGTTCATTGAGAAAGGAATAGAAAACAGAGGTATGGTGTTAGCAGCCTTTCTGGATGTGGAAGGAGCATTCAACCACACCACCAGGGAGGCTATAGCACAGGGAATGCGAAGGCATGAAGTACCAGACACCGTTTACAACTGGGTCTGGAACATGCTTAGCGCGAGAAGAGTGACCGCGGAGTGGGGAACAACCTCGCGGTTAGGCGAGGTAAGAAGGGGATGCCCACATGGCGGAGTGCTGTCCCCCATGCTTTGGTGCCTGGTCGTGGATGGCCTCATTAGAAGAATAAGTGAAGCAGGAATCTATGCACAGGATTATGCCGATGACATAGTCCTGATGGCAAGAGGAGACGACGAGGACGTACTAGCAGGGATAATACAGTACGCTCTAGGGATCGTCGAAAAATGGTGTAGAGAGGTGGAACTAAGAGAGGTTAACCCGGATAAGGTTACCATCATGCTTTTTACTAAAAGGTATAAGACGCGGCCAGTTGAGGGCCTAAGACTCAACGGGGTCAGTCTGGAACTGGCAAGTAACATGAAATACCTAGCAGTGGTGTTAGACCCCAAATTGAACTGGGGCAAACACATCAAGTCAAAATGTGAAAAAGCGGTCTCTACTTTCTGGGTCTGCACAAGCGCGTTCGGCAGGACCTGGGGATTGGGACCAGACAAGGTAAGATGGATCTACGAATCCATCGTAAAGCCGAGGTTAATGCATGGGGTAATCGTCGGGGGGCACAGGTGTGTACTCAAGACACACATAAGGGTCCTAGAAAAGGTACAAAGACTGGTCATGGGTGGAATGACGAGAGCAATGCGGACTACACCGACGGCGGCCCTCGAAGTATTGCTGGACTTTCCCCCTCTCAACAGAGTGGCAAGGGCGTGCGCCTTTAGGGCTTCCTCTAGGCTGATGGGAGGGGAGAATCGCGAGACCTCAACTGAAAGAGGGCTCGCGACTGAAATTCTTCCCGCTATCGCCTATGTGGGCTGCGATAGGATGACAAAGCGCATCCAGTTCGCAATACCGTATTAGGTGATCATATCGGACAGGAGTGAATGGTCGGGGGGCGCGCATGCCTTGACAGAGAGGGGGAGGATATGGTTTACAGACGGGTCTAAAACCACAGACGGAGTGGAAGCGGGGGCGTGGAAGAAAGATAGCGCACGAGAAATAGTGTGTTCCTTGAACCAACATGCGACGGTTTTCCAGGCGGAGATCAGGGTTATAACCGAATGCGCAAGGACGATGCCAGAGAAGGGGCATGTCACAGTTCGATCACCATTTGCTTGGACAGCAAAGCAGCGCTGCTCGTATTGAGGGAGGTGGGGGGAGGTGTGGAGGTGTAGGCAGGCCTTAACGAATCTGGCGGTCAGAAATGGAGTAAAACTGCTCTGGGTACCGGGCCACTCTGGCATTGTGGGAAATGAGAAGGCAGACAGGCTTGCAGGCAGAGGCTCTAGATGAGTGAGAGCCAAGGAATGTAGCATCGCAGTTCCGGCCTGCGAAGTAAGTAGGGCGACGAAATAATGGCTTAGAAGAGGGCTCAAGAAGAAGTGGAGGAGCAGCCCAGGCCTCCGACAGGCCAAGCAAATGCTGGGAGAGAATCCCCCTGAGGAATGGATCTCCCAGATAAGCAACCTGGGTCGAGACAGGCTTAGACTGGCCGTGGGGTGGTTGATGGGCCACTGGCACGTCAGATACCACCTCTTCAAGATGGGCATACTGGAAGAGGGGGACTGCAGATGGTGCGGAGCCGACGAAGAGTCGACACCACACCTTCTGTGCGAGTGCCCGGTTTTCGCCAGGACAAGGCATAGGGAGATAAGCACCCTTACAATAGAAAGGAGGGATCTGCACATTTACGGACTGCAGGAAATCTGCAATGTAGCAAGGCATATATGCAAGAGGTTCTAGTGGATAGAGACTCTTGCGGGAGAAGGAAACAGGTAGGAGGCAGAGCACAATGGATTTCTGTGTGCTAGGCCGACACGTCCCCGAGCAAGGGCCGGCGTAGTCACCTCCAAGATCAAATTAGATTAGATAAGATCCTAGCGCTTTCGGAGTTTAGACATTCCCGCGATCCTGAAGAAGAGCGCAAAATACCTGGTTGGGAAACCCTTCTTTTAGCTCCGAATAGCGATCGAATAAGCACGCGTTAGTCCTGTAGCTTTTCTTCTGAGAGAGAGAGAGAGAGAGAGAGAGAGACCACGAGTAAGCACATAGTATTAGGTACGTAGTGCTGCAAACAGAGGGTTGGAGAGAAATAAAATATCTACCCCGCACCAAGTAGCTTATTGAAAATCTGTCACTACCGGAACCAAGGTTTGATCTTAGGATTATGTCTGAGCAGGCGCTCGCCGATTGCCGCAGTCCGACTCGACTTCGACTGCTGAAGGGAAAGGATACGAGATAAACTGGGGTTCGACACTCCCAGGCTGCCGGGAAATACAGGGGCCTGGAGATGTTTCGCCGACACGCCCTAGCTGCCCTATCATCCGGCGAAAATCCCAATGATCGCAGTAGTGCCGGATGGCGCCCGGAACGGGCTCTATTGTTGTCAGAGGGGGGTCTCGTTACCCTTTTCCGGAGGCTTTCTGAGGAAGACTTGCGCTGGGGCATGAGGCCAGAATTCACGCCCGTGAAGCATAGCTTCGCGGAAAGAGCTCAGTGGAAGGTAGGTGAATAAAATGGTAGAGGAGGATAAAAATAAAAATGCTTAGTACAACAAACAAAGCAAACTTGAAGACTTCGGATACCCCAAAAAGTGTCTTAGAAACTGGGTTCCCTACCCAGAGATCGGACGAAAACAGCAGTCCAATAAAAACTATTTCTGAAATGGTAATACAGACGGAATACGAGCAGGTGAATCAAGGAGGAAGTAACTCAAACTGGGACTACAACCCTGAAAGAAGAAATGACCAGCTGGAGCTTTTAGGAGAAAAGATCCAGGAACTCAGAGAGTTTGTAAAGGACAAACATAATGTCCACAAAACTATGAAGGACATGGCACGAAGCATTAATTTCATGTATAAAAGTTTGTGTAGTGCGGAGGGTGACCTGCTACAGTGCCAACGTCCAGGAACGATAGGCAAGGAAACTCAGACAACACCAAGTCTGAGACCTAAAAAGGCTAAAAAGGCGTTAAGGTAAACCAAGGGAGGCCTTAACTACTCCGCAGCATAGGAGTAACAAAGAGGAGAAAGAGAATAAACGACCTAAATTGGCAACTTGGCAAGAGATCATTACAAGAAATGCGAAAAAAAGGAGAAAGAGCCAAGTAAGGAGAACAACAAGGTCCCTGGCTTTAACAACCACAATAGGACCGGCAAAGACAAAACAAAGCGAGCAAGACCGACCAGATCGGACGCTTTTATCATTAAGGCGCCGAAACGAAGCAGCTACGAGGACATTTTGTCAACATTAAGAACTGCTCCTTCATTGAATGCGATAGGAGATAGCGTAAATAAAATACGTAAAACGGTGGCGGGGGATCTCCTCATAGAGCTCAAACGCACAAAACAAGTTAAAACCGCTGACTTTCAAGAATCGGTTAAAGCAGTACTAGTGGAAGGAACCACAATAAAAACACTGCAGCAAGAGAAGACCTTTAAAATAAGGGATCTCGACATACTTACCTCAAAAGAGGAGGTACTGGAGGCCTTACAAAGGGAAGTAGGAGAAAGAGATGCGATTGAGATCACTGCCGTAAAATCGCTGAGAAAAGCGTACGGAGATACGCAAATAGCTGTTGTGCAATTGTCGAATTGTCGACCAAGTTCACAAAGCTACATAAAATTAAAATTAGATGGGTCAATTATATAAATGCCTTGGTTTTGGCCACGTTGCTATCAAAAGTACTGATCCGCAGGATAGAAGCAAATGCTGCTACAAATACGGTAAGACGGGGCATAAAGCAAATAGCTGCCCCCTAGTGCGTCAATAGAGCAGTTTCAGCAGCTACTAGACCAGCTGGTACAAGACGCTAGGAATAAAAAACCAGCTATAACAGTCGGAATTTTTAACGCATGGGCGATTGAGTGGGGTAGTAGCAGATCCAATAAACGGGAACGAGTGCTACTGGAGGCATTCACGCTACTAGACGTGGTGTTGCTGAATCAAGGCAAAACCCCCACGTTTAAAAAGGAAGATGCAGAGTCATTCATAGACTTGACATTTGTCAGTAACTGCCTCGTAAAGCAGGTAGACAAATGGATCGTGAGTGATCACTACAAAAATAGTGATCACCTAGCTATAATAATGCAGCTAGGCGGACCAAATAAAAAATTCTGTACAAATTTCAGTAGTACAAGAATTGAATGGAAAACCAAAGATTATGACAAGGAGTTATTCTTGACGATGTTTGCAATATTCAATTGACGGGATCAGCAGACGACAAGGCTGTACAAATGACGGGCCAGCTCACCAAAGCGTGCGACGCGGTAATGCCGAGAAAGGTGTCCAGTCAAAGATGGCTACCAGCATATTGGTGGAATGACAAGATCAAACAAGCGCGCAGCGTTTGCCATCGAGCTAGAAGATTGGAACAACGGGTAAGGAGGAAATTCTACCGAACCGGTAGAGGAATGGATACGGTGGAGAACTGTAGCGAAAAAATCAAGGAAGTTAAGCGCAACCTTAAAAGGTATGTAAGAGAGAGTAAACAAAGATGTCTAAGAGAGCTGCAAGATGAGATCAATGAAGACGCTTGGGGCCGACCTTATAAAATTGTTATGAAGAAGATCAAGGGAAGTTACATACCCCCACCTAAGTGCCCAGAGGTACTAAGCAGGGTGGTAACAACACTCTTCCCAAATCAGCCGGACATTCCATGTGCTATGGTAGAAGAAATAGATGTAGATAATACACCCTTAATTACGGAGGAGAAGCTACTATCAGCCTGCCAGAGAGTTGGAAACAACAAGACTCCAGGACTTGATGGCATACCCAATATTGCATTCAAACATGCCATCCAGGCTCACCCAGCAGAGTTTATAGACTTGTACAACACTTGTCTCAAAGATGGAACGTTTCCATTACACTGGGAAAAGTAAAGGCTTGTGTTGCTACCAAAGGATAGCAAGCCACCTGGAGAAGGATCGTCATACAGACCGCTCTGTATGCTCGATACGCAGGGCAAAGTATTAGAGCGCATAATCTTAGTTCGGATGGAATGCACAACCGAAGGGACAGAGGGTTCTGAGGTTTCCGTAAATGCCGTTCAACATTAGACGCTATCGGCTTAGTGGTGAAGACAGCACGGACAGCCATAAGCGGAAAAAGGTGGAAAGGCGGTGCCAAAAAGTACTGCGCGGTTGTTACACTTGACGTTAAAAATGCATTTAACTCTGCCAATTGGTGCAAAATTCACGAAGCACTAGTGAGACTAGGAGTCCCTCCGTATATAAGCAGAATAATGTCCGACTGCATCAAGGACAGAACTCTCTTGTACAAGACCGAGGAGGGCACGGTGAATTATAAGGTTACCGGGGGAGTTCTACAGGGGTCAGTACTGGGCCCATCGTTGTGGAACATTATGTGCGATGGCGTACCCAAGCTAGAACTACCGGAAGGAACAATGATCGTAGGATTTGCAGACGACATAGCTTTGGTAGTGGTTGCATAAGAGAAAGAAGAGGTAATTGAAATTGCTAGTGATATTATCGTTAAAATACAGAAGTGGCTAAATAATGCGAATTTAGAGCTTGCAGGCCATAAAACGGAGGCAATCGTAATATCTAGCAGAAAGAAGACTGAGCCAATTACCTTAAGAATAGGCGGTCATGAAATTACTTTTAAACCGACTATTAAATATTTAGGTATAACGTTAGACGCAAAGCTGACCTTTAAACGACACCTGGGACCAGCAGGAGAGAAAGCCGCAAAAACTGCCGCAGTGCTAGCGCGGATGATGCCATATGTGGGTAGGTAGTCCCACACAGAATCGCAGAACGCTACTGGCAAGCGTTGATACATCAATCATGTTGTACGGAGCTCCGATATGGGCAGACACTATGCTGGTGAAGGCATATGAATGAAAGCTTTCCTCAGTGCACAGGCGAAATGCACTTAGGGTCGCGTCTGCTTACCGTACGGTATCGGACGAGGCGGTCTACGTTATTGCAGGTCTCCTGCCAATAGACCTATTAGCAAGGGAGAGAAAATCAATCAATCGAAGAAGAAAAAAGACGAGACGGCGGCAAAACCAAGATAGAAATTTGGGATGCCGCTAGGAAAGTAACAATGACGGAGTGGCAAAAGCGATGGGACTCTAGTAGTAAGAAACGGTGGAAACACCGCCTCATACCAAGTGTAGAAGACTGGACAAAAAGAAGACATGGGAAAGTAAACTTCTACCTAACACAGTTTCTGAGTGGACATGGATGCTACAGGGCGTATCTGCACCGATTAAAATTGGAGGATTGCCCTGATTGCCTGACGTGCTTGAATGCAATCGAAATCGCCGAGCATGTATTCAGTGAATGCCCACGCTATGAACAGGAACGAGAAGAACTTGAGTGCTACCTGCAGACCAGAGTAACACCTGAGTCTATTATGATGGCTATGATGACTTCGGCCGACGGATGGAGCGCAATAAACAATTTTGCTGCAGACATCCTTAAGAAGGTCCGAAAAGTCGAAGGAAAAAGTAGAAGAAAACGTGAGATGCTGCAAGAAACAGACAACCGGACGATGCGGTAAGAAGTAGACGGCAGACGACAAAGAAGATTTATGACGAACGGCTATTCAAGTGACAGAAACAGAGAAAAATGTGATGACGACCACATCAACAGACGAGACCTGTAGCCCAAAGTCCCCCCGCCAAGCAATACTCAAACGGTGTTACCGCGGGGGGACTTATTGGAGAAAGAGCCATGTCCAACTTACTTAGGGTTGGTAAGGAGGACGGAGAGGAATCGGTTGCCGTTGCAATTCAAAAGCTAACGATAAACGAAGGGTTTACTGGGTGAGAGTCCCACACAGGTGGTATCAGTCGGTGCTATATCGTCCATAATGGATTTGCCCTTAACCTCTCTCTCTATAAGGAAGAGAGAGAGAGAGAGAGGGAGAGAGAGAGAGAGATATATTGTCAAACGTGGAAAGCTGATGATTATAACCAATTGCTCGACTCATCCCCCGTTCTTGCCTTGGGCTCTTTGTGTTAGTTTGGCTCGAGACACTTTCTTTCTCTTATGGCGCTGCTTGGCGCCGTATTGTATACTGTAATGTCTCTCTCTGCGCTACTCTCTCTCCTACCTTGTTTATGCTTCGCGTGCGGCTCCTGCCGCCTCGATACTCGCCTTGCCGTGCTTTAAGACTGGTTGTGTAGGCACATGCCCTGATAGTGAGCGTGTGCACTGTCACAAATGTTTAGAATTGACACCTACCTTTTGTCGAGTCGGCTGCTTTGTTGCTCTGCTACCTGCTCCGCTTCTCGGCGGGTAATCGGAACCATTGGGTCAGTAGTCGACGCGAGATATAAGTTATTTATTTATGAGATGCAATTATGCAAGGACTCGGAATTAGGAACTCAATTGAAAAATCGTAATTTAACAGCAATAAATCCTCGTTTATTCACTTAAAATTGACAATTACTCGAACTTTGTCGACGCTCAGTGTGACTATTACGTTATTACAATATGCGAAGTCGATATCGACGCCTGAGAGGAATAACCCCCTATCTCCGGGCTCGTTTCAGTAACCCTCTATCTCCGAGCCCGATTTGAGAACCCCCTATCTCGGAGCCCGGTTCGATAAGCCTCTATCTCGGAGCCCGGTTCAAGAATTCACTATCTCGGGAGCGTATTTCATTTCTCAAAATTTGTAGTGTCAGTCCTGCAAGATTTAAAACCCAATACAGAGTAAACATAGTAATTCACAGTTTCTCGGAAATTGCGCGCTCGTTTATTAGCACGATGGAGTAGATGGACAAAGGGTGAAATCAATTTTTGAATTTCATCCCCTAAACTACCCCTACGCGCTAACAAATGATAATTCGCGCTTTTTCACGTATCGTACGCTCGTTTAAGAATTCGTTTTTTGGGGTTGATGGACAAGAGATGAAATCGATTTCCGAATTTCTTTCGGATATACGCGCATGTATCACGCACACGCAGAAAAAATAATAAGAAATAAAATAGTTACTAACATATTATCTGCACATTGCAAATGTATCATCCAAAAATGGTTAAATCATGTTTGCTTATTGTGATGTCGATGAACACTGAACTAAAATTTTATAAACTCCTAAATTATACTATCAGTGATTTTTGTTCTGTAATGTACGATTCTTTTTGCACAAAAAAAATTAATTTTTCTATAATACAATATAGAAAAATTAATAAAAAACGTTTTAAAGATAAAAGTCAGGCAAATACCAGCTTATTATTTGCCATCAGCCTGTGGCAATGGTTTTTAATATTTATTGTTTCTATATTGATCATCTATTTCTTTTTTTCAATAAGTTATCACTGAAACGATACAATTAGAACGTTTTAAATTTTGGAAATATTCTAAAAAATTATGTAATAATTTGAAAATTATTAAATTTTTTAAAATAGATTTCGCCCCATTGTTTGGAAGACGAAATTACAACTTTTCCCGCATATGGGATAAAATTCAAAAATTGATTTTACCCCTTATCTATCATCTCTAACATGTTCTCAAACTACTGCGCGATTCCCGAAAAAGCGCGAATTACTATTTTTTTAGCGCGTAGGCGTGGTTTATTGATTTTTAAATTTAACGCCGTTAAATGTACCGAGTTGACGATGAATAAAAGTTGCGCATTGTAAAGTTGTATCGATGAAATGTACATTGACTACGATATGACTATGATACATACAAAATGTTTTTGACTTGTGCAAAATAAATTCTATTCTATTCTATTCTATTCTATAAATCTTGCAGGGCTGCCACTACAAATTTTGAGAAATGATATACGCTCCCGAGGTAATAGGTTCTTGAATCGGGCTCCGAGATAGGGGGTTCTCGAATTGGGCTCGGAGATAGAGGGTCACTGAAACAAGCCCGGAGATAGGGGGTTATTGCTCTCAGACGTCGATATAGTAGTACTAAGTTTATAAAACTGTAAGTGAGAGATGATCCGCTCTGAGAGACGGTGGGAGACGTAGTGATCGTAGGCTTCTTTACGAAAAGCGCTGCTAGTACCCAAAACGAATAATTTAATATACACTCGATTCCGATTGGTTCTCAGATGACTTTATTATATGTGACTCAGACGTGCATTTGAAAGACTTCCATGGCGTTTAGCTATTCTTTTCTCTGCTCGTTACTATGCGGTGACTACTTCATCTCGCGGCTTGATTTTCTCGGTTTCCGACTTAATTTATACAATGTGAAATTTATTCGTGCCTTGCGTTAATTTATCCGTTCGCGACGCAAGGTTCTAATTTCATTCGATAATTCTGACTGTTTTATTGAACTCGAATCCCGGATCGATTGATTTTGTGCGCGCTGATGCTAAGTCCCAAACCGAGCTTCCGACTCAGCAAAATTTTATCCGACGGTAACTAAGCTCTCGACTGCGCTTCTGAGATCGTGACAGTGAAGATGACTGGGCCCGACTAAGCCTCCCTCGCAGTTTGTCCGATCCCTTATAAAGTCCGTTCTCCTCCGATGGTGGAATTGCAATTGTTTTAGAATGTTCTCGACGAAAATATCTAATGAGAGGGCTTAACTTTTCCATATATGCAGTTGTCTATGATCGTTTTCTACTGCTCTTCTTACTATTTCTCATCTCTGGCTTTTTTTTCTGCTGGTTGTAATACGTTCCCATCAGATTTATAGTTTCCCGCTTGCTCTGCTCTATAATTATTGTGTTTGTTCGGGTGATCGAAGCTTCTTTGCATCGTATGGCTTCTCAGAGTCTCTTGCATTTACCAATGTAAAAAGTAGTGATATTATCTACCTTATAAAGGTAAATATGGACGTTCACTGCCCGTGGGCAAGGCTGCTTTTTTCGCGTACCTCTCTTCCACTTATAATAGATGTATTGAAAGTGAGACCGCTGTTGACTTAGCCCCCGCCATGCGTAGCTATGACGGTCCGTCGGTCGTATCTGAAGTTGTTTCTCTGTTGCTATGAGGTGTGTATATAAGAGGAATTTCTTCGCGTTTAATTCTACTGCTGACTCACGTATAGTTTCTGGCTATCGTGAAACATTGCATTTCTAGGATCTGCATCTCTCAGCTTGCTATTGACTTTCCTCGTTGCGGATGTGATGTTTTCGTATTTTTATAGTTGCTATTGAAATGCTTCTAGCGACTTTCGGCAGGCTCAAATCCCAGTCTGGTTTTAACTTTTGCTTATTATAATTTCGCGACGTATTCGGGTTTGCTATTCTAACTCTTTTGTTTAATTGTATTTTATCGAAATTTGTGTTCGTACAATAATGTCGTCTCGCGCGTGATTGTTCGTATTTCGTTTTAGATATTTGTTATATCAATCGTTTTAATTTAATAATGTTAATTGATTTGGGATTTCATTTTCATAAAAGTATGCGTCCATGTATTGAAAGCAATAACTTAATGGCTCGACTCGTAACACAGGCTTTCCGCAGTCTTGACATTTGCATCTTGTAAATTCTTTATGTGAAAAGCTGTGCCAGTTTATATATCGTGTGACAATCTCATAGGGTGGATAGGTTCCTATTCTAAAACAGGCTTCGCATGTGATGGCTGGCGTATAGAAAATTTCGTCGGCTCGTATTTTCTTTACATAATTCCGTTTATAAAAATTACTATAGGCAAGTGGATGTTGTGATGGAATTACTTCATCGTATTTTATCTGTTCTATCTCGGTGGGCGGTTTCATTTTGTGGTTTATGTCCTAGAATATTCATAATTATTAATTAATTTTAATTACGGTTTCTCTCTCTCTCTATCCTTGTTCGTTTAGTTAGAATTTTTCGTCGCTTTCATATATAATAGGGATTCTTAATTTCTTTAACAGATGTTCCACTTTCATCACATGTCGCGCTGCTTCTTTAATGGTTTTATATTCGCATGGTGCGAATAGATATCGCCTGGTGTCGACTTTTAGTGTGGATTCGAACTATTCTTGATAATTTTCTTGGGCTTGTAGAAGTGTGGCTCGATGTTCATCTTGAAAAGTTTTAAGGCGCTGGTAAAAATCTCTCGCGAATTTTAGTTCATTTTGTTTGGCGCATAGAATATCTATTTTTCTCTTTAAAACTTCGTCGTAATACATATTATTAATCTTTATATTGTTTGACGATGTGGGCTGGGTTTTTATGAGACTTTTCCTTTTGAGTTTGCCTTGCGTAGGATTGTGGTTTTGCGGGTTTCCGATTTTCCAAGTGTAGTAGTAATTGTATGACAGAATTCCAGATCGATCCTAAAAGATGAATAGAGAATCCGTATACAGTATAAATTGCGTAGCCATGTAATATAGTGTCAACTAATAATTTAATTAAGTGAGCGATCATTATGAATCCAATAAGTGTTGCGCTTGCAGTGCCGAACGTAAGAAATTTGCTCCACATACGATCACATGTATTGTTTGCAAGTGTTTCTAATGTTTTTGGATCTAAAAATTGATTTATTAAAATTACTTTTCCTTGTATCAATTTTCCGGATATCCCTATTGCTACATTATTCAAAACGGCTGATATTTTCAGTTGGAACATAATGTGATCTCTTAATCTATTCAAATCGGTTTCTGTATATATGTTGCTTACAGCTAGCACTCTCGGGGCGCTATATTCCCTAGTGCTCTTTGTTTGTGGGCGTAACGTTTCTGGGGGGACTACGTTCGAAGGGACTACGTCTGTGTCCCTGCTTTGGTTAATAATCTCGTTCGCGGTGACAAAAAAAAGGCTTCGTTCCTCTAAATACGGGCAATTGATTATAGCATTCTTTGGTATTTCTCCTTTGTACCTCTAGTTGTAGGCACATTATGACATTTACTACTTCTTCCAGCCATATAGCCTGGTTCTTTAATTAATTGAAACGCAAATTCATCTGGAGCTTGTACTGCAATTGATAAGGCGCTGGTCAGAATTTTCCTTTCGAGCTCGCAATTGTGCATTAATAAATCATAATACATTTGACTAATCTGTTTCCTTAGTGCGTATAAGATTATGCCCACATATTTTTAATTCGCCAATACTCATGAGAGCAAACACGATATCTTGTGTTTCTAGCATATAACTGACTCGATCAGTTTTCTTTTCCTTTGTCTTATTGGCATAACCTTCGTATGAAATAGTATATTTACCAGTCCCGCGAATGTCATCTGGCAGAGGTTCCCAAAAAGCGTATTCTTCTAAGATATCTCTGCAGTTGGTGTCTGTTTATTTGCAGCTAGTGCCAGTTTGAAGTTGCATCCTGTTAGACTTTAAATTTACAATCGCATAATAATTTGTGAGCGAGATCTCAACGTAACCTTGTACTGCTACATCGTCCCATTGTCCGTATGGATCGACGTAGGATGCTCCTTTACAATGACTTTCATTATCAAGTTTTCCGGCGAAAGTTATAGGTGTAGAGAAGGTACTATTTTTCATAAAGTTTTGTATGGATGTACCAGCGATTATAGTATATCCTTCATTGTACATTCTCATACAATCGTCTCTTTGTACTTCTAAAAAATAACTGATTCGTTCATTTTTGACTTGTGACGAATGAGAATGCATCCCGCAATATGTGATTGCATGCGAGACTTTAATCGAGCATTGTATTACATGTCTTTTGGCAAACTCGTTGATTTGTAGTAGTTGTATATATTGGTTTATGATATTTAATTTTGGCTCCTTTATATCACAGTCTTCCCCTTTTAAAAGAGAGATAATTGCTAGATTAGATAGCTGTTCTCCACAGTCGAATCCGGCTAGATGAATTTCAATGCTTAGCTTGACTTTCATTATTATTAAAATTACGCTTGGAATTTTAATAATAATTAAAATTTTTTTCAGAATCTAAAACGCAAAGCAAACTTACCTACTCTTTCTTATCTCTATATTGATTCATGTGTTTTATTTTGTATTATACTGTTGTGGTGATATTTGGACTGCCCTTGATCGTCGATTTTATAAAAGTGGTCGAAAATTTCTTCGATAGGTATATTTATTTCACCGGGACGAGCGTTATCTCTGTTAGACCTCTCGTTTTCGCTATTTCTGCTATTGTTTCTTATTTCGATACCGTATATGATTGCTATTATTAATATGAATACGAATCCTATCGCTTCTAGCGTTACGAGAGTTATAGTCAAATTTTTAATTTTATGCTTTCTTGTTTTGTATTGGAACTTTCTAGACTTCTGAATAATTTAATATCTGCTTCTAATTCTCAAAGAGACTTGTCACAATCACAATGCTTATATCTAGCGTCATCTTGGTGGGATGGTATTCATTTTGAAAATTTCTTTATTAGCGGGCACATCTCGCTCATTCTTGAAACGACATCGGGAAATATCAACCGATTTTGTATTGTTTGTATTGAAGCTGTAAGCGACAGTTGATAATCGTTAACTAATAGTTAACTAATAGATAATCTCGCTTTTTCTTGCATACTATTTGTAATTTATCCGGTTCGCTTAATGACAATATCCATTTTTGATTTTATCAGCACGCTCCCAGAATGGCATGTATGTATCTTGATATCTAATATCACAATTCGTAGAATCTGTTTTTCTTGCTTGAACTAGCAATGAATATACGCAGTGTATGCTTAATTCTGAGCGTATAGATTGCTCTTGTCGACATAATATTCTTCTCGACATTGGTATGCATTGCGCATATTTTTCTTCGCACAACTCATACGTAGAATTCTTGTTTATTCCGATTAATGGTGATTTTGGTTTAATATAGATGGAAAAGACCTTTGTCGGACTTATTTTTTCTGGAATCGGTAGTGAACTCGATCGATAAAGATAGTATGTGTCATTAGAAATTAACGGAAATTTTATTGAAATTATTAATTGACCGCCTATTCTTCCATATTTTACTTCAGAGATGTTACCTAACAAGTCTATATTAATTAAATATTGAGGAAGTGGGAAATTATACAAACTATTTAGGTGTATTGTTTGTTCTATTATTTTTTAAAAATCACGGTACCTCAGTACTCCTGCGTATATTTTCTTTGTTTACTAACTGCGAACCGTCTCTATCGTGCGTTGAAATAACTCTGTATATAAGTTCACGTGACGTTCAAGAATTTGCAATAATTTATGATTATGTTCCATGTAGTTAAAGCTTCCTTTGAATATTATAGTTTCTGCTTCCTGGTTTATTAAGTAGAACGGATCCTCTACGCCCCTTTATCCTCCAAAACCGTCAAGACTACTCCTTATTATGTGAAATTTTCTGTTCTCGGGATAAATGTAATTATTTTTTAATGTTTTGTTCCAGTATATATAACTGTTATATTCAATTCTTTTCGTGGCATTTCAATCTTTGGATAGTTCATCTAAATAAATCGTAAAGATATTGTTGTATTGGTCCATTTTTGTGATTCGCTGGTTCAAATCGTCTATTTGCTTTTCTTGCTCGCCGCATAATTTACGAGGGGTACAATTCGATTCAGTTAATATTAATAACGTTGATAATTGCGTAACATTATATTGGTTGTTGTATAAATCTAAATAGACTATATAAGTCCAATCATCTTGAATAAGTTTTAGTTATTCTCTCAAAATATAGACCGAAGTACCGTTCGATCCTCTCCGCCACTGCGGGGGGTAGTAGCTTCAGGGCCTGTACGATCTACCGCAGTAGATCTATAGGAGAAAATAGAGTCCTGTGTCGATTGTCGTCGTGTACTGAAAGGGAAAGGAATCCCTTAAGACGTTTGCGTGTATGTGTGTGCCTTTGTATAATCTCAACATTTCATTAATCTTTAAATTTAAAATTAAAATAGTTTTATTTTTATATTTATTCTATTCTATGTTAGGCACATATAAGCCTTAGCAATTTAAGCAGTGATTACATTATTTACTAGTGGTTATTAATATAGTGTTATTGAAATTGAGGTATTTTTTCGTTTGTTAATTAACAAATGTCTTATATATACATTTTTTTGTAATAAATTTTCGCCTTTTGTTCCCAAAATTTCCTAAATCTCCATTTATCTCTCACTATTACTATTCCGCATTATCACTTTTCCTTTGATTGCTTATTTTATTAATATGATTTCCTTATTTTAAGATATGGATTGGGGTTATAGGGATTATTATTTTTAAGTTTAATTTTCATATTAATTTATTCATTCCAGTTTCTTTTGTCATAATCTCTTTCGGTTTTTGTCGCTGCGCGGGCGGACGGGAGTTACTGGACTCAGTGCTTGTTATTGGCTGCTCGCAGACTTTTATGTCTAGACTCCTATCTGAATTTTGGATATATCGACGGCCGCTATCTACTATGCTAATTTGAAAAATTTGGTGAATAAAATGCTATCTCAAAGAAAATTTTATGCAATTGTATTTGAAAAGCGTGTGCAATAAGCTTCTACCCCAAATCTGCGTTGCATATAATGCTATTACAAAAGGACGTCAAATAAAATGTTATTTCAATAAACCAAATAATTTTAAGGGGGTCTGAAAGTCAATTAAAAATTCAAATTTCGCGTCACAATATAGCAGATGAAAAAAGATCTAATTTGCTTATAACAAACAATAAAAACAAAATTACGAAAAAGCAGGATAGAATCCGCTGACTGATTTTCAATTAACCTAGTATAGACATATACTTATATATGTGTTTGTTGACAAAACAAGTGCGCGTTGCCAAATCGCGTTTGGACTTCGCGATATAGCCTAGAACTCGCTTTCTCCTTGTGACAACGTTTAGAGTTTATATGTTTGACTATTTTATATTATTCCGTTTTATATATATAAAAAATTCGCTACTCTTGCTCATCTACTATGTAGGAGCGCGTGAAACTAGCTTTATCTCGGTGTCCAGGTTTAGAGAATTACTTTTTGAAATAATTATTTGTTTTCGTTGAAAAGAACACGCTACGCTCCCATGTTCGTAAACGAAAAAACACGTAGAACTCGTTTTCTTTCGATGTTGACTGAAAATTTACATTAAAATTATTTGGTTTACTGAAATAACATTTTATTTGACGTTCTTTTGTAATAGCATTATATGCAACGCGATTTTAAAACGGCATTTTGTGAAACGCGATTTTAAGTCAACATTATGTGCAACGATATTCTGAAATAGAATTATATTGCACACACTTTTCAAATAACATTATATTGCACGCAATTTTGAAATAGTATTATATTCAACGCAGATTTGGGATAGAAGCTTATTGCACGGGCTTTTCAAATACAATGATTTTCTTTGAGATAGCATTTTATGCATCAGATTTTTTGAAATAGCATCGTATGAATAGCGGCCGTCGATATTACTAGATCTAACTAACACTTAGGCATAACTCTCAAGTCTCCTATGGATAAATTATGTAAACGTGGTAGTTCTCAACGCCTTTCTAAAAGTCGTGCTCCATTGTCAGGCGGCTTGCCTTTAATGGTTACGAAGTACAAATAATTGTCCTTACGCATGAACATTGTTCATTCAAACTCTATATTCGACGAACATTTTCCCGTAGCTTCGAGAACGTGGTTCTGAGAATATATTCGTATTTCTTTGGTCACTTTCTTGATTTTGCTTTGGAATGTTAATTTAGTTTTCGTCTTGCGTTCTCGTATTGTCAAAACTTTCATTCATACCTCCTTCAAATACATCGGGTTCTGTGTATACCTTTTCCGTAATAGTTGCAGGACTATAATCGACTGTGCTTGCTAAGCCAGGTATGTTACTTTCCTCTGTTGTAGGAGTATGACTTTTTTTCTTTTGGGTGACCTTTACCTTCCCCCTGTGATTCCTATCCTTTGGCTTATTGAGAGCCTTGTTTCAAGCATCTTTGTAAGTCGGTCTTTGTAAGTAAAAAAGAAGAATCACAAGAGAGGTGGTAAGAGAATATTTTTACGGAAACTATTTAAGGAAAGATCTAAATTAATAGAAGTATTAAGACAATTAAACAAGAAAATAGGTTTATTTTTCCAATTGCAAGAAGTTAGGCAGCCAAAAGCAGTAAACAACCAAGTAGAACGATCAGAATTTCAAATTGAAATCGGCAACAAATTTGATGAATTATTTAATTTTGCTATGACTGAATTGAATAAAAAAAATAGATTTTAAATTGTAGAATCACGGAAATCAGTTAAAAGCCTAAAATTGTTTAAAGAATACTGATATAGCTGAGTAAAGGCAAATTACTGTGTCATGCGTATAGCCGCAATAAATGAACTGACCGAAATTTGTATAGTTCGCAAAAACGCGGAAAGTAGGTCAAGTATTGCAAAACAAGTAAGACTGCAATATTACATCCGAAATATGTGAATGTGATCTAATAAATATAAAGTTAATTAAAATGAGAGCACCAAATGAGTGACTATCAGGAAAATCTATTAGAGCAAAAATTAACTAGGAGCGTTGTTCGTAATAATCCTACATTACAGGATCAAATAATGATTCCTAATGATAAAACACCATTTACGAGAAGTAAAAAAATAAGTCGATCACCGCCAGAGAACAGTATAACTGCGCAAAGAAAAGATGAAGAATCAGTAACCAACACTGAAAAATATAATAAAACAAGAGTTAAAAATACAGTAGAAATAGAGCAAGAAGCAAATTTAGAACAGACAAACAAAGAAAAATCAACGGGGGCAATAAAAAAGGCGATTTCAAGACTGAACAATGTCCATTTAACTATTAATATACCAACTACGTCTAATAAACAAGAATCAGCTGAAACATCTAAAGAAGATCAAAGGAGAGCAGCAGTAACCCCAGTAACACCATTGACAGTGCTTAGAAAAACAGAAGATTGGAAATTCGATAATAGTTTGAAACAGGACATATCATTGATAGACATCGAAGGTTTTAACGAGCAACCAAGTCTAATTGGCAATCTAAACAACTCACAGAGTAAATTTGACTTCAATTTTAATTTAGACAGCTTATTAGACAACACCATGGTCGGTCCGGGGCTAGGTGATCAACAACAGCAAGTACCACCGCAGTTGCGTTTATCGCTAAAATACGTAGCGAACCTAATACCAGAGTTCGACGGAAAATGCATATCAGTTAATGAATATGTAGAAAAATTAAAGCATGCAAAAAACATGTTGTCAGAAACCGATTAAGCAAATTTAATTCCAATACTAAAAATGAAACTAAAAGGCGATGTGTACAGGGCGATGTTAAATGCACAAATTAATAATATTCAAGATGTTATCAAAGGTATTCGCCAGATTTATCCATCAACGGATAAAATGGCAACACTTTATGGAAAAATAGCGGAAAGTCTGCAGAATCCAGACGAGACGGTACTCAGTTTTGCTAACAGATTGCAAGAATTAGTATTGCAAGTAAAAGACAGTAAAGAAGTAGCAGCATATACAGAAGAGGAAAGACAAAGATTCGAAACTAAAATAGATGCTGAAACTCTATCAGCCTTTGTAGAAGGATTACGGCAAGAAATACGTTTAGAATTAGGAACAACGAAAGATTTTGGCGATGCTATACAAAAGGCAATAGAAATAGAGACGAGACTAAGTAGAAGAAATTTAATATTTGGTAAAACAAATAAAGTATTTTGCAGTTTAAGCAATCAAGCAGCTATATCAGGAGACACAAGCGTTGCCATATACTCGTGTCAGATTTGTCAAGACTATGGACATGAGGCATTGTTTTGTCATAAAGTGGCGTGTGTTTACTGTAAAAATAAAGACCATTTGTCAGATAGCTGCAGAATAGTAAAAAAAAAAGATACAATTAATTTGTAAATTCTGCAATAATCACGGGCATTCAATCGATGCCTGCAAAATGAATAGAATCAAAGGCAACCATTACCAGTATTGCCAAATAATGGGTCATACTGTAACTCAATGCCCATTTATAATAGAGTACGAATTATGCTGGAAATGTAAAGAAAGCGAACACGATCCTAATAATTGTAAAAATCAAGGAAAACAAAGTGAAATGTACGAATTCTGCAATGGCACAACTCATACATGTGTGCAATTTGCAAAAAAAATGATCATGAAGCTGAACAGTGTGAAGAAGCTAAAATATTAGTAGCACAGAATAGAGCAAAAACATGTCAACAGGATATCCAGTGCCAGATTTGCAACGAAAAAGGTCATTCGGGAAAATACTGCCCCAAATGGATGGCTCAGCAGCAAGATACGAATAATTCCAACGCCTCATATAAAAATCAAAATTATAATAACTATAATAATAACTACAGAAAAAGCAACAATTTTAATAATCAGAACAAAAATACAAATAATCCTAATTGGAAACAAATAAGTTGTGAATATTGTAAAATAAAAGGACATCCAATACAAGAGTGCAGAAAATTAAAAAATTTGGAAAATATGGCTCAAAAGCGGGAAAATTGCAGTTATTGTAAAGAAGACGGACACACAGTAGAAAATTGCCAGGAAATCAAGGTACTAGAATCAAAAGCGAATAAATTTTGTAGCTATTGCAAAAATACGAACCATATGACAGAGAAATGCTTTAAATTGCAGAACTAGCAAGTGAATCGTGCGGGAAACGAATAAAGCCTTCTCGGAGCGAGTGGACGAGAAATAATAAGGCCAATACACTCGCAACAAACGATGGCACAGCAAATTTAATAAAAACAAGAGATATCTATGAACAAAATGTATCAAATACAGAGAAATTTGAAGTATATCATATAAAATTAGATGATCGATTAGAATATATTGAGATTATAAATCCATATGCAAGTAAATCATACAGCTTGCTCGTCGATGTTGGTGCACAGATAAATATAATCAAAGTAGGCCAAATTTCTCCAGGGGCGCTATTACAAGATAAAAAAATATTGCTGACAGGAATAGCAAGCAAGCATATAAAAACTTTAGGGATAGTTAGACTACCAATAAATAATAAATATTGTGATTTTCATGTAGCACCAAAGGAATTTGACATTCCGTATGATGGCATTTTAGGTATTAAATTACTCAGGGAAAGTAAATTACGTCTAGATGAAGGATATTTAGAGATAAACGACGTAAAATTAAAACTACAAACTGGACCAATTAAGAAGATATACACTTATGCAGAAAATATACAAAACAAGGGTCAGAAGGAAAGAGTGGGAGTAAATAATGATCGAAAGAAGGTTCTCAATAAAATGTTAAAAGAAATCATTAAAGAAAATGATATATATGATGGTCTAAAAGGAAACAAATGTAGTGAGAGTAAAGATGTAAATAAAGATAAAGAAAATATAATTCAACAAGATAATAAGCAAAGCACTATAAATGTGAACATGGAGCAAGAGGCATAAAATTCCGACAATACAAAAGATTTAAAAAAAAAGGAGATGGTGATGGAAAATACATTTTATGACGATGTGAAAACAGTCTTGAATACAATAACTAAAGAATATAAAGTGAGTAAGGATACTAAAACAGAAGTAATAAATAAAAGTAGTAAAAATGAAAATGAGCCAGAAAATTTTAGAGAATTTTTGGAAACCGATAGTAAGAGAATATAGAAAAATTCATATATAACATTAACGTAGCATTGCAAGAGGAGCAAAACTCGCAAGAAATCAATGCTGAAGTAAAAGAATGCGATTTTAAGGACATATTAACAACAATGAAAGAAACTAGAGAAAAGTTGTCAAAAGCTGAAGAAAAATTGTTGTTTGATGAAAAAGAATATCAATATATATCATTCGATATTGACTATGTTCCTGAAGGAGCTCAGTTAGTGGACGAACTAGGCATGGATGAGAGTTTAATTTTAAATATAGAAGCAATCGATACATTAAAGAAAACTCAACACGGCCAACTCAAGAAACCTAGCAGACAAGAAGTATTACGTAAGAAATTACAAATGAAAAATGGTGGTAAAAAGAATCAAGAAAGAATCGAGCGGATCATAAATAAGTATCCTGATGTTTTCTGGATAGAAGGTGATGAATTAGGAACGTGTACTGTAGAACAACATGAAATAAATTTAATGACAGATAAACCTATTTATGTAAAGCAGTTTCCATTAGAACACAAAAAGAAAGAGATTGCTATCAATGAAACAAAAAAATTAATCTTAAATAAAGCGATACGAAATACAAAAAGCTCATTCAATGCACCCGCATTAGTCGTGCCGAAGAAAGAACTTGTTACAGAAGAAAAGAGATTCAGATTAGTGATTGACTACAGGGCAATAAATGAGGTCACTATAGCGGACCCGTATTTACTGCCAAATATTAACGAAATTTTGGATCTCATAGGAAACAAAAAATATTTTGATGTTTTAGACTTAAAATCAGGGTTTCATCAAGTAAAAATAAGACCTTCGGATATAGAAAAAGCTGCGTTCAATGTACAGCCATTGGGAAGATTTGAATTTCTTGTTTTACCATTCTCAAGAACTCTGTTAGAACATTTCAGCGAGTGATAAATACAGTCCTAGCCGAATACATTAATAAAATATGCTACACTTATAATGACGACATTATTATTTTTGGAGATTCAATGGAGGAATTGGATGAAAATTTTAATCTAATAGCAGAAGCATTAATAGCAGCAGGATTAAAATTAGAACCAGAAAAATATGAATTTGGTAAAACAGAAGTTTGTTTCCTAGGGCATATAATTAGCGAAGCCGGGAAAAGGCCGGACGAGAAGAAAATAGAGGCAGTCAAAAATTTTCCTATACCTAAAAATGTAAAGGGAGTGAGACAATTTTTATGATTTGCTAATTATTATAGAAGATTCATAAAAAATCTTGCCGATATAACAAAACCATTAACAATATTATTGTAAAAAGATAGACTATTTATTTGGACAGAAGAACAACAAACAGGTTTTGATAAACTGGTAAAGATGTTATGTTCTGCATCAGTCTTACAATACCCACAATTCGACAAACCATGAAAAGAGATAAAATATTTGAAATGTTACACGCGACTAGAATAGGGGGACACTCTGGTATTAATAGAACGTACAATAGATTCAAGGATAAATATTATTGGGAAAATTTAAAAATAGATATCCAAAAACGGATACAAAGATGTGAAGAATGTCAAAGAAATAAGCTGAAAAGAATAAAAACTAAACAACCTATGATTATTACGGATACACCCTTAAAAACATTCGATAAAATTTCTCTGGACATAGTCGGACCAGTAAATGTTACTAAAAATAACAATAAATATATTTTATCGATACAAGATCAATTAACAAAGTTTATAGTAATTATATCTCTGCCTGATCAAACGGCGGAATCAGTAGCAGATGCTTTAATAAAAAAATTTATATGCGTTTTTGGATCACCTAAACTTGTACTCACGGATAGGGGAGCAAACTTCACAAGTAAATTAATAAAACAAATAGCACGAAGATTTAAATTTAAAAAAATAGAAACCACGGCATTTTCACCTCAGTCAAATGGCTCATTGGAAAGAGCACATCATCTGCTGTGCGAATATCTAAAGAACTTTTCTTCAAAGAAAATTGAGTGGGACGAATTAATAGAATTCGCTCAATTTAATTATAATAGTAGTATCCATACTAGCCATAAATTTACACCGCATGAACTAGTTTTTGGTTATCCAGCTAGGCTTCCATCTAGTGAACCATTAAAGAAAAATGAACAATTGCCTACTTTTAATGGTTATTTGGAAAATTTAGTATCCAAATTACAAGAAATCACAGCGATTGCTAGAGAAAATTTGATCTATTCAAAAATGAAATCAAAAGAATATTATGATCGTTACGTAAATCCAATAGAACTAAAAATTGGCGATAAAGTATGGTTAATTAAAGAACCAAAACCAGGTAAATTCGAAAAGAATCACAACGTGGGGCCATATGAAATAATAAAAGTAAAGGAAAATAGTAACGTAACTATAAATTATAATGGAAAACCAAAAACTGTTCATGTGAATAAATTAAGCCGTTGCCATACATGATTCTAAAATATTTTTTTTCTAGGAAAGTTGGACACAATGATTCCTGAAATTATTTTAATTCTTGCAATTTTTAAAACAAGTCAAACCATAGTAGGATTCGATTGTGGGGCATCTGATCCAATCATCACCACTTACTCTCTACTAGATTCGGGGGAGTGCGATTTCCATCAAGAAGATGTAAACGCGACCAACGCCACCATACAACTACTACAATTGGCAGAATTTAGAAAAGTAAGAGTGATACAATGTAAAATAGAAATTAAGCGTACGGTATATCATTGCGGAATGTTTAGTCATATAGGTGCTGTAGAGCAGGGCGTACAAGAATATATTTATGATATAAGCCACGAAAATTGTAGATCAATCCATGAAACAGGAATATTCAAATATGACAATTTTCACACTATAGCTAATTTAAAAATCAACTCAACTAAATCAACAGGAATTGAACTTGCGGGAAGTATTATAGAAAAGAAATGCACAGGTGCAGCATATTCGGATAGTTTTGGTTCATGGAGTGATGTTTTAGTACAGGGACTTATAAAAATTACACTTTTAGAAGAATATGCAGATGTAAGTTTAGATAACGATAAAATAAGATCAAGCTCTGGGACAGTATGTAAATTCTCGGAGCAGCATTGTATTGATATACAAGCTAGCCATACATTTTGGTCAGTAATAAATACTGATAGTTGTTTTAAAAAAAAGTATGATATATTATATGGAGGAGTATCGACAAAAATAATCTCACAAAATCGCGAGACAGTTTATACAATAAGTACTAATGAAATATCGTTTGCGTTAACTAGTAGAGAAAAGATAAATATTTGCGGTAGGATTTTATATAAAACGGAACATCCAAAATTGTTCATTTGCGAAGAAATTGATAATCAATTGTTATTTCAAGAAGACATGCTTAACAAAAGGCCGGTAGTTAGTTTTGATCTTTTTAAATATGTAAACTCGAAATTTGTATACGTAGAAAAACATTTTAGGGGTCAGTTTAAAAATTTGTATTTAAATATGCTAAAAGAAGAATGTGAATTTGAAAGAAAAGTTATCCAAAATACCTTGTCTCTTGCATCAATTTCACCCGACGAATTTGCCTACAACATAATGCAAAAACCTGGGTATATTGCCAGACTAGCGGGGGAGGCTATATACATAATTAAGTGCACGCCTGTAGAAGTAAAGATTCATCATACCGATTATTGCTGTACACAACTGACTGTCTCATCAGGATACAAAACAATGTTTCTAACGCCAAAAACCCATATACTATTAAAGAAAGGTACACAGATAAACTGCAACTCTATCGTACCTCAATATTTTAAAATTGGCGATAACTGGATAAACCTAATGCCTGCGCCAAGAAGAAGTAATAACATTATCAAGACTTCGAAACCGTCAACTAAAATTTCATGGCAAACGGAAAAATTGAATTCACTGGCAACCAGTGGAATATATTCACAAGAGGATCTTCAAAAATTACAACAACATATCATGTTTCCGATGGAGAGAGCATCTTTACTCAATGTTTATTACAATGAGTTTACGTCGGGTTTTACTGGAGGAGTCGATGTACTTTTGTTTAATAGTTTCATAGTTAAATTTCAGGCTTTCAAATTGAAAAATTTGTTTAATGTTTAAAAGTGCGTTAATTTGAAAAGTGTTTTCATGATAATTTTAAGTATTTTGTTTTGAATTGTTTGTAATAAGATTAATTGATTTTGATACACACCTCCCCATGCAATTATTCCATAGCTTATCATACTGTGAAAGAGGGCATAATATATAACCATTAAAGTTTCACGAGTCATGAAACTTGCTATTTTACTAAATATAAAAAGTAGATATCTTGTTTTATTGATGATACTTTCCATGTGTTTATCCCATTTCATATTTTCGTCGAAGATTACACCTAAATATTTTGTATTATCTACTCTTTTAATCGGCTCATTGTTAATTTTTATATTAAAGTTGCTAGGCAACTTATTGCAGTAGTTTCCAAAAGTTATGTATACAGTTTTTTGTATGTTTAAAGTTAACTTATTCAGTCTAAGCCATACATCTACTTTATCGAGATAATTATTCATTTTTATTTCAACTTTAGTTTATGTTTTGTCCGTTGTTAATACTGCAGTGTCATCCGGGTATGATAATATTGAATCTTCAGGCATGTTTGTTAATAAGTCATTTACATAGAGTAAGAAAAGAAGAGGTCCTAATATTGTTCCTTGGGGTACTCCAGCGCTGATGTTTCTTGATTCACTAGTAGATGAGTCTATTCTAACAATCTGTTTTCTGTTATTTAAATATCTTTTAATTAGCTCGTGCCCTTTTCCTCCCACTTGACGTACTTGTAATTTATCGAGTAGTATTTTATGGCTTACAGTATCGAATGTCTATGCTAAATCGAAGAAAGTAATTGCTATGGGCTTACTTTCATCTAGTTTCTCGTAAATGATCTTGGTTATGCCAATTAGTGCATCCTTTGTTCCTCCATGTTTCAAGAATCCAAATTGCATTTTACTGATTATATGTTCTTGGTTATAAATTCAGTAATTCTAGTGTACGAAATTTCATTCGGTGAGGAGGAGCTTCATTCAGTCGCTTCACCCCTTTTCCCAATAGTGTTCTAATAGTGAGGTCTATATCCTGTAAATAAACAATGCTGGACCCCTTTTCATTTTTCAAAACTAAGCCTGAATATATAATGCAACATACCGGCCATTAAGTAACTTTTTTAGAGACGTCTCACAAATCGCATACGCGAACAGCTCTCTTCCACTGAAACCTGACCGATATATGCACAATAATATTACAGAACTTTTAAAAGGTTGATATGTTTAAGAATTATTATTCTTTAACATACACTAGATAAGTTGTTACATTAAAGGGCTTAATATAATAGAGGATAGATAATTGAAAGTCGATAATATACTAAATTGAATATAACTTATTATAAGAATGAACTAACTTATTATAAGTTAAATATGTGGAAAGGATTAATCGATCTGCACTCTCCGGTGTTTGGTTTTCAACTGATCCATTGATCGACTGCGCTGCATATTTATACCACAAGATGGAGGTCCGGGTGTAGTAGACGAAAGTCCGCATACATAAGACGGTGGCCTGAGTGTGCAAGATGGAGGTCCAATATGTGCACAATAAGATTACAGCTACATTAATGGGCTTAATATAATAGTGAATTGATCATTTAATGTCGATAATACGTAAAGTTGAATATGTGGAAAGGATTTATCGATCTTCACACTCTGGTGTCCTATGGTCAACTGATCCATTATTGCGCTGCGCTGGCTATTTATACCACAAGACGGAGGTCCGGGTGTAGTAGATGGATGTCTGGATACATAAGACGGTGGTCTGAGTGTATGAGACGGAGCTCAGCATACACAAGACCGCATACAATTACATTAAAGGGCTTAATATAATAGTGGATTGATAATTTAATGTCGATAATACGTTAAGTTAAATATGTGGAAAGGATTGATCGATCTGCACTCTCCGGTGTTTAGTTTTCAACTGATCCATTGATCCGCTGCGCTGCATATTTATACCACAAGATGGAGGTCCGGGTGTAGTAGACGAAAGTCCGCATACATAAGACGGTGGTCTGAGTGTGCAAGATGGAGGTCCGCATACATAAGACGGTGGTCTGAGTGTGCAAGATGGAGGTCCGCATACATAAGACGGTGGTCTGAGTGTGCAAGATGGAGGTCCGCATACATAAGACGGTTGTCTGAGTGTATGAGTCGGAGGTCCATCATATGCATAATAATATTATAATTACATTAAAGGGCTTAATATAATAGTGGATTGATAATTTAATGTCGATAATACGCAAAAGTTGAATATGTGGAAAGGATATATCGATGTGCACTCTCCGGTGTTCGGTGGTCAACTGATCCATTATTGTTCTGCGCTCGCTATTTATACCACAAGACGGAGGTCCGGGTGTAGTAGACGGAGGTGCGCATACATAAGACGGTGATCTGAGTGTACAAGATGGGGATCTGATATATGCACTATAATATTACAGTTACATTAAAGGACTTAATATAATAGAGGATTAATAATTGAATGTCGATAACACGTAAAATTGAATATGTGGAAAGGATTTATCGTTATAGAATTTGTCTTCTTTATCTAGAAAAATAACATATGTTAATGAGGTAATCATCTATTCTGGAATTCAATGACATAAGCATATGCAATAAACTTACGCAAAATTTGTTTTTAACGATGTCATCTTTGAGTTCTTTTATTTTTGATTGAATACTTTGACCACTATATCCGGTTTATCAATAGGTTGCTTGAAATTTTCAATATTATCTACGATTCGGTCCTTTTTGTGTTACATGTCATTGTAAACAAAATTCAGGTTTACCGCATGTTTGCAAAAGTACCATTGATTAAATAAAATTTTGATGTAAAGCTATACGATACGATTGATCATTAATATAGTAATAGATTTATTATATAGCTTCCGCTGTTATAAGCAGCGCTATATTTTACTGATGTATTAATTATTTTAATAATTGCTGACTGATATATCATTTAAGCATTACATAGCTGCCGCTATGATTAGCAGCGCTGTGCTTTTAATAATATTTAAACAAAGTATTTGGGTTAATAATATGTAAACAAAGTATTAACAGCGGACTCTTTATTAATGCGGCTATGGTTTTTACAATTACTTATTAATATACCACATAATAATAATTATACTATATATATATAACAAAAGAATAATCATTTGAAAAATATATTGGTGCTTTTGGAAGAGTCAGTTTATTTGGACAAACAGTGTTGGAGTTATTGTTACTATTAATAACTCATTGATACTTAAAGTATTTCGTGAAAAACAATATTTTTAGTGTATATTTTATAGTTAATGTTTTTATTCTTATTATTTAGATTTTCTTTTATTAATAGTTCATTCTCACAAATTAAAACTTATAAATATTTTGTGTGCATTGCTCGGGATAGAGCTACATACAATTGGCCATGACCAAACACTGAAGATGGAAGATAAACTCCAACTTATAATATTTAACTTATAATAAGTTAGTTCATTCTTATAATATATATTCAATTTAGTTATATTCAATTTAGTGTATTATTGACTTTCAATTATCTATCCTCTATTATATTAAGCCCTTTAATGTAACAACTTATCTAGTGTATGTTAAAGAATAATAATTCTTAAACATATCAACCTTTTGAAAGTTCTGTAATATTATTGTACATATATCGGTCAGGTTTCACTGGAAGAGCACTGTTCGCTTATGCGATCTGCAAGACGTCTCTAAAACAGTTACTTAATGGCCGATATGTTTGCATTATATATTCAGGCTTATATTTGGAAAATGAAAAGGGGTCAGGCACTGTTTATTTACACGATATAGACCTCACTATTAGAACACTATTAGAAAGTGACTGGAAAAAAAGTCTTAATTTTACTATTCGGAAAAGAGGTGAACCGACTGAATAAAGCTCCTTAATATAATAAGAGAGAGAAATAGAGAAAGATTGTTTCTTGTGTGCTGTGTATAATACATATATTTTTTTTATAGCAAAATGTGAATTACAAAATTTTATTATAAAATATATTTTTTACAATGTTTCGAAATATTTATCCATTTCATCATTAACTGTAAAAAAAAATTTAGACAACAATATATTTTCCGAATTTATAACTTTTTTAATGACATTAAATGTATACGTACCATTTTTAAAATACCAAGTATTTGAATGAAGTCCAATTGAAAGTATAGAATTCATATTGAAAATCAAATCATCTACATTGTATTAATATATGAAAAATTAATTTTTAACATATTTTTTTTTAATATCTATGATTTCTCGACAAAATAACTTAGTTCATTCTTGAAGTTTTCTACAAATTGCGATTTTAATGTTTGGTTTTAGTAAAATTGTCGTACACTAATTTTAGTAAATATCTGTGCATAGTATAAGAAATTATTTACAATCAAATAAGCTATATAGTTATATATAGCTATATTCTTTATATTATTCATTGCATAGCTATAATTTATTTAGAAAATATTATTTAAGTTTTTTCGACGAAAAACCACAAATGTAATTTAAACAGTAATAAAGAAAAGTATTTACAATTAATTTTTTCATACGCAAATTTTAGATTTTTATTTTTGCTCTGAATTATACAGTATGTATTATTTAAAAACTTTTCCTCCTTTTACTCCCCACAGTTTGTTTAATACTAGAATTGTAATATTATTATTTTGATTACAATTAATGTATACTATTTTAAAAGTCTTACATTTTGCAACAAATCTAGCTATAATTTATACTTAATAATTATTATTCAAACAGTATTTAATGACTTATAGTCTTATATTATAGAGCAAGTATTCTTATACCATGAAGAAGCTATAATATTGTCAGAGGATTTATATTTACTGTTTTCTCTTAGATAATAAATAATAACATCGCTGGCTGATCGACCACAACATGAGATAAATACGTATGTTGAAATAATACTTCTAAACCATTTTGAATTTGAGTAAATTCAAGGAGAGTGGGACTAAATAATCTATACGCTTTCATCAGTCACATTCTGTCCTCAGTCACTGCGAAAAATTTTCATTTGACTGTTGATTACCGAACAGTTTAACAGTCATATCTTGTATTGTGTAATATCTTATAAGTACTTTTATTTATTTAGATAAAAGTTCAACTATTAACTTGAATGTTACTTATCCAACGACCGTCACGCAAACAACATCTAGAACAGATTTTCAATCGACGTTGTAATTGAATATAGCATACAACTATTTCAAGGTTCATGCTGTGTCCATTATTTTCAAACCTTCCAACATCAGCTGAGCAAAATTACCTTGGCGCACAGCTTCGAGGTATAAACAACGAGATTCATGCCTCTCAACATGGTCCTTCGAGCCGGATTACAGTACCTACTATAACGTCAGAAAATCTAAACACAAACTCAGTGCGTGTGTGCGGTTCAAGAGTATTCAATTGTGTCAAAATCTGTATATCAACATTCATCATATTATAGGACTATAATACAAATTTCATTGTGACTACGAGAAAGGACTTTCTCTCTACATACTTATGCATCTATACACTAGTGACACTGGCTTCAAGACATAAACGACAATTTAAATTTATACGGTAATAAGCGGAACACTGACTTAAGGAATTCATCAAGCAACGTGAGGCCCGTTGCAAAATCCAATACAATATAGGAGAAGAGATCGACATATCAAGGGTTAAGAACGAGTCAGCATAAATCAGCACAATCGCCGTGAGATCAGGTTACGACGAGAGTATACATACGGCGAGTCATTAACTGAATCATTGATCCTTCTATACCTTCCTTCCTGCTTGAGTTAAAACAGTCCAAAAATCAAAATGGCCGACTTAGCTAAGCAATTGGCGAAGCTAAAACAGAAACGCGGCTGTCTCAAACGACGCTTGACGCTCTTCAGCTCTTATCTTGAATCTGTAGATCCTATCGAGGATTACGATGAAGTTGAAGAAATTCAAATAGATATCGTGGTGTCGGAAACTTCACCCGACAATGAGACTTATAGAGACGAATTTGAGGCATTTTACTATGATGTTATGCGCCGGGCTCGTAAATTTTTAAAAGATCATACATCAGTCATTAACGGAGATGATAGTCGCGCTGCCAACGATACAAGTGCATTCTCAGTGAACCACTCCAATGTACGTCTTCCTAAAATAGATTTGCCATCATTTAATGGAGCATACGATCAATGGATGTGTTTTTTTGACACTTTTAAATCCATGGTTCACAACAAACAAATATCAAATATCAAATATCAAATCAAATATCAAAAATCGAAAAATTACATTACTTGCGTTCGTGTTTGAAGGATGACGCCGCCACTGTCACATAGTGACTAGAAACTACTGAAGATAATTATGATATTGCATGGTCCCTCTTAACCGAAAGGTACGATAACAAACGAGTTATCGTACAGGGTCATTTAAAGGCTTTGCTTGAACGGCCAGCATTCACACGTGAAAGTGCCACTAACGTGCGAGAAATTCTTGATAGTATCAATAAACATACGCGTGCGTTAACCCATTAAGCCCGATAATGCCCCTCCCGGTACACCGCTTTTTCGGCAATTATAACTCATGCAATTCAACGCATAAAAAATTGAAAGATATACTATTTTTAAGCTTAAGATCTCTCCTTTCCAATGATGTGCAAAAAAATGCGATAAAAAGTTGTTAATCATTCAAAAATATTGTTTAAATGAAAAAAAAACATGATTTAAAAAAAATTTTTTTTTATAAAATCGGTATTCCCGAATGGTTCTCGGTTTGCAATCCACTCGGAACCTTAATAACTGGTGGCATAAATGTCTAAGCTTTCGAAATATATAGTTTTCAGATCGATTTTTCATCTTCGTGTGTTCAAAATGGCGTGTTAATGACTATATTTTTGCCAAGACATCCATGATTTTTTTCTTGAAAAGTTTGGACTTTTCGAGAAACTCATAAAGAACAAAAAGTTCTTAGAATGATTCATAGAATACATCTGAATTTGTTCAACAAGTTTCGAGCGCTTTTTTTGATTTTGCAAATTGTCAAATTTTGAAAAATTACAAAATTGCTCGGAATATTCTGAAAAAATTCAGGCGAATTCTTTGTTCCATTCTAAGACCTTTTTATACTTGATAATTTTTCGTTTTAGTTCATTGTTCTCAAGGGAAAATTATCAGGTATAAAAAGGTCTTAGAATCGAGCAAAGAATTCACCTGAATTTTTTCAGAATATTCCGAGCAATTTTGCAATTTTTCAAAATTTGACAATTTGCAAAATCAAAAAAAGCGCTCGAAACTTGTTGAAAAAATTCAGATGTATTCTATGAATCATTCTAAGAACTTTTTGTTCTTTATGAGTTTCTCAGAAAGTCCAAACTTTTCAAGAAAAAAATTCATGGATGTCTTGGCAAATATATAGTCATTAACATGCCATTTTGAACACACGAAGATGAAAAATCGATCTGAAAACTATATATTTCGAAAGCTTAGACATTTGTGCCACCAGTTATTAAGGTTCCGAGTGGATTGCAAACCGAGAACCATTCGGGAATACCGATTTTATAAAAAAAAATTTTTTTTAAATCATGTTTTTTTTTCATTTAAACAATATTTTTGAATAATTAACAACTTTTTCTCGCATTTTTCTGCACATCATTGGAAAGGAGAGATCTTAAGCTTCAAAATAGTGTATCTTTCAATTTTTTATACGTTGAATTGCATGAGTTATAATTGCCGAAAGAGCGGTGTACCGGAAGGGGCATTCTCGGGCTTAACGGGTCAAAAGCTCTAGGCCAACCCGTCGATTCGTGGGACACAATTTTTATCTATTCAATGGTTGCCAAGCTAGACAAAACCACTCATCAAGAATAGGAGAAAACTATTACCTCAAGGGAATTACCTACACTTAAACAGTTCATCGCCTTCTTAACCACGCGTTTTCAAATTCTTGAAGCCACAAGCGCCCAATCGCGTTTACAAAGTATGAATAATTTTAAGAGTACTACGAACAACGCAAAAAGAGTCTTGCACGTTTCTCAAAAGCCAGATTACTGCAATTTTTGCACTGGTGACCACAAAATTTTTAGATGCGAAAAATTTTTAAAACTTTCTTGTACTGAGAGGCTTGATGCCATAAAGAAAATCAAGGCATGTTTTAATTGCTTACGGAAGGTTCACTCTAATGAAAATTGTATATGTGGACCGTGCAAAAAATGTAACAAAAAACATCATACGTTATTACTTCTTGATCGGCAAGGCACGAGCAATGCTCAACCTAGCATATCATGCGGACATCTGGAAACCAATTCAGCCGAACCGACCGAGTCTAATTCACCATCCAACGTCACGTTAATTAGTTCCAATTCTGAAATAAATACTAAGACGGTAGCTTGTGGCAATATACAGACTGACGGTTCAGCGCAAATAGTGCTCGCTACAGCAAAGGTAGTTTTCTTTGATACACATAACATGAAGCACATCACTCGCGTAGTTCTTGATGGAGGCGCACAAGCTCATTTTATCTCCGAAAAGCTTGAAAAATTGCTTAAATTAAAACGAACAAAAACAAATATTCCTGTGGTAGCGATAAATCAGATGGAAACTATGATCCGACATAAAGTCAATGCTAAAATCGCTTCAACACAAGGGGAGTACGAAACTAATCTCAGCTTCTTAGTCGTACCAAACGTCTCTGCGCCTCTGCCTGCACAACAGATCAATTCGAAAAAACTAGAAATTCCGAAAAATATACCTCTTGCTGATTCCTCGTATTACAAGTCGTCAGAGCTTTACGCTTTAACCGGCGCAGAATTATTCTACAAGATTCTTTGCGCAAAACAAATGCATATTCAAAATCAAGATGCCGTACTGCAGAAAACACGATTCGGATGGGTCATAGCCGGTAAGATAACAAGCAATGAGCTGATAGCTCAGCCTGTTACATGTAATTTATCTATCAACTTGACCTACAACGACATTTATAGATTTTGGGAAACGGAAGAAGCCCAGAGAGAAAATTTCTATCTACGAAAGAAGCCGATACTAAGAAACATTTTTTAGACAATGTATATCGTGACGAGACAGGTAGATATGTCGTAAAATTGCCTTTCAATGACAAATTAATGAAGCTCGGTAATACGTTCAATATAGCTCGTCAGGAATTTTTCGCACTCGAGCGACGGTTCGCAAAACAGCCACATGTGAAAACTCCGTACGTCAAGTCCATGAGAGAATACTTAGAGTTAGGTCGCATGCCAAAGGGTAAACATCCTGATGAGCGCGGTAATTATATGCTTCATCACGCAGTAAACAAACCAGACAGTACGACTACTCAACACAGACCGGTTTTTAACGGTTCGGTCATACCTGACGACAAGCAGGATCAGAATGATCAAGACGATATAAATAAAAAACGAGAAAAGGTCACATTTAATCAAAGGCTCTTAACCGGACCTACGATACAAAATGACATTTTCGACATATTGATTCGTTTTCGTATGCATCCGTTCGTCTTGGCAGCCTACATCGAGAAAATGTACCGACAAGTTTTAGTCCATCCAGACCATAGAAAATTTCAACAAATTTTTTGGCGGGAGGGTCCGAATGAACCTTTAGAGATTTATCAGCTTAACACACTAACGTTCGGCACTGCTTGCGCTCCATTTCTAGCGATTCGGACGTTGCATAAACTAGCAGACGACGAAAAACACAACTATCCCTTAGCAGCAGAAGTAGTAAAACGCGATTTTTATGTAGATGATCTGCAGACTGGCAGCAATACCTTAGAGAATGCTAAAAAATTACGCGATGAATTAAATAATTTGTTGAAATCGGGCGGCTTCAATCTGCGAACATCGGCATCGAACGAAACAAACCAGCCGCCGCCGCCGCTGGTTGTGCTAACGCACCACTGTGGGGGGAAGGGGGGGGCCTTCAGCGGGAGAGAGAGAGAGAGAGAGAGAGAGAGAGAGAGAACACGATGATCACCCGGAGAGAGTTAAACCATCACTGATGGCTGTTCTCTTCCAGAGGTGTGATACTGCGACACTTTGTTAGCCCTGAACACGTCCGATCCCACGCTACAAGCACATCTTGCTCATTTTCTTTTTGCTGATGTTTCAAAATTCATAAACAATATTAGAAATGCTCCCGGTAAAATCACAGCTACAATCGCGCATGATAATCACCCGGAGAGAGTTAAACCATCACTGATGGCTGCTCTCTTCCAGAGGTGTGATACTGCGACACTTTGTTAGCCCTGGACACGTGCGATCCCACGGTACAAGCACATCTTGCTCATTTTCTTTTTGCTGATGTTTCAACATTCACAAACAATGTACCGTGCAGCTGCATTTTCTTACTCATGCTTTGTTTGCTATAACAGCGCAGCTGCATTATCTTATTCATACTTTTTCGCTGATTATCAAATACAGAGAAAAAGAAATTCGGTAATGAAACTGCTTGAGACCCAGGACAAAATTGACCAAAATTCGCGATTTTTTTATGTCTGAATTTAGCAGGATATCAAGTGTCGTCGATAAGCTCGAGCACCGTGAACGACGATCCCAAGTATTTTTTATAGCGCTCTCTGTTTCTTACCGCTTATATCAATTTACAATTTAAAAATTTCTTCAATACGGATAATTGCGAATAGTGCTTAAATATCGATGTGAAGAGAAAAAAAAAACAAGAACGTACTAGTGCATGTTTGCGTCTGCGCTGTGTATCAGATTGCAGTCAGTTGTTAACAAAGTCATCACTACTCGTTATTCCGCGAAATTATTGCTTTCAGTTTTTTTTCATGTCAGCTCTCTCACCATGTGTGCTGTAAATATATCTTCTATTCGACATTGTTGCAAATGTCATTCTAAGAAGTCTATAACCAGCGAATACCAGAAAATATATGCACATGTGCACATGTATAGCCAGTATGATCCCCCCGAGATGTATTGTCTTTTATTAGCAGTATCAGCAAAAAAAAGCGTTGCGTTTTATGCTGCATTCCCACTGTGTAGACAGAGACAATATTTAAGGAGCTACACTTGCACGTTTCGACAGTTCCAGTTTGGATAGTCAAAGCATCTCTGTCAGAATGATTAGGGCAAGTGTGGCACATTTAGCCAAAGTTATCGGTCAGGCATTGAGTATCGCGAAAGATCGAGACTCACATATTCACACAATGTGTGGCAGCGTGTGGGCCTCAGACTTACAGAACCAATCAGCAGAGGTTTTATGCAGAAAGCTGCATTTTCTCTTGCTGCATTGTAGAATAACCACGGTACATTACATATTTACCGTGGGTCTATTCCGTAATCCAGACGTTCTCTCGATTGCTCTCCAAACAATACGACAGCGCAACGATCATGGGCACCCGCTAGCTCGTGCAATGTTTCACTGTCAATGTAAGTATCAATTACTTTTTTTCACATCTAAACTCTTAGAATATTATTATTTATTTCAATATTTTTTCATCAACATTATTTCAGTGATTAACCAGATGATGAGAGACACCGAGGGTGATTCTTTCATTATGGTGTGTGATGAGTCGATAGGAAACGAGAATAATTGTAAGTATTGAGCCAATTAAAATACAAATATTAATTTTTCATTTTAATTAAATTATTTTAATTCTCTCAATACTTAGTTTCAGAGCCACGTGCACGTATGACGGATCAACAAGACGCTGCACACTTAGTTACAGCCAATTGTAAGTGGTGAATATGTTATAATTAAAATTTTTGTAATTATTATTCAATTAAATGCACATTCTCCATTTTAGTTATAGACGCTGGACCATCAACATCTGGAAATTACCACCCACAGTCATCGGACCATCGAGGAGACTCATTATCATCAAACATAAATAATCGTAAGTATTAAGTCTGTCTGTATATAATTTCCATTTATTGTTTTTTCTGCAATATAAAGGCACGATCTAATACTTAAGCTTCAGAGAGGTCAAGAGAGAGGCATCAACGTAATCGAAATGGAAACATGACGACGTATCCGAAAATAGTTGTAGTGATAGGGAACGCAAACACAGAAGGCTTACCCGCAGCAGTAGCAGTAGCAGCGAGAGTGACAGCAGCAGCAGTAGCAGTAGTAGTAGCAGTACCAATACCAGCAATGCTAATAGCAGTAGCAGCACTGATACAGCTGACGAGGAAGGTAAGACTCTTATTTAAATTTGTTTAATTTAATATAGTACATGTATAAAACGGCTGATCTTATAGATGCTCATTTGCAGACCGGTGAAGGAGGAGAGCGACCTAGATTTGTGATTCAGAATGAGGCAACGTGTTTTTATCGATATTTTGGATATGAGGGTAGAGAGATCCGTGGAATCATACCGCAGCCACCAGCCAATGCCCATGTTTACAACTGGTTAAAGGGTTGCATGCAGGACCTTCATCGGCAGGTTTGTGATAGAGGTGGACCAATGGATTTTGTTGGTGTAACCATCAATTCGGACCAGTTCAATCATGGCCCCCTTTGGCTATCATTCAGACTTATACAGGATTTTCAATTCGAAGATCTTTGGGAAATATTACACAGTGCTATGCAAAGTGCGAACGAGTTCAATGTAAATGAACGGTTATCCGTTAATTGTGGTGTTGTCAGAGGTGTGGCCGGTCGTGGACAAGTTCGTTTAACCGAGGAGACAGTGAAAAAACAATCTATATTAAACATCAATAACGATGACAATCTTTGTCTACCGCGAAGTTTAGCTGCTGCTTATGCCTATGCCGTCAGAGGTCAGGTGCGCTCAGGACTGCTTCACAAATATTGGAAACAGATTCGTCAATCACAAGGAAGAATTAAAAAAACTGCTGCCACAGATCTTATGAATTTGGCAAACGTTCAAGTGCCGGTGGAAGGTTGTGGACTAGCAGAAATCCGTAAGTTTCAAGATTTCTTCGCTACTAGCGGTACGGCAATCGTTGTTTATAATTTTTCATCGTTCGCTCGTGGAAATCCACCAATCTATGACGGCACACGATATGTCAGTGAAAATCATGGTGATGTTATACACGTATTACGCATAATGTATTACGACCGGACAAATCATTATCAACCAATATTAAATCTTGTTGGAGCAAGCGGTAGCAAGGGCTACTGTATACCATGCAACATAAGTTATTGGCGAGCCGAGGAACATAGATGTTCAAACAAGTGCTATAAAGGCATGTCCGTGCCACCGTGTAATACAACGGAAAATCTAAGAAAATGTAATGCTTGTTTAAGATTATTTTTTGGCAATGGTTGTTTCCAAAATCATCTTAAAATAGGATCATATAAAAAAGCAGTAATGTGTGCAGTAAAATAAGACTCTGTCAAATTTGTTTTAAAATAGTTCAAGTAAATAAAAGTCAGCCGCATGAGTGTAATGTATCTTTTTGTAAAACGTGTAAATCAAGATTACCTATTAGACACCTGTGTTACGTACAACCGATCAAACAGACACAGCGTGTAAGACCAGTTTTATTTTTGTTTTACGACTTTAAAACCCAACAATCTCTTCGGGTGCTGGGCGACGATGAGAAAAAAGTGCACGTTCCAAATTTGTGTGTTGTACAGCAAGTATGTATCAATTGCATAGAGATTGAAGATATTTGAATTAGATGCGAGATGTGCGGTATTCGGGAATACATGTTTAATCGCGACCCGGTAAAGCAGCTTGTTGATCTGGCATTGGCACCAAGAAGACAATTTCATCAAATTATATGCATAGCACACAATGCCCAAGGATTCGATGCACAGTTCATATTTAAGTACGTTGTGGAAAAATTCAATGAAGATCGAGTTGTGCCATCGGTAGTGATGAATGGTTCAAAAATAATTTTAATGGAGGTTCTACATGCAAAGTTTATTGATAGCTTAAATTACTTTCACATGCCTTTCAGTAGTTTACCAAAAGCGTATGGATTATCTGAAATAGAGAAAGGTGCTTTTCCACACTTATTCAATACGATGGAAAATCAGACTTACGAAGGTCCTCTACCACCTCTTGATTCATATGCACCAGACTTGATGGCCATCAAGGAGCGAGAGAAATTTTTGAAATGGTACGACGAATAAGTACAAAATGGCTACGTATTCAATTTTTAACGAGAAATTGTAAAATACTGTAAGCAAGACGTGACAATTTTGAGATTAGTATGTTTAGCATTCCGCAAAACATTCATGAAATTTGGTGTGGACCCTTTCGTCGAAGCTACAACTATTGCATCATCTTGTATGCGGGTGTTTAGAAAAAAATTTCTAAAAAAGTCGCAAATCGGTATTATACCACCTCGTGGTTACAGAATGGTAGACAATCAGTCTTAAATTGCCCTACACTGGCTCTCTTGGATGGAACAACGAGTTCTTCATCGCCAGATCGAGCATGCAGGACGAGGTCAGGAAAAAAGACTACTAGAGAATATCTTGGTCGATGGTTACAGTGCACCCCAAGACGGTGAGAACCACAACGGTATTGTGCTTCAGTTTCAAGGCTGTTTTTGGCACGGGTGCCCCCGATGTTAAAGGATAAACAGAGATATAGTGGTAGGTAAATGGGAGTGTCAGTTTAAGAACGAGATCTCACAAAATGAAGAACTTTGTCATTTTGTTCGAGAAAATGCGGTGAATGTAAAAAGAAAAGTACTTGATCCACGTGCTGCATTTTTCGGTGGACGCACAGGTAACACAGTCAAAGTGTTTGATTGTCAAGGCGAAGAGAAGATCA
Organism: Muscidifurax raptorellus; assembly: GCA_020010945.3. Lineage (NCBI taxonomy): Eukaryota > Metazoa > Arthropoda > Insecta > Hymenoptera > Pteromalidae > Muscidifurax > Muscidifurax raptorellus. The sequence goes on from JAHUUD020000046.1 coordinate 340,048, forward strand.
GGTATGTTGACGTGTGCTCACTGTATCCGTTCATTTGTAAACGTGGCAAGTATCCCATTGGTCACCCGAAAATTTATATCGGTCAAGAAGAGTGTGGACAGCTGATAGGGCTGAGTAACGACATTTCACAAGTGAACGGGTTGATCGCGTGCGATATACTACCACCACAAAATCTATATCACCCATTATTGCCAGTAAAAATGCATGGTAAATTGATATTTCCTCTATGTCGGACATGCTGCGAGCAATTAATTCAAGAAGACTGCCCTCATGAAGATCCTGAAGAGCGTATACTGCGAGGAACTTGGGTTTCAGAGGAGGTGAATGCTGCTGTCACGTTGGGATACATTGTCAAGGCTGTCTATGAAATTTGGCAGTACGAAATGACGCAGTACAGTCAAGAAGAGCGGAAAGGTGGCGTATTTGCGGGATACATCAACGAATTTTTTGCTCAAAAGGTCGCGGCGTCGGGATACCCACCACACTGTATCACAGACGAGGATAAGGATCGCTACGTGAGAGAGTTGGAACACGACGAGGGTATAAAATTGAACAAGGATGATATACGTTTCAATGCTGGATTACGATCTGTGGCTAAACTGTGTCTAAATTCTCTATGGGGAAAGTTTGGTCAACGCGAGAATTTAACAAAAACAATTGTGGTGAAGAATCCAGAGAATCTTATGAATTTACTTACCAGTGCAGAGGTTGAAGTTAACGGTATTAGAAACTGGTAGACCAGTGAATGACGATACACTCTACGTCAATTGGTGCTACAGAGACGAGGCTCTGTCATCCTCAGTATCGTCATCAATGACACACGTGGTCCTCGCTGCTTTTACAACAGCATATATACATCTAAAACTGTTCCAATATCTGCATGCCTTGGGTCCACGAGTTCTCTACTACGACACTGATTCGGTATTTTACGTTAGCAGAGGTGAAATCCGTGAATACCAGTTGCCAATCGGTTCGTCGCTGGGTAGTCTGACAAATGAACTAACCGACAAAGGCCCTGGTGCATATATAACGACCTTTTTGTCAGGTGGTCCAAAGTTTTACGCGTATAAATAAAAGGGATTCGGTTGAACTATACGAACAGTGAACAAGTCAATTTTGATTCGATTCGAGAGATGATCGTTTCTCCACACCTGGATATAGTATTGGCGAATTCCGCTATACGTAGAACGGCATTTCACGACGTGATATCTCAGAATGAGACAAAGACATGCAAACCTATATATAGCAAACGAAGATTTACAGAGTTAGACACAAGTTACCCGTATGGCTATAAGATATCGGTAACTGACAGCCTGTAGTTACATGTGGCGAAAACTTGTGTATAGACGACACTACAAAAGAAAAAACTATTTATTGGCTGAGAATTGTGCTGACATCGTGCTGATTGGCCACGACACACCACCATCAACCTGATTGGACAAGGTACGTTGCCGTCGAGCTGATTGGCTGTTTGTACTGATGTAGCTGGTGGTGGTGGTGGTGGGCGGTCACAATGATAGCGCTAGTCGTGGGGGGGTCTATATTTACGTCAACGTGTTCACACTGCAAATTCCCAGTATTTGACTAGCTACACGGTATAGCTTTAAAGAGGAACTACACGATTTTTTTTCATCTATTTTAAAAGAAAAAGTATGTATATGAATTATAATTATTATTATTATTTAAATAATATAATAATAAAATGATGTACATTATATGTTTAGATGGATTTAGAAGGACTAAACAAGATTGCTAGTGGAGGTTACCTTCCAACGAAGAAGGTATCTGAGCTGGACGTTGATCGTCATCACATGGTGACGGCACTAAGAGAAGTCAAGACACGTTTTGGCTCGAAGATTGTGACAGTTCTCGATGAAGAATTCCAAATTTTTCTTCCTTCTCAGGTATCTTCTGCACTGACGAAGGATACTAACTTGTTCGATAAACTGAGTGCCCAAACCAACAAATTACAACTTTTCTTAGATTATAAGGGTAACAACGCTATTGAGTTTACCACTGTGTAACTCTTTTGTGAATAAAAACTATAAATATGGAAAAACGGTTACCCTTTCAAGAGAATTTTTTTTAGAACTTTTCATTGAGTGATGTCAGCATTTTTGAATGAGAGTTTTAAGAACTAATAGTATTATTACTGCTGTACTTTTAAAAAAACTCAAAAAACTGTCTATTAAATAACAAATGGTTTGCACTTATAATTTTTTTCTAAGAGAAAGAAGAGCAAGAACGAGTCAACGTGAAAAATAGCGCACTGGATGAATTGATCGATTTGCTACCGATTGAAATGCACGTACCCGGATATAGATTTTGCGGCCCAGGTACAAAACTAGCGGAACGTATTGAACGTGGTGAAGTCGGTATCAATCCATTGGATGAGGCGTGTCGTCAGCATGATCTAGTCTACGGTGACAAACAAGGAAACCGGCAAAAGGCTGATCGAGTTTTAGCTGAATACGCATTTTTACGAATGCTCGCGGATGAAACAGATGGAGACGAGCGAACACTGGCTATGATGACATCCTGCTGCATGGTGAGCAAGATAACCTTTGAAAAGTTTTTTTCAAGAATTAAGAAAGTACTGAAGAGGAATAAGAAAAAAGTACAAAAGTAATCCAAAGATAGTAGTAGTAGTAGCAGCAAAGTTGATGAATCTGTGAAAAAGAGGATTAGCAAACAACAAAAAGAACGCAAGGGGTCGAAAATAAAAAATAAAAAAGTGAATAAACAACTGATGCATGATGAGTAGAGAAAGAAGAAGATTCGAGAACATTTATTACGCGCCTCCACATCCGGCAGCGTACGCTGGTATTGATAAACTTTTTCAAGCTACGCGTGAGAGAGGTAAAAACAGTAATAAAAAAGAAAAAGTTAATCGTGAGGGTGTTGTAGAGTGGCTCGACAGTCAAGATGCGTATAATCTACATCGACCGATCAGACACCGATTTCCGCGACGTAGTTACAATGTGCGAAATTTGGATGATGTGTGGGAGGTTGATCTCATGGATTTGATATCCTTGAAAACTTACAACGAGGGCTACAGCTATATTTTGACTGTCATCGATGTTGTCAGCAAATATAGCTGGTTGGAAGCGATCAAGCAAAAAACCTCCAGAAATGTCGCTGAGGCTTTCTTGCGTGTACTGTCGAGAAGCAATGGACGTTGTAACGCCACACTTTGTGTGTATTACATTGCAGAGCAGGATGCGATGGTGCAATCACCAGGCCTGCTCATGCTGATATAGAAAAACCTAACTAGCGAACAGAGTGCATAGATTTAGGAAAGGCTCTATGCAGCCAATACGTCAAAACCTCCCCAACACCTAACCCCTCACATGCTAAATCCTACCTAACTAAAATATATCTACCTAAGCTACCCTATTCCCTCACATGCTACCCTACGCTCTACCCATATCCCCCTTACACCTTCTTTCTTCAATGCCCTGGCAGGCGTTGGGCTGTTGGGAGGCCAGTCACAATCCAACCTAGTCCCCTGTAAATAGAAAAAGATATTAGTAACTCATCAGAAGAGAGAGAAATAGTTAGTGCAGTGCAACGACACAGACTGACTTACCTCGACTCCTAGGCAGCTCCTATAAATAAGAAAACATTAGTACAGGATCACTACGATGAACATAAGAAATTAAATGTACCTGCTACCGCTCAAGGAGTCACAATCGAAGTATGTTGCTTCACTGGACGTCCTGACAGGAGAAGAGAACAGCAGGCACCAGACATCCTAGAAGCAAAACAGTCACTACACAAAAACTGGCAGAGGCGTACAGTCAACATACATAGGTATCATAACCTATGTATGCACTTGTCAGACCACAGGTTCCACTAGCATCCTCGCACACTGTGTCCAGGACCGTCGAGAAGGAGACAGGACGGTAAACTCACAGCACTCGCAACAGGAACAGCTGACTGGTCGCATTTCCACTGCACCAGGAGGAAGCCGCACCGGTACACACGCACCGCATACATGTCGTAGGTCATGCTGTAGCAGCATGCCCGCTCTCGTTCGCTCTCTCTCACTCACATACCTACAGTCCCTTCCCCGTCATGTGACTGGCCCTCTCAGCGTCTCGACGGCTGTTATGGGAACTACTCAGTCGAACCTCGCCGCCGCCGAATCCCCATAGCCTCGTTCACTCTGTTCCGGGATAGCATTGAGATTACTTCGCTTGACATCGCACTCGACACCCTCGACAGCATCGCCATTAGCAATTATCCGTATACGTAGTCATTATCGAAACCTTGTGCCGTACACCGAGAGCCAACAAGCCACGTTCGGAAAAGTGACAGCATCCTGCGAATTGTAAGTCATACTTAATCATTGTGTGTGATACCACGCGCGTAGTAAATCTTGTCCGGATTCGAGCCTCCGGGTTATTCAATTGTATTCGTGCTACAACTGTAGCTGGCGCCCAACTAAAGTTAATATAATTATGTATATAGACTCAATGGATGTAAATATATTATGCACATAAGTAATTAGTGTTCTAAATTTATATATCATATTTATACCCAATTAATTGCTCGACATCACAACAAATTATATTAAAGTCTGCCAGAATGCAGCGCGCATATTCCGATGCATTGACGGAATATGCGTCATAACGTAAACCAAAGTGTCTCCAGACAGACAAGGGTAAAGAATTTCTTGGTCGTGAGACGCAGCAAGTTTTGCGCGACAATGACATCAATCACAGAGTGGCACGCAGTCCGGATACAAAGGCTGCCATCGCGGAGAGACTTATACGAACTATTAAGGAGCGAATTTGGCGATATTTCACTCACAAAAATACACGGAGGTACATCGATGTGTTGCAGAATATTATAGAGGCATACAATCACAGTATACACTCACCGATAAAGATGACACCTGCATCTGTGACCTTGTACAACGTTAGAAAAGTACGGGAAAATTTACAGCGTCGCTATAATAATAACAATGGTTGTAATTTACCCAAGTTCAAAGTCGGTGAGTTGGTTCGCGTCAGTTGTGCCCGATCCGTCTTTGACAAAGGATACGAGGGCGCCTGGACACTAGAGTTGTTTAAAATTGTGCGAATTTCTCTGACACGTCCACTACCTGTCTACCATTTGCAAGATCTCTCAGGTGAGGACATAGATGGTGGTTTCTACGCGGCGGAATTGAGCAGAGTTCAAAAAGATCTGGTCACGGAATCATTCAAAATAGATAAAATTTTACGCAGTAGAGGTAAGGGTCGCTCAAAGGAGTATTTCGTCAGCTGGAAAGGCTATCCAGAAAAGTTCAACTCCTGGGTCAAGGCTAATCGACTTTCGCAAATATGAGGGATCAATTTTATATTATTCTGCCTAGCAACAACAGTATGAATTATTTTGCGGAAAACACTACAACGCATTATGTTACACTGTTGCCACAACAGATCCGATTACAAGGTTCATGGCTGGTCGCGCTCACAGATGTTCAAATTCCGCTAACGTTCCAACACGTGTCAGTCGACAAAGAAGAAAGAAAATTTTCCCTGAAACAAACTCCCCCCACAAGACTCGAGACGAATGAGCTAAGAGTGGAAAATTTTACAATCGCAGAATCGCTGATTCGTCCAGGAAATTACAAAGACACTCACACTCTCGTTGAAGAGATAGATAACTTAGAATGTATTAGTGGTCATTTGCGGCTTATAGTTGAACGTGGTGGTTATGTGACAGTCAGCAGAGTCTGTGGAAAGGATAGTTGCTCTCAGTTCAGTCACGAGCTTTGCTTATCGGAGAAAATGCGAAAAATTCTCGGATTCGAGAAGGATAGGCAGATTCTCTTTGTTGACGATCAATACACCATAGAGGCTGATAGAGCTGCACGAGTTTCCAATGGTCTACCAGCCATGTTTATGATCTACAGCGACATCTGTGAACCGTATATGACAGGTGATGTTCAATCAAGGTTGTTACGCGCTGTATCGATAAATACCGATAATTACGAATACCGTACTACCAGAATCAAAAGTTTCTCTCTGCCAATGTACGCACCATTGTTATTCAGCTCATTTCAGACCATTGAAATAGATATAAGAGACGAATGCGGACAATCGATACCATTCGATTATGGGACAGTGACCGTGACACTTCATTTCAAGAAAGTCGACTAGATAAATCGCTACGAAGATTACTTCAGTTGCCAAGTTGGCAATGGCTACCGTGGGGTAGGAGGAGGAGGTAGGAATCCGTACACAGGAGGAATTGGCCATATTTACATCGATTTTCCATACCAAAGAGGTCACGGTGGTATCGGCTCCTTCCTAGCCGGTATATTTTCTCGAGTTCTCCCGCTTATTAGTCGGGGGGCCAAAGCTGTGGGTAAGGAGGCTGTACGTACGGGTTTCAACATTGTGTCCGACGTTACGGCACACAACACACCAGTTAAGGAGTCCTTTCGCAACCGTGTGAGAGAATCTGGTGAAGTTCTGAAAAGAAAGGCGGAAGAAAAATTGGACAGACTGATGGAGGGGTAGGGATATAAAATGACACGCTACGGGAATCCAGCTCAGTTGCAGTTGCTCGGTGAACCCGTCACAGTGTGCAAGAGAAAGAGGCGTGTCGGTAGGAAAAACGTAAAACTGACAGTAGTATAAAACGCAAGTCGAGAAGTGGTGTGAAAAAGACGAAAAAGAAGAAGAAGAAGCAGACAGCTCGAAAGAAGAGCTCCAAGAGGAGGATCAAAAGAAGCAGAACGGCTAGAGATATTTTTGACAGTTAAACAAAAAAATAAATAAAACAAAAAAATGGCATTCCTACACACTCATTAGTGCGAGTGTTTGAAGTCCGAGCTGCTATTGTTCGACATTCCACCAACCCAAACCACAATCGAGGGATCGCATTGGGTTCAATACAAACCGATATCATCTTTGACCGATGACTCACCTATAGAATTTGTGATCCCTGGCAATAGTGATGAATACCTCGATCTGGCTCATACAATGCTCAGTCTCCGTGTAAATTTGAGATCTACCACATCCGACGAAGATATATCTGAGGCAAATCGACCAGCTTTTAGACTTTTACAAGCCCGAGTAGGACTAATCAATAATTTGATGCATTCACTGTTCAATCAAGTAGATGTGTCTTTCAATCAGAAGCCCGTGTCACCACCTACCAACGCCTATGCCTACAGATCGTACATCGAAACATTGCTGAATTACGGACCTGCCGCAAAATCCTCCCACTTGTCGACTGTCTTGTGGTGTGAGGATACGGCTGGAAAAATAAACGACACAGAAAATCAGAACCAGGGATTAGTTGAGAGACGAAAATTGCTTACTGCGGATAAATCTGTTGATCTTATTGGCCACCTTCACGCTGATGTGTTTAATTAGGAGAAGCTGCTGATCAATGGAGTTGAAGTGAGAGTACGCTTAGTAAAATCTCGCGATAACTTTTGCCTGATGGATCCTGCAGGCTCTTATTCCATACACATCGAGGAGGCGAACCTTCTAGTCAGACATGTAAAAATTAGTCCGGGCATATTGCTAGCACACGCTCAATCGCTCTCGAAAACAACCGCTAAATACCCTTTGACGAGGGTGGAAGTCAAAGCAATGACTATGCACAGTGGTATACACAGTGAAACATTGGACAATATCATATTGGGTCAGCTGCCGAAGAGAATTATCCTGGGTTTTGTCAATAATAAAGCTTTTAATGGCGATCGGCTGCTCAATCCCTTTAATTTCGAGCATTTTAATATAAACTTTCTATGTTTGTACGTTGACGGGGTACAGGTGCCTTCGAAACCACTGCAACCAGACTTTGGAGTGAGAAATCTATATGTGGACGCATATCACACACTATTCTCCGGTACAGGCATACACTTTCTCAACGAGGGCAACCAAATAGCGCGCGAATCATACCACTACGGATACTGTCTATTTGCCTTTGATTTGACTCCAGATTTATCGGCAAATGACTCCAGTCATTGGAATTTGATTAAACACGGTAGCGTTAGATTAGAAGTACGTTTCAGTGCGGCTCTAACAGAAACAGTCAATTGTATTATATACGCAGAGTATGATAATATTTTGGAAATTGATGCCTCACGTCAAGTCATTGTCGATTTTAGCAGTTAAAACGTTCACCTCATAAATGTCGCTACTCTCTACTACTGTACATATATACATCTAGCGAGTTACTTTGCAAATTCAGCCTCTCTCTAACACTATTCTTATATACTTCATCCAAGCATCGACGTGATCATTGACATTCAGTTCTTCAAAGGCACCAGGCATCGAAATCTACCAAAAGAAGTAGCCGTAGTGGCTGTGAACAGTAATTTTAGTAGTCATTGGCTGGTAACACCCGCAATAGCGTTTGGTCATCTGAATGAAGATATACGGAGTCAGAACGATTGGCTCACCCAGTACCATCACGGGCTCGACTAGTTTGACGGTGAGGTGTCTTTAAAGGCGGTGAAAAAAATTTTAAAAGAACTTTCGAAAAGTGTGCGCAAAATATACGTTAGAGGTAATGATAAATGGCTAGTGTTACATAAAATAATACCTCGTCAAATTTGTAATCTCGAGTACGATCAGGATTGCCCGTCTTTCGATAAATTATCGTCCGATGTATACTGCATGCATCACGCTGTCAAACCTTGCTACAAAAATTATCGTTGTGCACTAAATCAGGCTTGTAGGCTAAAATCGTGGCTACTCACAGGTACGATTAAAAATTCGAGCAGTGCTTTTGAAGACATTTGTAATGATGGACAGTCTTCAAATATTGAAAAACCTGTCAAAAATCCGCTCGCACACTGTCGGTGTATTCCCAGCCGATCAGATACCGAAGGTGTGGACGAAACCGACAGCGTTCGTTGTAAACACGGATGATCATACGAAATCGGGTATGCATTGGGTTGCCCTGTACGCTGACAAATCTTGCAGCGCATTTTATTTTGATAGTTTTGGTCTCCCCCCATTCATACCTGATCATATAAATCGGTTGCGAAAAAATTGTAAACAATTTCGCTGGAATAATATTCGACTACAGAGCGACTCTTCCAAAGTGTGCGGTCAGTATTGTATTATGTTTCTGCATTATATAAGCGCGGGTCTGGGTTACAATAAATTTCTCGAGAGTTTCTCTGATAATCTACGAAAAAACGATGATGTAGTCCGCTGTGAGAGACAACGTTTTTTTTTCTTCGAATGTTTGCTGCTCAATCAGTGTTAATGCACTCTCTTTGTTTCCCCTCCGATGAATGTCGCATACGTGGCGGTTACCACCTCTACAGCCACCATCTCCACCATAGCCTATACTACATACCAAGCGCTCGAAGTAGTTTAGTCGTTTCAAAGTGGTGGTAGAGGTGACAGCAACGACATGGCACACCAAAAGGAAGACCGGTTTCAGCTTCTGAATACTCTATACACTTTAGACAAGTCGTACGCAACGGAGATTATTGTCGGCCTGGAATACACCAGCGTCAGAGACGAGTATTACGAGCCTGTGGTACGCCTATTGGGCGACGACTCCAATGGAATCGCATTTACCTACGATGGATGGCTGCAATTCAGAGACTGCTTCAACGAATTTTTCAAGTATCTTTGTGGACACAGCAGCGAAGATATGACGGGTCAACAGATTTGCGGTACAGGATGGATAGCGAAATTCACCCACAGTGGGTAAGACAGGGGTATCGAAATTGAGGATAGTACTCCTCCTAGGACACTTGGAGTTCTCAGCAAACGCTATTGTGCAACTATTATTATGAATAAAGTTAAGTTTCTTCGTTTGAATGAGTATATTGTGAAATGTATTGATGCACGCCTAGAATATCTTAAGCTTGTAGCGGGCAGTGTAAGTTGTGTTGCCAGAGAGACTGTAGAATACATTAAGAGTGTTGATCTAGACAATATACCACTCATGAATACTAGTGTGTATACAACGACTTTTGTCAAACAAATTATTAATCTGATTGATGCTAAATGGTTCGATATTATTACAGCCAGTGTGCAAACGCGGGCGAGAAAATTGAAAGACCAATTTCTGTTTAGTCGAAATAATATTGTCGATGTATTTTATCAGCTTGCGTCACAGCACCTCGATGCAATTGTCGACTTACTAAACAGTCACAACGAGTGAAATAATGTTTTTTTGTTTTTTTAAATTTTTGATATAACCAATTTTATATATATCTTAATACCGTATATCGCAATGAATTTGTAGAAATATCGATAATTGAATAAATAATTGATTATTAGTGAATATAAAAATACTTACCTTCTTTTTATTTATATCCTTACCATTTATCCATTTCCATGGTGCATTCTATATACATTTTATACAATCTTTTATTCAAACTTAAGCGTAAAAAAAAGAACGAAAAGAATAAAAAAAGACAGAAAGAAAAAAATAATATAAAAGTTGGAAGAAGGGGAAGGGGGGGGCTGTTACCGCCTCCCCGCCGCCGGAGCAGTCTCTCCTCCCGCGCACTGTTTCATTACCGAATTTCTTTTTCTCTGTATTTGATAATCAGCGAAAAAGTATGAATAAGATAATGCAGCTGCGCTGTTATAGCAAACAAAGCATGAGTAAGAAAATGCAGCTGCACGGTACAGGCTCTAATACACGTGCAAATGTTTTGGTAGTTGGTCAAAGATATTGTTTTTGAATTTTGAAACATCAGCAAAAAGAGAATGAGCAAGATGTGCTTGTAGCGTGGGATCGCACGTGTTCAGGGCTAAGAAAGTGTCGCAGTATCACACCTCTGGAAGAGAGCAGCTATCAGTGATGGTTTAACTCTCTCCGGGTGATTATCGTGCTCTCTCTCTCTCTCTCTCTCTCTCTCTCTCTCTCTCTCTCTCTCTCTCTCTCTTTCTTTCTTTCTTTCTCAAGGCCGCAAGCAGATGGTTACTTCTACCAGGGATGGTAATTCCGAGTGGTTGGAAACCAATCTGGGTGTTCCACAGGGTTCGGTCCTGGGACCTCTGCTGTTCAGTCTGTACGTTAACGACCTACAAGACTTACTAGAGAAAAGAACGACAAAACATATTTTTTATGCAGACGACCTACAGATTTACCTCCATACCACCAAGGGTAAACTTAGGGAGGGCCTGACGCAACTATCCGAAGCCGCAAGGCGGATGTCAGAATGGGCGGAGAGCTCTGGACTGCGTCTGAACTCTAGCAAAACCAAGGCAATATTTTTTGGATCCAGAAAGAACGTAAATGACATTAAGTCCTTGAATGTGCCTGGGGTAAGGATGTGTGACGGAGTGATCGTCCCATTTGAAGATGCGGTGGTGAGTCTCGGTGTTACATTAGATAGTAAATTAACATGGAAACCGCAAGTAGATTGTATAACTAGAAAAGTCAATAAAGCCCTGTATAGCTTGCGTTTTATCAGGGATTGTACCACCGAGGCTCTAAGGAGAAGGCTGGTTGAGTCACTGGTCCAGCCCCATCTGCACTATTGTACTGTGGTGTACCTGGACGCGACTGACGAACAGAGAATACGACTATAGCGACTAAGTAATTCTTGTGTAAGATACATCTTTGGAGTAAGAAGGGACGAGCACATCTCCCCCTACCGGAGAAGACTGGGCTGGCTTAGTACTGACTCACGTAGGCTTTATTTTAAAGCTATACTCCTATACAAAATTATGAGATTGCGTGAGCCAGAGTATCTGGTATCGTTTTTTAGCAAGCATCAGCCCAGGCCTTCCGCAAGGGGGCCCCCGCCTGAGCTTCATGTTCCGGTGGTGAGCACTGAAACTGGCCTAAAAGCCTTTCAGATCCAGGGTGCACGTTTCTGGAACTCCTTGCCCTCTTCCATACTACCTTCTCTCGCATCCTTTAAGGAAGCAGTGCGCGGCTATTTGCTCGGCCTTGAGCCCTAGCCGTCCCTCATGTGGGCGGATGACGCGGGCATTCGATAAACTTTATTTGTGATTATTTCGACTCGGCCTTTCCGGCCTAGACCTGTGATATTCTCGACGAGAATTCTTGACGAGAACGTTAAGCTGACTGTGATATGATGGGTCTACGACCAAATCTATTTATTTATACAAAAAATAACTCTAAAAAAGAGTATATATTTATTTAGTGTATTTTATTTACTTATTATTTTTTACTGTAAAGTGAGAATAAAGATCTATCTATCTATCTATCTATCTATCTACCTCTCTCCCTCTGTCTCTCTCTCCCCCTCTCTCTCCCTCCCTCTCTCTCTCTCTCTCCCGCTGAAGGCCCCCCCTTCCCCACACAGTGGTGCGTCAGCACAACTAGCGGCGGCGGCGGCTGGTTTGTTTTAACTCGCCACTTTGGAGGGATTACTACTGATATTGCAAACGTCGATTTATTCACTGATCCGTCTAAATCAGTAAAAACCCTAGGTATTAAATGGAATACACAGCTAGACGTTCTATCTTATTCTATAAAAACGGACTTTGATAGTCAAGAAAAAATCACTAGACGTGCAGTCTTATCTAAAATCGCTTAACTATTCGATCCAATTGGATTATTAGGGCCGGCGATAGTCAAGGCCAAATTAATTATGCAAAACTTGTGGGAAGAAAAAGTCGAGTGGGAAGAGGCCCTTTACATACACACTGCATGGATTGAGTATAAAACTCAAATACCTCTCTTATCGAAAGTTTCCTTTGAAAGACACATTCTTATCGCGGAGCCAGTAAATATACAATTGCATGGCTTTTGTGACGCTAGTGAGGTCGCATACGGAGCTTGCCTCTATATTCGGTCAACAAACAAACACGAGAAGTGTCTCACACGATTAATATGCTCAAAATCAAAAGTAGCTCCAGTCCAAAACTCGAACTTTGTGCAGCTCTACTGCTATCTAAATTATATAAAGCCATTATAAGAATTTTGCCAATTAACTTCGACGATATTTTCTTTTGGTTTGATTCAACAATAACACTCAATTGGATTAGCACTCAACCTCATATTTTAAAAACCTTTGTTGCGAATAGAGTTTCACAGATACGATCTGTAACAAAAGGATAATCCTGCAGATTTTATTTCGAGAGGACAATCAGTGTCGGACTTTCTTGTTAATGATCTGTGGAAAAGTGGCCCTAAATAGCTGAAGGAAAACAAGAAAACTTGGCCTGAGTCACCTATTCCAAAATTTCCGCTACTTGAAGTGCGCAAAACTACAGTTTTGAAAATAGCTTTAACAGATCAAGCATTACTCACTAGATTTTCTTCAATCACTAAACTCATTCGTGTCATATCATTCTGTTTACGTTTTCTGAAAAATTGCAAAACAAAACAACGGAAAATTGATCTGTTAGCTGCATATGACATCCAATTCAAATTAAAAAACGTTGAACCACTCTCTGCGCACGAAATACAATTGGCTAAAAGCGAGTCATTCAACTAACTCAGAACTAAGTGTTCATACAAGAAATTAGACATTTATCGAAAAACAAACCTGTCGACAATCGGAGTACGCTAAAAACTCTACATCCATTTCTTGACGACAATAATATTATCCGTGTTGGAGGTAGAATTGACAATTCTCATTTGTCATACGATAGCAGACACCCAATTCTTTTGCCAAAAAATAATCATGTCATGGATCTGATGATTAAACACGAACACGAGACTTCCTTGCATGCCGGAATTCAGAACACCTTATATCAAGTTCAAGGCGTTATTGGCCGATAGACGACAAAAATACAACACGACGTACAGTGCATAAGTGTACTAAATGCTTTCGCTTTCGAAACGCAACTCCTCAGCACATTATGGGGAATCTGCCTAGAACTAGACTCACACAATCGCGACCATTTTCAAACACAGCACTAGATTATTGCGGCCCATTTATGATTAAAGAAAAGAAATTTCGTAATCGCAATACAGTTAAGATCTACGTAGCCATTTTTGTGTGCTTCGCCACCAAAGCGATTCATTTGGAAGTGGTTAGCGACTTAACAACAGAAGCGTTCTTTGGCAGTTTGCAGCGATTTTTCTCTAGGCGAGGCAAGAGTAAAAATATTTACACTGATAACGGTACGAACTTTGTTGGTGCTAATATTGAGTTAAAACGGCTCTATGATTTCATCCAGTCGGATGAACACAACAACACGATATCAAACAAACTTGCTAATGAGTCAATAGTATGGCATTTTAATCCGCCTAGATCTCCAACCTTTGGGGGCCTATGGGAATCAGCTGTCAAATCATTCAAAAGCCATTTTTTTCGCACTGTAGTTAATACACTATTGACATTTGAAGAATTTAATACACATGTGATTGAAATCGAGGCTGTTCTTATCTCCGTTTTTCCAATGATCCTAATGACCTAATTGCCCTCACTTCATCACACTTCCTTATCAATGATTCATTAATGACAGTACCAGACGTAGACCTCTCCGATACTTCAACCAACAGGCTATCCAATTGAGAATATTTGCAAAAATTAAAATAACACTTTTGACAACGATGGCACAAGGAGTACTTAAATGAACTCAACACCAGAAGCAAGTGGTCATCTCCAAACTCCACAGAAATTAGTGTTGGATCAATGGTGCTCCTCAAGGAAGACAACACAGCTCCTCTGCACTGGTCTCTGGGACGCATCATCGAGACTCACCCCGGCGACGACAGCGTTGTTCGTGTTGTTAGTATTAAGACCACTAGTGGCATTTTTAAACGATCTGTAAAAAAGATAGCGATTCTGCCACTAGAAACTGTTAACCAATAAGATGATACAAAATGTAATTGATCGCTAACGATCAATAGCGGGCGGCATGTTCCGTCGGAACTCCGCCGCTCTTAAAATTTATATATTTTTACTCCCTTATATCTCTTGACAAAAAATATTATCCTATATATATAGTATACTACATTGTATGACCTCGCATACTTGGGCCACTGCTAGATATGCATCCCAATTTATTATAGGCCTAGTTATAAAAATGCTCCGCTACTATAAATCCACACTGCCATTAAATATGTATTCAAAGATAATCCTCAAAAAGGACAGACCAAGACGTTATAACCGAAACAATTATTACGACTCAGTGCCCACGCCACATCGTATTTAAGACCTTTATGATTATAAGCCTCAGCACATGTACTGAGTAAGACACGACGCTGACCCTCGCACAACTGTTTTATTGCCAACTCTTACCCGCTTCTAGATGGACTTTTTACATTACCATTCTCTCTCTTTACCTTACCGATGCACTTCTTTTACTCCCACTCCCAGCACTTTCACCCAGCCAATGACAGTTTCCGTTACCAATTCCTAAGGTCACACCTACAAACCCTCTGACCTATCATTCCCAGACTGACTACGAGAAAAATCTCTGAGAATATTAGTTATCCAACAACCGCCACGCATACAACATCTAGAACAGATTTTCAACCGACGTTGTAATTGAATATAGCATACAACTATTTCAAGGTTCATGCTGTGTCCATTATTTTCAAACCTTCCAACATCAACTGTGCAAAATTTCCTTGGCGCACAACATCGAGGTATAAACAACAAGATTCATGCCTCTCAACACTTATAATAATATTCTTTGTAGATATTGTTGGTATTATTACTCAAATTGGTGATATAGAAAATTTGAATACTAATATCGGATTATCTTTCATTAAAATAGATATCATAATTAAAGATAATATAGAAAATGAAGTGAGTAATCTATTATACCTTGTTTAAAAGAATTTGTTAGACAATATACGAGTAACTTGTTTTAGTGGCAATGAGTTATTGGATTATAATTTAATTATAATTCGAATTATTAAATTTTGATAAGTTCCATGTTTGCTAAAATAATTAAATTATTCTTATTATTATTATTTTTTACACATTAAAAATTTTTTCAGGTAACAGAGGTTTTTTGGAACGACAAAACAACAAATTTTCTCGGGAAAATTAATGATATTATTATAATAAAGAAGGGAAAAGTCACAGAATATAAAAATATTAAAAAATTATTAGTTCTTCGCAGCTCATCATTTACGATCAATGATTATTCAAATAATGCTGTCGTTAGGTAATGCTTGTATTAATAGTTATTTGCGGTTTTAAAATATAATCTAATAAATATATTTTTATTTCAGTTTGTAAAGGTACTTACAAACTAAAATGATTAGTATGTATGGAGCTGTGACAGAGAAAACATTACGAGTTAGTATCGAGCTTAAAGCTTAATAGTGTATAAATTATGAAAAATTTCTTCAACAAATATTGCGAATATTTCGTAAGTAATTTATTTTCTTTTTAATTGAAGTAATATACTAATTACTTTTCATAGACACTTTTTAAATTGAGAAATTTGAACATATATCATTAACTTTCTAAAAAATTTAAAACTCATTTCTCATATTTAATTTATTGAATACGTAGTTTTTAATTTTGTCGTAATATTTAATTTGCTAAAAAGCTAAATTAGTACATTTAATTTTATCACTTAGATTAAAGTTATTAATGTTTTTCATTATAATTCGAACTAAAATAGTAATTTGTTTAAAAGTTGTACGTTCGTCATATTAACTTGTATTTATTATAACTCTATTTATTTAAATGAAGTATTGATAAAATATTAGTGAAAGTATTTATACTTATTTATCAAGTTCCATAGAGTTGTTATATTGGATTTATTTGCATAACATATTCATGTAAAAAAATATTTCGTTTCTTACATTAATAATCTATCAATTTTAATTTAGAGTTAGCAATTATGCTACAACCAAGTATTTTAAAATATAGTCGTAATGAGGAAAAGATTGACGAGTATTTTACGAATATTAAGGAAATGTTAAAACAATCACCACCAGAAATGTCAAAATACGCTGCAACTTTTGTAAGTAAATTATTATTATTATTATTATTATTTAATTAGTTAATTAACGTAGTAGCATGTAATAAAACGTAAATTACGATATAATATTGCATTTTTGAAGAATTCAAAATACTTTTGTCATAATATTTACACCGAAGTATTTACGTTCATCATTTGCAGAAAACCTAAATTCTTATTTTCTATATACAATTATTATGAGTTCAATACTATGCGCTTAAAATAAAATTTGTCAATTTTTCTATATTAATTATTAAATTAATAATGTTAAATTAATAGTTTAATTTAAAATTTATGAGTTTTTAGGTTGTAATTATACCAACAAAGTTACCTATGGTTAATGTAGCGGCAAAGTTCCAAGATCCATTTGAATATTTAAATTTAAAACAAACGTTGATTCCAGGATTGTATATCAATTTAAAAAATAATAACGAAGTGAAGTCAGATTTACTTACTGTATTAAATAATTAAGAATAATATTGTATTAAATAATTAGGTAAGAAGTTTACTTTATTTAATAAAATTAATTCATGGATGATTTTTACAAATAATTTCTTCTAGTTACTTAAAATGTTTTTATTATAATATCTTTAAACACTCAATTTTTTACATGCAAATAATATACGAATAATAAATTGTAAGCGATCCAGCGATTTGAATCGCGCGCGCATGTCATGCGCAGGGTCGCCGCGGTTCGGCGCGCAGGCACTGCGCGCGGCGCTCGGACACCTCGCGTCGTGAGCGCGATCGGCAAGAAAAAAGTTTCCGGCCGCGTGAGTAGCAACACGTGCTTGAGATCACCGACCTTTTGATACCGCGCGAACGCGACCTACAGTGCCTCCACTGTGCGCGTGTGTATCCGTGGAGCAGTGAGCGAAGGCGAGTACGCGAGCGGAGTCATACAGCGAGCCAGTGACGAACCAGTCGGTACGCCACCGACTCGCAGACCACTCAGTGTACCCGAGGGAGGACGCTCCCGCCATTTTGCGCGCGCCGCTCCACGCAGGAGCGGCGCTTTGCGAGATTGTAAGTACAATCATCATTTGTTGCGCTTCAATTATTATAGCGATCGAACTCGCCGCGAGCGAGTTATTATCGGCGTGCGTAATCTGCCTTCTCGCGTCGCGCGTATATTACGTGCTGTTAGCTCGTGTAATCTGAATTTGAATAAACAAACATTCGCTTGTACCTAAGTGTTTACACTTCGTGCGCTTAACGTCCTTATATTCCCGAGTACCCCGACAGCCTACGCGGGCAAATCGCGTGTTTCGCGATTTGCAGGATAACTGACTGGCCGAGCAGAGTGCCACGGCGGCACGGCAGCAGTAGGCTGCACGAGCGACGGCGCAGGTAATCGCCGTCGCATCAAGGAGAGTCTCTCTCCGTTGAACGGGACGAAGAGAATCTTCACGCCGGAGTCGAGCCTCCGGCGCAGCGTTGGAGCCGTCGCATCGGCACAAACGCCCCGTTACAAAATATGAATATTTATTCCCCTTTTTATGAAAACTATATATATACAATTTTTTTAAATTTGTATTTGTTTAATTTATTTATAAAATAAATTTTAAAGCAACTGAAAGCTTTTTTATGAGCCTCAATACCATTGTTTTTTATTGTAACTGCTGCCATCTTAAACTGAATTTTTGGGACATACATCTTTATTTATCTTATTAAATTCTGTATATTAAATGTATCATTATTAAAATCTATCATTATTCAAATAATATTATTAAATAAAATCTATTATTATTACAGAGGATGTCAGAACAAATAAAAATTGATATTTCAGATAAAAATGCTATTGTTGAATTATATGAAGAGTCTTTTTTAAATGTAGTTAAAAAAAAGATTAGTCAAATTTACGCTATGAACTGTGTAATTTCGAAGAATCTTTTTTAGTTGATGTACCCCACAACATAAGTACTCAAATGAATGAAGATTGTGGAGATTGTCCAGGAATCAATGTCCCTACTTATTAAAGTACATAATGAAAACATTTCTATGTTCCCTGATTATTATATACTACACACAAAACTATCTACATATACACAGGTCAACACACACACATGTGCATCTGTTATATATAACAATTTAGCATTTCAATCACAATAAGTAATCAAGAATATAAATTGCATTAATTATAATTACCTTTAAACTTCGAAATAACTTATATTATATAAATAATTAACCCCCATTTCTGGTTTTATATTTTAACTGAGTTGCAAAGGGGAGAGGAAAGTAGTAGGGGGTGACAAATAAGGAGGCATTGGTAAAGATAATAATAGAAACCCTTATCAGTTGCCTTCTGAGGCAGCTGATATTAGAAACCTTTATTTGCTGCCTCTTGAACCGATGGCGACAGCGGCAATATATTTTTATAATTTAGTGAGACATTATTTATGATAATTAAATTTGCCTTGGTTTTAGATACACAATTATACATACAATAAAATAGAATATTAAATGATTCTGTAAGTTAATCCTTTATAAAATAACAAAAAAACGATAACTTGAACCGAAGCATCATTGAACTATTTTTTGAATTTTTAAGTTAATAGTTGACAACGAACTTCTATTGTGTCTCTGAATGAATAGTGGGTTTTATTATCAAAAATAGTCTTCATAAATTTTGGTAAATCATTATACTTATTAAGTTCTATACTAAATAAATATTATGTAAGGATTTTTTTGAATTTTTTTTCAGTTAAATACATAAAGTAATATACGAATTTAGTACGTTAAAATGAAATAGAAAAGACAATTACATTACTTATTTTAGTTTAAATTAAAATAGTAAATTTGTTTCAATAACTTTAATTTTCTATTTAGTTATATATGATTTTTAATAAAAAATGATACTATAATACTATTAAATACATGTAATGACGGTGATCCGTATGAGAAAGACAGATGTTCATATATACAAGAACGGAGACCCGTGTGCGGAAGGCGGGCGTCAATGTGCAAAGACGGAGGTCGTATGCGAAAGACGGATTTCCATATGCGAAAACGAAAGTCCGTGTGCAAAGCTGGAGGTCCATGTGTGAGAGACGGAGGTCCATATGCAAAAAAGAAGGTCCGTGTGCATTTTGTTTATTGAATAAATCGTATATTATTAGTTATATTATTGTAATTTCATAAGTTTTAAGTTATGACATTTTATATTTAACTTTATTATGCTATTTAACAAGAATGATACATGGATAATTTTAATGTATACAATCATTTGTTTACATCTTCAAGTACAGGAATGAGTATACACCTCAAAGTTTTTCACTGTCGTCATACTAAAGAAGAGTTATGTCATTTACGGCGTGAGCAGATGCTACAAACGAATTTGCGAGAAATGTGAAAAGACATTAAATCCCAAAGGTTCTGGCCGTCACATTTTAAATTGAAAGGGAAAAAATAAAGCATAATTAACAGTACATAATGAAAAAATGTTTACGTTCCCTGATTTTTATATCCTACACACAAAACTATCTACATAAACACAGGCCAACACACACATATGGGAAAATCCACAGAAGTTTTAACATTTTGTGTAAGGATTTCTTCCACGTAAGTTATTGCCGTTAGTCGCTTGCCGGGCAAAGCACATAATCTAGACTGATTCAAAAACATTCAATGTAAACTAGAAAATCAACCCTGAAATTGACATATATGTGTTAAGTACGGTTTAATATAAAAATGCATAAGAATATCTAAAAAAAGTGCCATTTTTTCTTACAATTCAAAATAGCACTTTTTTAGGTATTGTTATACATTTTTACATTAAGCCGTGCTTTGCACACTTATGTCAATTTCAGGGTTGATTTTCTAGTTTACATTGAATGTTTTTGAATCAGTCTAGATTATGTGCTTTGCCCGGCAAGCGACTAACGGCAATAACTTACGTGGAAGAAATCCTTACACAAAATGTTAAAACTTCTGTGGATTTTCCCATATGTGCATCTGTTATATATAACAATTTAGAATTTTAATCACAATGAGTACTCAAGAATATAAATTGCATAATTTATAATTACCTTTAAACTTCGAATTAAATTTTATTATATAAGTAGTGTATGGGCCCGGATAGCGAGACGGGTGGGCGTAGCCAAAGTGGGGGAGGTAGCGCCACAGTAGCAGTATGTTAACAGTAGCAGTTGTTTATGTAAACAGTAGCTAAATAGGTCAATCAACATGATTTATGACCCCTATAATGGGGTAATTAGCTACTGTTTTTATAAATAAACAATGATAGATGACCGATATAATTATGTAAATAGCTACTGTTTATGTAAATAGCCTCTCAAAGGAATGTAGGTGACCCACTTAGAAAAATATATGTCAACAATTTAATTATTTATTTATATAAACAAATAATAAAACTCAAGTGTAAACAAGTGTGTTAATAGGTCGAATAAAATTTATGAGCTATTAGATTTTTATGTATATATAAATATTAAACTATGTAGGTTTCGACAACTGTGCGTCCCTCCCCCCTTTTACGCCATACGGGTCCCTTGAGCTCTCCAAGAGTCTTTCCCCTCCCCTCTTTTACACCATAGTAGTCTCGGACTCTTTTTCCGTACTTTACACTATACCAGCTGTGAGTGCTGACGTCAGAGAGCCAGGCTTCCCCCTCTCCTTTTACTCCATAGCAGTCCCGGTCTCTCTCTCGCTGCTGTGGCTCTTCTCCCGCCACTGTGCGCTATATCAGCCTCGAGTATTAGAAGCGCGAGCCGTTTCCCCCCACCACTTCAAACCCTCTCGCAGCTGCACTACAGCGATCCGACAAGCACCTACCTGTCGCTCGTATACCTGTACCGTTTATTGCCCTAAAGTCAACTCTGCTTTCTTCTCGGAGTGTAAAAAGTTGATTGTTACGTTTAAAATGTATGTGGTGGCCCTGAAAAGGGCCGATTGTTCTTTTTTGATGATAAAATTATCTTTTTAATTTATTATATCCCTCTTTTTGAGGATATGAAAAAGTGTTTGTGGAAAACGACGACTGTTTGTTCTGCGTCTTTGGCTGCGAAGACTTTATGAGAGGTTGTCTTTCCTCCCATGTAGAACCGCTGCTTTATGGCTAGCTCTGTTCCTGACCCATTTTTTTGATTTTGTCTCGTTGGCGGTTGTTTGTAGACTGACTCATATTTGAGGTATTGCATACTTTTATACACTATCCCTAGAACACGGTGCCGCAAAGCCTACTCTAAATTTCAGCTTTGGGGTTTTGAAGGCATAGGATTATTTACACAGAAATAAAAAAAACTATTTTTTTATGTACACACAATGAATAATATATTTTAAATCCTTAAAAATTATTACAAACATATTTACAACTTAAAACTAATACAATGAAAAAATCTTATAGTGGAAACATTACGTCGTTCAAATATTTAGCAATTTGGGTTAGTCCGAAAGAATACATTTCTATTAAAATTACATCTAATACATCGACACTTACCGTAGCAAAATTTAAACTCGTCTTAACTGATTAATATATCTTTACATTTTTCCGATTCTTCTCTCTTCATTTCATCTTTCATATAGTCCAAGATGCGATCTATAGCACGATTAACAAAATCCGAAAGCTCCTCGAGCTGTTTTAATCTTAAATCTATACACTCGCTCACCTGTTGTATGCCTATAAACGTTTGTTGATGCATTACAATGCTCTGTGGACTCTTGTATTTTTTTGTGTGACACTTTCTGTCAAGTCTGGTACGACGTCTTAACGAGAAGTGGTGAGTTGCGACTGATGTTGGGAGACTCTGTTCCAAACGTTTTATATAGTTCACTCAACAAAGAGCGTCAATTGATCTGGTAATATTTACGCCTCATAGAGAAAGAAGGGATCGAGTGTTGTTTATAGTTTGATAAATTAAAAAAAGGCACGTTTCATTCTTTATCGATGAAAATTCAATAGAGTTTTTGTTTTGTTTACATAGAATTGAATTCTCCCGGTCACGTCCGAGTTTAATGGCCACTTGTTTGTATAAACTTCTTAACCAACTTAAATATCCGGTTCTAGATGTACATATCTGATTACAAAAGCCTCGGCCAGTTGAGCTCACACGTGGGAATGCGTTGATTCGACGACGCCGATGACACAATGTTTTATTTTTCATTCTTTTCACGAGACTTTGAAAAAATAACGACTAGCGCGTCATTTTTGTTATAATCTGATGTAAAAAGATGTAAATATTTTCGAAGGGATAGGCCACGGCACATGTAATGAAGACATATAATGCAATGTTCGCCACATACTTTAGAGTCGATGCTCTGCACTTGCTTTTTGTTTCATGCGAATCGATTGCAGTTTATTCTGAGTCGATCGAGATGGTGCGGTGATACGGGTGCAAGTTTATAGCTGTCAAAGTAAATTCCGTGTCCATTTGTGTCTATGTAGATGGCAACCCAGTGTGAACCTGGTTTATCGGCTGTGTCGAGATTCGTTACAATGGCTGCAGGTGTGGATAATAATTTTGGTACATGGTTGGCTGCGTACACGCCAATTGAATCAGCCTTCAATCCTTCGATGGCACGAATTATTTCACGCGTATTCATTCTGTTGGTGCATCTACGTATTGTTCATCGTCCGATTCATCGTTCTTTTCCTTCTCCGCCTCCGGAGAAGGAAAAAAACACCGTCGACCTCGTCTCTTCCGCGAGCTGATAGCTTTGACTGCGAGCGCTGGCGATCGTAATCTAATAAACATTGATACAAAACTTGGCTATTTATATTGTACGGGTCGCGTCGAAATTCAGCATTAACGAGTGATACATCTTCTTATCTGATAGGCTCGACGCATCGCACAAAAATCTTTTTTACCCTCGAATTTCTTGAGGCCGTGCGTGGTACACACCAATACGTTCGAGAATTTCTTTCCAAGCTCGTAAAACGACGGTGCGCTTAAATCTTCTAAATTTTTTTTCCAGATACCATGCTTTGTTCTCTCCGCGCACGTAAAGTAATCGAGCGTTCTTTACCAAGTTACACAAATTGCGATGCAGATATTTAAGTGAAATGTCTCCGTCGTATCACTCTATGTCATACACTTCGAGAGAACAATAATTATTCGTTGTTTTGATGTCGTTAGGTAAATCAACAAAACTGCATGGTAAACGAACTATGCAGTGACCAATGATGCGACTCTGTAGAGATATAGCGGTTACTTCCTTGGGAATAAATTTTTTATTTATATCTCCGAAGCCTTGAATATCGATCACGTAGTCCGCCATAATGATGCTGATGAGATTTCACGTATGTGCGTTAGTAAGCTGTGTATCGCGAGTGACTGCACACTATTCGTTCGTGTCTTATTAAGCTAATCGAGGCGCTGTTATCGAACGTGTGCGCGCGCATCAAGCGCTAAAATCCGTTACGATTTGTCTGCTAGAGTCGATTTCCAGAACGTTGTCGTACTCGGCGTAAACTATGCAATTGATCGCTGTAAGAAGCGCTGTCCCGAATCTCACCTCTATGCGTATGCTACCCGAGCGCACGAGATTCCAATGGGTGGCACAGTGTGCCGATAAATCGGGTGTGAGATCGAAAGCTGTCAAAAAGTTCCCCTTGTAATAGTTGTAGCGATTGATGCCGATACCTTCGTTGAGAAAATGTATGCCTGTATCGGTATAAAGTGTTTGAAACGTATCTATGTAGAGTTTGTCGTTGCCCGTAAAACGCGGTTGCAAAGGTTTGCTTGGAATTGGTACGCCGTCGACGTAAAGAGAGATATAATTTATCGAGAAATGTTGAAAATTAAGCCGATTTAACGAGCGATTTCGATTAAATGCTTTATTTTCCACAAAGCCGACGATTATTCTTTTCGGTAATTGTCCGAGTATAATGTTATCGATCGAATCGCCCAATATTCCCGAATGAAGAGTAAACAACTTCACTTCGACTCTGGTAATGGGATATTTAGCCGTGGTTTTCGATAACGCTTGCGCGTGTGCTAGTAAAACTCCAGGACTGATTTTCACTCTGCGAACTATGAGCGTGGCTCCTCTGATGCTGACTTTAAATTTTCCATCGGTGGTCGCGTCCATTAGACAAAATGCGTCCTTACTTCTGACTAGTCTAACGCGCATTTCCACTCCGTTTATCAGCATCTTATCTTAATTAAAGAGATCGTGATGAATGTGACCAATCATGTCAAAGTATCGTCGACTTGGCGTAAAGTATCTACGATTTTCCAGGCCTTTGTTTACGGGAATCGGTAACTGAGCGGAGCTCACCGCGTTAGCCGCTGTATCGAAAGCACCCAGTGTATCGTCGTACCATAAACTCGCCGTAAGATAAGATTCTTTAGCAGCCGATGAATAGTTGAGAAGCGTCTCGATATACGCTCTGTAAGAATATGCGTTATTAGGCGGTGAAATAATTTTCTGATTGAAAAAAACGTCGATCTGATTGAACATGGAATGCAGAAAATTGTTGATCGATCCGACTTTCATGTTTTCGCTCGCCTCGGCAGATTCGTCCACGGGTACGATTTTTGCTTGAATATGGAGCATTGTGTGAGCCAGATCCAAATAATGTTCGCTTCCGATCGGTACGACAAACTGCAAGAGTGCGTCGACGTCATCGCTACTGCTCTCGGTAGACGTTTGGGTCGCTGGTAAAGTGAAAAGATCCAGTTCACTGGATATGCATTCGGACGAGTGAGAGTATAAAAAAGCCATTTTACGCGTACACAACTATGTACGTGGTCCAAAAATATCCGTAACGCTTCTCAAAGTTTGAGCAGTCCTCTTTTTGGGTCTCTTCTTCTTTGTCGCTGCGCCAGTGCTGACTCTCTTCTTTCTTCCTGATTGTTTACGTTTTTAGCTAGCGATATTACTCAATCCGCGTGTCTTTCTCGACTGACGCTTTCGTCGTATTACGCGTGATTTATAACCCGAGCCTTTCATCATGTCGGCTATTTTTTCACCGGCTTTTCTTTTCAAATTTTTTCCAGATCCTTTTACGCGATATTTGAACGCCTCTTTAAAATTCGAGCCATCGTTCGCAACATCGTCCAAGACGTTGATTCCTGCGCGCACAGCCTCCTTGCCCACAGCTTTGGCTCCAGACGCAATGTACGGAAGGATTTTGCGAAATAAGCCTCCGAGCCAAGCACCTACACCTCGACATCGCTGATACGTTCAACCGGAGAATACGTGTCTCACCCCGCCACCGCCTATTTGTTCGTCGTAGTAGCGTATGTAGTGACTCATTACGTCATTTTTTTCTCTAAAGATTACGTTTAAAGTGAAGCGTAATCGTCGACGTTCCGTATTTGAATGGTATTCGCACTCCGTGTTGATCCCTTATATCTATCACGATCGAGCGAAAACTGTGATGCAAGAGTGTGATGTAATGAGCTGGTGCAAAATTTCGCACAACGTTGCTGCCGAATTTATATTTCGTAGTGTCTATGGAAACTATTTGCAACAGAGCAGCTTGAGTGTCGCCTACTGTATGCGGTTCGCATACATCTGTATACACGTATGGTTGATCGGGTATAACTCGAGAGAGGTCTAAATAGTCTCAAAAATACGTCTAATTTTTTCGTTTAACGTTACAGTGTGTGGCTCCGTGCATCCGCATTTACGACGTAACATGTAATAGCCCCTTTGAAAAGGTGCCTCCTCGAGACGCAGATGATCTTGAAATGCACTCGATTTATTTATTTCGTTGGCTAGCTGATCAATCTTTTCGTAAACTCCGTGCGCGAAAAATACATTTTAGGGTTATCCTTTTTCTTTGCTTTGAACGTGGAAAACGCGTCCCGTTCTTGAATATGAGTGACGGTGCAAGGTACGTGAATCTCAACGAGTGCAACGGACCAATTACCGCTCAGTCTAACCTAGCGCGAGAGGTGGGTTGTAAAACAGCTGGTAGCTATGTCACTGTAGTACATCCTGCTACCGTTGCTCGGCAAAACTAGGTAAAAATCGTTGGTGTCCATTTTCTTTTGAATTTTTTTGACTTCGGACGCTTTGATCCACGAGTTGAATTTGTCAGGATAACCAACACACTTGACAAACAGCTGTTTTTTAGCGCCACGTCCCTTTGTACGAATTATGCGCTCTATTTTGAATTGTTCAGTGCTGCTCGTCATGCGCTGCGTACAAACGTGTGCCAGCTCATCGAGATAAAAAAGCCGTCTAGCTCTTCGCCGTTCAAATTTTCGAAAATAAACGTGGGTAAATTCTGTCTATTGGATATACGTTTGACCTTGAAAACTTCCTCGCTAAAGTTTTTCTTGTATCCCTTCTCGAAAGTATTTTTCGTCCAACTGATGCGCACCTAAGAGCCGGGAGTGTATTTATTCATCGCAGCTGACGCCATCTTTTCGCAATATTTGTAAGTTAATTGCAAACGAGCCCTTTTTTAAATTTCCTCGCGCTTTTACGGCATTGTACATATTTAAGTCGCGTGTGATTGTAAGCCTCGATGATATTTTGCACAATGTCGATGTAACGTTTTGTATTTTTGTGAGAAAAATATTGCCACATTCTCTCGCGTATAGTGCGGTTCAATCTTTCGTCTACTGCCGCCTTAATATCGGGATCTCGAGCTGTACGAAACTTGATGTTCCATTTTTTAAAAAAAATTTTGAAATGTCGAGTTGACAAATTCTTTGCCCTTATCGGATTGCAAGAGTACCGGCAGTCGTCCCTCGCTGCGTTGAGTATACGCCCAAAGGCCGCGGTAACGTTGTGGGTTGTTTTGTCGCGCAAAGTTTCAACCCAGGCCTGTTTATTCAGTACAGCCACCACTACTAGCAGGTAGCAGTATCCGTCGTTATGCTCTTTTATCGTGGTCAATTGAAGCAAATCATACTCCCATACATCGTCGATGTTGGTCACGTTGTAGCTCAATCGTGGAAATTTACGCTTAACGGATCTGTGAAGAGTGTAGGCATCTTGATTGCTGAGCCACTCGTATATGCGCTCTTTTTCCCTCTGGTCGGTCTCGCTAAACAGTTTTCCTTTTCAATTCACGCGTACGAGGTTGCGCGCACCAGTGTAACCCGCCTCGTGCGACACATCGTAGTACTGTTTTTCGTACGACATGCTTCTAGTCTGTATAGCTTAAATATCGAGACGTAGCCACTTTTTCTTTGCCTGATTTCTCGTCAAAGCAGACGATACTACTGATTTACCACTGTTGCTCCTGCTGCTGCTGCTGCTGCTGCTGTTAATCTCCATCAACGTGTCAATGCTCGCTTTGTTCGTCAGTCGACGTTTAGCGGTATTCCGGCTGTTTTGATGAATTTCGCAAAAGGCAGTCGTCCAGCAGGCACTTCCGCGGGATCCACTGGTTTTTTCTTACGTGCGACAATATCGCTAATCAGTTCTACAATGTTGAATCTCGTATTGGTTGTCCGTCTATACTAACTCTGCCCGTACTATCCCACTTGAGGCGATTATCGGCAACCGTTCTCGAGTGTTTCAGCAGAAGACGGGCTTTTTGAGAGTAACTTTTCGGCATGCTGTCGAGTATGATTTCATCGGACATAGGTGCCGAGGTGGCCTCTATCTCGTCGATTTCATGCTCTAAATCGCGTTCGGCTACACGTTCAGAATCTTTGAAAAACAGATACCGACGTAATATTTGTAAATAATTTTTACATTTTTCACGCTCGTCGGTAAATTTATTCGAGTGTAGAATAGCGTGCATCTCCGAATCGAGTCTCGTGAGATTGTCACCGCACGTTTGAACAGAGTTTTCACACGAGCTGTTTGTCGTTGCCTGTACATTTTCCAAACGCACCAACATATCTTCTGAGACGATAATCATTTTTCTCGCCTGATCCATGTCGTCTTCGACTAGTTGGACTTGGTATTAAATAATTTTGATACGAGAGCTCCGATGATCGGAGCAAGTAGAACTCGTTTCCTTTTCTGCCAATCTCCTGCTGCTGCTGTTTTCGTCTTGTTAATTCTAACGGATGAGGTCGACGTCGTCGTCGTCAATCGACGCAGTACCGTTTTGTGTTTTTTAAGACGTTGTTCATGGCTATCTTTGATTTTTATCACACCTTGCAAAACGTTCAAAGCAAGGCGGTCGTAAAAGAGCTGTACGCTGTTGGCCGTCCGTGTGACAAAGAGCGTTTAGAACAGCTACGCGTTTTTTATTAAAATGCTTACCAACGGGTATGCAACATTCGCGTCATCCTTGCGATGTTGTTCTCGCCATAGTTGTTCGTCTACTGTCCAATCACACTGGTTGACGTCTGCTTTTTGTATCCATGTTTTACTTTTTTTTTAGCAAGATTTGCCGTATTTCGGCAAGTACGCGTACTGCACTTTATCGCTCGGAAATATACACGTGCGAACAGATAAGAATGAGGTCCACGCGTAGCGTCGATGTACGCTTCTTGCAAAAACTTGACGTCTTCCGGATAGATTTGTCTCGCAAGGTATTGGATTTGCGCTTTGTCGGGTGGTTTTTAAATATCACGAGATATTTGGTATTCAAACTGATGTCGCGCTGTGACTTTCCCTGATGAAATATATTTTGCGTCAAGAGAAAGACCGATAAGTTTAAATGACGCGAAGAACGCGAAAACAAATCGAGAACTATATCGTCGGACGATTTGCGTATCAAATCATCCAGAATGAGCAACTTTTTTTTCTGTGTATCCGTCGAGTAATCGCTCCGCTGGGGAAACCCTTCTCGGAACTCGATCAGTAGAGTAGAACCGCCTACCTTGAATTCCGAACGGTAGCTTTCTTGCCACTCGGTATAGTAGAGCAGCAGCCTATCAAAGCGAACATCGCACATCTGTGGCAAATGTTGGAGACATTTTTTCAAAAACCAACTTTTACCTGCCCCTGTGGGTCCTGATATACAAGCCGTAAAAGGGTGTTTACAGCGCGTATCCATTTTTTCAACTGAGCCAGCAATCTACCTAGAAGCATTTTTTATATTTTTCTTTAATCACGAGCGGCGGCGGGCGCGCGCGGACGGATACGCGTATAGTCACGCGAGCCGCATATACGCGTATACTTACGCAGACCAAGTATACGTTTATACTCACGCTGGAGCCCACGTATACGCTTATATTCACGCGGGCCACTATACGCGTATACTCACGCATGGCGCGAATACGTGTATAAATGCTGCTCCTTGATAAGCGTATAGAGGGGCTCCTGTCCGTGTATTCCAAGTGCTTCAAAATAGTACTGGTGTACGTCAAGCAATTTAAAAATCAGTCTGATTGAATGTCTTTCAAAAAATTTGGTTTAGGATAAGGTGATTGATTTGCAAATATTTTTTTTCATTCTTTTATTTTATAATAAAAATGAAAACTTGTCAGCTTATGTATACTTATACCTAAAACGTTATAAAATTATGGCAATGTTTACATACTAATACAAATAAAATATTTAAGACTTATGACAACTAACAAAACGAAAGGTACATTGAATTTCATATATTTATTATTTACATGCGATACTTATGCTAAACTTAAAATATAATTTATTCTATATATACACACACACGCGCGCGCGTGCTACACATACCAAAAACAAAACAAAACTTATTGTTAGTTACACAAAACCATACGGAAGCGACAGTGTTTCTGAAAGGTAACGACATTTTTTTAGAACTATTGTACAGGTTTTAAACTCTTTACGCGTTACAACTGAATGGTCGGGCATTTCTCGAATGGCATTAAAATTAAGCTTAACATTATTTGGTAAATCACTCTCATTCTCGCGCTCGTCGTCAAAATATCGCTCAATCATACTACTTATACTATTGAAATTAATTTTTAATGAATTACAAAAATTTAATGAAATACCCTTAACTTTACAGTTCTCGATGACCTGACCGGTAGCAGGTACGAGGGCTTTGTAACCATAAAATTTCGGTCCACCCGAAATAAAATGTATGATATAAGTACCGTCGCCATACCCCTGCAATTCGTCGGTCATATCACTTCGAGTAAAGACCCTAACTTGGGTCTATATTCCAGACGATCTCGTATATTCGTACGGAAAATACACGAGTTGGTATTATAATATAGCGTTCGCTCGCTAAGCTTCTGCAGGTGATCGTACAATTTGAGTCAAGCCTGAGCAGTTGCGTACGCAGCGATGACGATATCTGTGTACGCCGTTGTCATCACCGCTTCGTCTACATATCGCCAGTTTAGATATAGCATTTCCTCATTAACCGGTAAAATACACAATACTTCTTTGTCTTCGGCCACGAGCAAGTCTTCGCGTTTTTTTACGATTTTTGTCTGTCCTCAAGAAAAGAGCCCACCATCTCCTGTAGTGGGATCTAACTCGGTTATTTGATACTCCCATATTACGTATATTTCAGTAATCGCATAACCGAGCTCGACCGCTTTCCGGAGCTCATCGGCGACCCACGTGCCCGTAAATTCTCTAGCGTGGGGATCGTCGTGATCACAAGCACCTTCTCGCGATTCCTCGCAACACGTGCGACACAGGGCGAACAAACGCTTGCTATGCATTTTGACGGGTAAGAGAGGCAAAAAAAGATTTCTCGGTGGTAAAACTTTACATTTTACCAGCCCCTCTATACCCGACAAATCGTTTTGTCCGTCAGTCAGTGTTGTACATTCATCAC
The DNA here is from genome assembly GCA_020010945.3 of Muscidifurax raptorellus. NCBI lineage: Eukaryota > Metazoa > Arthropoda > Insecta > Hymenoptera > Pteromalidae > Muscidifurax > Muscidifurax raptorellus. Next base: position 371,485 of record JAHUUD020000046.1, read on the forward strand.
CCACATATATTTTGGGGTGACCGAGCGGTAATCGACCTCGATTGCAGATAGATGGATAAAGCGAACATATGTACGTGTACATAATTCGTTCATCTTCTTTAGTAAGGTAATTCGCCACGATATTTTCCGTTCGACCCCGAAAAAAGCGTCTCGCGGACACAACATTATTGTTGAAATTAGTGGATGCTCGGCTATGAATTTTGAGATCTCGGGTATATCACGTTTCACACGGTCAAACGTGCACTCCCACATTTCTCGAACTCCATAGCCCAACGTCCTCATACGAGCGACTTTTGCACGAGTGCTTTCGTACAACTCGTTGAACGTGCATCCTTGAGCCGTGCTTTTGTCACGATTATGTTTGAAACTAAATAAATTGAATTGAAACTAAATACCAATCCACCAAAAATCCCTCTGTCAGCCGGTATTCTCGTGCTCTTCCAGCGTGAATTATATTGCGATCGAATTCACGCTCGCACTGCAGAAGCCATTCGATTGCTTTCTGCGAGTGTTTGTTCGTGCGTCTATATCCCTCCGCTGGAATGATACCAATCGTATTTGGCTTTAAGAAGTTTTTCCTAAAGAAGTGCGAACACGCCGATGTAATTGTAGCCGCTGCAACAAAAGGGTCGGTGTTTCCAACCTCTAGGAAAATCTTTTTAAAAGCCAAACACGCTTTACGCAAAATCTCTACATCCATTTTACAGTAATTTACGATTTCTTGCCTGAAATCGAAGTGATCGTTGGTACCGCGAGTCTCTCTGTACTATATAAAAAAGGCATCTCGCTCGCTAGTACCTATATAATTTTGATTTTCCACCTTGTTGAACAGGTGTGGAAAAAAAAGTAAAGAAAGTAACTTAGGCTATCTATAAATTTTGTTCGACCATATTGCAAAGATACAATATTCTGACCATTCAATATTACCCATGGGGAAAAAAGCGACTTTCCTTCTGCCAGCTTTTTTAAAATGAATTGCGCGTCGAATGCGCGAGCATTATGCGCAATGCAAATGATCTCCTCGAATATAGATTTTTCCCGGATGCTCAATTGCAGCAGCTGTTCGACCGGATTTAACGACAAGATGTGCTCGTGAACGCTACAAGAATTGCAGCGTTGCGAGATATCGTCGCACTCTATGCAATCGGTGCATACATTCTGTGCGACGCATAAGGTTGGCACGTGTTCGTTTACCGAATCGTTACCTCGAAATACCGTATCTAGTCGCGTTTCAATGTCACAAAAAATAAAAAGATATTTTTTAGCCACTTCTTTGACTACAATAGGTTTAATATAACAATACTCGTTGTAACCGTGTCGAGTCTTGCAGTGCTTGCACCAATTAACACCGCACTCGTTTACACACGCGTCCAGTGTTAATCTGCTTACAGCATACTTGACATACTTGTACCAAACCACAAAGTTTTTGGTTGTTAGCTTTGTAACTGCCAGCCTTCTTGTGATTTTCGAAACAAGTATTGGTATAAAAATTCCTATTGCAGTCGTTACAATAGTTTACCGGTTCATTTGTTTCGCAGGGCGGAGCGACAAAACACCGATCACAAATTTTCGACCACTTGTGATCCTCTACGTTTTTAAATCTTTTATTGCAATAACTGCAAAAAGATCTCGACTTTGCAGCCCCGAAAATATTTAAAATAACATCAAAATGCCCTTCAGAGTACAATAAAAATATCGTGCCTGAAATTGATGCATTTTTGCTCCGCCCATCGAAAAAGGCCGGGTCACCGTTACCGAACGTGCTGGCTTCGAAACCCGCAAGAGCGATATTCTGCCTTGCGTAATATTCTTGAAAAAGCTGGAGTTCTCGTACACCACAGCCGTTCACCGCTATGCAAACTCCAGCTTCCCTAGTCAGAATTTCTGCATTTGCTGCTGCAATTGACGACGACCGTCGCGTACTATGTTCCACTCGGTGCGCATTTCTTTCGTATTGAGTGATTTTAATTTTAAAAAGACGTCCGCTCGATCCTATTGGCATTTCGATTAAAATCACATTAATGCCGAAGCTTCCATCGACATGAAACACAACGTTGCTCTAACAAGCCGGTTGTCAAAGCCAATAGGTCGTCGTAAAAAAATGTTTTGATCGGTCGAAATGAAAGGCCCGCAGAGCCGTGCTCGAAATAATCGCTAGAAATTGTTACGCCGATCCTATCATTTTTCCGTGCCAATCGTGTGAGATGTGTATGTATGTCTCGTACGGCTAATTCGAGCCAAAATAACGGATTCATGCTTTCATACGGAATACGATTAACGCGAAGACTTAACTGTCTACCTAACATTCTAAACTGACGTACATATTGCTCAGACTTGCTAAAAATTTGAAACCGCTCACCTGCAGGTAGTACCCATGCTCTGTCCTCTTCTTCTTCTTCTCCTTCGGAGGCACTAGAGGCAGATGGACTACCTGAGAGATTATCCGACTCTTCCGAATCCCCCGCCGCGATGTGACCGCCTGACCCTCCAACCTGCATTAGGTTTGTAGTAGCTGTTGTTGCGAGGGGCTGAACGGCAACTGATAATGATGATGATGATGACCGCTGGCTCGATGACTGGGGGCTCGCCGAACGCGCGTATTCCTCCTCACTCGTGGACACGTTGTCGTCGTCGACTGCAACGAGCCAGTAATATTAATCTTCACTGCGACCATTGAAACTCTCAACGACTGCGTTGAAGAGCTGGACTATCTCAGCTGCAGTCAAGGAAAAAATGTGTCTACGGATTCTTCAAGTGCGTTATTGAGCCAACGCACTTCTTGAGCACTCGGGTTAATCAATATACGCGAAACAGCGACTTGAAACACCGGAGACGCATAATTTTCCGGGACCGCAGCGATATCAAGTCTCAGTCCTGTATTCAGTCGCCGTCTAGTGACTTAAAAAAAATCATCGTTAATTATATATTATATTAAATAATTATAAAAAAGATAATTGACAAAATAAATTTTTAAAAACTTACTCTCATTGATGCGTCGATCAAACATTCTCGTTGGGTCAAATCTTCCCTGATTTGGAGCCATCTGCAGCTCCTGCTCTGTTTGTTGGCGTAGAAAAAAGTTTCCGAACACTTCCGCTCTTGTAAGTCCTATCTCTGGAGCTGGCTCGTACATGAACGAGGTGAGAACCATTTTATATTTGTCGAGAGGCTCCCTGAGTCTTAGCGGTGCTGGAGCACCCGCTTTATAAACCGCCTCGGGGTCGAAATCCCTGTGGAACTCTTCGTCTTCACTCTCAGCATATTCGCCATCGTCGACTCCTTCATCACCAGCCCCTTTCTCCTCCACGTTGTCGATCTCGACGTCCTCCACGACTATAGCTTCATCCTCGTTGGCTCTAGCCTCTGCTTCTTGCATGTCCGCCGCTCGAACTTCATTCCTATGCACGAATGGAACAACACGAGCTGCAGCCGGTTGTTGCACGTCGTACACAGACCCTGCTTCCACCATCTCCTAATCCTAAGACTCCTCACTCGATTCTATGCGAGGAAACGACGGCGACGATACGTTATAAAACGTTACGTCGCTGTCACTCTCACTGTCCTCGAGTAGATCGAGAAAAGCTAAAAAAATTCAACGTTGTTAAATCAATTTTTTTTGAAAGATTTTTTAATTTAAAAAATTAAAAATAAACACTCACCGTAGTCCTCGAATAATGCCGTTAAATACTGCACCTGACGCGCACCTCTATCAATGAAAGAGTCGGCGACTATTCTCAGGACAACACCCGAGTGTCTAAAGAGCGCCGTGTGCAGAGCAGCTATCTGCCGATAACCGCAGTGCGAAAGCAAAAATCGCAATTGGCGAGTCACTTGCTCAAAGTTCATGCGGTGAAGACTCCTCACCAACTCACGATTGCACCTTCGATAAACCACTCGGTGGTGGTTTTTAATAGCCGTAGCTATACGCAAGACTGCATCGCGCACTTTACTAGAACGTTCATGATAATTGGAATAGCCTGCCTTTCAATTACACGCATTTCAAGATGACGGATGCCTGCATGGGCGCTCAGAGTAGTTTTATAGAACCTTCAAGAGGGCCCTATGGAGGCAGACTTATTTGGAAAACCAAACGTGAAAAAATTAGTACCTCTTCAGTTTGGCTCTTGACAACTGAAAAAGCAGAAAGGGTCAAGAGAGGGAGTACTAGCTTCAAAATATACATTATGAAAAAATAAGGTCCTCCTTCATTCGAACTCTCGACAAATGACAGAGTTTTCTGCAGGAAAAGTCTCGGATCCCACGACAAAAAATTTACATGTGGCTGTGACGGGTTCGTCTGGTACCGAACACTGACAGCGAAAATCTTTCGCCGGTTATACAAAAAAAATCATCCTCATCTTCCGTTAATAAGTTTCACAACTGTCGCACATATTACGCTCAAAGCTGAGAAATTCAAATGCCCAATAGCCCTTAAAAAAAATACAACAGATTAGCCGACGTTTACGCCGACTCGCTGACTGACCCTCGACGAGCGTTAATCCTCGTCTAAACAACGTGTGTCTAGCTAAGAACAATAAAGCGATCTACAGTATGCTTACTTTTGAGACACGTTGAGGCAATAAAACCCGAGGTTCGAGTCCGTTGTACGAGCACATGCTTACCGTCCGGTTTGAAGAAAGTCACAGCACAATGAGACTCTTGTTTCTTTCTCTGGAGCTGGACTCATTTTTTTTTTTTTTTTTGATAAGCCCTCGCTAGCGTTGAATCTCAAGTATTTTTTTTTATTTTTTTTTTATTTATTTACCAGAATATATATACAATACAAGTATGATTACATTAATATTGCACATTAATTACGTTACAAAAGAGTAACCCAGCAGAGGGAAAATCCCTGTTCGCTGGTCTGGCTCGATATAAACTAAAAATTAAAATTAATAAAAAATACTTATATCTAAAACTTAAAAACTAAAGAAAAAACATTAAAACTACAAGTATGTGTGTAATCCGTCATCCCGACTCAGTACCTGGTAACATCGTTACCAGGTTAGAATCAGAAATAGTAAGATCACACGCACAGTAAATTCTTATGCTCATCTATCGCCAATATCTGATCAACATTGAACTAGCTTTAGTAAAAGTTTCAGTTGGTGCGTTCTTTTTCCTCTTGTATGCTTCTTTTTCGTAACTGTTCATTTTAGCTGGACATGTTAGGCCTACCGCGCACGTAACTCTATAATGCGGAAACATTTCTCGATGTTGATGAGAGGAGTCACATTTGCAGTCAGCACTAAAAACAATTCCGTCCAATACAATCAGATCCTTGTATTTCGGATGTTTGGAAATTGGAAGCATTGAGTTAGTGAAAGTTTGTGTTCCTCGTATTCCTCTGTCAAAATAGAGTAAAGCTTTGTTATTTCCGAGGTAGTTAATGTCACCATACGACATTCTTACTTTATTTTTTTGTAGTAAAGTTTTCCCGGGTGGTTCTGGACATTTTTTGGCTAAAGCTTTTTCCGTATTTTTGGTAGCCTTTTGATCGATTTGAGTGAAAACTTCTTCAATCTGTATGTACGGGGTTTTTGTAAAGTTGTTCTTCTTAATAACTTGCTTACTCCTGACAAAGTGCGTATGTCTCAATCCCTTCAATTTCGGGTTCAGACAGTACACACATCCAAATACTTTTGTTTGTTCCTTTTCTCCTGGTGATGTTAAACTTCCAATTAGTTTAGTTGCTAGATTTTTTATTTTTATTAATTTAATCCTTCTTTTGCATTTTTTTCCAGTTGTATTCCGATATCCGGCGATGAGAGCGCTTGTGTTGTAGTTGGCATAAGCCATTTGTACAAAAGTATGTTCTTAAGTCTAGCACCATACTGTCTGTGATAATAGACACCCCCTCATGGACTTCCGATGTAGAGAGATCCTTCTCACTCAGCATGCTATCTAGACTTCTCCTATGTATGTGTTCATCTAGTAGATGTTTAATGTTTTTACAATTTATTCTGTTATTTATTGTGTGCGTCGTTAATAGCTTTCCTTCAGCCATTTTTTGAGTTTTGATTTCCTGCTGTGAATCATAACTATCGTTTTATATTCATTAGGCAATCTATTGAAGTAATACATTGCCCTTATGAGGCTGTTTTTATTACTCACTCTTTTATTAGTTTTTGGTAGAATTATGTTCTTGTTTCTTGTTACTGAGCTAGAGTTGCTAAATTTCTTCATCAAATATTCATAATGATACAGGAGAGACTCACAAGTAAACAGCTGATCGATATCAAGGGCTTGTTTGTCAACAATGAAAGTATTTTTGTTTATTATCTTGAGTATCCTGTTTTGTAGATAGTATATAATGTAAACCAATAAATCGGCCTAGAGTGCAGAGGCTACGCCACCCCATCCCGTATTTTAAAACAATGTATTCCGTTAAAAGGCAAAAGCGGAGAAGTTTGCTCCCTACCATCTGCAGGCTTTTTTCCCCAGCTTACGCCAACGGCATACGTTTATGACACGAGCCATGTTGGTCAGTTCCCTCTGAACGTTCACAGAGAATACACGTGTATAAGATGTCCAAGTTTTGAAAAAATGGAAGCCTTACGCCAAGCGCTTCTCACGAGCATCGAAGCTAAGAAGCTTGCATTAGAAAAAATGCAGAGCCAGATGGAGAAATATCAACAGCGTCTCTTGGACGTGTCTGTGCAATTGCAAAAAAACAGCAAGAGGACGAACGAAGAGCTGCTCTAACCGTGCAGTTTGTGCCCTTCAACGTGCGCTGCAGACTGAGCTTGGAAAATACGTCAAACAATAATCTTTGGGAGTAGTGTTGGAACTGTCTCTTGTTTCGCTGTTGGAAATGCGAAGAACAGCCCTGCCCATGTATTCTGGATATGGATTCGCCGGGATCGCCTTCGCCTCCGCTATCGACAGATGATCAAAGTGCCACACCAGCATCATCTCATCGTGTGTCATTATCCTATGACATCTACAGGATGCCAACGCCACCCAGAGACCTCGTACTCGGACTACTATGAGGTGGACCGATACGTCAACTGCGCCAGCAGCGAGCGGCGCGTGTGTGCAAATGTATCGGGTGTGCACATAACTGCGTTTTTCATGTACTCATAAACGACGATTTTAAATATCATTAACTTATAGTGTCTATTACATATTAACGCTGATAAGTATAGTTGTTACAAATAAGATACTAAAATGAATAACTGTGTTCTTCATTCTATTCCCGAAGCCGAAATTTTGAGTAGGCTTCACGGCACCGTGTAGTGGGCCACCTTTTATTTCCTTTTAGAGTAAACGAACATTATTTCAATATAGCAAAGTTTCAACCTGCAATGACAATCATCCTACGAGAGGCCAGGTACAAACAGAGAGAAAGGATCAGAGCTGACTTTAGGGCAGTAAAAGTAGAGTGGCAACGTTCAGTTTCGGTACGGTATAGTATATACGCGAGAGGCAGAAGGGAAGAGAGAGAGAGAGAGAGAGAGAGAGAGAGAGAGAGAAGCAGCGCGGACTAGTATAGTGTAAAGCAGTGGGGGAAGAGTCGCGCTGACGTCAGAGCTCCGGGCTGGTATGGAGTAAAGGAAGACGCTGCGCCGAGCTAGTACTTGGGGCCGGTATAGCGTAAGGGGGGGGGGGGGAGTCTGGGGCTGGTATAGAGTAATATTCATTTTAGAAAAAATTTCAAGTGGTCATAAATTATTGAACCCTTTCCTCTTATACATATAGGTCACGGTGTCACCCACATACAGTTTTACGTATTTGTTTATATAAACAAACAATTAAAAGTAGGTCATACATTGTCCTAAATACAGCTATGACACACTTTTTTATCGCTTGTTTATCTACTTAAAAACCATTAAGCATGTTAATTGACACACTTAACTACTGTTTACAACAATTCACTACTTGTTGACATACTTAGGGGGTCATAAATCATATTAATTGACCTAATTAGCTACTGTTTACGTAACAAGGGCTACTGCGTCGCCTGGCGCCTAGGCCATGCCCACCCGTCTCGCTATCCGGGCCTATATATTACTTATATAATTATTTTTGTTATTTATTTGATTATTATTTATTATTTTTCTTTAATAAATCAATTATTTAAAGAATAAAATAGATAACTTAAACCGAGCGAGCGTTAGCGAGCGAGGTAAACTGGCTAGTTTGTAATTAGGGATAATTGGTCTATAATTTGCTATTTCATTTTTATTTCCTGCTTTGTATATAGGTATCACTTCTGCTGCTTTTAAGGCATCTGGCCATATTGCATTTTCAATAATGAGATTAAAGTTGTGTTGTAAAATGTCTGCTATAAAAGGTCAGATGATTTTTAAGGTCCTTGCATGTATTTTGTCTATGCCGTCATTTTTTGATTTTAAATTATCTATTATTTTCAGTACTTTGGCTGATGTTGCAGGAGTTATAAGAAATGTATTTGGATTCTTATTCAGCAGTTGTATATTGATATTGTTTGGTATTGTTATTCTATTATTCAGTTTTTCACCTAAATTACAATAATATGTATTCATAAAGTTTGTTATTTCTCATTTATCATTAGTTATTTGGTTGGCGTCATTTTTTATGTGTTCAATTGTAACGTTATCCTTGCGCCTGTCTCTTCCTAATTTACTGTTTATGCAGGCTCAGAAATTTATCTGATCATAACTATTTTCTCTTATTAGTTTGTTATCATATCTACTTTTTGCTTCTTTGATGACTTCGTTTATAATTTTACAATAATTTTTGTATTTATTTTTCTGTTTTCCGTTATCTGGCTTTGTTCTAATTTATTGTATAGTTTTTCTTTTGTTTTGCAAGATAGTATAATTCTTGGAGTTATCCATTCTTTCCTGGGTTTATTTTTACTATTATTGTTTGCTTTCTTACATTTAGCTACTTCTAAGCATGCTTGTATTTCCTTTACTATTTTATCTGTTAGTTCATTTGGATCTTTAATTTTTTTATATTAATTACAGTCTTTTTCTTTAGCGGCTTTTTATTAATTTTTTATAATTGTAGTAGTATAAATCTTCTTTTACGCTGTTTCTTTCCGTAAGTAATTTTTGATTATTTACTTTAAGAAATAGTGGGTAATGATCTGTTATTGGAACCGTTAGCTTTATTGGTTTAGATGTTAATGTGTTTGTCTTAACAAAAATAAAATGAAAAAGGTGATTTTATTTAAAAATTCATATCTCTGAAACTAAACATTATAACCTCACGAAAAAAATATGTTGATGGGTTACGTGTCAAACTATTAAAATTTTAAGTGATTTGTCTACTTATTTTTTTAGTGATAAATCAAAAACTGTTAAAAATGCAATATCAATCAAATTTGATATGCATATCTATTTTTGAATTCTGAATTCCGAAAGACATTTATTTTTTAATTTTTTCAATTATTTTTTTATGGTCATTTTTCTATTTTCGAAAAACATTATTTTCTTTTTTTTATCTTTTTATTGTTACAAACAATTCAGCTGAAATTCTTTTAGTAGATAATCAAAATGACCTTTTTTTTCTTGTTTGGTCCTCGGTGTGACCGCTTCATTCGGCAGATAAAATGTAGAAGGTGATATTTTTTTATTTCATATCTCTGAAACTAAACATCATAACCTCTCGAAAAAAGTTTATGGGTTACTTGTCAAACCATTAAAATTTTAAGTGATTTGACTACTTATTTTTTTAGTAATAAATCGAAAACTGATAAAAATGAGTTTTTTAAAAATCTTGATTAGGGTCGTAGAAAGGCCTTATTGTACTTGAAATTTTGGGAAAGATAGATCTTTTGATTACCTCGGCTTAGTTCTTTTCATAGCTTATGAAAACGATTAGTTGAAAAGATATTAAAATATAAATTCTTTGTCTTACACCCTGTATACCCTGGATAACTGAAAATTATTATTTTTGTTAAAACTTATAACTCGCTAACGAAAACTCAGAATGTTTTGACAAAATTCATGGTTTTATGAGGGCTGTGACGAGAGCGATAGCCCTCGTCTAACCCAGCTTGCTCCTGTAGGTTAAATTTTACATGTGTTTACGGGAGAGACAGCGGAGACCAGCGAGATTAGATTAGATTAGATTAGATTAGATTAGATTTATTTCTGTACATTTTGTTGTACAAAATAACATTAACATTACGTCAATAGTAATACAGATATTAAAATACATAGAATTTAACATTGAACATAATATGATAAAGGTGATATGTCTAATAAAACAGTTTGAATAAGTGAATGAAATGGATGATGAGATGAGATTGTGATATGAAAGTAATTTTAGTTATTCTCAAGATTGAAGAAATATAATTTAGCCTGACGTTTGAAAGATGATAATGACCTATTGTTGCGTAGATGAGAGGGCAGTGAGTTCCAGAGATAAGATGCGCTTATATGGAATGAGTTCCTCAGTGTCTCCGTTACGAAGGTAGGGATGTCCAGAGGGGTCACCTCACCCCTCACAGGGCGGAGTGCGACGTGGAAGTCAAAAAAAGCCATGATATAAGTTGGAGTGGCGGTGTTAAAGAGCTTCCTAAGGAAACAGGCCATAAAATACTTCCTAGGCCCGGCGGTGGAGAGCCATTGCAACCCGCGCCTGTAGGGGGTGATGTACTCGTCCCTCCTTACACCAAAGATGTAACGAGTTCCTGTGTTTACCAGTCTCTGTAGCTTGGTGTCTAATTCTTGCGTCAGGTCACAGTATACTAATGAGCAATAGTCGATAATAGGGAATAGTAGGGCTTGCACGAGATGCTTGCGTAGCTCGAAACTGGTGCTCTTTCTAAAGAAATATAGTCTGTACATAAGTGAGTGTGCGCGCTTACACAGTTGCGTAACGTGTTCCTTCCAAGTAAGTTTAGAGTCAAGCACCAGTCCAAGACTACGCACAGACGACTGATATTCGACCCTGGCTCCTCCTATGTTAATGTAAGTGTTGGCTGTAGAAGGTAAGGCATTTATATAATAGGAGGAGCCCAGGACGATCGCCTGCGTTTTGAGAACATTTAGTTTAAGATGATTCTGTGCAGCCCAGCCCATGATCCTCTCGGCGTTAGCACTCATCCTCTCGAAACAGGAATCCAGCTCCTCAAGGTGGCATTGGCTGTAGATTTGCAGGTCATCCGCGTAAATGAGATGAGATACGTCAATGTCTAAACAAAGGCTGATATCATTGATGTATAGTAGGATTAATAGTGGGCCAAGTACAGACCCCTGCGGTACTCCCATGTTTAATGGAAGAAAAGTGGAGAGTTCATTACTATCACCAATGACAGCCTGCATTCTACCAGTGAGGTAAGAGGCGAACCAGCGGATAACCTGCTTAGAGAAGCCGAAAGAGATTAGCTTTCTGAGTAGCTTGACGTGACACACAGTATCAAACGCCTTGCTAAAATCGAAAAGAAGTAGAAGTGTTACCTTCTTTTTGTTCATGCCAAGCCTGACAACATCAGTCAGCTTGACCAAGCCGGACTGTGTGCTGTGGCCAGTACGGAAACCAGTCTGTAGGGCGACAAGGAAAAGTCTTGATTCGAGATATTCAGAAGTTTGCCTGTGCACTAGCCACTCCAGCGCCTTGGACAAGAAACACAAGAGGGAGATCGGACGATAGTCAGTCAGAGTTGTTGGAGAACTTACTTTGTTTAGTGCGTGCACTAGTGACTTTTTCCAGTCCGAGAGGAAGCATGACTCACTCAAGGATAGGTTGAAAATACGACATAGAAATGGAGCGAGCACCGGCAGCGCTTTGTAAATGACAACCTGTGGTATGCCGTAACTGCCCCTGGCCTAGGAGTCAAAGTGCATCACTGCGTCTAGGACGTCCGATTCCGTTATCTCCCTGAAGTTGAAATGCTCGGGGATATTCAGACCCTCTAGGGTGTGCAGATATTCCTCTACGGCAGGAGCCAGCGGATCATTGGAGATTCCGCTAAAGTGCGCGTTGAGGTCTTTAATGGAGAAGCGAGAGGGTGGTTTTTCTTTAGAGGTAATAATTCCAAGTCTCTTAAGCTCTCTCCAGATCTCGCCGACATCAGTCAGGGAGGACAAGCGTGAGTGATAGTATTTCAGCCTGGCATCCTCGACCTGTCTATGAGCATCGTCTCTCGCTAGTCTATAAAAATACAGATCCAGCGGGAAACGTGATCTGCGAAACCGTCTGTAGAGTCTGTCCCGTTCCTTCACGAGGTCACGAAGAGCCGTGGTAAACCACGGGTGACGTTTTGGTCTAGGTGTCACTGTACGTAATGGGGCGAGATGATTAATGGCGTTAGTCAAGTTAGTGTTGAGAGTAGTGATGCAAGCGTCAAGTGATGAGGTATCGAGTGATGACCAGTCACAAGCGCCGAGATAGGCCCTTAGTTTTTCGGCACAGATTCCTTTGTAGTTACGGTAGGTGTACGTTTTGGGTTCGTAGCGTGGTATCTGTACGTCGAGAGTGGCCGTGATAAGGTCATGTCCATTAATGAAAGGTGTATCAGTCTTACAGTGCGACAGCAGGCGATCCTGCTCATCGATTAAGCAGAGGTCAAGCCAGGTGTCTGATTCCGGTTTATGATGAGTAGCACCATAGGGAACCGACTGAAGGGAGTTCTCCTCGATGAAAGCCTTGATGAACTTGGCATCCTCTGATCGGGAGAGTTGATCCGCGTTGAAGTCACCCATGATTATCTTTGTGGAGTAGTTGTGCATGTGTGTGGTAAGTTTTTCAATAAAGTCATTGCCTTGAATGAAAGGGGCATGAGGCGGACGATACACAACACCCACAAAGATGGGTGAGAGGCCTCCCGCAGAGATTTCACAGAGAAGATACTCCGGTTTCCCTGGCTTGCGCGACCAGACACCGTCAGACGATGTCAGAACTGTGGCAGTGAGTGAATGATGAATGTAGAGGGCCACACCTCCACCATTTCTGTTTCTGTCCCGTCTAAGTAGCGTATAGTTGTCAAGTAGGGGTATGGTTTTTATCTTGTCGTCCAGCCAGGTTTCGGTTACAGCTATTACGTGAAAGGGGGAACGAGTGGACAAGAAGAGTCTCACCGCCTCAATGTGACCCGTGAGGGAGTTAGCATTGAAGTGACAGACTCTTAAACCGTCGGACAGAGTCACCTTAGAAATGGTTGAAGATGAAGGCAATGATGATGTGGATGATGATGGTGGTGAAGGTGATATGGTGCTAACATATTTTAGCGTTCGTTGCTGCCGTTGCACGGAGGCCTCTTGGCAAAACAATTCTGAAGGTCCTCTTCAGTGGAGATGATGGCGGCCTTTCCTCCGTCCTCGGCAGCACGTAAGAAGATCTTTCCATCCCTCACGTCGGTCCTACAGCCCTGTACTTTCTTGGCCTCCTGTCTGGCCCTCACACGTAGCTTATGTACATCTGGAGGGAGCAGCTCATTGATGTTAATGAGCCCCTGGTGGTCTGGGGCTAGAGCCTTGGCTTCCTCCAGTAGGTCCGTGCTGAGTTCAGAGAGGTGCAGCTTACCCTTTTTAATTTTTGCTGCCAGGGTGGAGCGAACGAGGGCATGGGAGGAAAGGGTGACAGCAATCGGTGGTAGCCTGCTGTCTGCAGCCGAGGTGTTGGTGTTTTTATCTTATAAATATTGTTAATGCGCTCTAATCTCTCTGTCGGTCTTAGTTTTAAGGGGAAAATAAAATTTCGAGCGAGCTGCAAAATTTTATTTTGGGGGGCACTGGAACGGCAGCACGGTAGGAGATAGTACGAGCGCACCAAGGAAGTATATGTATACAAATAAGCAAGCGATATATACTACACGGATATGTACAAGCAGCAGTAATTACAACAAGGAAGGGCAATATAAACCAAACGCCTATACATCGAGTAGATAGGCCAGCAAATAGTATATAAGACCAGCGCGCGCCGCAAGAGTCACTCAGTTTCTCTGATAACTAGACCGTTCCTATCCCTTTTTTACAACTCAAATTACGCTAGGACTATAACTCGCAGAGTTAGCGCTAGCTAGCCCCACGGTAGTAATAGTAGACAACGCATTAAAACAGATTCGCCTAATACTACCACAAGAAAACTTACGAGGAAGGTACCCCAAGTGTGTGTCGCCGATTTGGATGACATTGCAATATGTTATAGTACATTGAAAAATAAGAGACACGTACGTTTTTTTATAAGCCAATAGGCACTATTAGGGGGTGAAATTAACCCCTAAAGTTCATTCCCAAAAACAGTTTTTTTCAAATATTTCAGAAACTAATAAATGTGGCTTAATGAAACCAACGCCAAAAGTTTCAGAATAAAAGAGACTACAAAACTGAGCCATTTTTAATTTCAAGGGTAGCAACCCCTATTTATTTAAGACAACGTTAAGTTTTTTTTACTCAATTTACAGCTATCAAAATGACAATAATTTATAGATCGCTTTAAAATTAGTTTAATTTGAAAGAATATTAATAAATAAATAAATTTGACATGTCTCGTGGTTTTTGCCAAAATTATTTATTTTGGGGTTACTACCCCCTATTTATATTTTGTTCGTTATTTCCAAAACAAAAAAAGATTTCTTGTTGGATCAAAGAACCCCGTAACACGCCTATGGGAAAAGTGGTTTCCGTCAATTTCGCTGCATTTTTTATATGTTGTGTGTCTTGGCGTCCTGAACAAATGTCTCAATGGGCACGAAGCTCTAAAACCAATAGGTCCCAAGATAGGGCCCTATAAAATATATGGTCGTTGAACGACTATGTCTCATCTGTACCTGCCGTCTCAATATATATATATGTATATATATTACTTTAAATCTTATGCGTTTTTCATTAATAATTCCTGTGAATGTGAAATTAATTTTTTCCATACGTTATATATTAATTAAAATTATTATTTTTGAAAAAAATACTTTTCTTTTAAAAGTAATTCTATGGGAAGCATAATGCTCTACCGTGTGTTCCGATAACAAACACCACTCCCGTCTGTTCTGTATTTGTTCGTTCTAACAGTTTCAATTTGATGAAAAATACTGTAATTTTATTTTTTCGTTAATAAAAAGCGGACTACATGGAGAATCCAAAAAATATAACATTGTTGTAATTCTGACAACACAAAAAACAGATCGTAACATTAATAAATTCACGATTATAAAAATAGCAGACTGACGATGACCAATAAGTTTAAGCCCTTCTATACAAACTCCGCGTGGTAAACTGTGGACAGTGCTTATAAAAACTATAAACATCTTTTATTTTTTGATTGACAAATACGTATTTTTATTAAGTTGATTAGTTTTATTTCTATATACAAAGATACAATTGCTTTCAATCGATTCATATTTTAATTTTTCTTTGAAATAATTTTACAAACATATTTAATTGTTAACTCTATTACCATAAAAGGTTATAATATCTCTAATAAGCCTTATATTGAGCCCAAAAAGAGATTTATAGTCTGGCACCGTTCAGCCAGATGTATAAGATACCAAAACACACAGTGAAGAAATGATTTGCTTATATAAATGAAAACTAAAACCATTGGAGCATTGACTAGGGATATCAAGACAAACGGTAAACCAAAAATTGGGCCTTATCAACGGAAACCACTCCTTCATCCAGAGCGAATTAAAGTGTGAATTTGTATTATACAACAGGACCCGTTTATGTCCTTTAGTCAGGCTCATCGTAAGGCCCATCGAGTTTTGAGTCTTCGGACCCATTGGAGCATTGACTAGGGATATGGAGACATACGATAAACCAAAAATTGGACGATATTAATGGAAACCACTTCATGAAATAGTGTAATTACTTCAGAGAATTACTACTTGAACTGGTACCCTATGGTACTGACTTCAGCGGGCCCTATCTTGGGACTTATTGGTTTTAGAGTTTCGTGCCCATTGAGACATTTGTTCAGGACGCCAAGACACACAACATATCAAAAATGCAGCGAAATTGACGGAAACCACTTTTCCCATAGGCGTGTTACGGGGTTCTTTAAAGTATTCTCAAAAAGTAACTGTTTGTCAAATTATTTGTAGCATTATGGATTGTAAGTAGTACAATAATAATAATAATATTCAAAAAAGTGTTTTAAGCATAAAGATTTTTTACACCAAGATCATCTAACAATTGCAACGTTTTGACAACCATCAACCTCACAATGCGTTGCACAGGAATCTCCAAAACCGAAATTGACGGGGTCATCGAAATCTCCGGATCGATTTACAACATACTGTTACGTCCTGACTATTTGTTATAATAATAATCAGCACGTAATGATAGGTGTAGTGGCAGGCTCTAATATTTAAAACGCGGGTTAGTCGCGCCTAATACTCTCACTATGTTAGTTAATAAATGTATGAACCTTACCTTGTATAAATGAAAATCAGCAACTGTAAATGTCCCAGAGTATGTTTGATAATAATTAAATAAACACTGATTTTAACTTAAATAAGTAAATAACCTTTTTATTCAAATGAGCCTATAATAATTTATGAATACGCTTAAATACGTGTAATAATATTTTAAGAAGATATTTTTTTTTTTAAATGGAACTGTAATACGACACCAATTGTCGGACTGGCGCACGGTATGGAGTTACATTAAAAACTGTCCGCTGTTGTCCAAGCGAGGCTTTATAAAACCTCGCAATATTACAAGATGTTTTTCGATTATTTAAAAACATCAAACATGAAATTACCGAAATCGTACACATGAAAAGTAGCGCTTCGCTTGCTACGTCATGAAATGCTTACTGTGCAACTTGTCAGTTTACACGCTCACTGACCTACAGAGTATTGAATTCACAAACGCATGAGCATTTCATTTCTTGAGTTCTAAATTTCGTCACTTGCTCTCATAAGTCACTTGTTAATATGATAATAATAAACATACGAACTAAAAAGTTTGCAACCAAAAGTTTACGTCATGAGACGTAACAATACCCACTTTTGTACCACGAATATTTAAATAGATTTTTATATCGCGAAGATGAAAATTGGTTATGAACCAAAGACTGTAATTTAATTACATTATTTCTCAAATGCAAGTGTAAGTCTTCGTCTAAGAGCATAACATTATCTGAGAAATGTTTAACATAGTTCTTATATGTGCGGAATCCATAGATATCTAATGGCTGTATGTTTCCAATCGTTCCTGTAGGTATCATTTTGAGATGTACCGTTTTATCATATGGCGTAAATTCCTGTACAGCGGATGGACAATGACCACTCCATGAATCAATTAGCAGCATGCTTATAGGGCCAACTTGACGAAAATATACCTCCTTTAACCACGTCTTGAAGAGTTCTACAAATTTTTATTTAATTTAAGCATATCTTGTGAAATAATTAATTTTTCATGTTTAGAAGTTAATAAAATATGAATTTACCTGAATTCAGTTTTCCAGATGTCGAGGATGCAACATAAACGTTAGTTCTTAATAAGTTTTGTAAGACGATTGGTCCGAATTCTCCGCTTCATGCCTTTAATACTAAAAACAAATGTGATAATAAGTTACCTGTGGCTGAAACTATTGGTTGCATCATATAACTATGAGTTGTTGATGTGACCGGCTGTACAAGGCATTGTACTTTCTTTTCTCCTTCTATGGCCCTAGTTCGACCAGAATGCATTTTCAACTGGAAATCACTCCACCCAATTTTTTACTTCTGTCACGAATTCTACCTTTTTTTTATGCAAATCATTTCTATTTTATATGCTTTGTTTTGTGACAAATTTATTGATTTTTCGAGAAACAATTCTATGATAGATTTTAAATTTTGAAAGCAAGTGTTTTGAAGCTTTAAATATTATGTCCTCATTCCCAATTATTTTTTGTCCTTGGAGAGCCCATCTTCTTAAATCATTGTCATCAATTATTAATCCAGCTTCAATAGCAGCTTTAAAATTTTCTAGCGTGTAATCGCAAATTCTTGCAATTTTTTCTCGGTATGATCCACCTTGATTGATTTGGTAAGCCCAGCATCGTAATTGCGTTTCGGAATTGACTTTCCTGAATCTCTGTTGAACTGTTTGTAGCGATAAATTTTTTTTTGTTTTTCCACTTCTCCAATAATTTACAGTCCTTTTTTTATTTTCAAAACTCAATGGTTCTTCATGTCTCGTACACTGATCCGTAGGAAATTCTGGATCATCAGGAACTGAATGTAAATCAACCTCTTCAACAATACGTGCATTTGATTCTTTAAAATGTTCTTGAAAATCCAACGATTTTTATATTTTTAGACGATTCCATCAAATCTAACAGTATCATTTCGAAATGGTCTTTTATCTCTATTTAACATTGAATGGGCTATCTTCAATATCAAGTGTTTGGAAATAGGCAAGCAGAAGATTAACAACATTCAAAGGATTAATTTTCATTTTTAGTGCTGAAATAATAAAACATTTATAAGAATAAAATAGTAGCTTTAAAATATGTGTATCTATATATATATTAGATATATATGTATATATATATCAAGGTAGCTGAAATTGCCAGTGAAGCTATCGTTAAAATACAGAAGTGGCTAAATAATGCGAATCTAGAGCTTGCAGGCCATAAAACGGAGGCAATCCTAATATCTAGCAGAAAGAAGACGGAGACGATTACCTTGACAATAGGCCGTCATGAAATTACTTCTAAACCGACTATTAAATATTTAGGTATAACATTAGACGTAAAGATGACCTTTAAACAGCACTTTCAGTTAATGCCCACGCTATAAACAGGAACGAGAAGAACTTGAGTGCTACCTGCAGACCAGAGTAACGCCTGAGTCTATTATCGTAGCTATGATGACTTCAGCTGACGGATGGAGCGCAATAAACAATTTTGCTGCAGACATCCTTAAGAAGGTCCGAAAGGACGAAGAAAAAAGAAGAAGAAGACGTGAGATGCTGCAAGAAATAAACGACCGGACGATGCGGTAAGAAGTAGACGGCAGACGACAAAGAAGATTTATGATGAACGGCTGTTGAAATGACAGAAACAGAGAAAAACGTGATGATGACCATATCAACAGACGAGGGCGGTAGCCCAAAGTCCCCCCGCGAAGCAATACTCAAACGGTGCTACCGCGGTGGTGACTTATTGGAGAAAGAGCCAGGTCCAACTTACTTAGTGTCGGTAAGGAGTACAGAAAGGATTCTGTTGCCGTTGAAATTCAAAAGCTAACGGTAGCGAAGGGTTTAGTGGGTGAGAGTCTCACACAGGTGGTATGTACTCCATGGTACACACTCGATAAAAAAAACACACACACACGCCCACAACACGCTCTAACACACTCTGCGTCGTTGGTGCTGTTGGTTCGCTGGAATGCGCCGACGCCTTCTCGCCTGGTAGGCTTGACCTTGCCTCACTCTGGGACGTCCTTCTTGGCAGCAGAAAGTGTTGGTCGAGACCTTTTTTTTCTCGCGCTCACTCTCACACACACAATCGGTAACTACTGTACTGTGTTCGCTCGCTCGCGATGTGCCCTTACACAAGGCTGGAAGCTATCTGTCGTCCCATCTGACGACATACGCGCGCGGAGCCCCGAATCTTACCTCGCGCTTGTGCAACGTCGCGTTTATACGATGCGCAAACCTAACTATTTTCGCGCCTTGTTACACATTTTAAGAAATTTTTGTTCTTATACTTTTTTTTATATTGTGCATCGTTTTTGAATAAGAAATTCCCAGATTTTGAAAAAAGGCGATTTTTTTTAGTTTTTGAAACCACGAATAAGTATGAAAAATAAATACATTTGTAAGGCTGACCCCGGCAACATAAACTTTAACTTTTCTTCTACAATATCTCTTATAGTTGCATGTGTTTGTCTCTCCCTTCCACTACTACTGCTGTCTTCTGTAACGCTCACGCTCTAATATGTGAAAATTAATTTTTTTTCTTATTTAACCCTTAACAAGCTTGTTATATAACTTTTTACACGTGTAACACACATTATTTTGAAAGAAATTTCGCGTTCTTTACAAATATGTTATTATTTTCTAATAATAATGCATTCAAAAGCCATACAACTAAAATTTTCTAAAATTTATTAATTTTCTAAGAATAAAAAAACTTAAAAAGTGTACCTTAGCAAATTCAGTTGGGCTTCAAAATGTAATTAGTTCTAATATAACTTAATATAAACGTAATATGTGTGCCAAATTTCATGTAAATCGGTCAAGGGGTTCACGAGATATGGTGGATCAATTTTCCGACCACATACATACATACAGAAATTTTCGTAATCTGTGAGCTCAAAAACATCGGAAAAATTGACTTCGAGGATTTGTACCAATATAATGCTTTCTCTACGAGAAAACAATGAAATTCATCCTTACTTGCAATCTCAAATATCATTTTTTTAATAAAAAAGAACGGTAATTTAATAATATATTGTGACACAAGAGTATATTTTCATTGTGTTAATTTTTCATAAAATTATATTTAATGATATATAGTTTTTTTTTTGCAGGTTAATTTTATTATTACTTACTCGACTCATATTAGTTAACATTTTTTAAAATATTTTATTCATGTGATCATATACAATAAGATTCGTACATGAATAATCTCTTTCAAGTGAAAAATCTGTACTATGAATAGCATGTGATTCGACTCTTTTTTGTGGTTAAACGTGCCTGCAATGAAAATAATATCAGTTTCGAGGTAAATACATTTCATTAGTAGAATATTGATGCTAAAAGTTGCATTTATGAAAATGATAAGCTCTGATTTCATAAAACTCATTGTGAGTAACCACTGAATACAGTAACTAGTTTTTGTCAACATAAAAATATTTTAAATTATTTAAAACTTTTTTTTTAGGTAAGCATATCCTACATAAATTTTGTATATAAAAAAAAACTGCCATCACATTAGTATTTATTTCATATATTGGAAAGCGGGTTTAAAGAATTTGACAACTTGTACTAACAAATTTCATTTAAAACGTGCTTAAATTTGATTACCGTACTAATAAAAAATTAACTTACTTTCATTCATTAATATATTATTCGAATATATTAATTTCACTCGTGATTTATATTCAAATGTATACCTTAATTAATTTTGAATTAAGATAGTATGAGCGAAGTATCGAATATTAAATTAGACAAAAATATGAATTTTATCTTATAAATGAGATATTTTTACATTTGCTAGCCAAATTTCAATATAGGTTATCGAACATTTAAAAAAAATATTTATAATTAGTGTCAAAATTGGCTTTTTCACACCTCTTAAATATACACATTCAAATGCGAATTCGAAAAGTTTACATTTTTTGATTATAAAATAAAGGTATTTGTAGGCAAAATGGCTCAGGTACTTCACTACCCAATTTTTCTAGTTTCTATTGGTGTAATAAAAAAGTAGGTTAATCAAACACCTTGAAAAAAAATCACTAAATATACGGAAGAGCAGAAAAAATACAGGCTCAAATCACCATGTTAGCAGAAGTCAAAGCAATCTTTGTAACTTACTTCCTTTGGCGAAATAAAATAAGTTGTATATTCGGGAGTAAATAATTTTATTTAATATCGTGTATTAAGATGTTAAATAAATATTTAGGTTCTTAATATAACTTTTTTATTTTAAAAGTTGTTGCTTTACTTAGCATGCCATTCATACTACTATCTTAAATTCAAAATTTAATTAAATTTGTCAAATTTTGGTACAACTGTTGACTACTGTTTTTTTTTTCATTTTACAACGTGATTAAAAAAACGAATTAGTTACAGTTTTTTTATGTAAAAAATTGCATTAGATTAAGTTAACGTCTAATACATTTTTACATTTCATATAACTTTTATATATATTTTTTTAAAGCAATTATAATATTTTGGAAACTATGATCAATCCAATGAATGTCATACATTTCTCTTGCTTGCTTTTTAACAACTTCAATTTGAAAATACACTAGTTAATCAGCAAGAAATTGCATTAGCAGATAACAATGAACGAATATTACGAAATTCTATGAAAGAATTTAATGATGTAGAAATGAGTGATGAAACTCTAGCCTTTCAAGAGCCATACAAGGACATAGAAATAGATTGTAATAAAAATAATCAATGACAATATATAAAATAATATATAAATAATAAGTTCTGATTAATTTTGAGATCACTTTAACACATGGCTGCGTTAAATATATTTTTCGAATGGTTCTTCAAGTGTTCTATTACTGGATGCATGTAGCGGACACTGTCCTATAGCAGTAGAAGAAACAAAGCCTCCAAATAAACAAGTGGATTTAAAAGTAAAACCAAAACGTACCACTAACAAGATTTAGCCACTAGATGTATTTTGCTTCCGAATTTAAAAAATTATGTGAAACATCTCTCGGATGCTATAATAATAATGAACGAAGATTTTAATTTACATGAACCAAATAATATTGTAAAGTTACAATCGATGGTACATAATCAATTTTTATCTACGCGCTATGTAATTTTATTCAAGTATTTAAAAGTGGATACGTTGACAAAAAACCCAATACATTTGACAATCCCGTTGATTTTGCATTTAGGGGTAACACTAACGTACATTGCGAGATAAAGGGTTGCTCTAATGTTGCAGTCGTAAGATGAGCGTGGTGTAAGAAATCTTTGTGTTCAAAAGATTTTTTTAAGGAATGTCATGTATGTTCTGACTATAAACCATAAAAATTTGAATTTAAAAGTACAAAAATTTTGACAAATACAACATTCTCCTTTCAATACTGCCATTTTGAAAGACATCCTATTTTCCAATCTCAAACAGAATATTCAAATCGGTGGCGTTTGGATTAGTTAACAATAATCTGAAATAAAAGAATTGTTAATCCTATTACAAGCCTCGTAAATCAGTTAACGTGGATTAGTTAACAATAATCGAAATTCAAAATTACATAGTCCTATTACGAGCCTCGTGAAAAATCCCTGAAAGCGAACTGACATGTGAAACGATAATATGGGCGCCATTTTGAAAGACATCCTATCTTCCGATCTCAAAGAGAATATTCAAAGCGGTATAGTCGGCTTTAATACAATAATCTGAAATAAAAAAATTGTTAATCCTATTACGAGCATCGTGAATTAATTAACGTGGATTAGTTAACAATAATCTGAAAATTAAATTTGTTAATCCTATTAAGAGCCTCGTGAAAAATCTCTGAACGTGAACTGACATGTGCAACGATCATATGGGCGCAATTTTGAAAGACATCCTGACCTCTGATCTAAACGCAAACATTCAAAGCGGTGTAGTCTGCTTTAATACAGTAAACTGAAATTAAACAATTGTTAATCCTATTAGGAGCCTCGTGAAAATATCCCTGCATACGAACTGCCATGTGCAACGATCTTATGGGCGCTATTTTGAAAGACATCCTATCATCCTATGTCAACGTAAAAATTCAAAGCGGTGTAGTTTGGATTATTTAACAATAATCAGAAATCAAAAAAATTGTTAAGCCTATTACGTGCCTCGTGAAAAATCTCTGAACGTGAACTGACATGTGCAACGATCATATGGGCCCCACTATGAAAGATGTCTTATCCTCTGATCTCAATGTAGAAATTCAAAGCGGTGTAATTTGGATTAGTTAGCAATAATCAGAAATCAAAAAATTGTTCATCATATTAGGAGCCTCGTGAATCAGTTAACGTGGATTAGTTAACAATAATCTAAATTAAAATTTCATAATCCTATTACGAGCCTCGTGAAAAATCTCTGAAAGTGAACTGACAATTGCAACGATCTTATGGGCCCCACTTTGAAAGACATCCTATCTTCCGATCTTAAAGAGAATATTCAAAGCGGTGTAGTCTGCTTTAATACAATAATATGAAATCAAAAAATTGTTAATCCTAATACGAGCCTCGTGAATCAGTTAACGTGGATTAGTTAACAATAATCTGAAAATTAAATTTGTTATCCTATTAAGAGCCTCGTGAAAAATCTCTGAACGAGAACTAACATGTGCAATAATCTTATGGGCGCCATTTTGAAAGACATTCTATCTTCCGATCTCAAACAGAATATTCAAATCGGTGGCGTTTGGATTAGTTAACAATAATCTGAAATAAAAGAATTGTTAATCCTATTACAAGCCTCGTGAATCAGTTAACGTGGATTTGTTAACAATAATCTAAATTCAAAATTTTTTAATCCTATTACGAGCCTCATGAACAAATCCAAGAAAGCGAACTGACATGTGAAACGATCATATGGGCGCCATTTTTAAAGACATCCTATCCTCTGATCTCAAACAGAATATTCAAAAAGGTGGCGTTTGGATTAGTTAACAATAATCTAAAATCAAAAAATTGTTAATCCTATTACGAGCCTCATGAACAAATCCAAGAAAGCGAACTGACATGTGAAACGATCATATGGGCGCCATTTATAAAGACATCCTATCCTCTGATCTCAAACAGAATATTCAAAAAGGTGGCGTTTGGATTAGTTAACAATAATCTAAAATCAAAAAATTGTTAATCCTATTACGAGCCTCGTGTATCAGTTAACGTGGATTAGTTAACAATAATCGAAATTCAAAATTACATAGTCCTATTACGAGCCTCGTGAAAAATCCCTGAAAGCGAACTGACATGTGAAACGATAATATGGGCGCCATTTTGAAAGACATCCTATCTTCCGATCTCAAAGAGAATATTCAAAGCGGTATAGTCGGCTTTAATACAATAATCTGAAATAAAAAAATTGTTAATCCTATTACGAGCATCGTGAATTAGTTAACGTGGATTAGTTAACAATAATCTGAAAATTAAATTTGTTAATCCTATTAAGAGCCTCGTGAAAAATCTCTGAACGTGAACTGACATGTGCAACGATCATATGGGCGCAATTTTGAAAGACATCCTGACCTCTGATCTAAACGCAAACATTCAAAGCGGTGTAGTCTGCTTTAATACAGTAAACTGAAATTAAACA
The DNA here is from genome assembly GCA_020010945.3 of Muscidifurax raptorellus. NCBI lineage: Eukaryota > Metazoa > Arthropoda > Insecta > Hymenoptera > Pteromalidae > Muscidifurax > Muscidifurax raptorellus. The sequence continues at coordinate 396,355 of JAHUUD020000046.1, forward strand.
ATTGTTAATCCTATTAGGAGCCTCGTGAAAATATCCCTGCATACGAACTGCCAGGTGCAACGATCTTATGGGCGCTATTTTGAAAGACATCCTATCATCCTATGTCAACGTAAAAATTCAAAGCGGTGTAGTTTGGATTATTTAACAATAATCAGAAATCAAAAAAATTGTTAAGCCTATTACGTGCCTCGTGAAAAATCTCTGAACGTGAACTGACATGTGCAACGATCTATTGAAGTGTAATGGCCAAGGTTCACCCAAATACCCTCGGGTAAGGGTGCTCCGGCGTCTTAAGCATGTACCAAGTTCTCAGACTTCCTCGTAGTAATAGATGTCCACAACCCCCGGGCCAGGAGACCTTCATATCGAATGGCGTCGGGATCGGTTGGCTAACTGAGACGGGTTTTCGAAAGCGTTTAATGGGTACTAAAGGGTGCGCGCCTGTTAGCTCCCAACGGAGCGGCAGGCGTCTTGAATCTGCGAACACATAGCAGTTATCACACCCGAGGCCAAACTCGCACCAAAAGACGAGTCAAGGGTCGATTTAAGGAGGGAGGAGCCCAAGCTCCTCTAAAAAGGTCTTGTCAAGTACGAGCCTTCTCGAACGCGACTCTCTTCTCGAACGCGATTTTCTTCTCGAACGCGATTCACCTCTCGAACGCGATTAACTTCTCGAACGCGATTCTCTTCTCGAACGCGATTCCCCTAGCTGTTATCGGCTCCTGGGGTCTTGAATTGTCTAGTCCAAAAGCCTTGATCACTTATTGACATGGCTACACGGTAAGGATCCGCCGTGTTTTTGAGAAGCTGTGTGAAAGCGCTTCGAAGCGTTGGAGGTACTAAGCTTGACCTAGCATGTTGGTGGCGGCGGTTTTGTACTCGTCCAGCTTGCTGGGCTATATCGGGGCTGTAATAGACAGGGCTATTAAGCTTCACCTCGACGAAGGTATCTTCCACTCTCAGGGGAACACAAATCCGAAAGGAGGCGGGTTTCCACATACTCAGAGCGTAGCCGTTTTGCCATTAGTGGGTACTGACCAGGATTCGCCTGGTCAGACTGGAGACTCCCAGGGATGGGAGCCGCTATCAAGTGCCGAATACCTCCATACGTGAAATGTCGGAACACAGCTGCTCAAAACTTCGATGAAAATCGACATTATTTGGACGGGACATGAGAGATCTCCGGAGTTGAGACCGGGGGTTGAAAAGCGAGCCATGTGTTGCATAAAAGGCTCAACCTATACTGCATTGTCACGAGTCGCGCTACGGCATAATGGCTCTAATGTGACACACTTCGAAAGCGTATTGCTGATTGCTGATGGCGGACCGTATGGTTCACCTCGGATAACTCATGGCCTCTAACAAGGGGAGGACTCGTCTGAACCTTGAAGAGGCTAGGCCACAGTGCTTAGTAGAGGAATGCACGAAGAGTTACCAAGTAACTCCAAAGTGTACAGCCCCTCGAAGAGGACTGCTATAAATGATCTTGCTTAGTAGGAGTCAAGACGAGAGGAACGCGCCTCGAAGTTTCTAACTCCGAAAGGGAAAGTCACACTTTGAAATCACATGCTTAGTAGGAAGGTACGGAAACCCATCTGAGCTCGCTCAAAGGGTGTGCCCACTGAAAGAGATGTCCCATTGTGTTTAGTAAGGAAAAGGACGAAACCGCAAGGTCGCTGTCCTTAACCTGGAAGACACATAGTCTCTTATCTCGAAAGCGAAACCTAATCGAAAGCGAATCGAATCGAAAGCGAAACTCACAATTGAATGCTGAAAGGCCCAAGTACGCGAGTGCTAGGAGCTCCCAAATCCACTGACAGTGGGACTTGAAAGGTATGTCACCCTTGCGGCTATGGAAGGCAATCAAGCGGCGTCTATGTAAATATGTAAATATAAAAACATGTAAATATGCGATATTTGCAGATGCGCGGATGGATGGGACGGGTGGTTCTAACTCTGTTTTAACCATACGTCTAGTCGTCCGCAGGCATCTGCAAAAGTAGTCATAAGTTGTTTGCTCGTTCGAAAGCGAAAGATCATATACATAATAACGAGCGGCTTGGCCGAGCTAGTTATAATAATAATAATAATAATAATAATAATAATAATAATGATGAGATTATAAACACAAAGTGCAAGGATCTTGCATGGCCTAGAGAGATGCCAGGCCTGGAAAATAGCAGGCCAAGATAATCAAATTGTAAATAAAAGAGCTGCAACACTAGATGTTGCAGAACGGAACTGAACAAGCAAGATATCCTCCAAAAATACGCAAGCACTCAAACTCTCTCAATCTCTCTCTCTCTCTCTCTCAAGCTCGAAGCCACGCACGCAGAACGCTCAATAAGTCGAAAGCCAAAGAAAAGTCAAGCATAAAACACAAAACTTAAGGTGTAGAATAAAAACTTAGGTTTTGCCTACACGTACAAGATCTAAACCATGAAGAGCATACCTCAGCTAAAGGTGCCGGTCCTGATCCTGCAAAGGATAGACACGGACGCCGAGCAAAGGCAGCTCTCCAGCAACAATGATGATGACAGGCCGTTGCCCCGTAAGAGGCAGCGGTCGCGAAGTGATTCTCCGGAACCGCAAGGACCAACAAAGAGACGCGCGCTTGTGAAGGAAAGACGACCGACCAGAGGGTATGCAAATAGCGAGCCTAATGACGGTACTGGAAGTCTTAAATTGCGAATCCTTCAGCTGAACATGGGTCGTGCAAAAACGGTGACCGATGAAGTTCGAAAGACCATGGCAGATCTTAAGATAGACGTTGCCTTGCTCCAAGAACCGTATGTCTTTCGAAAGCAAATAACGGGACTTGGAAGCAGTATCGGAGTGATTAGAGAGGATAAGCCCGAGGAGAGTATTGGAGCCATCACACTCCACGCTCCCGGTGATCTCACAATCACAAAGATTACAAACTTATGCACTAGTCACTGCATTTGTACACAGGTCTGCGGAGCTTTTGGAGAAATATACCTCATAAGTCTCTACTGTCAATTCAAGGATGATATCGAAAAATATCTAGAACAACTCGGAACGGCATTGAACCAACTAAAGAGGAAACGCGTTCTCATAGCAATGGATGTCAATGCCAAGTCCGAGTGGTGGGGGAGCCCAAGCAGTGACAAACGTGGAAAAATCCTTGAAGACTTCATTCTCTTATCGTTGTGAATAAACCTGGAGGACTCCCAACTTGCCGAACAGCGAGGGGGGAGACTAACGTGGATGTTACCTTAGTGACTCCAAACCTCCAAGGTTATGTTACCAGCTGGACTGTGGAAGGCTGGACAATGAGTGATCACAGGCCAATCATTATGAAGCTCAATTTTTATAGCCAAGTAGACAGAGTATCGAGGGTCCTCGATCCAAGATTCAATGTCCTCAAGGCTGACTGGGAGAGCTTCGACCGAGCTCTCCAGACTGAAAAGGTGAGACTAAGTCAGATTGCGATACAGAGTGCAGAAGACATAGAACGCTTAGCTTTTGAAGTCGAAAATGCAATCTGTAGAGCATGTAACTTGTCTATCCCCAAGAAACGGGCTATGCTAAAGCCACAAACTTGGTGGGATGCTGAGCTGATAAACCTCGGGAGGAGTGTAGATGAATTTGAAAGAGCATGCACTCGTGCCAGGAGAAAAATCAGTGGGCCACTTTCAGTTAGAAAACGAGGACTCCAAAAATACAAGCGTCTGAAAAAGAGAGCAATGAAGATCTACAAAGAGAGGATAACGGCCGCTAAAAAGCAAAGATATAGATAATTTGTAACCCGAGAAGGTGCAAAAAATATATGGGGATACCCCGGGAAACGCATCACGGGTAATATCAGAGTATCTAGAGCGATAAACACAATAGTGAGTAAAAACGGTTCAGTGACTGAGAATTGGAAGGAAACCTGCACAGAGCTTCTGAATGGCTTAGTACCGGATGATGACACAAGCTTAGAGACTAAAGAACAGGTCGAAATAAGAACCAAAGCAGCGGAACCATCTGTTCATCCGAATGCTGAGATGTTCACCTTATCTGAAGTCCAAAAAGCAATAGCTGCCAATAAAAACGGCAAGAGTCCGGGAACAGACAGAATAGAATCAGAGGTTCTGAAGAGGGCGGTTTCAATTTACTCAGAGATAAGGAGACTATACAATGGATGCCTTGAATATGGGGTCATTCCAAAAAGGTGGAAGGAGGGTATGCTGATAACGTTAATAAAATCTCCAGATAAAGACGAGGCTTGCGTAAAATCATACTGACCGATCTGTTTACTACCAATTATGGGAAAAACACTCGAGAGGCTATTGATAGAGCGAATAAAGCCGATGATCCACCATGGTGAATAAACCTCTGAAAATCAGTATGGCTTTAGGCCAGAACGATCAACAGAGGATGCTATAGTAAAACTAAGACACTTAGTCCAAGAATCAGTAGATTTTAAATACGTGTTGGCAATGCCTCTAGACATCTCAGGTGCTTTCGATAACCTATGGTGGCCCGGACTCTTGGAGAATCTCAAATCAAGAGGGTGCCCGTCGAACGTGCATAAGGTAATTCAGAGCTACCTCGTGGATAGAAAGGTATGTTGTAAAACTGCCTTTTGTGAAGCAAGGAAAGATGTAACTAAAGGTTGCCCCCAAGGCTCGATCTTTGGCCCCCCAGGATGGAACCTCGTCTTTGATGGTCTCCTGAGGACCCTGGAAAAGGCAAACAACGAGGTCTTAGCGTATGCTGACGACATCATGATTGTCATCAGGGGTAACAGCCGAAGAGGGCTCTCAAGCTCAGGGCAGGAAGCGATCGACATAACACAAAAATGGCTATATGAGCATAAGTTAAGTCTATCCATTTCAAAGTGTGGAATGATCCTCCTTAAAGGTGCACTTGACAAAGGGACTCCCCTGGTTGTAAAACTGGAAGGGAAGAACTTAAAACTTCTGAGAGAGATAGACTATTTAGGAGTGAGAATAAAAAATCAAAATGCAACCAGGGAGATGGCAAATGTGGCAAGATCAACATGGGGCCTAGAGTATGGCTCACTACTAGTCCTACACAAAGGTCTCTTCCTTCCAAGAATAGCATATGCTGCTGCAGGATGGTGGGACAGGACGAATGCAATTGACAAAAGGAAGGTAGCTCAACTACAAAGGAGAGTACTTCTAAGAATGATCAAAGCATATAAGACTGCCGTCCTTCCAATTGATCTGGAAATGGACAAAAGGGTCGCTCACTATTACATAAGGAAGAGAAGGGACTTAAATATCCGAGGAGTGCAAGTGAGTGGTGATGACATAAAGTCGGGTAGAGTCCATACGTTGGAAGCCAAGCGGCAAATTGAGAACGCGCTCATAGACGAGTGGCAACTAAGGTGGGACACCTCGACTAAAGGTCAAACTACTTACGAGTTCTTCAACTCAGTTAGGGACAGAGTAAAAGCAGAATGGTTGAGGCCGGACCACTTCACAACGCAGTTCATTAGTGGACATGGATCTTTTAAGACTTACCTGTACTCAAAAGGGCTGAACGAAGATCCAGATTATGAATGCGGAGCCAAACAGACGCCGAAACACATTCTCTTTGAATGTCCAGAGTTAGAGAAAATCAGAGGACCGCTAAAGCAACAGGTCATAAACAAAGGTCACACGTGGCCCTGTGAACTCTCAGCCCTGGTCTCCGAAAAAGCAATCTATAGAACGCTGGCAAGCTTCGCAAGGAGCTATGTAAATAAGGATGAGCCGGAGCGGACATAGGGAGGCTGAGCCTGAATTACTCAGGAAGGAGAAAGGTCTCCTGCTGAAGCGCCTTAAGGAGAGCGGAAGGTAGGTGCAACCTAACCGAACTCTCCTGAGTCTCTGGAGCGTCTGGTAGGGGTTGAACCAGGATCAAGTGGTTAGTACGGCAACGGAAAGCGACAGATCACGGGGAAGCCACTGACCAAGATGCGACACCACTCCCATGTCGGGATATCAGCCGGGTCCCGCTTATGCGGCTTTACCGATACGCTACCTGACGGTGGGAGGGGATAGAAACGAAAGCAGGGGTTGGCTGAAAGCGGGGATGGAAACCTGCGGAACGTTAACCTAACGCGTATGGAAACCCACCACGCTTTCTTCACAGAATAAATCTGGGTAGGAGGCTGCCTAACAAGCAGTCACCGAACCGATGACTGGTACGACGGATCACCAGTACACAGGGCCGGGAAGCCAAGCCCCACAGTGAGATATCGAACGCGCCAGATCGCACTGTGTTCCCCGGATAAGGGTTGGACTCTGTGTGGCAGTGGTAACAGACTTCACGGTGAAATGGTGTAAACCGGAGCCACTTAGTTCGAACGCGAAAGTGGAAGACGTGGGGTTACTAGAACAAACCCACGAACTCAAACCAAGGGTTACGACTCTAGCGCGGTGCTTTCGGGCACTTCAGTGGGGTTCCTTCGGGGACCTCCGTGATGATGAGTTTTGGTACTCGTTAGAGGCTGCAAGCTGAAGTTAAACAGCTTCCCTATGTGAAAGAGAGAGTCTCCCAACTGTCTGTTCGGGTGATAGTGAATGGGTTGGCTTACTAGTGGTACTTAGTGGATCGATCGCATGGCGGCAGTGAATACCTAAGGGTGAATCAAACTGTCGTCCGTGGATAGAGGTTAGTACCCTCATTATTAGTGACATGTGCAACGATCATATGGGCGCAGTTTTGAAAGACATCCTATCTTCCGATCTCAAACAGAATATTCAAAGTGGTGTAGTCTGCATTAATACAATAATCTGAAATAAAAAAATTTTAATCATATTACGAGTCTCGTGAAAAATCTCTGAACGCGAACTGATATGTTCAACGATCTTATGGGCGCCATTTCGAAAGACATCCTATCCTCCGATCTCAAAGTAATCATTCAAAGCGGTGTAGTTCTGATTATATAACAATAATCTTGAATGAAAAATTGTCAATCCTATTACAAGCCTCGTGAAAAAATCCCTGAACGCGAACTGCCATGTGCAACGATCTCATGGGCACCATTTTGAAAGACATCCTATCATCCTATGTCAACGTAAAAATTCATAGCGTTGTAGTTTGGATTAGTTAACAATAATCTAAAATCAAAATTTGTTAATCCTATCACGAGCCTCGTGAAAAATCTCTGAAAGTGAACAGACAATTGCAACGATCTTATGAACCCCACTTTTAAAGACATTCTATTTTCCCATCTTAAGGAGAATATTCAAAGCGGTGTAGTCTGCTTTAATTAACAATAATATAAAATCAAAAAATTGTTAATCCCATTACGAGCCTCGTGAATCAGTTAACGTGGATTAGTTAACAATAATCTAAATTCAAAATTTCATAGTGCTATTACGAGCCTCATGAAAAATCCCTGAACGTGAACTGCCATGTGCAACGATCATATGGGGGCAGTTTTGAAAGAAATCCTATCCTCTGACCCCAACGCGAAAATTCAAAGAGTAATAGTTTGACCTATTACGAACATCGTGAATCAGTTAACGTGGATTACTTAACAATAATCTAAAATGTAAAAATAATTAATCCCATTACGAGCCTCGTGAAAAATCTCTGAACGAGAACTAACATGTGCAATGATCTTATGGGCACAATTATAAAAGTCATCCTATCTTCCGATCTGAAGTAGAATATTCAAATCGGTGGCGTTTGGATTAGTTAACAATTATTGGAAATAGATTCCTTATATTATATTCAAATATGGTAGTAGTGACAACACAGTCACCGCTTCTTATATATGTGTGATCGCGTCCGTGTATAAATAAGCGCTTCAGCGCGATAGATGAGTAGTACGCTCGCTGACTCTTCCTAGAATACTCCTGGTTGAATCTGCCGCCCTAGACATTGTCCCGAGATTGATGTGTGTCGGTTAGATTGTTGCTTTTGACTAATTTAAATAAAGTACATATATATACATTAAGAATAGAGGTGTGGTCATTTTCCATACCCTGGTCATAATCATTTAATAGGTTATGGGCCCAGTATCTACGCATTGTACTTTATATGCAAAGTTGTCTCCGACATCGTCCTGCTTGCAAAAGTAGTTAAAAGATAGCAAAAATCTAGTATCCCTACGTAATTGTGGAAGTGCAAGTAGTGACGAATAGAAGACACGATGTCGGAGAATATTGGTGTACCTTGTGAACGTGTCACGAAATTCGATGGCACCAATTACCAGGCCTGGAAGTTCCAGATGAAGGCGGCATTAGCATCGAACGGGCTACTCGAATATGTCAACGGTCAAGAGAAGAAACCGAGTGATTTGACCACGGCTGATGGTAAGAAGTGGACGAGAGAGAACGCGAAAGCCATGTTCATTCTATCCTCAGCAATGAGCTATGAACAGCTCGATAACTGCATTACAAGCGATACGGCGAGAGAGATGTGGGAAAAATTATCAATGATACACGAACAAAAATCCGCGTCTAACAAATCTTCGCTTCTGCAAAAGTTTTACGCATATCGCATGGACGCAAGTGAATCTGTAGTGCAGTATGTGGCTCGAGTTTTGAATCTTTCGCGATAATTGGCCGATTTAGACGAAACGATATCTGATGTGGCTGTTATTTCAAAAATTCTAGGAAGCTTGCCTTCCAAATATAACGGCTTCGTGACGGCTTGGGATAGCGTTGAGCCCGAAAAACAAACACTTGCCACATTACAAGAAAGGCTTATAAAGGAAGAAGGGCGATTGTGCTAGCAAGACGAACAAGTTGCTGTATACGTTACCTCAGGTGAGAATCGACGACCACAACAAGTGGATAAATCTACTAAATATCAACAGAAGCCAGCCGAAGGTCAACGCCCACCTCTGATATGCTACAAATGTAAGGGGTCTGGCCATATCGCCAAGCATTGTCGAAAACGAAGGCCGTACGGGAGATACAACAAACAGATATCGGGAAATCAAGACAACAAGCCGACCAGCGCTTTTGTAGCAGTCTTGAATAATAACGACAGCGCCTTATGCTGTGCGAGCGCCGATATTGGCGAAGCATCGGAGCGTATTATGAAGCTTGAGGCATCCGAGATATGGCTTGCTGACAGTGCAGCTTCCCGGCACTGTACTCCACGACGCGAATGGTTCTGCGAATATACGCCAATGCGAGAAGAAAGCATCGTTTTAGGAGATGATGGAGTTTGTAGCATCATAGGTAAAGGCACTATTCAAATTGAAAGATATGTTAATGGAGAATGGACAACTGGCAAACTAGAAAATGTACTCCATGTTCCGCTGCTGAAGAAAAATTTATTGTCAGTTGGAGTGTGCACAACTAGAGGCTACAAACTAGTCTTCGAAGAAAACATCGTAAAACTATATCAGAACCGCGTGGTTGTCGGAGTGGGGATGAAAACGGGCAACGAATTATTTCGAATGCTCTTTCGCGTCGTTCCTCGATGTGAGATGAGCGTAGCCAGTGTCGATTTACAGCTCTTACACGAGCGCGCAGCGCACGTCAACAAACAGACACTTCGACAAATGGTTAACAAAGGCATAGTGAATGGAGTGGATATCCAAGGAAACTCTCAGTCTCCTTGTGAGCCATGTCTACTTGGCAAATCACACCAACTGCCATTTGACAAGAAAAAGGAGCATAGAAAGTGGCAGCCCGGTGAATGTTTTTATAGTGATGTGTGTGGCCCGATGGCGGCTGACTCGCTTGGCGGTGCGAGATACATGCTAATTTTTAAAGACGATGCGACCGATTACAGATTTGCGTATTTTCTAAAGAATAAATCAGATGTATTTGATCGATTTAAGGTTTTTGAGAGGCTGATCAATAATAAATTCAATAAGCCAATGAAAGTGCTGCACACTGATAATGGAGGCGAATACTGCAATGATACAATGAGAAGATTCTTGGAAGCCAGAGGCATCAAGTTGGAAACTACCGCACCCTATACACCGCAGCAGAATGCTAGAGCTGAAAGAGACAATAGAACAATAATTGAAAGTGCACGCACAATGCTGATACACGCAAAGGCTCCAATGTTTCTGTGGGCAGAAGCCGTAGCAACGGCGATATATATACTTAATATGACATCGACGAGTAGACACCCGGACACTACACCGTACGAAGCTTGGCTTGGGACAAAACCTGACTTCCAACATCTGCGAGTCTTCGGAGCAGCAGCTTATCCACACGTGCCTAAACAATTTCGAAAAAAATTAGATAAAAAAGCAAACAAAACCATTTTTGTTGGCTACCAGAGTGACTCAAGAAATTATAGATTGTATGATCCTCAGACTCGAAAAATAATCCAATCAAGAAACGTAAGGTTCATTGAGGAATGCAATTATGATCACTCCTCGAAGAAAAGTGAAGTATTATTGCCAATCCAATCCGGACTGAATCAGTCCCTCATCTCTGACACGGAGCCCGAAAAAAACATTGAAAGTGCCAGAGAAGAACTAGAAGAAAGAAGGGCATTAGAGACGATTCAGTCGCAGGAGAAGATCGAAGAACGTGATACGCAGAAAGCAGAGTCCAGGGGCGACAACGAGTGCAAAGATGGCAGGAGTATCGTCGAACCAAAGCAGCAGAGCAGCCAGCAAAGCATCGGTCGGCAACTTCGAGACAGAACTACCATCTCCAAACCTAAGAGACTGCAGGTCAACATAGCAGAAGTACAGGTACCGGAATCTTATAGCGAAGCTGTTGCAGGGAGAGACGCTGCGTTATGGGCACAAGCCATCAATGAGGATGTTTTTGCGTGTCGTTAAATAAATTCAACTAGACGCCGTGTTGTTAGTACTGATGTTGTTTATTGAATGTAACAGATTATAATGAGGATGAATAAGAGCTAGTGAACAACTATTTTAACTTTGTTAATACAGAGATGTCGGTGACGCGAATAAAAATTACTGTGAGACTAACAGACCCGAAACGCGCCAGTACAATAATCGGCTCGGTACTCGTTCGGATCTTTCTCGCTTGGTTGCACGAGTAGTTCTGATTTCTGCTGTGTCTCTCAGGAATCAAGTTAACTTGGGAGAACAGCACCTCCCTCTGGTGGAGGGTATTTTTCTCTCCTTCTACCAAAAAATTGGCGTGGCCAATTTTTGTAAGGAGATATTCTATTGGTTGAAACTCCCTCCCGTCGGTCAAGGCGGAGCCTCCAGCGAGGGTCAGGTTTATGGCCCTAGCGGTGGACAAGCCCAAATGGGTCTGGCGCTGAGCACGAGAGCTTTACCGGGGACGGGATTATCGACCCTCGATCGGCACCTAATGTTTTTTACCTGCGCGAGGTTACAACCGGAGGATAATGATTCTTTATTGTGCCGAGACGGGTTCCGGGTTTTCCCATTCTTTTACAGTTATTGGTCTGAGACGACGGCGGGATTTTCCAGTTCTTTTATATTTATTGGTCCGCGCCGACGGCGGGGTTTTCCAATCCTTGAGAGCTAAATTTGGACACGCTCGTCCTAATGAACGCAGAGTAAAAATATATGAGTTTAAACATTCCGCCCGCCTTGAAAGAATATCTTTCAACCCGGGTAATAATCCATCTAGCATATAACTACATCTATAACTAAGTACATGAGATTGCAGATGTTTCATAGCCTAATACAAAATGATTAATGCATGGTAAAATGCTGTTACAATTATTAGTATCCTAAAATTTACAGAGTATTCTTATCATAAAAGTATTTAACTTAGTTCTACACTTAAGTTCACTAGTTTACTAAATTTAGACTGAATCGCTAGAGTCTTCTTTTGATGCAGGGCCTCCTTGTTCTTCGTATTCTTGAAGTGGCAATTTGCAAATTTTCGATATGGGCCGCTTCAATATACCTTTCGCAGTTTGCACTGACACTACCCTGACGTGCCCATCCTTGCCCGGGTGCGTATCTGTAATACGTCCAAGTGGCCACTGCATTGGCGATGTGTTATCCTCTCTGATGATCACCATGGTGCCCTTTGCGATATTCGGAAGCTTATTTTGAGTCCATTTAACCCTTTTCTGAAGCTGAGGCAGGTACTCTTGCTGCCACCTCTTCCAAAAATGTTGAACCATTAGCTGTAAATGCTGATAGCGATTAAGTCTATTCGGATTGATGTCAGTGAGATCCGCTTGAGGCAAAGCCTTTAAGGTGTCTCCAATTAGGAAATGAGCAGGAGTGAGAGGGGTAAGATCATTAGGATCATTGGATAGTGGTGACAAAGGTCTGGAATTCAAACATGCTTCGATCTGTGTTAGTATCGTATACAATTCCTCGTACGTAAGTCGCGTTTCCCCTATAACCCTTTTAAGGTGGTATTTTGCCGATTTCACTGCACTTTCCCATAACCCGCCGAAATGAGGGGCGCGAGGAGGAATAAAGTGCCAGTTAATCTGTTCATGCGAGGCAAAATTAGTTATTGATTCGCGAAATCTCTCATCGTTCAAAAATTTTGATAATTCGTTAAGATCATTATTTGCTCCTACAAAATTTGTGCCGTTGTCGGAAAAAATGTTAATGCATAGTCCACGATGCGATATGAATCTTTTTAAACAATTTAGGAACGCCTCTGTAGACAAATCTGTTGCCAACTCTATGTGGACCGCTTTGGTCACAAAGCACACAAAAATGCAAATATAGGTTTTTATTGACACTCGTGAGCGAGTTTTTTCTTTTATCAAAAAAGGCCCAGCATAGTCGACGCCGCAGTTCAGGAACGGCCGAGCGGGTGTTATTCTAGAGGCGGGCAGGTTACCCATTATGCAATTCAAATCTATAGGCTTAGCCCTGAAACAAGCCACGCATTCCCGTATAACTTTTTTAACAGCACTTTTTCCGTTTAATATCCAGTAATGATTGCGCGTGGAAGCAAGTACCGATTGGCAACCCGCGTGCATAAGCTTAACGTGTTCATGCTTGATTATTAGGTATGTGAATCTATGATTAGACGCGAGGACGATTTGATGCCTATTATCATAAGGTAAGTTGGCATTTGTCAATCGGCCACCCACTCTTAACAGCCCTTCGCCGTCTAAGAATGGCGTCAATTGTAGCAGCTTGCTATTTTTTGGCAGAGGCTTGCCTTCTTTGAGGCAAGACAATTCTGCTCGGAAACATTCTAACTGCGCGCATTTTGCTAACTTTCGAGCAGCAATTTGAAGCTCCGCGCCTGATAAAAGTACTAACGCTGCCTCGACAATGCCAATTGCACCGGCCCTGCGTTTTTGCACTCTGTTCGAGATATCTTTTATATATCGAAGGACATGAGCTATTGTTCGAATTAACCGCACAAGAGAAGAGAATCTGTCGAAATTTATTAATTTTGCAGTTTGCGCTGTTTTAGCTGCCGCTAATTTCTCTGCTCGCTCTTCATTTATGCGCGATAAAAAAGTCAGCACTGTTTGTTTTTGTTCCGGTAAAGTATCAGTATATATTTCTTTAGCCCTCGGCCAGCTAGATTGATCGTTTATAAGCCAATAAGGCCCGTGCCACCACAGGATGGAATCACGGAGCTCCTGCGCGTTTATGCCGCGCGAGATTAAGTCTGCTGGATTTTGGCCCGATATAACGTGACCCCAATTCTCGTTGGTCAATTCTTGTATTTCCGCGACTCGATTAGCGACAAATGTCTTCCAATTGCTAGACGGTGCTTTGATCCATGACAGCGCGACCATTGAGTCTGACCAGAAGTACCACTGATCAATGCTTGCGCTGCACGCCACTGACACCTTATGCGCTAGCTGAGCTAATAGCACGGCACCGAGTAATTCTAGTCTCGGTATTGAAGTCGCTTTGAGCGGCGCTACTCGCGATTTTGCGCACAGTAGGTGAGAAGTACGCTCACCCTTGTTGTTAGTCGAACAGACGTAAATGCATGCCCCGTATGCCGCCTCGGATGCGTCGCAAAATCCATGAAATTCAACCGATTTCGCGTTTCTAACTGACACATGTCTATTTATTTTAATCTGATTTATGTCCCCCAATTGAGCATAAATTCTTTTCCAGGCGTCATGTACGTCTTGAGGCAGTGATTCGTCCCAGTCAAGTTTGAGCGTCCAAAGTCTCTGCATAATTATTTTTGCTTGGATGACGGCCGGCCCGACTAGGCCCAACGGATCGAAAATTTGAGCAATCATTGACAATATTGTTCGTTTGGTAATTCTGCGCGTGTCCGTGAATCTAACTCGATATTTGAGCGTGTCACTTGAAGGGTCCCACAGCAGCCCTAAGGTTTTAGGATCTTTATCCGCTTGTATTGATACAGATGAGCTCGTCAAGTTCTGCTGTCCTTCAAGTATACGCGTGTCGTTAGATGCCCATTTACGAAGATTCATGCAAGCCGACTGTAAAATCTCATCAAGCTCGCGCTTCAAACGTATACCTTCAGCAATAGAGTTGACGCCCGTTAGCAAGTCGTCTACGTAAAAATCCTTCTCTATTACTTTGCTAGCTAAAGGATATTTATCGCGATTTTCAATTCCAAGTTGCACAAGACAGCGAGTTGCCAAGAATGCTCCGGACGCGGTTCCGTAGGTAACTGTGTTGAGTTCGTACTCTTTAATTGGAGAGTTAACGTCGGTGCGCCACAAGATTTTTTGCATTTTTCGTTGCTCTTTTTTGACAAGAATTTGTCTATACATCTTCGCGATGTCCGCGGAGATCACGTACGCGTGCTGCCTAAATCGTATGACGATCGCGAAAAGTTCGTCTTGTACGGTCGGTCCAGCGTATTGTACGTCATTTAGGGACGGCCCTTTTGTGCCGTCTGGTCGTTCAGTATTTTTTGAGCCGTGAAAAACGACGCGTTTTTTCGTAGTGGTGCTCTCTTCTTTTGACACCAAGAGGTAAAGTAGGTAACAACATGGCTCGTTATCGTCCGTATCTTTTGCCGATACTTCGCTCATGTGTCCTAGCGACTCATACTCTTCCATGAAGTCAGTGTAGTCTTTTTTAAGTTCTGGCCTTCTGGCCCAAGTCCTTTCAGTAGAGAGAAATTGTTTTAGCGCTAAGTTTTTAGAGTCGCCTATCTCACTCACATTATCCTTAAAGGGTATGCTCACTACAAAGCGTCCTTTTTCGTCACGTTTCGTAGTTTTAATAAAATGTCTTTCGCAAAAGTCATTTGAGTTATCCTTTGTGTCTAAGAAACAGTGCTCTATTTCCCAGAATTTTTTCAGCTGTTCGTTCAGCTGATCATTTTTGACCAAGTTGCATACGACTCTGTAGTTACTCAAATGTGGCAGCTGAACAGTTCCTGCGACTACCCACCCTAGCAGCGTTTTTTTGAAAAATGGCTGATCCTTTTCTAGCCTTATCATGCCGTTGCATTCCAATTCGTAATATAACCCGGCGCCAATTAAGAGGTCTACCGGTCGCGAGCGATCGAAGTGCGGATCGGCTAACTCAATGCCACTCGGAATCTTTATTTTAGAAGATGTCATTTCTCGCGAGGGTAGATTGTCACTTATCTTGTCCATCACCAGACAAGATATGGTGGCGGAAAACCCATTGACGCGCCATTTGATTTTTAGAGGTGCATAGTTTCCGATTGAACGGCCAACGCCTTCTATCCCCGTGACTTCGATTGACGTTTTTTGTAGAGGCAAACCTAACCGGGCGCGAAGATCGGCTGTGATTATATGAGCTTGTGAACCCGGGTCAAGCAGCGCGCGGCATTCCCGCAATTGCCCTTGCTTGTCGCATACTTTTACGACGGCAGTCGCGAGCAATACGTAATCAGATGCTCTAGGCACGCTCACCTGAGCACTCATTATCTTTTGAGGAGATCCGGAGGTTTCCACCTCAGGTTGATTTGTCGGCATTGAAGCTGCACTCGATGCACTCGGTTTTGCAGTCGTATTTCCTTGCGTGGGGGCCTGATCTATGTGAAGCAAATTATTGTGCTTTTTTCCACATCTCTTGCAAGGCCCAAAATTACATTGCCTGTTCCTATGCGAGTCCGACAAACAGTTAAAACATAGGTTTAAGGCCTGCGCCTTTCGTACGCGCTCTATTGGCGGGAGTCGTTTAAAACCGTCACATGCATAAATAGCATGCGTGCCATTGCAAAAAGCGCATATTTTTGTGGTTACCGCGTAAGATTTAACGTGGCTATTATTTCTTTGATTTGATTTATTATATTTATTTTCATTAATTGGTTTATCTGTTTGAACCTTTTGTAAATACTTGCAGTGCATTTCTAGAAAATCGGTCATAGTTTTTAACCTGATTTTCGATTCTTTTTGCGACATTCGGGATTTTTCCCATTCGCGTTTTACTGCGTTGTTAAGTTTTGAGGTTAGGATATAGACGAGGAGAGTGTCCCAGTGCTCAGTTGGCTCGTCTAATGCCTTCAAAGCCATTAAGTGGCTATTTGCGCTATCCAGCAGATTGCGTAGTTCAATATATGATTCCTTTGTGAGAATCGGAAGTTCAAAAATTCCGTGCACGTGGTGGTGGATGAGCGAGCTCGTATCCTCGTATCGTGCACAGAGAGCTTTCCACGCCAAATCATAATTGGCTTCTGAGATACCTAACTTATCAATGGCGTGCACCGCCTCGCCCTTGAGTACTGAGTTTAAATAATGAAACTTTTGAATTTTGTTCAATCTACCGTTCTCATGGATCAAGGATTTGAACGTATCGCGGAATTTAATCCAATCTCCGTACGCACCATCGAATTTAGGCAAATCTATTTTCGGCAGATTTATGCCGATTTTATCAACGCTTTGGCGCTCTATTTGCGACGATACCGAACCGAAACTAGACGCGCGGCTTCTGCCTGTCTCTTGAAATCGGCTGAGGATTCTTTTTGCTTTCGCGGTCGCGGCGTAATAGTCCCTTTCGAACTGAACCCGTTCCTGGTTTTCCGCGGTACTCAACTCTGCATCATCGGCCACTAAAATATCTATACGGTCTTGAGTCTCCTCATATTTATTTAACAAGGACTCAAACCTAGATAATCTGTCCCGCAATTCAAATTCGTCTACATCGGCTCCTGAATCATTTAGGTAATTAGAAAACCGTGTTATGGCTCCTTTTTGAGCAGCGCGGGTTCTTTTTAAACCTTCCATTTCGCTAACCCAACGAACTAGTACAGATCGAAGCTATCTTTGATTTTAGGATGTAGGAATAATTGGAGACTCACCAGTTCTTCTTTTAAAC
Organism: Muscidifurax raptorellus; assembly: GCA_020010945.3. Classification (NCBI taxonomy): domain Eukaryota; kingdom Metazoa; phylum Arthropoda; class Insecta; order Hymenoptera; family Pteromalidae; genus Muscidifurax; species Muscidifurax raptorellus. The sequence goes on from JAHUUD020000046.1 coordinate 413,468, forward strand.
TCCAGATCACCGCCCGCCTTGACCAGATACTGTTGCCGTGGCAGTGAAGTCCAAGTGCTCCTTTTTAGATTCGCTTCGTTATTGTCGACGAATCGTAATTAGAGTTTACACGCCGTCTCCGTGTAAATGGTTTTTTAAGTTGCTAGGATTATTTTCTTTCAAATCCAAAATATTCTTCTTCTTATTTTCACGTCACTTTTGTTCACAAATTCAGAGTCCGCTGAATTTAGTTTCACTTGTGTTTGTCGATCCACTTTCACGTATTCATCCGGCTCGAAGGACCATGTTTTTGCGTGTCGTTAAATAAATTCAACTAGACGCCGTGTTGTTAGTACTGATGTTGTTTATTGAATGTAACAGATTATAATGAGGATGAATAAGAGCTAGTGAACAACTATTTTAACTTTGTTAATACAGAGATGTCGGTGACGCGAATAAAAATTACTGTGAGACTAACAGACCCGAAACGCGCCAGTACAATAATCGGCTCGGTACTCGTTCGGATCTTTCTCGCTTGGTTGCACGAGTAGTTCTGATTTCTGCTGTGTCTCTCAGGAATCAAGTTAACTTGGGAGAACAGCACCTCCCTCTGGTGGAGGGTATTTTTCTCTCCTTCTACCAAAAAATTGGCGTGGCCAATTTTTGTAAGGAGATATTCTATTGGTTGAAACTCCCTCCCGTCGGTCAAGGCGGAGCCTCCAGCGAGGGTCAGGTTTATGGCCCTAGCGGTGGACAAGCCCAAATGGGTCTGGCGCTGAGCACGAGAGCTTTACCGGGGACGGGATTATCGACCCTCGATCGGCACCTAATGTTTTTTACCTGCGCGAGGTTACAACCGGAGGATAATGATTCTTTATTGTGCCGAGACGGGTTCCGGGTTTTCCCATTCTTTTACAGTTATTGGTCTGAGACGACGGCGGGATTTTCCAGTTCTTTTATATTTATTGGTCCGCGCCGACGGCGGGGTTTTCCAATCCTTGAGAGCTAAATTTGGACACGCTCGTCCTAATGAACGCAGAGTAAAAATATATGAGTTTAAACAGAGGAGCTTATGGCACATGAAAAAAATCAGACTTGGACCGTCACCTCTCTGCCCGAAGGTAAAACTGCGATCGATTCAACATGGGTTTTCTCGGTCCAAGAAGAGGCCAAAGCAGGAAAGCAGGAAAAATATAAAACTCGGCTGTGTGCTCGAGGTTTTCGTCAAAGATTCGGACGTGATTACTTGGAAACATTTGCTCCAGTGGTGCGATACGAATCTATTCGCACCATATTCGCTATAGCTGCTCAGCTGGATCTGGAGATCAAGCAATTTGACGTCAAAACGGCGTTTCTACATGGCCAGCTGAAAGAAGAAGTGTATATGAAGATCCCTGAAGGTGTCGCCGTTGATGAACTCAAGTGTGGTGATAAGCATGTGGTGTGCAAGTTAAACAAAGCTTTGTATGGTCTTAAACAAGCATCGCGCGAGTGGAATGAATGTTTCAAATCTCACTTATATGAGTATGGTTTTGTAAATGGTAGCGCCGAACATTCAATTTTTACAGGCGTAATTGATGGTATGAGTGCGTATATAATGTTATTCGTCGATGATGGTTGTATAGTTGCGAAAAATAAAGAAGCTGTAAATAAAATTATTAATATCTTAAACAAAAGATTCGAAATTACAATGTGTGAGCCGAATATTTTTGTAGGTATGAATGTAGAGCGAGACCGAACGAACGGCACCATCTTCTTGCATCAGGCAGATTATGTACATAAAGTTCTTGAACGATTTAATATGGTAGATGCCTGTCCTATCACTACCCCCATGGATAAGGGGACAAATCTGCATCTGATGCAGGAGGGTGGAGTAAAGTGCAATGAAGATTACCCGTATCGAGAGCTGATCGGCTCGCTTATGTTTTTGAGTTCGGTTACACGCCCGGATCTAACGTACACGATCAATCTTTTAAGTAGATTTCTAGATAAATATGACAAACGGCATTATGAAGCTGCGAAGCGTGTTTTAAAATATGTAAAGAAAACAGAGAACTATGGTATTTTATATGCGAAAAGCGAGTCCAACAGCCTTGATCTTGTAGGTTTTTGCGATTCGGACTATGCGGGCGACCAAACAACGAGAAAATCGACTACGGGATATATTTTTAAACTAAACAGTAGCCCTGTATCATGGTGCTCTCAGAGACAATCGATAGTTACGCTTAGTAGCACTGAGGCTGAATACGTCGCGGCTGCGACAGCTACGAAAGAAGCTATATGGCTTCGACAGCTCCTTAATGACCTTGGACTTTCATGCAGAGAATCGACGATTATGAATGTCGACAATCAAAGTGCGATTCAGCTAGTAAAGAATCCCGCGTTCCACAGACGCACGAAACACATCGAAGTCCAATGGCATTTCGTTAGGGAAAAGTATGAAAGCAGGGAAATTGATGTAAAGTATGTTCCGAGTAAGCAGCAGCTTGCTGACATCCTAACTAAATCGCTACCACGTGTTCAACACGAGATATTACGCGACAACATAGGACTGTGTAGTCCTCCTGCCAATTTGAATTAGAATATTCGTCAAGGGAGAGTATTGGAAATAGATTCCTTATATTATATTCAAATATGGTAGTAGTGACAACACAGTCACCGCTTCTTATATGTGTGATCGCGTCCGTGTATAAATAAGCGCTTCAGCGCGATGGATGAGTAGTACGCTCGCTGACTCTTCCTAGAATACTCCTGGTCGAGTCGAATCTGCCGCCCTAGACATTGTCCCGAGATTGATGTGTGTCGGTTAGAGTGTTGCTTTTGACTAATTTAAATAAAGTACATATATATACATTAAGAATAGAGGTGTGGTCATTTTCCATACCCTGGTCATAATCATTTAATAACAATAATCTAAAATAAAAAAATGTTAATTCTATTACGAGCTTCGTAAATCAGTTAACATGGAATAGTTAACAATAATCTAAAAACTAAATTTGTTAATCCTATTACGAGCCTCGTGAAAAATCTCTGAACGAGAACTGACATGAGCAACGATCATATGGGAGCCATTTTGAAAGACATCCTATCCTCTGATCTCAACGCGAAAATTCAAAGAGGTGTAGTTTGGCCTATTACGAGCATCGTTAATCGGTTAACGTGGATTACTTAACAATAATCTAAAATGTAAAAATTATTAATCCCATTACGAGCCTTGTCAAGAATCTCTGAACGAGAACTAACATGTGCAATGATCTTATGGGCACAATTATAAAAGTCATCCTATCTTCCGATCTGAAGTAGAATATTCAAAGCGGTGGCGTTTGGATAAGTTAACAATAATCTAAAATAAAAAATTGTTAATTCTATTACGAGCTTCGTAAATCAGTTAACGTGGAATAGTAAACAATAATCTAAAAACTCAATTTGTTAATCCTATTACGAACGTCGTGAAAAATCCTGAAAGCGAACTGACATATGAAACGATCATATGTCTGCCATTTTGAAAGACATTCTATCCTCCGATCTCAGTGATAATATTCAAATCGGTGTAGTCTGCTTTAATACAATAATCTGAAATAAAAAAATTGTTAATCCTATTACGAGCCTCGTAAAAAATTCCGTTAACGCGAACTGACATGTACAACGATCATATGGGCGCAGTTTTGAAAGAAATCCTATCCTCTGATCTCAACGCGAAATTTCAAAGAGGTATAGTTGGGCCTATTGCGAGCATCGTGAATCAGTTCACGTGGATTACTTAACTGTAATCTAAAATGCAAAAATTGTTAATCCTATTAAGAGCCTCGTGAAAAGTCTCTGAAGGCGTACTGACGTGTGCAACGATATTATGGGCGCCATTTGGAAAATATCCTATTCTCCGATTTCAGTGATCAGGAATATTCAAAGCGGTGTAGTTTGGATTAGTTAACAATAATCAAAAATCATAAAATTGTTAGGCATATTATGAGCCCCGTGAAAAATCCCTGAACGCGAACTGACGTGTGCAACGATCTTATGGGCCCCATTTTGAAAGATATCCTATCCTCCGATCTCAGTGATAATATTCAAAGCGGTGTAGTTATGATTAGTTAACAATAATCTAAAATAAAAATTTGTTAAGTCTATTACGAGCCTCGTGCAAAATCTCTGAACGCGAACTGACTTGTGTAACGATATTATTGGCGCCATTTGGAAAAACGTCCTGTCCTCCGATCGAACGTAAAAATTCAAAGCGGTGTAGTTTGGATTAGTTAACAATTATCAGAAATCAAAAAATTGTTAATCCTATTACGATCCTCGTGAAAAAATCCCTGAAGGCGAACAGATATGTGCTACGATCTTATTGGCGCCAATTTGGAAGCAGCGTATCATCCTATGTCAACGTAATAATTCAAAGCGGTGAAGTTTGGATCAGTTAACAATAATCTAAAATGAAAATTTGTTAATCCTATTACGAGCCTCGTGAAAAATCTCTGAACGAGAACTGACATGAGCAACGATCATATGGGAGCCATTTTGAAAGACATCCTATCCTCTGATCTCAATGCGAAAATTCAAAGAGGTGTAGTTTGGCCTATTACGAGCATCGTGAATCAGTTCACGTGGATTACTTAACTGTAATCTAAAATGCAAAAATTGTTAATCCTATTAAGAGCCTCGTGAAAAGTCTCTGAAGGCGTACTGACGTGTGCAACGATATTATGGGCGCCATTTGGAAAATATCCTATTCTCCGATTTCAGTGATCAGGAATATTCAAAGCGGTGTAGTTTGGATTAGTTAACAATAATCAAAAATCATAAAATTGTTAGGCATATTATGAGCCCCGTGAAAAATCCCTGAAGGCGAACAGATATGTGCTACGATCTTATTGGCGCCAATTTGGAAGCAGCGTATCATCCTATGTCAACGTAATAATTCAAAGCGGTGAAGTTTGGATCAGTTAACAATAATCTAAAATGAAAATTTGTTAATCCTATTACGAGCCTCGTGAAAAATCTCTGAACGAGAACTGACATGAGCAACGATCATATGGGAGCCATTTTGAAAGACATCCTATCCTCTGATCTCAACGCGAAAATTCAAAGAGGTGTAGTTTGGCCTATTACGAGCATCGTGAATCGGTTAACGTGGATTACTTAACAATAATCTAAAATGTAAAAATTATTAATCCCATTACGAGCCTTGTCAAGAATCTCTGAACGAGAACTAACATGTGCAATGATCTTATGGGCACAATTATAAAAGTCATCCTATCTTCCGATCTGAAGTAGAATATTCAAAGCGGTGGCGTTTGGATTAGTTAACAATAATCTAAAATAAAAAATTGTTAATTCTATTACGAGCTTCGTAAATCAGTTAACGTGGAATAGTAAACAATAATCTAAAAACTCAATTTGTTAATCCTATTACGAACGTCGTGAAAAATCCTGAAAGCGAACTGACATATGAAACGATCATATGTCTGCCATTTTGAAAGACATTCTATCCTCCGATCTCAGTGATAATATTCAAATCGGTGTAGTCTGCTTTAATACAATAATCTGAAATAAAAAAATTGTTAATCCTATTACGAGCCTCGTAAAAAATTCCGTTAACGCGAACTGACATGTACAACGATCATATGGGCGCAGTTATGAAAGAAATCCTATCCTCTGATCCCAACGCGAAAATTCAAAGAGTAATAGTTTGGCCTATTACGAACATCGTGAATCAGTTAACGTGGATTACTTAACAATAATCTAAAATGTAAAAATTATTAATCCCATTACGAGCCTCGTGAAAAATCTCTGAACGAGAACTAACATGTGCAATGATCTTATTGGCACAATTATAAAAGTCATCCTATCTTCCGATCTGAAGCAGAATATTCAAAGCGGTGGCGTTTGGATTAGTTAACAATAATCTAAAATAAAAAATTGTTAATTCTATTACGAGCTTCGTAAATCAGTTAACGTGGAATAGTCAACAATAATCTAAAAACTAAATTTGTTAATCCTATTAAGAGCATCGTGAATCGGTTAACGTGGATTACTTAACAATAATCTAAAATGTAAAAATTATTAATCTCATTACGAGCATCGTGAAAAATCTCTGAACGCGAACTGATATGCTCAACGATCTTATGGGCGCCATTTCGAAAAACATCCTATCCTCCGATCTCAAAGTAAACATTCAAAGCGGTGTAGTTCTGATTATATAACAATAATCTTGAATGAAAAATTGTTAATTCTATTACAAACCTCGTGAAAAAATCTCTGAACGCGAACTGCCATTTGCAACGATCTTATGGGGGCCATTTTGAAAGACATCCTATCATCCCACCTCAACGTAAAAATTCAAAGCGTTGTAGTTTGGATTAGTCAACAATAATCTAAAATCAAAATTTGTTAATCCTACTACGAGCCTCGAGAAAAAATCCGTGAAAGAGAACTGACTTGTGCAACCATCTTATGGGCGCCATTTTCAAAAGCATCCTATCTTCCGATTTCAAGGAGAATATTCAAAGTGGTGTAGTCTGCTTTAATACAATAATCTGAAATAAAAAAATTTTAATCATTTTACGAGTCTCGTGAAAAATCTCTGAACGCGAACTGATATGCTCAACGATCTTAAGGGCGCCATTTCGAAAGACATCCTATCCTCCGATCTCAAAGTAAAAATTCAAAGCGGTGTAGTTCTGATTATATAACAATAATCTTGAATGAAAAATTGTTAATCCTATTATAAGCCTCGTGAAAAAATCTCTGAACGCGAACTGCCATTTGCAACGATCTTATGGGGGCCATTTTGAAAGACATCCTATCATCCCACCTCAACGTAAAAATTCAAAGCGTTGTAGTTTGGATTAGTCAACAATAATCTAAAATCAAAATTTGTTAATCCTATCACGAGCCTCTTGAAAAATCTCTGAAAGTGAACTGACAATTGCAACGATCTTATGGATCCCACTTTGAAAGACATCCTATTTTCCCATCTCAAGGAGAATATTCAAAGCGGTGTAGTCTGCTTTAATATAATAATCTGAAATAAAATTTTCTAGTCCTATTACGAGCCTTGTGAAAAAATCTCTGAACGCGAACTGCCATGTGCAACGAACTTATGGGCGCCATTTTCAAAGACATCCTATCATCCTATCTCAAAGAGAATATTCAAAGCGGTGTAGTCTGCTTTAATACAATGATCTGAAATAAAAAAATTGTTAATCCTATTACGAGCCTCGTGAATCAGTTAACGTGGATTAGTTAACAATAATCTAAAAACTAAATTTGTTAATCCTATTACGAGCCTCGTGGAAAAATTCCTGAATGCGAACTGCCATGTGCAACGATCATATGGGCGCAGTTTTGAAAGACATCCTCTCCTCTGATCTAAACGCAAACATTCGAAGCGGTGTAGTCTGCTTTAATACAATAATCTCAAATTAAAAAATTGTTAATCCTATTACGAACCTCGTAAAAAAATCCCTGAATGCGAACAGCCATGTGCAACGATCTTATGGGCGCCATTTTCAAAGACATCCTATCATCCTATGTCAACGTAAAAATTCAAAGCTGTGTAGTTTGGATTAGTTAGCAATAATCTAAAATCAAAATTTCTTAATCTTATTACGAGCCTCGCGAAAAATCTCTGAACGTGAACTGACATGTGCAACGATCATATGGGCGCCATGTGCAAGACGTACTATTTTCCGATCTCAAGGAGAATATTCAAAGCGGTGTAGTCTGCTTTAATACAATAATCTGAAACAAAAAAATTGATAATCCTATTACGAGCCTCGTGAAAATATGCCTCAACACGAACTGCCATGTGCAACGATATTATGGGCGCCATATTGAAAGACATCTTATCATCCGATTACAACGTAAAAATTCAAAACGGTGTAGTTCTGATTAATTGACAATAATCTGAAAAAAATTTGTTATTTCCATTACGAGCCTCGTGAAAAAATCCGTGAGGGAGAACTAACATGTGCAACGATCTTATGGGCGACATTTTGAAAGGCATCCTATAAACCGATCGCAACACAAAAATTCAAAGCGGTGTAGTTTGGATTAGCTAATAATAATCTAAAATCCAAAAATTGTTAATCCTATTACGAGCCCCGTGCAAAATCTGTGTACGCGAACTAACATGTGCGACGATCATATGGGCGCCATGTGAAAGACATCATATCTTCCGATCTCAAGGAGAATACTCAAAGCGTTGTTGTCTGCTTTAATACAATAATCTGAAATAAAAAAATAGTTAATCCTATTACGAACCTCGTGAATCGGTTAACGTGGATTGGTTAACAATAATCTAAAAACAATCTTTGTTAATCCTATTACGAGCCTCGTGAAAAAATCCCTGAACGCGAACTCATATGTGCAACGATCATATGGGCGACATTTTGAAAGGCATCCTATAATCCGATTGCAACACAAAAATTCAAAGCGGTGTAGTTGGGGTTAGCTAATAATAATTAGCTAATAATAATCTGCACACACTCCATACATACTCCGCTTCACCGTCACAACGTTTCTACCGTTCCTGTTGCCGCTGTGCGCACACAGGGCAATCGGAATCCGAAACTAGCTGCAAATACTGGCAGAGTCGAGCGCACACGTCTCTGTCAGAGTCTGCACACACTCCATACATACTCCGCTTCACCGTTGTTACGGACGGCGAGTGGTCGAGGGTGCTCTCCGGACACGGAGAAAGAATAGGCCAAGAGATGCTGTTCGAGGTTTATTCGAAGTTCGAGCTCCTCTCTTAGTCGTGGTCGCCGGTGGACTGCCCGCTGCACCGCTGCTGCGATTCGGGCAATGGTGAGCGGTCCCACGTTCAGAAGTGCATACGCTGCACTTCTGAGCGTGAGAAACGCAGGCGACGGCGTTCCCTGCTGACGATGCAGGAGCATCGTCGGCTGCCGCCATCGGAGAAGCCTAGAGCTCCTCCGTTACACGCCCTTGGGCTCGCTGGCGACGTCCTCGGCGCCCTTAAAAAACAGGGTCGCCGGCGGAGCCGTGCGTGCGTTGCTCGAGTGTATGATGCGACGGGGCGCGCTGTTGCGCGCTCCGCGCTTGAACGTGTGTGTGTGCTTACATTTTGTCAATTTCCATAATTTTGTTTTGAATTTTCTGTTTACCTTTCCGACTTTTTCCTTTTTACTTGGGATGCCAGTGCTTAAGCACAGCGCATTAGATGCGCATTGGATTCTTTCCGGTTGCTGACTTCCGTAATAGTCATTTCTTTTTTTTTCTTTACTTCCCTTTTTGTTACTATGAAAATAAAAATTACTTGACGAATGTATGAGTGTGAGTGTGTTTGTGTGAGTTGGCGCGGATGTTGTACTAGACAGCCGCCGCTGTCTTACATATTTCTAGAGACAGAGCTCGAAATACAAACTTTCTCTTAAATCTAGGTATGGAAGAATATATGTATAAAAAGAAAAAATTATGGCGAGCCACGCACTTTCTTTTGCGTGCGGGCGTCGCGTATTTCTACGTTATCTGTTTATATATCTATGTGCGCAGACGCAACCAAAATTGCGTAGGCACTGATCTTACATTTTTATATCGAGTGAACAAGAATATGCAGGTTATAATAGTATTAACTGTTATAACCTCTATTACATTATACATTTTTTTTGTTGTGAGCCATGCACATTCTTTTGCGTGCAGGCTTCATATATATGTTTATAGTGTTTCGTTATTATTTTACATTTGTATATATATCCCAATTAATAATAAGCGTAAAACTAAATCGTTTCTCCTGCCATTGAGGCAGCTTGGCTATCACGGCGCTAAAGTAATTATACGTGAAGTTGCTACATCGATACTTTGTAGCTCATTATTGCACGCACGAACCGTTTTTGTTATAAAATATGAAAAACACGATGGGTTTCTACTTTTAGCGTGAAGTACTTTATCCGCGGCCTTGAAAGGGGGCAAGCCTAGGGCTTTAATGCGCATTCGCAGCCTCTGCGGTTCTGCAGCTTGCTGACAGCTGAGCGAAGCTGCGCGCGGTCTCCAGTTGCATGAGATTGCGCTGCTGGCGTGCGAGGTCGCGCATGGGTTGCTGCGCGCGATAGCGCATAAAGCACCACACTGCGATGACGCAGGTGAGAACGATGCTCAAAGAAGACCAGGATACCCAGCTTAGAATGCCGGTGTAACCGCTCAGGTCTTTGAGTTCGAATTCGGTTTTCCTTCTATTGGCGATGTCGCGAGCTCTCGCCGAGATTTCACGCAAACTCTCGCCTGCTTTCAAGTTGTCGAGGTCCGAGCCGTGCGCGTTATCGGCGCGGTGCTCGGTGCCGATAGCTATGGCTTGCATGAGCTCTGCCGCTGCGGCGGAAGACTCGTTCACATGAGCCCAAATCTTGGACATATTAAATTGCAAAGCGCCCAGAGATAACGTCTCTAACTGTTTCGTGATCGTATGCGACGCGATCAAGCGGGCGCTTGCTGTGTGCGCGGTGCATCCTTCGCGAAGCTCAAGGATCCCTGCGCCGCATATTTGTGTGGTAACGAGTTCCTCCTTAGCGCACTGGATATACAACTTTTCCTGCTCTTTGGCAGAGTATACCCATGTGTTTGCACGGTGTAGACGCAGCCAGAATGATTCGCGCAGCTTTTTCATACGGATATCGCATTCTTCCGGGTCTTTCGCCTTAAGACCCGCGGCGATTTTGATCTCGCAAGCCACGCTATCGCTAATTTCGCGCACTGGTTCCGGGTTGACCGCAATCAGTGTGTCTTGAAGTTTGCGCAATTTATGCACTTCTCCTCCCGGAATCGGTAGATAAGTGCGATTCGAGGTGCTTACTGCGAAGTAAGGGTGAACTGGCCATACATACGCGGCCGTGAACGTGCTGTTGAATATTTTCTGCACCGTTGGTACAGGTGAGGCCTTGAAAAGGTTGAACTTTTCGGCGTCTACCAGAGGTATTGCGATGGGGTAAATTAAGTGGCCGTTCGAGAATAGGATCGCTATTCTTGATATTTCTATTATCGAAATGGCGGAAAACTCGCCTGGTGATAGTGGGAATTTCGCGTGGGATAGCGATTCTTCGACCGATTTTGCTGCCTGGGCAATCGTATCCGGTGCTAGGACCTTTGGGTGGATCAGGCCCTTGACAGCGAATAAAATTGCGGTATTGATCAGCTCGGTGTCGGCCTTGAACTGCAACAATGTTGTTTTGATGTTCATCTCGACGTCGAGGCTGTCAATCTTGGCAAGGTTTTTGGCTGTATTATTTGCTACGACGGCGGCGAATGATTCGAGCTTGTGCATCCGCTCTTTCAAGTGAGATAGCTCGTGTTCGACTAACTCAGTCTGATTTGCCAATAGCGCAGCTGTTAAACGAGTATCCCTCGCGATGGCTTTTACTGCTGCCTGAATTTCGGCTTCGTCGGCTTCTGTCAGAGTGCCGTACAGCCATTTGTGCAGCGAGCCAATGAAGGGTAACACGGCACGGCGCTCACGAGGACCCCGGTGCCCGCTACTACCAGTTTGGATCAACCTTATAACGCGTTCGGCTTGCGCGGCAGCGGATTCGGCTTCTTCGATCAGCCCGGTGGCATCGCAACGCGGATGGCAAGCTCGGGTGGCGGCTGAAACGCGATTGACTAACATTTTGCTTGCCTGGAAGAAGGCGTTTAGATCAATCTTTTCGATTAGTTTCCAGTTCGTACTGGACGTCGCGAGAGGCGCAATTTTTTCGGTGATCAGCCCTAGGTTCTGCTTCAATTGCTGAATGAATTGGCCTGGGTTGTGGACCTGAAGCACTTCTCCACTACCTAGCGCGCACACTGCGCAAAGCCTGGAATCATAATGAGGAGGAGAGGTGAGTTATAGATTGCGATTCTCCGTCGCTAAAATGAGCAGCTGGCTATTAAGTGCTCGGATTGTTTTATATTTTGAGGTTAGGACGTTGTTTTTTTTTGCGCTACGCCCGGGGGCGCGCAAAAAAAACAGGGAAAAAAAACGTCCTAACTCGCATGGTCGGAATCCGAGGAGTCCGCGTTTCTTGCTAGCTCGCTCGGCCGTTCTATTTTGTTGACGTGCACGACTTTAGTAATTTCGTCGTTTTGCAACGTCACGTTGTTGGTTTCGCGATTGATCGCAATTATCTCGAAGGGCCCGCGGTATTCTTTGGCGTATTTATTTTTCTTGGGCTCGTTGACCAAGAAGACTATTTCGCCTTCCCGGAAATGCTTCGAGTTTAGTTTACGATCATAGTAATGTTTTGACCGATACTTGGATTGCACCAAGTTCATGGCCGCTGTCGTTTGCAGGGCCGTGAGATTGTTTGTCATCTCGGTTAAATAATTGTTATACGACATATCGTCGCTGATTTGGGGGAAGCTGGAAGGCGTCCTTGGCTTGAAGCCGAAGAGCAGTTCGTGCGGCGAGTATCGAGTACTCTCGTGCTCGGTGCAGTTGTATGCGTGCTGGTATACGGCCGTCCATTCATCCCAAGTATCAGCCCGTTTAACATACTTCCGCAGGTATTCGGTCAGCGTATGGTGCATGCGCTCGATCGATCCGTTTGCCTGCGGGTGATATGCCGTAGTGCAAAACTTGTTTATTTTGAAGATTCTGGCGAACTCTTCAAGGACTTTATTTTGGAAGTGGCTGCCCTGATCCGAGAGCAAAGCCACCGGTGGTCCAAAAACGCAGATGATTTTTTCAGTGAGAATCCGTGCGACTTCGTCTGCATTTGCGTGCCTTGCCGGCGTTAGAATTATGTATTTTGTGAGCATATCCTGCACCGACAAAATATATCTGTTCCCGTGTTTAGAACGTTCCAACGGCCCGTAGAAATCTATGGCAATATGAGCAAACGGCATCGATGGCGTGTTGCTGATAAGCATGGGTAGCCGAGTTTTTATTCGGACCAGTTTATTGCTTTGGCACGTTGGGCAGCGAGCGACAAATTGCCTTACATCGGGGCGCATATTTCGCCAATAAAAATCATTGACGATTTTGCTGTATGTTTTATTTTTGCGCCGATGCCCTCCCATTGTTGCCTCGTGATACTCTTTAATGAGCTTAAAGCGCTCAGAGACTGGGGGGACTGGCAGATTATTTTTGTACAGAATTGCAACTAATGCAACTCCGGCAAAAATACTGTCGAATAACTCGACGAAGTTTGTCCACTCGGATACCGTGAGCATCGCCAGATCTCTAATCAGAGCTATGCTGCGGATATTTTCCTTTAATATAACGTTTTTTAAGGTTTTTAGACATTTTCGCAAGTCGGCGCGAAGCGGCCGATCTTCGAAGTGATTCTTGGTATATACCCCGAACAGCTTAAAATTCCCGCAGGCCGTAACATTTACCTCGCCCAATTTGAACTCGTTTTCAGTCAAATCGAGTGGGTTTATATATCCTCTTTCGCATAAAGCTTCCTGAATTTCGGTGGACAAAACTCCGTCGGCCGAAACCAGGTAAACTAGGTTTTCCTTGAAGCGAAAGGGATGTTCGTTGTAACTCTGCAAGTGGACGAAAGCTGGGGGCTCTTGACCGTCCGGGCATGCCCACGGCGGCTTTTCGCGAGGAGGTCTCGCTTTTGCTACTGTGTAGCGCTTTAATTTGTCATTTTTAACAGCAGCTTCTCTAGTAGCTGCAGTGCGCTCGTCGTCGGACGATGCTGCATTATTGCTGCTGGCGCTGCAGCTATTTATCGCTGATGCTGCCCTACTATGTGTTCGCGGTGTGGCATGCAGCGACTCATTGCCATCGGCGCTTGCCCTGCTCTGCCCTTCGGTGGCGCTCGGCTGGGTGCCGTCTGGCGCTGCCGGCTCGTGCAGTGGCGGGCTGTTTCCGAACGGTGCAGCTGCCGATGGAAAATCCGGGTACCCGTGCGACATTTGGTCTGCTTTCGACTGTGCTGCACGATTTTCCTGCGCAGCGAGCTCCGCGGTTGATGCTGCTTGGTCCGGAACGACCGGGGGCACCGCTGCGGGCGACGTAATTGCCGAGCTTGCGACCTGCTGGCCGCCGAACTTGCCGGTGTTACTATGCTCGGCTGCCGGTGGTGAAGTGGCACGCCGATTTTCCTTCTTCGAGCGCTTTTTCAACCCGAGAACTGGCGATTTTGCTCGCCCATCCTCGCTTTCGCTAGACGGCGATCGGCTTCGCCTTGGACTTAGGTATTTCCTTTGCGCCTCGGGGTTTTTTTTGCGAATATAGGGCGTGAAGTGCTGCCCTAAGAGATTTAAATGGATAGTGTCGGTTGCGCCTGGCACTAGGACGTGACAAAATATTCGCTTGCTCCCAGGGAGGTTGTAGTGTATGCAAGCATTCACTTTGAATTCGTTCGCGAATATGAATACGCAATCTATATTGCCGTATTCAGAGCGAGAGTTCAGGATTTCGTGTGCCAAAGACGGCTCTCCGCATGATCCGAGCCATGGGGAGTCTAGCAGCATGCGCCTCAGCTCCGTAGCCGATATACTCAGCTTCATAATTTTTATGAGCGAGTAAAACAAACAATTTCCTGGCGGAGTACTAGGAATTTTGTCTGAGCGTCGCAGTTGCGCGAGAGGCTCGGCGCAGCGCTTTTTGCGAATATATACGCATATGCACGCGTTGCCCGAACTTGCTGACGAATTTTCGTCTGACGGCTGCGGGTTGCGCTCGTAATTCCGCCGTATTCCCGCAAAATCCTCGTGTGGGCCCACTGATGAGGGAGGGGACGGAATCATTGCCGGGTGTGTGATGCGCGCGGCTGATTCTGGCAGTGATATGACGGCTGGCGTAAGATTGCCCATCTCGGGTGCTTTACGGCCATTCCCATTGCAACCGTTCTTGGAGCTGTTTTTTCCGCCAGGCGCACTCGAGTTACACGCCGCAGTCTCTTTTTCTGAGCTGACTGGGCTTTTGTTCATCACCATGGCGTTTTCTTTCTTTGCGGGCAGCTCGCGCGCGCGTGTACGCTGCTGGGAGTTTTCCACTCGCGAAGGTGTTATATTATCCCGTGGCGCGACGGTTGAGCTTACTTCCCAACATTCGATGCGCATGCCGTCTTTTCCATCGAAGTCTTTCCCTTCGATGTTTACTCTTAGTTTTCTCTTGGTTTTATTACCTGACCATGGCCACGTTGAGCCTGACTTAGGTCCCGGCGGCTCAGCTAGTGCCCTCTCAACACGCGGCACGCTGCTGCTATCGGGCGGTTGGCTGGCTTGAGTGAACGCCGGCATTTGAAACTCGGCAGCCGTAGGACGCAAAGGGCTTTTAGTCACTACGGGTGGTTCAGGCGTGACGCGCGTCTGTGGGCCCTGCGGAAGGCTCGGGCTTTGCGAAAAAACCCTTTGAGGGAAAGAGAAGGTCTGCGGCTCGTCGATCACGTTTGCGATTTTTCCCGACGGCGAGATCCGTATGCTTTCCTTGCTGCTTGAATTGCCTGATTCGCGCGATTTTCGCGATGCTGTCATTTTTGTTTTTCCCGACCCGCGAGTTTTTTGCTCGGAGGGCCACACATATCTTGCAACCGGGCGCACTTCCGGAGGGAGTAACGAAAATCCCGAAGAGCTGGAAATCGCTGACGCTACCGACCTCATTGATTGGTCGGAATCCGAAAACAAAATATGATCGGCTGCAGCTGCCGAAATTTTCGGAGGCGACGGAGCTGGTGCGTTAGCGATAAATTCAATGGCTTGGCGCAAGATTGCGTCTATGCGCGTACGTTCCGCGGCGCCCAGCAGATAATGATTTTTGTCCAGACGTTTCAAGGATGCGCTGGTTAATATGTACTCAAACCAAACCGCGTCGCGGTAATCCGGTGCGTACACGTGTTTTTGATTTTTGGTTTCCGTGAACCATTGAACCGCGATTTTTTCGTCGCCTTGGTGAACATCGTGTAACGCGCGACAGATGTAATATCCGTTGAACTCGTTTCTAACCGCCAAGCACTCGTTGCGCTTGTAAATTAGTGCGTTATCTTGCCGAGGTTTTTTGCTTAAACCGCGATTTGATGCGTCGCTAGAGCTTGATTCAGACACGCGCTCTTTCTCTCCCGCCTCTTGCTTTTGCTTCTTTACGGCGCGCGCACGGAAGACTCTTCCCGGGGGGGCACCTGCTTCTTCGTCAGGGTTTTCCTTTACCTGATGGTCAGCGAGCTCGTAAAGCTCGTAGCGCGGCAAATCCGGATTTACTTCGCCTTCTGCTAGTACCGGATTGCGAGAGAGCGCGTCGGCGTTCGAATTTTTAATGCCCGGCCGATACACAACGTCGAAGTCATAGCCGTTTAGTGCAGCCTTGAGCCTATTAAAGCGTAGGTCTGGCTTTTTGGACGTATGAAAATGCTTCAATGGTTCGTGGTCCGTTACCAAGGTCCATCTTCTGCCATATAAATAAGGCTTAAACTGTTCTTTAGCAAAAACAACGGCGAGAAGCTCTTTGTCGTAGGTCGGATATCGTAGCTCGCTGCCCTTTAAGCAGCGCGATGCGTACGCGCACGGGTGGTCCGCGCCTATTTTTCCTTGGCTTAAAATTGCGCCAAGGGCGTAGTCGCTCGCATCCGTCGTAACGATAAAAGGTTCTGATAAGACTGGTGCTTTCAAAACCGGCTCCTCCGCCATTAATTTTCGGAGATTTTCGAATGCATCTTTTTCTGCTTTCCCCCATTCGAATCTTATATCCTTTTGTAGGAGTTTGAATAGGGGGTATGCGATTTTTGAAAAACCGGGTATGAATCGCCTGTAGTAGCTAAACAAGCCAAGAGCCTGCTTTAGCTTTTTGGCGTCGGTTGGCGTCGGGTAATTGGCCATGGCGTGAGTTTTTGCCGGGTCTGTTTTGATCAGACCGCCCCCGACTATATGCCCGAGCACTTGAGCCTCTTTCTTCAGAAACTGGCATTTCTTTGGCTCGACAGTCATGTTTGCATCGAGTAGCCGCTTGAGCACTCGTCGCAGACGCTTATTGTGCTCGTCGAATGTCCCGCCGAATACCATGAGGTCATCAAGGTATATTTCGACTTCGTCGCCCTGTAAGCCCTTCATGGCTAATGCCATGGCGCGAGTAAACGTTATCGTTGCTTCCTTCAGGCCCATCGCCATCCTGTTGAATTGCAACAGCTGGTTTCCATGGTTGCCGTCGGGAGCGTAAAACGCTGTAAGGTGCGCCGAGTCGGGATGCATCTCGATCTGGTGGTACCCTTGTTTGAGGTCCAAGACGGTTATAAAATTAGCCGTCGCGAGATGCTCCAAAATGTCGCTTGTGAAGGGGAGAGGGTGGCAGCTTCCCTCTGTTTCCTCGTTGAGTCCCCGAAAATCGGTTACTAGCCGGAATCGTTTGTTTCCGCTAGCATCTGGTTTTTTCGGGACTATCCACAGCGACGACGAGTAGTTAGAGTTAGACGGCACCACGATGTTTTGCTCGCGTAGCTTTGCTAGCTCGCGAATCATGTGCTCCTTTATAGCAGGCGGGAAGCGAAAGCGGTGGTTCCTTATAGGCCTGTTTGATTTCAGCACTATTTTGTGCTGTAACAGGTGGGTCGCGGGAAGAGGTTCCCCTTCGAGTCCGAACACGCCTGCGAATTCGTCCACGATTTCACGGATTACGTTTTTCTCCGTTTCGCTGCATCCCTTGAGGTCTGCTAAACTCATAATTTTGTCGACTCTGGCGCGCCTTTTTTCGGCGTTCGATTGCATCTCGCAGTTGAGGTTAAATACCTCGCGATATTTTTCATCTGGTTTTTCTGTGCCGAATAGGCGTCTTAAGCTGGCAGTGAATGTGGCGACCTTTTCGGCTGAGCCGTCCTCATCGGCCTGGTACAGCGGGTTAGCGATTTCTTCGCATTCCAGTAACTCGACCATCGGGGCGGATATCGAAAGGTAGGTGGGTCGCACCTAGCTTGAGGCTTTTGCTGAGCGCATCGACGCATCCGTTGTGCTTCTCGATTACGTCTCAGCCGATGATTCCTGCGTTTTCTATCGGGAAATCATTGTTTACCACTTGTACACTGCAGAGTAATCCATTTATTTGGATTTCTGCTTGGCCAAGTGTGAAGGCTGTGCCTTCGGTCACTCCCTGAATTTTCACTATCTTATCAGTGTCAATAGGATAGCCCGGTGCCAATTCCTTGCTCTTTATAACTGAGATATCCGCTCCCGAATCGGCGTAGAATTTGCCTCTGCGTTTTAACATTTGCGGGCAATCTACAGCTACGATCGGCGGTTGCGTACCCGTGACGATAAATTTTATGCTAGCAGCCGCTGTCAGCTGATGTTCGCCCTTCACTTGCTCGGCGTTTTTACGCTCGCCACTTGAGGATCGTAGCGAACGTGTTTTTAGTTTAAATTATTTTTGTCGGCTTGGTCTCCGCTCTCTTGGTTACGACCATTGCTGTCGCTAGAGCGGACACGCTTGCCTTTTTTGTTGTTATTTTGGGAGTCTTTTTTATTATAATTGCGGTTATTTCCGCCTCCCCTATTATTGTTGTTACTACCACGATTATTAGCGCCGTTATTGCGATTATTGTCGCCGCCTAGGTTATAATCGTTGCTATAATTCGGGTTTTTGATTAATTGCAACTCGATATGCCGGACCAGAGTTCTGCATTCGCTGAGCGAATGGTTATTCCGGTTGCAGTAAGCGCAATAATTTTCGAGATTATCACCCGAGGCTGGTCGCGGGTTCGGCGAGCTATTTGCAGCGCCTCGCGCTTCATTGCTTGGCTGGGTTTGTTCAGCCGTCGCTCGTCGCACGTGCGCCTGCCCTTTTTCGGGGCCCGGCGAGGTGCAGCCTGCGCCTCGACCGCTTTGCTTGGCCTCGAAGCCGATTGCCGTTGTTGTCGCGGCCTTCAGGCTGGTTGGATTTTTACCGCGCACCAGGTGGTCTAGTGGTGCTTTGAGACCGAGCAAAAATTGCTCTAAGGCGTCTTCTTGAGCTAATCGCTCGCGCAGCCGTCTTTCTGCTTTAGACAGGTCTGGTGCCGATTCGATGATCGTCGAATACCTGTTAATAAGTCTCTCGACGCGCAGCCCGTAGTCGCCGGCCGGCTCGGCACTGCCTTGCTTTACCGCGCGAATCTCTGCCATGATCTTGTCCGCTACACCCACATTTGCGAAGTGTAGGGTCAAATCGAGCAGTAGAGCTTCCACGGAAGCGTAACTTCCGATACGCGTGCGGTAGCCCTTGGTTTTTTCACCCGTGAGCTTTTTCGCGACGTACATTAAGATGTAATCCTCGTGCGCCGGGTGTGATTTTAGCACGTTCCGTACTGCTCGGCTAAACAGGGTGAGATTGTCTGGGTCGCCGTCAAAATCGGGCAGACTTCCAATCGCCTGGTTAAACGACACTTTTGGAGGGTGCGCGTTTTTCTCGCCCCTCCTAGTACCGCTGCCGGTTTTCTTTTTAATTTTTTCGAAGCGCGGGGGCTCGGGATACTGGTCATCGTCATCGCCGTCGCTCTCGTCGCTGTCGTCCGGCGGATCATCGTCCGACGGGTCGACGCCGCCGGCGAATGCGTGATTCGTTTTTCTGTTTTGTCCAGCTGCGCCGCTTAATACCTCGTGCCTTGCGGCTCGGGCTGCCGCTTCGGCTTTAGCCAGCACTCGCTGTGCTGGTTTTTTATTTGCGAGCTTCTTGGCGCGCGTACCGCCGTTTTTCCGGATTTTCGTGACCGCTTCGATGTCAGACTCGGTGCCTGCCGCGCTGTCGCTGCTCGAGGATTCTGCGAGTTCAATGAGCTGCGCGGTTTTGGGGACTCGATTTTTCGTCGGCCGCCTGTCGAGACCTGCCGATTCCTTGCGCGCCGGTGTTTTGCCCGAGGAATTCAGGTGTACGGGCTCTTGACACAGCGGCTCCTGGCTCGCTGACTCCCGGCGCCGTGGCACCTGACTCGTCGGCTTTCGACTTGACGGCGTTTGAATCGGCATGGTGCTCGCTAAGCTTGATTCGCGAATTTCGCGAAGGATATCCCCGACGCTCTTTCCGACTTCCTCGCTTATCATATCGCGCACGTCGGGATTTTTCGTATGGTTGCGCCCATATCTGTCGTCGATCCTTGCCGCCAGCCTGTCGATTTTCGCTGACAATGCCGCGAAATCCGTATCGCACTGGCAGCTTCTGGTGGCACTCAAATTTCCGAATGCCGTATTCGCCACGCTAGCGGCCCGCGAATTTGGGCGCTCGAATGCGCTGGCAGGTACCCATGCCTGCTCTGCGGCGGGAGCTGAGCCGTTTGCTCCGGTGCTCTTTACTGGTTGCGCCGGCGCGTCCCTTTGCCATCCGCTCGCGAACCTATTTGTGTCTATATTTAACTGTCCCATCGTATTTGGGACCGTTGCGACCGGAAACGTGAACGGGGGAATCGGGTTTATTGTGCTGGCAAGGTTATGCTGGTTAGCGCCGGTCCGCGGGAATCGCGCAAAAGCTCCTCGCTTACTGCGCTCGAATTTTCCGCCGTTCGGATAGCCCGGCATAGGCAACAAACTTCTCTGCGGTTTCCGCTTAAATCCGTCACTTGGCGCGATGGGGAGCGGTGTGCCCGCGTTAGGGGCGCTCATCGGGCGCGCATCGGTTTCTAGGTTCCATGCCGACAACCTTTGATTCAACTCGGTCCAATCGAGACCTGAGTTAGCCGCGCCGCCGGTTGGGTTCCTTTGTACCGTCGGGAACGCACGTGCTCCGTCCACTGAGTCTGTGGGGCTGGGCGCGAATTGACGCTCGAATTCGCCGCTTTCGCCCTCTGTGCGACTGGTAAAAACGCACTCTTGCGGTTGCCGGTATTCCCCGGTCAGCAAGTCCGCTGGTTGGTTTAGGGCGGGCGCGATCGCCTCGTTGGACGAGAGAGCGTCGCGGCTGAGTGTGCGTGCGAGAGCTTTACGCGCCGCCCGCGGATTACCCGTGTGTAGATCGATAATTTTGTTTAACCGTTTTATGATCTTAGTATTCTCGCGGTCCAGGCTTTCGCGGCTCGCTGGGCGAGATCTCGTCTTAAATGTTTTCCTTTTGGTCAACATTTTGACTTTTTTTTTGAACGCGGCTGCGAGTTACGGCAGTTGCGAGAGAATGTATGCTACCCGACGGAAGATGACGAGAAAATCGCGTCGCGTACTCCCGTTTAGCCAAGCTGCTCTCTTATTTAAATAATGGCAGGAAAAACTTACAGGAGGATGACGCTCGCGTTCATTGTGGAATTCCCGCTGCGATGTGCTGCTGCTGGACGGAGAGCTGTGCTGGTAGGGCTGGCTTGTAGAGCTGAGCTGCTGCTCGCGCGCACCGACGGCTGTTCCGCGCCGGTGTCTGGCTGCGCGTGCTGTCTGCCTCCCGCGGCTGCTTCGCACGTCAGCGTCTGGTCCGCGCTGACGGCTATCGTTGGCCCAGGCGGACTTAGTTGGCCGAAGGTCGGCTTTGAGGCGCACGACGTGCGTTGATTTTTTTGTGTGTGTAGCAGCGCTTGTTTTTATGCTGCTGCCACAGCTGATTCACCGATGCACCTGAAGCCGATTGCGAAGCGGCGGTGATGGCTCGCCGCGTTTTCTGGCTTTCTCGGTGTTAATGCGATCGGCGAACTGTAGGCCGAAGAGGATATAGTTGCCCTGTTGCTTTGCAGGATTTTGTTAATTTCCTGGGCAACTGCCTGCTGGATCTGCGGGCTTCTCATCGGTGCACAAGAATTTATTCTGCCGCCGTCTATTTATTAGACGGGGTCCTGCGGCCGGCTCGATGGCCTAGAAGGTGTTTAGCCCGGAAACGATTTAGTTCCGAGCCTCGGCGACCGAACAGAATTTTTTTTTTTATACAAAGCTTATTTGCACTATTCTCGTTCGTGTTCTCCACACTTCGCTTATAATGTGTCGGAGACCCGCGAGGGATGCCAGAATGTTACGGACGGCGAGTGGTCGAGGGTGCTCTCCGGACACGGAGAAAGAATAGGCCAAGAGATGCTGTTCGAGGTTTATTCGAAGTTCGAGCTCCTCTCTTAGTCGTGGTCGCCGGTGGACTGCCCGCTGCACCGCTGCTGCGATTCGGGCAATGGTGAGCGGTCCCACGTTCAGAAGTGCATACGCTGCACTTCTGAGCGTGAGAAACGCAGGCGACGGCGTTCCCTGCTGACGATGCAGGAGCATCGTCGGCTGCCGCCATCGGAGAAGCCTAGAGCTCCTCCGTTACACCGTCACACCGTTTCTACCGTTCCTGTTGCGGCAGTGCGCACACAGGGTAACCGGAATTCGAAACTGACTGCAGAGACTTGCAGAGTCGTGCGCTTACGTCTCTGTCATACTCTGCACGCTCACACACAGCCCCACCGTTCGGCCGTTTCACATGCCGTTGTGCGCACACAAGGTAAGAGAAACCGCGGAGGGCGATTCCAGTATCGAGTTGAATCGTGCGCACACGTCTCAATCGGATCCTGTGGTCAACAGCACTTCACACACAGATTCACTCACCACTCCGCCGCTTCACTTGCCGCTGTGCGCACACAGGGCAAAGGAAGCCGCGAGAGACAGCCACTGTACCGGATTGAGTCGTGCGCACACGTCTCAATCAGGTCCTGTGGGACTCCACCTATACACTAAACATCACGCCGGCGTTCCTCCGTTCCACCTCCCACTGTGCGCACACAGGGTAGGAGGAAATCGGGAACCGGTGCGGAGTCCGCACAAGATCGTGCGCACACGTTCTCGCGAGGACTGCGCGATAGCGAATTACACGCCTGGTATTTCACCAGGGAACAGCCAAACCGCCATGCTCGAGGCGTAGTCTGTATAAGTAGGTGTAAGCGAAGCGTACCGGCGACCGTACCGAATAAGCGTTACATACCTGAAACAAATGTTGAGCGACGACTAATGTTAAGCGTTATACCGTTTAGAAATTAAAGGTCGCGCCGAGAGTTTATAAGTACCGTAATCACTGTTTAGATAATAAGTAATATATGTAAGAAATAAGTCTTTTAAAAGCGTACTTTTGTTTGGTTACAGATGGCGAATGATGACGCGCCCTAAAGAATATTAAATATACCAACAATTAAAACTTAACCAAACGAAGTTGATTCTAACCTCACCACCTTTTCCGAATCCTGACGCAACCGTTACAATCTAAAATCCAAAAATTGTTAATCATATTACGAGCCGCGTGAAAAAATCCCTGAACACTAATGGATATGTGCATTGATCATATGGGCGCCATTTTGGAAGTCATCCTATCATAAGATCTCAACGTAAAAATTCAAAACGGTGTAGTTTGGATTAGTAAACAGTAATCTAAAAGCAAAATTTGTTAATCCAATTACGAGCCTCGTGAAAAAATACCTGAACACGAATGGATATGTGCAACGATCATATGGACGGCATTTTGAAAGGCATCTTATCTTCCGATCTCAACGTAAAAATTCAAAACGGTGTAGTTTGGATTAGTTAACAATAATCTAAAATACAAAAATTGTTAATACTATTACGAGCCTCGTGAAAAATATCTGAACGAGAAATGACATGTGCAACGATCATATGGACGCCATTTTGAAAGACATCTTATCTTCCGATCTCAACGTAAAACTTCAAAACGGTGTAGTTTGGATTAGTTAACAATAATCTAAAATGCAAAAATTGTTAATACTATTACGAGCCTCGTGAAAAATCTCTGAACGAGAACTGACATGTGCAACGACCATATGGGCGCCATATTGAAAGACATCCTATCATCCGATAAAATCATCAACATAAAAATTCAAAATGGTGTAGTTTGGATTAGTAAACAGTAAACTAAACGCAAAATATGTTAATCCAATTACGAACCTCGTGAAAAATTACCTGAACACGAATGGATATGTGCAACGATCATATGGACGGCATTTTGAAAGATATCCTGTCATACTAACTCAACGTAAAAATTCAAAGCAGTGTAGTTTGGATTAGTTAGCAATAATCTAAAATCAAGATTTCTTAATCCTATTACGAGCCTCGCGAAAAATCTCTGAACGTGGAATGACATGTGCAACGATCATATGGGCGCCATGTGAAAGACATCCTATCCTCCGATCTCAAAGTAAAAATTGAAAGCGGTGTTGTTCTGATTATATAACAATAATCTAAAATGAAAAATTGTTAATACTATTACGAGCCTCGTAATAAAATCCGTGAACGAGAACTGACATGTGCAACGATCATATGGGCGCCATTTTGAAAGACATCTTATCTTCCGATCTCAACATAAAAATACAAAACGGTGCAGTTTGGATTAGTTAACAGTAAACTAAAAGCAAAATATGATAATCAAATTACGAGCCTCGTGAAAAAATCCCTGAACGCGAATGGATATGTGCAACGATCATATGGGCGCCATTTTGAAAGACATCCTATCCTCCGATCTCAAAGTAAAAATTGAAAGCCGTGATGTTCTGATTATATAACAATAATCTAAAATGAAAAATTGTTAATACTATTACGAGCCTCGTAATAAAATCCGTGAACGAGAACTGACATGTGCAACGATCATATGGGCGCAATGTTATAGACATCCTAATTTCCGATCTCAACGTAAAAGTTCAAAACGGTGTAGTTTGGATTAGTTAACAATAATCTAAAATGCAAAAATTGTTAATACTATTACGAGCCGCGTCAAAAAATCCCAGACCGCGAATGGATATGTGCAATGATCATATGGGCGCCATTTTGAAAGACATCCTATTCTCCGATCTCAAAGTAAAAATTGAAAGCGGTGATGTTCTGATTATATAACAATAATCTAAAATGAAAAATTGTTAATACTATTACGAGCCTCGTAATAAAAGCCGTGAACGAGAACTGACATGTGCAACGATCATATGGGCGCAATGTTATAGACATCCTAATTTCCGATCTCAATGTAAAAGTTCAAAACGGCGTAGTTTGGATTAGTTAACAATAATCTAAAATGCATTAATTGTTAATACTATTACGAGCCTCGTGAAAAATCTCTGAACGGGAACTGACATGTGCAACGATCATATGGGCGCCATTTTGAAAGACATCTTATCTTCCGATCTCAATGTAAAAATTCAAAACGGTGTAGTTTGGATTAGTTAACAATAATCTAAAATGCAAAATCGTTAATACTATTACGAGCCTCGTGAAAAATCTCTGAACGAGAACTGACATGTGCAACGATCATATGGGCGCCATTTTGAAAGACATCTTATCTTCCGATCTCTACGTAAAAATTCAAAACGGTGTAGTTTGGATTAGTAAACAGTAAACTAAAAGCAAAATTTGTTAATCCATTTACGAGCCTCGTGAAAAAATACCTGAACGCGAATGGATATGTGCAATGATCATATGGGCGCCATTTTGAAAGACATCCTATTCTCCGATCTCAAAGTAAAAATTGAAAACGGTGTAGCTCTGATTAGTTAACAATAATCTAAAATGCAAAAATTGTTAATCCTATTACGAGCCTCGTAAAGCAATCCGTGAACGAGAACTGATATCATCCTATGTCAACGTAAAAATTCAGAGCGGTGTACTTTGGATTAGGTAACAATAATCTAAAATCAAAATTTTTTAATTTTATTATGAGCTTCGTGAAAAATCTCTGAACGTGTACTGACATGTGCAACGATCATACGGGCGCCATGTGAAAGACATCCTATCTTCCGATCTCAAGGAGAATATTCAAAACGGTGTAGTCTGCTTCAATACAATATTCTGAAATAAAAAAAATTGATAATCCTATTACGAGCCTCTTGAATTAGTTAACGTGGATTAGTTAACAATAATCTAAAAACAAAATTTGTTAATCCTATTACGGGCCGCGTGAAAAAATCCCTGAACATGAATGGATATGTGCATTGATCATATGGGCGCCATTTTGGAAGTCATCCTATCATCCGATCTCAACGTAAAAATTCAAAACGATGTAGTTTGGATTAGTAAACTGTAATCTAAAACAAAATTTGTTAATCCATTTACGAGCCTCGTAAAAAAATACCTGAACGCGAATGGATATGTGCAATGATCATATGGGCGCCATTTTGAAAGACATCCTATCTTCCGATCTCAAAGTAAAAATTGAAAGCGGTGATGTTCTGATTATATAACAAGAATCTAAAATGAAAAATTGTTAATACTATTACGAGCCACGTAATAAAATCCGTGAACGAGAATTGACATGTGCAATGATCATATGGGCGCAATGTTATAGACATCCTAATTTCCGATCCCAACGTAAAAGTTCAAAACGGTGTAGTTTGGATTAGGTAACAGTAAACTAAAAGCAAAATATATTAATCCAATTACGAGCCTCGTGAAAAAATACCTGAACGCGAATGAATATGTGCAATGATCATATGGGCGCCATTTTGAAAGACATCCTATTCTCCGATCTCAAAGTAAAAATTGAAAACGGTGTAGCTCTGATTAGTTAACAATAATCTAAAATGAAAAATTGTTAATACTATTACGAACCTCGTAATAAAATCCGTGAACGAGAACTGACATGTGCAACGATCATATGGGCGCCATTTTGAAAGACATCTTATCTTCCGATCTCTACGTAAAAATTCAAAACGGTGTAGTTTGGATTAGTAAACAGTAAACTAAAAGCAAAATATGTTAATCCAATTACGAGCCTCGTGAAAAAATACCTGAACGCGAATGGATATGTGCAATGATCATATGGGCGCCATTTTGAAAGACATCCTATTCTCCGATCTCAAAGTAAAAATTGAAAACGGTGTAGCTCTGATTAGTTAACAATAATCTAAAATGCAAAAATTGTTAATCCTATTATGAGCCTCGTAAAGCAATCCGTGAACGAGAACTGATATCATCCTATGTCAACGTAAAAATTCAGAGCGGTGTACTTTGTATTAGGTAACAATAATCTAAAATCAAAATTTTTTAATTTTATTATGAGCTTCGTCAAAAATCTCTGAACGTGTACTGACATGTGCAACGATCATACGGGCGCCATGTGAAAGACATCCTATCTTCCGATCTCAAGGAGAATATTCAAAGCGGTGTAGTCTGCTTCAATACAATATTCTGAAATAAAAAAAATTGATAATCCTATTACGAGCCTCTTGAATTAGTTAACGTGGATTAGTTAACAATAATCTAAAAACAAAATTTGTTAATCCTATTACGAGCCGCGTGAAAAAATCCCTGAACATGAATGGATATGTGCATTGATCATATGGGCGCCATTTTGGAAGTCGTCCTATCATCCGATCTCAACGTAAAAATTCAAAACGATGTAGTTTGGATTAGTAAACTGTAATCTAAAAGCAAAATTTTATTAATCCATTTACGAGCCTCGTGAAAAAATACCTGAACGCGAATGGATATGTGCAATGATCATATGGGCGCCATTTTGAAAGACATCCTATCTTCCGATCTCAAAGTAAAAATTGAAAGCGGTGATGTTCTGATTATATAACAAGAATCTAAAATGAAAAATTGTTAATACTATTACGAGCCTCGTAATAAAATCCGTGAACGAGAACTGACATGTGCAACGATCATATGGGGGCCATTTTGAATGACATCCTATCATCCGATCTCAACATAAAAATTCAAAACGTTGTAGTTTGGATTAGTAAACAGTAATCTAACAGCAAAATATGTTAATCCAATTACGAGCCTCGTGAAAAAATATCTGAACGCAAATGGATATGTGCAATGATCATATGGGCGCCATTTTGAAAGACATCCTATTCTCCGATCTCAAAGTAAAAATTGAAAGCGGTGTTGTTCTGATTAGTTAACAATAATCTAAAATGAAAAATTGTTAATACTATTACGAGCCTCGTAATAAAATCCGTGAACGAGAACTGACATGTGCAACGATCATATGGGCGCAATGTTATAGACATCCTATTTTCCGATCTCAAGGAGAATATTCAAAGCGGTGTAGTCTGCTTCAATACAATATTCTGAAATAAAAAAAATTGATAATCCTATTACGAGCCTCTTGAATTAGTTAACGTGGATTAGTTAACAATAATCTAATAACAAAATTTGTTAATCCTATTACGAGCCGCGTGAAAAAATCCCTGAACATGAATGGATATGTGCATTGATCATATGGGCGTCATTTTGGAAGTCATCCTATCATCCGATCTCAACGTAAAAATTCAAAACGATGTAGTTTGGATTAGTAAACTGTAATCTAAAAGCAAAATTTGTTAATCCAATTACGAGCCTCGTGAAAAAATACCTGAACGCGAATGGATATGTGCTATGATCATATGGGCGTTATTTTGAAAGACATCCTATCTTCCGATCTCAAAGTAAAAATTGAAAGCGGTGATGTTCTGATTATATAACAAGAATCTAAAATGAAAAATTGTTAATACTATTACGAGCCTCGTAATAAAATCCGTGAACGAGAACTGACATGTGCAACGATCATATGGGCGCAATGTTATAGACATCCTAATTTCCGATCTCAACGTAAAAGTTCAAAACGGTGTAGTTTGGATTAGTTAAGAAGAATAGAATAGATTAGAAATTTATTTATCAAGACAAAATAGTTAAGTACAATTTCGCATAAATCTTATCCTATCGCTTCAATTGAACAACAACGCGGAGTACTACATACTAATATCAGGGTGTTTTCAGTCTTATTAAAATATCACAGTTAATTATTATTTAATAGGTGGCAACGCAACGCCACCTTAAACTGCGATAGCGAGGCCAAAGTGCGGATCTCCTGCGGAATGGAGTTCCACAGGCGCGCCCCATAAACTCGAAAGGAGTTCAGACCCGCGTCGGTCCTCGCTCCCGGAACCGCCAAATCCCTGGGCACCCTACCAGAGGTCCTGCACTGGTTCTTCTCGAAGAGGGCCGAAATGTACGGCGGATGACTCATATTAAGTGCCTTGTATATCAAGACCGCCGCGAAATAGGCACGTCTGTTTTTAACATCCAACCAGCCCAGTGTCCTCCTGTAAGGAGTAATGTTCTCGGCCCTCCCAGCGCCCGTTACATACCTCACACTTGAATTCTGCAATCGTTGCAGTCTAGTCTGCTGCTCACCCGTCACAGCAAGATACACTACGGAACAATAGTCCAAGTGAGAGATAGCGAGAGCGCCTGCCACCTGCTTCCGCAGTACTTCCGAGGTACCGGATTGAAAAGTTCTCAGGCCATAAAGGGCTCTGTTAACCTTTCGGCTAACTGCATCTACCTGCGGTTTCCATGTAAGCCTGGAGTCCAATATCACTCCAAGATTGGTCACCTCATCAACAAAGGGCACGAAAACACCATTTTGAATCTCAACACCAGGCAAGTCCAAATTTTGCAAGTAGTTGATACTATGCTCCGAACCAAAAATTATTGCCTTGGTCTTGCCAGTGTTGAGTCTCAAGGCATTCTCGGACGCCCAAGCCGACACAGCATGCGCCACAGCCGACATTCGCCCCACAACCCCACACAGATCGTCCCTCGTGACCTGAGTGTAGGCTTGCAGATCGTCCGCGTAAAGCAAATGCGCAACACTATCAGTCAATTTCCCCTCCATACCCTTAAACTTTGAAAAGACTTCCTGTATATCATTTATATACAAGCTGAACAGAAGAGGCCCCAGTATCGAGCCCTGCGGGACGCCAAGATTGGTCTTTAGCCAATCAGAATCACCGTTATTATTTGTAACCACTCTCTGGTTACGTTCAGTCAGAAAAGATCTGATCCACAGAACTACCGACCTAGAGAAGCCCATTCTGATCAGCTTACGAAGCAATTTGGAAGGAGAAATCGTATCAAATGCCTCACTGAAGTCAAACAACAGCAAGATCGTCATAAGGCGCCCGCTACTGTCTATACCCGCCCTTATGTCCTCCGTTAGTTTCAGTAGTGCTGTCTGTGTTGAGTTATGCCTTCGGAAACCAGTCTGGAAAGGATCCAGAGTCTCCAGCGCCCCCAGAAACTCTACAATCTGATCATGCGCCAACTTCTCCAGTACCTTAGAAAGAAAGCACAAAAGGGCAATTGGACGAAAGTCCGAGACGGACGATGGAACTGCCGTCTTTTTGAGTGGCACCAAGTGCGCTCTCTTCCAGGCCGCCGGAAAGACCCCGCTCGATAGTAAAGAGTTAAATAGCGCTACAAGGTGATGGCCAATTATCGGTAACGATTTTGCAACGATGTTTTGGGGTATTCCATCCTCACCCTTTGCTTGAGATGAGAAATGAGCGATCGCGAGCACAACGTCAGCGAAGGTGACCTCACGAAAGGAGAAGCCACCCTCGCCGGCCATCGACACGACATCATCCAAGTCTGACTCGCACTCAAGGTCGGAGACGGAAACCCCGGCAAAATGATTATTCAACTCGTTTGGGGTAAAACCATGCAGGTCGTTCTTGGCCCTTGGGACAAGACCGAGATTGCGAAGCTCATTCCAAACGTTCTTATTACTACTGAGGGCGTCGAAAACTCTGTCGTTAATGAAGGCATCCCGCGCTCGGGCAGTACGCTCCTCAGCATCGTCTGCTAGAAACTGATACTCCGTCCACAGGTCCGTCCGTTTCGTACGTTTGTATCGTTTGTGTATAGCGTCTCGTCTTCTGTACAAGTCTTTAATGTCCTCGTCCACCCAAGGAGGATGCCCTCGTTTCCTCGGCTTAAACACTTTCAGAGGGGCGAGTTGATCAATGACGTTCATGATGTTCTGGCTGAGGTGTTCCAGCCGAAGGTCTGCTCCACTGCTCGGACAACTGACCGGCGACCAATCACAAGCAGCTAAAAGGACTAGAAGTTCCTCCGTTTTGATCGATTTATAATCCCTATAAACAAAACCGTTGAGAGCCGGAGGTTTTTCTGTACGAATGTCAATCTCAACGTCTATAATATTATGTCTGCTTGGGAAAGTCGCCAGTGGATTACCCGCATTCAGCACTACATTGTCGTCGTCCGTAAAGATCACATCAATCCACGTGTGAGAATCCCCTACATGATGCGTCGCGCCGTGATCTGCTAATTTGAAGTTTAGCTCGCAAGCGAGCTCACGGAAAAATTCTGCGTCTTCTGAGGTCGACAACATGTTAGCATTCAGGTCACCCATGATAATTTTAAACGTGAAATCCACGGAATGTTTGCGAAGGTCGTTGACCAGATCAGAGTCGCCCGAGACGCGAATTCCCGGTGGACGGTAGATCAAGGCAACGAACACCGCTGGCGAGGAACCCTGCTGCACGCTACACATTAAATATTCCGGAATGCCTGGCTTCCCCTCCACCTGTGAGGGCGACGAACATAATAAAGAAGCTTTGAAGTAATTCCGGATGTACAGGGCTACACCACCTCCACGCTTATTCCTATCCTGACGCAGGACAGAAAAACCCTCGATCTGAGCGAACACATCGTCGACCTCGTGACCGAATCGCGTCTCCGCCACGCCAAACAGGTGATACGAGGGCCGAGCACCCTCCAGGTACTGACGGAACATCCCCATGTGTGCATAGAGCGAGGTTGCATTCAAGAAACCCGCTCTCAGCACATCCCCACCCGCCACTCTATCATTATCATGGCCTAGTCAGGCGCGGCCAGCTGTCACAGCTGCAGGACCCGCGCCGGGACCCACACTCAGCTCGGCCACCGCACCAGCCTCGACCACACACCCGTCGTCCTCATTCTCACTGCAGCTATTCTTCTTATATGAAGCTGCCAACGCATGTAGGTCATCCGTTGAAGAAAACTCATGCGCTTTACTGCCGTTTCTCCACTTAGTAAGGAATCGCCCGCATCTATGCCAAACGTATTTAAAGTCTAAACCGCGCGCAATCTGTTTAAGATTGTTATAACGAACAAAAACCTCTTTACTTAGATATTCATTAATGAATATCTTACTCTGAACCATGCTTTCACGCGTTTCCTCAGTAAGTAGAGTTACGTCAATATGCCTTGTGTTGAACGCTGTTAGTCTGCCCTTCAAACGCATGATCTTGTTTAACGTATCGCGGTGAGAGAGTTGGACCACCCACGGCGAACGGCGTTGCGCTGCACCCGAACGAGTCCCCCCATTGTCAGGCCCAGCCCCTGGCCCGAGAAGACGCACCGACACAATGTCATCTTTCGTAAAGGATGGGTCAATCGCAGCGAGGATGGCAAGTACTACGTCTGAGCGCATGGCATCAGATCCATCACAACCATTAGAAATAATCACTTCAGCCAAATCCCCACCGCGACGCGTCCCCTCCTCACGGGAAGTGCCCCCACTCAGTCCAGAAGCAGTAGCCCTTCCGGGGTGGTGACCACGGGATCGACGCCGCCTACGTTGCGTCTGAAACCCTTCGGAGGCATGCTCAACATCACAGGCTTTTATTACATTGTTTTCCACGTTGTTCTCGTCCTTATTGCTGATCTTACATCTAGTTATTTCTAAACCTAAATCTATGGTTCTGTCAGCCGGAGCTGGAGTCTCAATGTCTCTGAGTGAAACAAAGACCTGAGACTCATTACAGTCAGTCTTTACCGTCTCAGGACTACCAGTAGCACCACGCCCAGCCCGCTGACCAGAAACCAGCGACTGCACATTTAGCATGAGACCGGAGAGCTCGGTCAATTTGTTTTGCAGATTTAGATTTTCCTGCACGAGTAGAGCGCGGGCTTTTTGCGCCTCCAAAAGCATAGCATTTTGCTTCTCAATAAAGCTCTCTAGCGAGGAAACCCGACCCAGCAGACCTTCAAACTCCCCCTGCCCCGCCGGGACAGTGTTCGATATCCGGGCGACAGCATCGAGCCTACTCACAAAAAGCGACCGAAGATCGCTAACCGAACTCTCCAGAAGGTCGAACTGGTTCCTGAACAGAGAGAGCATAGATGCCGGCAGTGTACAATAACGAAGCGCACTCAACTCGACCGAAGAATTCAGTGTAGAGCGCTTCTTATCACCGAAAATCTTATTGGTGCAATTATTCGGTGTTGACGCCGCCATGTCATTCCTAATCGACGCCTCCAAGTTCGTAGTATCATTATGCACAGTATTAGTTTTACAATAAACAGTATTAGTGACAGTATTATTATTATTACTATTAATCACCCCCACATTAATTTCTCTCTCAGTATTATCTCCAGTATGACCCGCCGCATTATCAATATCTTTAAGTTTGTCCGACACAGTATTATTACCACTATTATCATTATTGCCAACAGTATTATTATTATTGACAGTATTATTAACAGTATTATTAACAGTAATATGAACTTTGGCCTTTAGAGTAGCAATCTCTTTATCCTTTTTAACACCCCTAACTTTATTCTTAAACCTGCTCTTTGAACTGCATGCTTGACAGATGTAATTTGCCTCTATCAGGTGCCAATTCATGCAAGTACTGTGGAATGTTGCCGTACATTCCTTGCAGTAACGCATTACAGCGCCTGTACGCAGGATCTTCTTACATTTCTCACAGGAATCACGAACCATTTTGAGAGATGTAAATCACAAACAATTTATCAATAAATAAATAAATAAATAGATACGGCACAAGGATAAAGAGTTTGACAAATGCTTAAACAATTAGAGAATTATAAGAAAACGTTATATAACAAGATCGCCAACAGATATATATATATATATATATATATATATATATAAATTAATACACGAAATAAATAAATAAATAAACAAATAAATAAAAGAATAATAAATAGTCAATAAATAGTCAATATATAGTGTCAAACAATGAGCAAACAAATAAATAAATAAGTAAATAAACGATAGAAAGTAGTCAATTGGTCAGCACATAAATAAATAAATAAACAAATAAATAAATAAATAAATAAATAACCGACAAAATAGACAGAAATAATACTGTAAAAGGAATGGGCGACTAGACATAACAACTCAAACGCTATTTTCAACTTTCCAAAAAAGGAAATCGCATTTTAGAAAATTTTAATATTTGAATTTCGCGCCATAACAATGCGAGCATTGGCGCCGAATAATTTTCAAAAAATCGCGCACGCGCTCGATGACTGCCGGCAGTGGAGCCAAATGCTGCTCGAAGAAATTCAGGACGATGGTGTTGCGCCCTGGTGGCGAAAATCGAAAAACTCCTCACAGCGACGTCAGTGACTTTGCGCGCCAAAATAGTGGGAGAGTGAGAGACACAGAGACAGAAAAAAGAGACAGTTACTCCAACCTCTGAATCAGCGTAAAAAACCCCGTAGACCATCCGGTAGTGGTGCAGCAATGGTCCCAAAAAGACACCAGATCGTCCGGCGATGATGGGTTCTCGATGCCAGTATTACCTCAGTGCCCAGATGATGTTGCACAAATGATGTAGTAGTTTGAGGTTAGAATACTGCTTGATTGCGGAAAGACTCTCATGGCTCATAAAACAGCGTAAAAATACACTGTCTTTTTGCTGGAGAGCGTAAGAGCCATGTAGAGGACATTTACCGCAGTGCGAGATCGCTCGAAAGAAGTTAAATACCAATTAATATATGGTAAATAGCTAGAGCAGATAGTAAGTGATGCTGAACTTACCGGAGGCCGGAAGTATCTCCCAATTATTATATTAACTTATAATATAACAATTATACTATTAAGAATAATCTAAAATGCAAAAATTGCTATGACTATTACGAGCCTCGTGAAAAATCTCTGAACGAGAACTGACATGTGCAACGATCATATGGGCGCAATGTTATAGACATCCTAATTTCCGATCTCAACGTAAAAATTCAACTCGGTGTAGTTTGCATTAGTTAGCAATAATATAAAATGTAAAAATTGTTAATACTATTACGAGCCTCGTGAAAAATCTCTGAACGAGAACTGACATGTGCAACGATCAAATGGGCGCCATTTTGAAAGACATCTTATCTTCCGATCCCAACGTAAAAATTCAAAACGGTGTAGTTTGGATTTTAGTTAACAATAATCTAAAATGCAAAAATTGTTAATACTATTACGAGCCTCGTGAAAAATCTCTGAACGAGAACTGACATGTGCAATGATCTTATGGGCACCATTTTGAATGACATCCTATCCTCCGATCTCAAAGTAAAAATTGAAAGCGTTGTTGTTCTGATTATATAACAATAATCTAAAATGAAAAATTGTTACTACTATTACGAGTCTCGTAATAAAATCCGTGAACGAGAACTGACATGTGCAACGATCATATTGGCGCAATGTTATAGACATCCTAATTTCCGATCTCAACTTAAAAATTCAAATCGGTGCAGTCTGGATTAGTTAAATATAATCTAAAATGAAAAATTGTTAATACTATTACGAGCCTCGTGAAAAATCTCTGAACGAGAACTGACATGTGCAACGATCAAATGGGCGCCATTTTGAAAGACATCTTATCTTCCAATCCCAACGTAAAAATTCAAATCGGTGCAGTCTGGATTAGTTAAATATAATCTAAAATGTAAAAATTGTTAATACTATTACGAGCCTCGTGAAAATTTTCTGATCGAGAACTGACATGTGCAATGATCTTATGGGTGCCATTTTGAAAGACATCCTATCCTCCGATCTCAAAGTAAAAATTGAAAGCGTTGTTGTTCTGATTATATAACAATAATCTAAAATGAAAAATTGTTACTACTATTACGAGTCTCGTAATAAAATCCGTGAACGAGAACTGACATGTGCAACGATCATATGGGCGCAATGTTATAGACATCCTAATTTCCGATCTCAACTTTAAAGTTCAAAACGGTGTAGTTTGCATTAGTTAACAATAATCTAAAATGCAAAAATTGTTAATACTATTACGAGCCTCGTGAAAAATCTCTGAACGAGAACTGACATGTGCAACCATCATATGGGCTCCATTTTGAAAGACTTCTTATCTTCCGATCTCAACGTAAAAATTCAAAACGGTGTAGTTTGGATTAGTTAACAATAATCTAAAATGCAAGAATTGTTAATACTATTACGAGCCTCGTGAGAAATCTCTGAACGAGAACTGACATGTGCAACGATCATATGGGCGCCATTTTGAAAGACATCTTATCTTCCGATCTCAACGTAAAAATTCAAAACGGTGTAGTTTGGATTAGCTAACAATAATCTTAAATGCAAAAATTGTTAATTGTATTACGAGCCTCCTGAAAAATATCTGAACGAGAACTGACATGTGCAACAATCATATTGGCGCCATTTTGAAAGACATCTTATCTTCCGATCTCAACGTAAAAATTCAAAACGGTGTAGTTTGGATTAGTTAACAATAATCTAAAATGCAAAAATTGTTAATACTATTACGAGCCTCGTGAAAAATATCTGAACGAGAACTGACATGTGCAACGATCATATGGGCGTTATTTTGATAGACATCCGATCCTCCGATCTCAAAGTAAAAATTGAAAGCGGTGTTGCTCTGATTAGTTAACAATAATCTAAAATGCAAAAATTGTTAATACTATTACGAGCCTCGTGAGAAATCTCTGAACGAGAACTGACATGTGCAACGATCAAATGGGCACCATTTTGAATGACATCCTATCCTCCGATCTCAAAGTAAAAATTGAAAGCGTTGTTGTTCTGATTATATAACAATAATCTAAAATGAAAAATTGTTACTACTATTACGAGTCTCGTAATAAAATCCGTGAACGAGAACTGACATGTGCAATGATCTTATGGGCACCATTTTGAATGACATCCTATCCTCCGATCTCAAAGTAAAAATTGAAAGCGGTGTTGTTCTGATTATATAACAATAATCTAAAATGAAAAATTGTTAATACTATTACGAGCCTAGTAATAAAATCCGTGAATGAGAACTGACATGTGCAACGATCATATTGGCGCAATGTTATAGACATCCTAATTTCCGATCTCAACGTAAAAATTCAAATCGGTGCAGTCTGGATTAGTTAAATATAATCTAAAATGTAAAAATTGTTAATACTATTACGAGCCTCGTGAAAATTTTCTGAACGAGAACTGACATGTGCAACCATCATATGGGCGCCATTTAGAAAGACTTCTTATCTTCTGATCTCAACGTAAAAATTCATAACGGTTTAGTTTGGATTTGTTAACAATAATCTAAAATGCAAAAATTGTTAATACTATTACGAGCCGCGTGAAAAAATCCCTGAACGCGAATGGATATGTGCAATTATCATACGGGCGCAATGTTGGAAGTGATCCTATCATCCGATCTCAACGTAAAAATTCAAAACGGTGTAGTTTGGATTAGTTAACAATAATCTAAAATGCAAAAATTGTTAATACTATTACGAGCCTCGTGAAAAAATACCTGAACGAGAACTGACATGTGCAATGATCTTATGGGTGCCATTTCTTTATCTTCCGATGCCATTTATCTTCCGATCTCAACGTAAAAATTCAAAACGGTGGAGTTTGGATTAGTAAACAGTAATCTAAAAGCAAAATTTGTTAATCCAATTACGAGCCTCGTGAAAAAATACCTGAACACGAATGGATATGTGCAATGATCATGTGGGCGCCATTTTGAATGACATCCTATCCTCCAATCTCAAAGTAAAAATCGAAAGCGGTGTTGTTCTGATTATATAACAATAATCTAAAATGAAAAATTGTTAATACTATTACGAGCCTCGTAATAAAATCCGTGAACGAGAACTGACATGTGCAACGATCATATTGGAGCAATGTTATAGACATCCTAACTTCCGATCTCAACGTAAAAATTCAAATCGGTGCAGTTTGGATTAGTTAAATATAATCTAAAATGTAAAAATTGTTAATACCATTACGAGCCTCCTGGAAAAATACCTGAACGAGAACTAACATGTGCAATGATCTTATAGGTGCCATTTCTTTATATTCCGATGCCCTTTATCTTCCGATCCCAACGTAAAAATTCAAAACGGTGTAGTTTGGATTAGTTAACAATAATCTAAAATGCAAAAATTGTTAATACTATTACGAGCCTCGTGAAAAATCTCTGAACGAGAACTGACATGTGCAACGATCAAATGGGCACCATTTTGAATGACATCCTATCCTCCGATCTCAAAGTAAAAATTGAAAGCGTTGTTGTTCTGATTATATAACAATAATCTAAAATGAAAAATTGTTACTACTATTACGAGTCTCGTAATAAAATCCGTGAACGAGAACTGACATGTGCAATGATCTTATGGGCACCATTTTGAATGACATCCTATCCTCCGATCTCAAAGTAAAAATTGAAAGTGGTGTTGTTCTGATTATATAACAATAATCTAAAATGAAAAATTGTTAATACTATTACGAGCCTCGTAATAAAATCCGTGAATGAGAACTGACATGTGCAACGATCATATTGGCGCAATGTTATAGACATCCTAATTTCCGATCTCAACGTAAAAATTCAAATCGGTGCAGTCTGGATTAGTTAAATATAATCTAAAATGTAAAAATTGTTAATACTATTACGAGCCTCGTGAAAATTTTCTGAACGAGAACTGACATGTGCAATG
Source organism: Muscidifurax raptorellus (assembly GCA_020010945.3). Classification (NCBI taxonomy): domain Eukaryota; kingdom Metazoa; phylum Arthropoda; class Insecta; order Hymenoptera; family Pteromalidae; genus Muscidifurax; species Muscidifurax raptorellus. The sequence goes on from JAHUUD020000046.1 coordinate 451,781, forward strand.
ATCATATGGGCGCCATTTTGAAAAACATCTTATCTTCCGACCCCAACGTGAAAATTCAAAACGGTGTAGTTTGCATTAGTTAACAATAATCTAAAATGCAAAAATTGTTAATACTATTACGAGCCTCGTGAAAAATCTCTGAACGAGAACTGACATGTGCAACCATCATATGGGCGCCATTTAGAAAGACTTCTTATCTTCTGATCTCAACGTAAAAATTCATAACGGTTTAGTTTGGATTTGTTAACAATAATCTAAAATGCAAAAATTGTTAATACTATAACGAGCCGCGTGAAAAAATCCCTGAACGCGAATGGATATGTGCAATTATCATACGGGCGCAATGTTGGAAGTGATCCTATCATCCGATCTCAACGTAAAAATTCAAAACGGTGTAGTTTGGATTAGTTAACAATAATCTAAAATGCAAAAATTGTTAATACTATTACGAGCCTCGTGAAAAAATACCTGAACGAGAACAGACATGTGCAATGATCTTATGGGTGCCATTTGTTTATCTTCCGATGCCATTTATCTTCCGATCTCAACGTAAAAATTCAAAACGGTGTAGTTTGGATTAATTAACAATAATCTAAAATGCAAAAATTGTTAATACTATTATGAGCCTCGTGAAAAATCGCTGAACGAGAACTGACATGTGCAACGATCATATGGGCGCAATGTTATACACATCTTAATTTCCGATCTCCACATAAAATTCAAAACGGTGTAGTTTGCATTAGTTAACAATAATCTAAAATGCAAAAATTGTTAATACTATTACGAGCCTCGTGAAAAATCTCTGAACCAGAACTGACATGTGCAACGATCATATGGGCGCAATGTTGGAAGTGATCCTATCATCCGATCTCAACGTGAAAATTCAAAACGGTGTAGTTTGGATTAGTTAACAATAATCTAAAATGCAAAAATTGTTAATACTATTACGAGCCTCGTGAAAAAATACCTGAACGAGAACTGACATGTGCAATGATCGTATGGGTGCCATTTCTTTATCTTCCGATGCCATTTATCTTCCGATCTCAACGTAAAAATTCAAAACGGTGTAGTTTGGATTAATTAACAATAATCTAAAATGCAAAAATTGTTAATACTATTAGGAGCCTCGTGAAAAATCGCTGAACCAGAACTGACATGTGCAACGATCATATGGGCGCAATGTTGGAAGTGATCCTATCATCCGATCTCAACGTGAAAATTCAAAACGGTGTAGTTTGGATTAGTTAACAATAATCTAAAATGCAAAAATTGTTAATAATATTACGAGCCGCGTGAAAAAATACCTGAACGAGAACAGACATGTGCAATGATCTTATGGGTGCCATTTGTTTATCTTCCGATGCCATTTATCTTCCGATCTCAACGTAAAAATTCAAAACGGTGTAGTTTGGATTAGCTAACAATAATCTAAAATGCAAAAATTGTTAATTGCATTACGAGCCTCCTGAAAAATATCTGAACGAGAACTGACATGTGCAACAATCATATTGGCACCATTTTGAATGACATCCTATTCTCCGATCTCAAAGTAAAAATTGAAAGCGTTGTTGTTCTGATTATATAACAATAATCTAAAATGAAAAATTGTTACTACTATTACGAGTCTCGTAATAAAATCCGTGAACGAGAACTGACATGTGCAATGATCTTATGGGCACCATTTTGAATGACATCCAATCCTCCGATCTCAAAGTAAAAATTGAAAGCGGTGTTGTTCTGATTATATAACAATAATCTAAAATGAAAAATTGTTAATACTATTACGAGCCTCGTAATAAAATCCGTGAATGAGAACTGACATGTGCAACGATCATATTGGCGCAATGTTATAGACATCCTAATTTCCGATCTCAACGTAAAAATTCAAATCGGTGCAGTCTGGATTAGTTAAATATAATCTAAAATGTAAAAATTGTTAATACTATTACGAGCCTCGTGAAAATTCTCTGAACGAGAACTGACATGTGCAATGATCCTATGGGCGCCATTTTGAAAAACATCTTATCTTCCGACCCCAACGTGAAAATTCAATACGGTGTAGTTTGGATTAGTTAACAATAATCTAAAATGTAAAAATTGTTAATCCAATTACGAGCCTCGTGAAAAAATACCTGATCGAGAACTGACATATGCAATGATCGTATGGGCGTTATTTTGAAAGACATCCGATCCTCCGATCTCAAAGTAAAAATTGAAAGCGGTGTTGCTCTGATTAGTTAACAATAATCTAAAATGCAAAAATTGTTAATACTATTACGAGCCTCGTGAGAAATCTCTGAACGAGAACTGACATGTGCAACGATCATATGGGCGCCATTTTGAAAGACATCTTATCTTCCGATCTCAACGTAAAAATTCAAATCGGTGCAGTCTGGATTAGTTAAATATAATCTAAAATGTAAAAATTGTTAATACTATTACGAGCCTCGTGAAAATTCTCTGAACGAGAACTGACATGTGCAATGATCATATGGGCGCCATTTTGAAAAACATCTTATCTTCCGACCCCAACGTGAAAATTCAATACGGTGTAGTTTGGATTAGTTAACAATAATCTAAAATGTAAAAATTGTTAATCCAATTACGAGCCTCGTGAAAAAATACCTGATCGAGAACTGACATATGCAATGATCTTATGGGCGTTATTTTGAAAGACATCCGATCCTCCGATCTCAAAGTAAAAATTGAAAGCGGTGTTGCTCTGATTAGTTAACAATAATCTAAAATGCAAAAATTGTTAATACTATTACGAGCCTCGTGAGAAATCTCTGAACGAGAACTGACATGTGCAACCATCATATGGGCTCCATTTTGAAAGACTTCTTATCTTCCGATCTCAACGTAAAAATTCAAAACGGTGTAGTTTGGATTAGTTAACAATAATCTAAAATGCAAAAATTGTTAATTGCATTACGAGCCTCCTGAAAAATATCTGAACGAGAACTGACATGTACAACAATCATATTGGCGCCATTTTGAAAGACATCTTATCTTCCGATCTCAACGAAAAAATTCATAACGGTGTAGTTTGGATTAGTTAACAATAATCTAAAATGCAAAAATTGTTAATACTATTACGAGCCGCGTAAAAAAATTCCTGACCGTGAATGGATATGTGCAACAATCATATGGGCGCCATTTTGATAGACATGCTATCCTCCGATCTCAAAGTAAAAATTGAAAGCGGTGTTGTTCTGATTATATAACAATAATCTAAAATGAAAAATTGTTAATACTTTTACGAGCCTCGTAATAAAATCCGTGAACGAGAACTGACATGTGCAACGATCATATGGGCGCAATGTTATAGACATCCTAATTTCCGATCTCAACTTAAAAATTCAAATCGGTGTAGTTTGGATTAGTTGGCAATAATATTAAATGTAAAAATTGTTAATACTATTACGAGCCTCGTGAAAAATCTCTGAACGAGAACTGACATGTGCAACGATCAAATGGGCGCCATTTTGAAAGACATCTTATCTTCCAATCCCAACGTAAAAGTTCAAAACAGTGTAGTTTGGATTAGTTAACAATAATCTAAAATGCAAAAATTGTTAATCCAATTACGAGCCTCGTGAAAAAATACCTGATCGAGAACTGACATATGCAATGATCTTATGGGTGCCATTTTGAAAGACATCCTATCCTCCGATCTCAAAGTAAAAATTGGAAACGTTGTTGTTCTGATTATATAACAATAATCTAAATTGAAAAATTGTTACTACTATTACGAGTCTCGTAATAAAATCCGTGAACGAGAACTGACATGTGCAACGATCATATGGGCGCAATGTTATAGACATCCTAATTTCCGATCTCAACTTAAAAATTCAAAGCGGTGTAGTTTGCATTAGTTAACAATAATCTAAAATGCAAAAATTGTTAATACTATTACGAGCCTCGTGAAAAAATACCTGAACGAGAACTGACATGTGCAATGATCTTATGGGCACCATGTGAAAGACATCTTGTCTTCCAATCCCAACGTAAAAATTCAAAACGGTGTAGTTTGGTTTAGTTAATAATAATCTGAAATGCAACAATTGTTAATACTATTACGAGCCTCGTGAAAAATCGCTGAACGAGAACAGACATGTGCAACGATCCTATGGGCGCCATTTTGAAAGACATCTTTTCTTGCGATCTCAACGTAAAAATTCAAAACGGTGGAGTTTGGATTAGTAAACAGTAATCTAAAAGCAAAATTTGTTAATCCAATTACGAGCCTCGTGAAAAAATACCTGAACACGAATGGATATGAGCAATGATCATGTGGGCGCCATTTTGAATGACATCCTATCCTCCGATCTCAAAGTAAAAATCGAAAGCGGTGTTGTTCTGATTATATAACAATAATCTAAAATGAAAAATTGTTAATACTATTACGAGCCTCGTAATAAAATCCGTGAACGAGAACTGACATGTGCAACGATCATATTGGAGCAATGTTATAGACATCCTAACTTCCGATCTCAACGTAAAAATTCAAATCGGTGCAGTTTGGATTAGTTAAATATAATCTAAAATGTAAAAATTGTTAATACCATTACGAGCCTCCTGGAAAAATACCTGAACGAGAACTGACATATGCAATGATCAAATGGGCACCATTTTGAATGACATCCTATCCTCCGATCTCAAAGTAAAAATTGAAAGCGTTGTTGTTCTGATTATATAACAATAATCTAAAATGAAAAATTGTTACTACTATTACGAGTCTCGTAATAAAATCCGTGAACGAGAACTGACATGTGCAATGATCTTATGGGCACCATTTTGAATGACATCCTATCCTCCGATCTCAAAGTAAAAATTGAAAGTGGTGTTGTTCTGATTATATAACAATAATCTAAAATGAAAAATTGTTAATACTATTACGAGCCTCGTAATAAAATCCGTGAATGAGAACTGACATGTGCAACGATCATATTGGCGCAATGTTATAGACATCCTAATTTCCGATCTCAACGTAAAAATTCAAATCGGTGCAGTCTGGATTAGTTAAATATAATCTAAAATGTAAAAATTGTTAATACTATTACGAGCCTCGTGAAAATTTTCTGAACGAGAACTGACATGTGCAATGATCATATGGGCGCCATTTTGAAAAACATCTTATCTTCCGACCCCAACGTGAAAATTCAAAACGGTGTAGTTTGCATTAGTTAACAATAATCTAAAATGCAAAAATTGTTAATACTATTACGAGCCTCGTGAAAAATCTCTGAACGAGAACTGACATGTGCAACCATCATATGGGCGCCATTTAGAAAGACTTCTTATCTTCTGATCTCAACGTAAAAATTCATAACGGTTTAGTTTGGATTTGTTAACAATAATCTAAAATGCAAAAATTGTTAATACTATAACGAGCCGCGTGAAAAAATCCCTGAACGCGAATGGATATGTGCAATTATCATACGGGCGCAATGTTGGAAGTGATCCTATCATCCGATCTCAACGTAAAAATTCAAAACGGTGTAGTTTGGATTAGTTAACAATAATCTAAAATGCAAAAATTGTTAATACTATTACGAGCCTCGTGAAAAAATACCTGAACGAGAACAGACATGTGCAATGATCTTATGGGTGCCATTTGTTTATCTTCCGATGCCATTTATCTTCCGATCTCAACGTAAAAATTCAAAACGGTGTAGTTTGGATTAATTAACAATAATCTAAAATGCAAAAATTGTTAATACTATTATGAGCCTCGTGAAAAATCGCTGAACGAGAACTGACATGTGCAACGATCATATGGGCGCAATGTTATACACATCTTAATTTCCGATCTCCACGTAAAAATTCAAAACGGTGTAGTTTGCATTAGTTAACAATAATCTAAAATGCAAAAATTGTTAATACTATTACGAGCCTCGTGAAAAATCTCTGAACCAGAACTGACATGTGCAACGATCATATGGGCGCAATGTTGGAAGTGATCCTATCATCCGATCTCAACGTGAAAATTCAAAACGGTGTAGTTTGGATTAGTTAACAATAATCTAAAATGCAAAAATTGTTAATACTATTACGAGCCTCGTGAAAAAATACCTGAACGAGAACTGACATGTGCAATGATCGTATGGGTGCCATTTCTTTATCTTCCGATGCCATTTATCTTCCGATCTCAACGTAAAAATTCAAAACGGTGTAGTTTGGATTAATTAACAATAATCTAAAATGCAAAAATTGTTAATACTATTAGGAGCCTCGTGAAAAATCGCTGAACCAGAACTGACATGTGCAACGATCATATGGGCGCAATGTTGGAAGTGATCCTATCATCCGATCTCAACGTGAAAATTCAAAACGGTGTAGTTTGGATTAGTTAACAATAATCTAAAATGCAAAAATTGTTAATACTATTACGAGCCGCGTGAAAAAATACCTGAACGAGAACAGACATGTGCAATGATCTTATGGGTGCCATTTGTTTATCTTCCGATGCCATTTATCTTCCGATCTCAACGTAAAAATTCAAAACGGTGTAGTTTGGATTAGCTAACAATAATCTAAAATGCAACAATTGTTAATTGCATTACGAGCCTCCTGAAAAATATCTGAACGAGAACTGACATGTGCAACAATCATATTGGCACCATTTTGAATGACATCCTATTCTCCGATCTCAAAGTAAAAATTGAAAGCGTTGTTGTTCTGATTATATAACAATAATCTAAAATGAAAAATTGTTACTACTATTACGAGTCTCGTAATAAAATCCGTGAACGAGAACTGACATGTGCAATGATCTTATGGGCACCATTTTGAATGACATCCAATCCTCCGATCTCAAAGTAAAAATTGAAAGCGGTGTTGTTCTGATTATATAACAATAATCTAAAATGAAAAATTGTTAATACTATTACGAGCCTCGTAATAAAATCCGTGAATGAGAACTGACATGTGCAACGATCATATTGGCGCAATGTTATAGACATCCTAATTTCCGATCTCAACGTAAAAATTCAAATCGGTGCAGTCTGGATTAGTTAAATATAATCTAAAATGTAAAAATTGTTAATACTATTACGAGCCTCGTGAAAATTCTCTGAACGAGAACTGACATGTGCAATGATCATATGGGCGCCATTTTGTAAAACATCTTATCTTCCGACCCCAACGTGAAAATTCAATACGGTGTAGTTTGGATTAGTTAACAATAATCTAAAATGTAAAAATTGTTAATCCAATTACGAGCCTCGTGAAAAAATACCTGATCGAGAACTGACATATGCAATGATCTTATGGGCGTTATTTTGAAAGACATCCGATCCTCCGATCTCAAAGTAAAAATTGAAAGCGGTGTTGCTCTGATTAGTTAACAATAATCTAAAATGCAAAAATTGTTAATACTATTACGAGCCTCGTGAGAAATCTCTGAACGAGAACTGACATGTGCAACCATCATATGGGCTCCATTTTGAAAGACTTCTTATCTTCCGATCTCAACGTAAAAATTCAAAACGGTGTAGTTTGGATTAGTTAACAATAATCTAAAATGCAAAAATTGTTAATTGCATTACGAGCCTCCTGAAAAATATCTGAACGAGAACTGACATGTACAACAATCATATTGGCGCCATTTTGAAAGACATCTTATCTTCCGATCTCAACGAAAAAATTCATAACGGTGTAGTTTGGATTAGTTAACAATAATCTAAAATGCAAAAATTGTTAATACTATTACGAGCCGCGTAAAAAAATTCCTGACCGTGAATGGATATGTGCAACAATCATATGGGCGCCATTTTGATAGACATGCTATCCTCCGATCTCAAAGTAAAAATTGAAAGCGGTGTTGTTCTGATTATATAACAATAATCTAAAATGAAAAATTGTTAATACTTTTACGAGCCTCGTAATAAAATCCGTGAACGAGAACTGACATGTGCAACGATCATATGGGCGCAATGTTATAGACATCCTAATTTCCGATCTCAACTTAAAAATTCAAATCGGTGTAGTTTGGATTAGTTGGCAATAATATTAAATGTAAAAATTGTTAATACTATTACGAGCCTCGTGAAAAATCTCTGAACGAGAACTGACATGTGCAACGATCAAAAGGGCGCCATTTTGAAAGACATCTTATCTTCCAATCCCAACGTAAAAGTTCAAAACAGTGTAGTTTGGATTAGTTAACAATAATCTAAAATGCAAAAATTGTTAATCCAATTACGAGCCTCGTGAAAAAATACCTGATCGAGAACTGACATATGCAATGATCTTATGGGTGCCATTTTGAAAGACATCCTATCCTCCGATCTCAAAGTAAAAATTGGAAACGTTGTTGTTCTGATTATATAACAATAATCTAAAATGAAAAATTGTTACTACTATTACGAGTCTCGTAATAAAATCCGTGAACGAGAACTGACATGTGCAACGATCATATGGGCGCAATGTTATAGACATCCTAATTTCCGATCTCAACTTAAAAATTCAAAGCGGTGTAGTTTGCATTAGTTAACAATAATCTAAAATGCAAAAATTGTTAATACTATTACGAGCCTCGTGAAAAAATACCTGAACGAGAACTGACATGTGCAATGATCTTATGGGCACCATGTGAAAGACATCTTGTCTTCCAATCCCAACGTAAAAATTCAAAACGGTGTAGTTTGGTTTAGTTAATAATAATCTGAAATGCAACAATTGTTAATACTATTACGAGCCTCGTGAAAAATCGCTGAACGAGAACAGACATGTGCAACGATCCTATGGGCGCCATTTTGAAAGACATCTTTTCTTGCGATCTCAACGTAAAAATTCAAAACGGTGTAGTTTGGATTAGTTAACAATAATCTAAAATGCAAAAATTGTTAATACTATTACGAGCCTCGTAAAAAAATACCTGAACGAGAACTGACATGTGCAATGATCTTATGGGTGCCATTTCTTTATCTTCCGATGCCATTTATCTTCCGATCTCAACGTAAAAATTCAAAACGGTGTAGTTTGGATTAATTAACAATAATCTAAAATGCAAAAATTGTTAATACTATTATGAGCCTCGTGAAAAATCGCTGAACGAGAACTGACATGTTCAACGATCATATGGGCGCAATGTTATACACATCTTAATTTCCGATCTCAACGTAAAAATTCAAAACGGTGTAGTTTCCATTAGTTAACAATAATCTGAAATGCAAAAATTGTTAATACTATTACGAGCCTCATGAAAAATCTCTGAACGAGAACTGACATGTGCAACGATCATATGGGCGCAATGTTGGAAGTGATCCTATCATCCGATCTCAACGTAAAAATTCAAAACGGTGTAGTTTGGATTAATTAACAATAATCTAAAATGCAAAAATTGTTAATACTATTACGAGCCTCGTAAAAAAATACCTGAACGAGAACTGACATGTGCAATGATCTTAAGGGTGCCATTTCTTTATCTTCCGATGCCATTTATCTTCCGATCTCAACGTAAAAATTCAAAACGGTGTAGATTTGATTAGTTAACAATAATCTAAAATGCAAAAATTGTTAATACTATTACGAGCCTCGTGAAAAATATCTGAACCAGAACTGACATGTGCAACGATCATATGGGCGCCATTTTGAAAGACATCCTATCCTCCGATCTCAAATTAAAAATTGAAAACGGTGTAGTTTGGATTAGTTAACAATAATCTAAAATGCAAGAATTGTTAATACTATTACGAGCCTCGTGAGAAATCTCTGAACGAGAACTGACATGTGCAACGATCATATGGGCGCCATTTTGAAAGACATCTTATCTTCCGATCTCAACGTAAAAATTCAAAACGGTGTAGTTTGGATTAGCTAACAATAATCTTAAATGCAAAAATTGTTAATACTATTACGAGCCTCGTGAAAAAATACCTGAACGAGAACTGACATGTGCAACAATCATATTGGCGCCATTTTGAAAGACATCTTATCTTCCGATCTCAACGTAAAAATTCAGAACGGTGTAGCTTGGATTAGCTAACAATAATCTAAAATGCAAAAATTGTTAATTTTATTACGAGCCTCCTGAAAAATATCTGAACGAGAACTGACATGTGCAACAATCATATTGGCGCCATTTTGAAAGACATCTTATCTTCCGATCTCAACGTAAAAATTCATAACGGTGTAGCTTGGATTAGCTAACAATAATCTAAAATGCAAAAATTGTTAATTTTATTACGAGCCTCCTGAAAAATATCTGAACGAGAACTGACATGTGCAACAATCATATTGGCGCCATTTTGAAAGACATCTTATCTTCCGATCTCAACGTAAAAATTCATAACGGTGTAATTTGGATTAGTTAACAATAATCTAAAATGCAAAAATTGTTAATACTATTACGAGCCGCGTAAAAAAATTCCTGACCGCGAATGGATATGTGCAACAATCATATGGGCGCCATTTTGATAGACATGCTATCCTCCGATCTCAAAGTAAAAATTGAAAGCGGTGTTGTTCTGATTATATTACAATAATCTAAAATGAAAAATTGTTAATACTATTACGAGCCTCGTAATAAAATCCGTGAACGAGAACTGACATGTGCAATGATCTTATGGGCACCATGTGAAAGACATCCTATCTTCTGATATCAAAGTAAAATTCAAAACGGTGTAGTTTGGATTAGTTAACAATAATCTAAAATGCAAAAATTGTTAATACTATTACGAGCCTCGTGAGAAATATCTGAACGAGAACTGACATGTGCAACGATCATATGGGCGTTATTTTGAAAGACATCCGATCCTCCGATCTCAAAGTAAAAATTGAAAGCGGTGTTGCTCTGATTAGTTAACAATAAACTAAAATGCAAAAATTGTTAATACTATTACGAGCCTCGTGAGAAATCTCTGAACGAGAACTGACATGTGCAACGATCATATGGGCGCCATTTTGAAAGACATCTTATCTTCCGATCTCAACGTAAAAATTCAAAACGGTGTAGTTTGGATTAGCTAACAATAATCTAAAATGCAAAAATTGTTAATTGCATTACGAGCCTCCTGAAAAATATCTGAACGAGAACTGACATGTGCAACAATCATATTGGCACCATTTTGAATGACATCCTATCCTCCGATCTCAAAGTAAAAATTGAAAGCGTTGTTGTTCTGATTATATAACAATAATCTAAAATGAAAAATTGTTACTACTATTACGAGTCTCGTAATAAAATCCGTGAACGAGAACTGACATGTGCAACGATCATATGGGCGCAATGTTATAGACATCCTAATTTCCGATCTCAACTTAAAAATTCAAAACGGTGTGGTTTGCATTAGTTAACAATAATCTAAAATGCAAAAATTGTTAATACTATTACGAGCCTCGTAAAAAAATACCTGAACGAGAACTGACATGTGCAATGATCTTATGAGTGCCATTTCTTTATCTTCCGATGCCATTTATCTTCCGATCTCAACGTAAAAATTCATAACGGTGTAGTTTGCATTAGTTAACAATAATCTAAAATGCAAAAATTGTTAATACTATTACGAGCCTCGTGAAAAATCTCTGAACGAGAACTGACATGTGCAACCATCATATGGGCGCCATTTAGAAAGACTTCTTATCTTCTGATCTCAACGTAAAAATTCAAAACGGTTTAGTTTGGATTTGTTAACAATAATCTAAAATGCAAAAATTGTTAATACTATAACGAGCCGCGTGAAAAAATCCCTGAACGCGAATGGATATGTGCAATTATCATACGGGCGCAATGTTGGAAGTGATCCTATCATCCGATCTCAACGTAAAAATTCAAAACGGTGTAGTTTGGATTAGTTAACAATAATCTAAAATGCAAAAATTGTTAATACTATTACGAGCCTCGTGAAAAAATACCTGAACGAGAACTGACATGTGCAATGATCTTATGGGTGCCATTTCTTTATCTTCCGATGCCATTTATCTTCCGATCTCAACGTAAAAATTCAAAACGGTGTAGTTTGGATTAATTAACAATAATCTAAAATGCAAAAATTGTTAATACTATTATGAGCCTCGTGAAAAATCGCTGAACGAGAAGTGACATGTGCAACGATCATATGGGCGCAATGTTATACACATGTTATCTTCCGATCCCAACGTAAAAATTCAAAACGGTGTAGTTTGGATTTTAGTTAACAATAATCTAAAATGCAAAAATTGTTAATACTATTACGAGCCTCGTGAAAAATCTCTGAACGAGAACTGACATGTGCAATGATCTTATGGGCACCATTTTGAATGACATCCTATCCTCCGATCTCAAAGTAAAAATTGAAAGCGTTGTTGTTCTGATTATATAACAATAATCTAAAATGAAAAATTGTTACTACTATTACGAGTCTCGTAATAAAATCCGTGAACGAGAACTGACATGTGCAACGATCATATTGGCGCAATGTTATAGACATCCTAATTTCCGATCTCAACTTTAAAGTTCAAAACGGTGTAGTTTGCATTAGTTAACAATAATCTAAAATGCAAAAATTGTTAATACTATTACGAGCCTCGTGAAAAATCTCTGAACGAGAACTGACATGTGCAACCATCATATGGGCTCCATTTTGAAAGACTTCTTATCTTCCGATCTCAACGTAAAAATTCAAAACGGTGTAGTTTGGATTAGTTAACAATAATCTAAAATGCAAGAATTGTTAATACTATTACGAGCCTCGTGAGAAATCTCTGAACGAGAACTGACATGTGCAACGATCATATGGGCGCCATTTTGAAAGACATCTTATCTTCCGATCTCAACGTAAAAATTCAAAACGGTGTAGTTTGGATTAGCTAACAATAATCTTAAATGCAAAAATTGTTAATTGTATTACGAGCCTCCTGAAAAATATCTGAACGAGAACCGACATGTGCAACAATCATATTGGCGCCATTTTGAAAGACATCTTATCTTCCGATCTCAACGTAAAAATTCAAAACGGTGTAGTTTGGATTAGTTAACAATAATCTAAAATGCAAAAATTGTTAATACTATTACGAGCCTCGTGAAAAATATCTGAACGAGAACTGACATGTGCAACGATCATATGGGCGCCATTTTGAAAGACATCTTATCTTCCGATCTCAACGTAAAAATTCAAATCGGTGCAGTTTGGATTAGTTAAATATAATCTAAAATGTAAAAATTGTTAATACCATTACGAGCCTCCTGGAAAAATACCTGAACGAGAACTAACATGTGCAATGATCTTATAGGTGCCATTTCTTTATATTCCGATGCCATTTATCTTCCGATCCCAACGTAAAAATTCAAAACGGTGTAGTTTGGATTAGTTAACAATAATCTAAAATGCAAAAATTGTTAATACTATTACGAGCCTCGTGAAAAATCTCTGAACGAGAACTGACATGTGCAACAATCATATGGGCGCCATTTTGATAGACATCCTATCCTCCGATCTCAAAGTAAAAATTGAAAGCGGTGTTGTTCTGATTATATAACAATAATCTAAAATGAAAAATTGTTAATACTATTACGAGCCTCGTAATAAAATCCGTGAATGAGAACTGACATGTGCAACGATCATATTGGCGCAATGTTATAGACATCCTAATTTCCGATCTCAACGTAAAAATTCAAATCGGTGCAGTCTGGATTAGTTAAATATAATCTAAAATGTAAAAATTGTTAATACTATTACGAGCCTCGTGAAAATTTTCTGAACGAGAACTGACATGTGCAATGATCATATGGGCGCCATTTTGAAAAACATCTTATCTTCCGATCCCAACGTGAAAATTCAAAACGGTGTAGTTTGCATTAGTTAACAATAATCTAAAATGCAAAAATTGTTAATACTATTACGAGCCTCGTGAAAAATCTCTGAACGAGAACTGACATGTGCAACGATCATATGGGCGCCATTTAGAAAGACTTCTTATCTTCTGATCTCAACGTAAAAATTCAAAACGCCGTAGTTTCCATTAGTTAACAATAATCTGAAATGCAAAAATTGTTAATACTATTACGAGCCTCATGAAAAATCTCTGAACGAGAACTGACATGTGCAACGATCATATGGGCGCAATGTTGGAAGTGATCCTATCATCCGATCTCAACGTAAAAATTCAAAACGGTGTAGTTTGGATTAATTAACAATAATCTAAAATGCAAAAATTGTTAATACTATTACGAGCCTCGTAAAAAAATACCTGAACGAGAACTGACATGTGCAATGATCTTAAGGGTGCCATTTCTTTATCTTCCGATGCCATTTATCTTCCGATCTCAACGTAAAAATTCAAAACGGTGTAGATTTGATTAGTTAACAATAATCTAAAATGCAAAAATTGTTAATACTATTACGAGCCTCGTGAAAAATATCTGAACCAGAACTGACATGTGCAACGATCATATGGGCGCCATTTTGAAAGACATCCTATCCTCCGATCTCAAATTAAAAATTGAAAACGGTGTAGTTTGGATTAGTTAACAATAATCTAAAATGCAAGAATTGTTAATACTATTACGAGCCTCGTGAGAAATCTCTGAACGAGAACTGACATGTGCAACGATCATATGGGCGCCATTTTGAAAGACATCTTATCTTCCGATCTCAACGTAAAAATTCAAAACGGTGTAGTTTGGATTAGCTAACAATAATCTTAAATGCAAAAATTGTTAATACTATTACGAGCCTCGTGAAAAAATACCTGAACGAGAACTGACATGTGCAACAATCATATTGGCGCCATTTTGAAAGACATCTTATCTTCCGATCTCAACGTAAAAATTCAGAACGGTGTAGCTTGGATTAGCTAACAATAATCTAAAATGCAAAAATTGTTAATTTTATTACGAGCCTCCTGAAAAATATCTGAACGAGAACTGACATGTGCAACAATCATATTGGCGCCATTTTGAAAGACATCTTATCTTCCGATCTCAACGTAAAAATTCATAACGGTGTAATTTGGATTAGTTAACAATAATCTAAAATGCAAAAATTGTTAATACTATTACGAGCCGCGTAAAAAAATTCCTGACCGCGAATGGATATGTGCAACAATTATATGGGCGCCATTTTGATAGACATGCTATCCTCCGATCTCAAAGTAAAAATTGAAAGCGGTGTTGTTCTGATTATATTACAATAATCTAAAATGAAAAATTGTTAATACTATTACGAGCCTCGTAATAAAATCCGTGAACGAGAACTGACATGTGCAATGATCTTATGGGCACCATGTGAAAGACATCCTATCTTCTGATATCAAAGTAAAATTCAAAACGGTGTAGTTTGGATTAGTTAACAATAATCTAAAATGCAAAAATTGTTAATACTATTACGAGCCTCGTGAGAAATATCTGAACGAGAACTGACATGTGCAACGATCATATGGGCGTTATTTTGAAAGACATCCGATCCTCCGATCTCAAAGTAAAAATTGAAAGCGGTGTTGCTCTGATTAGTTAACAATAAACTAAAATGCAAAAATTGTTAATACTATTACGAGCCTCGTGAGAAATCTCTGAACGAGAACTGACATGTGCAACGATCATATGGGCGCCATTTTGAAAGACATCTTATCTTCCGATCTCAACGTAAAAATTCAAAACGGTGTAGTTTGGATTAGCTAACAATAATCTAAAATGCAAAAATTGTTAATTGCATTACGAGCCTCCTGAAAAATATCTGAACGAGAACTGACATGTGCAACAATCATATTGGCACCATTTTGAATGACATCCTATCCTCCGATCTCAAAGTAAAAATTGAAAGCGTTGTTGTTCTGATTATATAACAATAATCTAAAATGAAAAATTGTTACTACTATTACGAGTCTCGTAATAAAATCCGTGAACGAGAACTGACATGTGCAACGATCATATGGGCGCAATGTTATAGACATCCTAATTTCCGATCTCAACTTAAAAATTCAAAACGGTGTGGTTTGCATTAGTTAACAATAATCTAAAATGCAAAAATTGTTAATACTATTACGAGCCTCGTAAAAAAATACCTGAACGAGAACTGACATGTGCAATGATCTTATGAGTGCCATTTCTTTATCTTCCGATGCCATTTATCTTCCGATCTCAACGTAAAAATTCATAACGGTGTAGTTTGCATTAGTTAACAATAATCTAAAATGCAAAAATTGTTAATACTATTACGAGCCTCGTGAAAAATCTCTGAACGAGAACTGACATGTGCAACCATCATATGGGCGCCATTTAGAAAGACTTCTTATCTTCTGATCTCAACGTAAAAATTCAAAACGGTTTAGTTTGGATTTGTTAACAATAATCTAAAATGCAAAAATTGTTAATACTATAACGAGCCGCGTGAAAAAATCCCTGAACGCGAATGGATATGTGCAATTATCATACGGGCGCAATGTTGGAAGTGATCCTATCATCCGATCTCAACGTAAAAATTCAAAACGGTGTAGTTTGGATTAGTTAACAATAATCTAAAATGCAAAAATTGTTAATACTATTACGAGCCTCGTGAAAAAATACCTGAACGAGAACTGACATGTGCAATGATCTTATGGGTGCCATTTCTTTATCTTCCGATGCCATTTATCTTCCGATCTCAACGTAAAAATTCAAAACGGTGTAGTTTGGATTAATTAACAATAATCTAAAATGCAAAAATTGTTAATACTATTATGAGCCTCGTGAAAAATCGCTGAACGAGAAGTGACATGTGCAACGATCATATGGGCGCAATGTTATACACATGTTATCTTCCGATCCCAACGTAAAAATTCAAAACGGTGTAGTTTGGATTTTAGTTAACAATAATCTAAAATGCAAAAATTGTTAATACTATTACGAGCCTCGTGAAAAATCTCTGAACGAGAACTGACATGTGCAATGATCTTATGGGCACCATTTTGAATGACATCCTATCCTCCGATCTCAAAGTAAAAATTGAAAGCGTTGTTGTTCTGATTATATAACAATAATCTAAAATGAAAAATTGTTACTACTATTACGAGTCTCGTAATAAAATCCGTGAACGAGAACTGACATGTGCAACGATCATATTGGCGCAATGTTATAGACATCCTAATTTCCGATCTCAACTTTAAAGTTCAAAACGGTGTAGTTTGCATTAGTTAACAATAATCTAAAATGCAAAAATTGTTAATACTATTACGAGCCTCGTGAAAAATCTCTGAACGAGAACTGACATGTGCAACCATCATATGGGCTCCATTTTGAAAGACTTCTTATCTTCCGATCTCAACGTAAAAATTCAAAACGGTGTAGTTTGGATTAGTTAACAATAATCTAAAATGCAAGAATTGTTAATACTATTACGAGCCTCGTGAGAAATCTCTGAACGAGAACTGACATGTGCAACGATCATATGGGCGCCATTTTGAAAGACATCTTATCTTCCGATCTCAACGTAAAAATTCAAAACGGTGTAGTTTGGATTAGCTAACAATAATCTTAAATGCAAAAATTGTTAATTGTATTACGAGCCTCCTGAAAAATATCTGAACGAGAACCGACATGTGCAACAATCATATTGGCGCCATTTTGAAAGACATCTTATCTTCCGATCTCAACGTAAAAATTCAAAACGGTGTAGTTTGGATTAGTTAACAATAATCTAAAATGCAAAAATTGTTAATACTATTACGAGCCTCGTGAAAAATATCTGAACGAGAACTGACATGTGCAACGATCATATGGGCGCCATTTTGAAAGACATCTTATCTTCCGATCTCAACGTAAAAATTCAAATCGGTGCAGTTTGGATTAGTTAAATATAATCTAAAATGTAAAAATTGTTAATACCATTACGAGCCTCCTGGAAAAATACCTGAACGAGAACTAACATGTGCAATGATCTTATAGGTGCCATTTCTTTATATTCCGATGCCATTTATCTTCCGATCCCAACGTAAAAATTCAAAACGGTGTAGTTTGGATTAGTTAACAATAATCTAAAATGCAAAAATTGTTAATACTATTACGAGCCTCGTGAAAAATCTCTGAACGAGAACTGACATGTGCAACAATCATATGGGCGCCATTTTGATAGACATCCTATCCTCCGATCTCAAAGTAAAAATTGAAAGCGGTGTTGTTCTGATTATATAACAATAATCTAAAATGAAAAATTGTTAATACTATTACGAGCCTCGTAATAAAATCCGTGAATGAGAACTGACATGTGCAACGATCATATTGGCGCAATGTTATAGACATCCTAATTTCCGATCTCAACGTAAAAATTCAAATCGGTGCAGTCTGGATTAGTTAAATATAATCTAAAATGTAAAAATTGTTAATACTATTACGAGCCTCGTGAAAATTTTCTGAACGAGAACTGACATGTGCAATGATCATATGGGCGCCATTTTGAAAAACATCTTATCTTCCGATCCCAACGTGAAAATTCAAAACGGTGTAGTTTGCATTAGTTAACAATAATCTAAAATGCAAAAATTGTTAATACTATTACGAGCCTCGTGAAAAATCTCTGAACGAGAACTGACATGTGCAACCATCATATGGGCGCCATTTAGAAAGACTTCTTATCTTCTGATCTCAACGTAAAAATTCATAACGGTTTAGTTTGGATTTGTTAACAATAATCTAAAATGCAAAAATTGTTAATACTATAACGAGCCGCGTGAAAAAATCCCTGAACGCGAATGGATATGTGCAATTATCATACGGGCGCAATGTTGGAAGTGATCCTATCATCCGATCTCAACGTAAAAATTCAAAACGGTGTAGTTTGGATTAGTTAACAATAATCTAAAATGCAAATTGTTAATACTATTACGAGCCTCGTGAAAAAATACCTGAACGAGAACTGACATGTGCAATGATCTTATGGGTGCCATTTCTTTATCTTCCGATGCCATTTATCTTCCGATCTCAACGTAAAAATTCAAAACGGTGTAGTTTGGATTAATTAACAATAATCTAAAATGCAAAAATTGTTAATACTATTATGAGCCTCGTGAAAAATCGCTGAACGAGAACTGACATGTGCAATGATCTTATGGGCACCATTTTGAATGACATCCTATCCTCCGATCTCAAAGTAAAAATTGAAAGCGGTGTTGTTCTGATTATATAATCCGTGAATGAGAACTGACATGTGCAACGATCATATGGGCGCCATTTAGAAAGACTTCTTATCTTCTGATCTCAACGTAAAAATTCAAAACGCCGTAGTTTGGATTAATTAACAATAATCTAAAATGCAAAAATTGTTAATACTATTACGAGCCGCGTGAAAAAATCCCTGAACGCGAATGGATATGTGCAATTATCATACGGGCTCAATGTTGGAAGTGATCCTATCATCCGATCTCAACGTAAAAATTCAAAACGGTGTAGTTTGGATTAGTTAACAATAATCTAAAATGCAAAAATTGTTAATACTACTACGAGCCTCGTGAAAAAATACCTGAACGAGAACTGACATGTGCAATGATCTTATGGGTGCCATTTCTTTATCTTCCGATGCCATTTATCTTCCGATCTCAACGTAAAAATTCAAAACGGTGGAGTTTGGATTAGTAAACAGTAATCTAAAAGCAAAATTTGTTAATCCAATTACGAGCCTCGTGAAAAAATACCTGAACACGAATGGATATGTGCAATGATCATGTGGGCGCCATTTTGAATGACATCCTATCCTCCGATCTCAAAGTAAAAATCGAAAGCGGTGTTGTTCTGATTATATAACAATAATCTAAAATGAAAAATTGTTAATACTATTACGAGCCTCGTAATAAAATCCGTGAACGAGAACTGACATGTGCAACGATCATATTGGAGCAATGTTATAGACATCCTAACTTCCGATCTCAACGTAAAAATTCAAATCGGTGCAGTTTGGATTAGTTAAATATAATCTAAAATGTAAAAATTGTTAATACTATAACGAGCCGCGTGAAAAAATCCCTGAACGCGAATGGATATGTGCAATTATCATACGGGCGCAATGTTGGAAGTGATCCTACCATCCGATCTCAACGTAAAAATTCAAAACGGTGTAGTTTGGATTAGTTAACAATAATCTAAAATGCAAAAATTGTTAATACTATTACGAGCCTCGTGAAAAAATACCTGAACGAGAACTGACATGTGCAATGATCTTATGGGTGCCATTTCTTTATCTTCCGATGCCATTTATCTTCCGATCTCGACGTAAAAATTCAAAACGGTGTAGTTTGGATTAATTAACAATAATCTAAAATGCAAAAATTGTTAATACTATTATGAGCCTCGTGAAAAATCGCTGAACGAGAACTGACATGTGCAATGATCTTATGGGCACCATTTTGAATGACAGCCTATCCTCCGATCTCAAAGTAAAAATTGAAAGCGGTGTTGTTCTGATTATATAACAATAATCTAAAATGAAAAATTGTTAATACTATTACGAGCCTCGTAATAAAATCCGTGAATGAGAACTGACATGTGCAACGATCATATTGGCGCAATGTTATAGACATCCTCATTTCCGATCTCAACGTAAAAATTCAAATCGGTGCAGTCTGGATTAGTTAAATATAATCTAAAATGTAAAAATTGTTAATACTATTACGAGCCTCGTGAAAATTTTCTGAACGAGAACTGACATGTGCAATGATCATATGGGCGCCATTTTGAAAAACATCTTATCTTCCGACCCCAACGTAAAAATTCAAAACGGTGTAGTTTGGATTAATTAACAATAATCTAAAATGCAAAAATTGTTAATACTATTATGAGCCTCGTGAAAAATCGCTGAACGAGAACTGACATGTGCAACGATCATATGGGCGCAATGTTATACTCATCTTAATTTCCGATCTCAACGTAAAAATTCAAAACGGTGTAGTTTCCATTAGTTAACAATAATCTAAAATGCAAAAATTGTTTATACTATTACGAGCCTCATGAAAAATCTCTGAACGAGAACTGACATGTGCAACGATCATATGGGCGCAATGTTGGAAGTGATCCTATCATCCGATCTCAACGTAAAAATTCAAAACGGTGTAGTTTGGATTAGTTAACAATAATCTAAAATGCAAAAATTGTTAATACTATTACGAGCCTCGTAAAAAAATACCTGAACGAGAACTGACATGTGCAATGATCTTATGGGTGCCATTTCTTTATCTTCCGATGCCATTTATCTTCCGATCTCAACGTAAAAATTCAAAACGGTGTAGATTGGATTAGTTAACAATAATCTAAAATGCAAAAATTGTTAATACTATTACGAGCCTCGTGAAAAATATCTGAACCAGAACTGACATGTGCAACGATCATATGGGCGCCATTTTGAAAGACATCCTATCCTCCGATCTCAAATTAAAAATTGAAAACGGTGTAGTTTGGATTAGTTAACAATAATCTAAAATGCAAGAATTGTTAATACTATTACGAGCCTCGTGAGAAATCTCTGAACGAGAACTGACATGTGCAACGATCATATTGGCGCCATTTTGAAAGACATCTTATCTTCCGATCTCAACGTAAAAATTCAAAACGGTGTAGTTTGGATTGGTTAACAATAATCTAAAATTCAAAAATTGTTAATACTATTACGAGCCTCGTGAAAAATATCTGAACGAAAACTGACATGTGCAACGATCATATGGGCGTTATTTTGATAGACATCCGATCCTCCGATCTCAAAGTAAAAATTGAAAGCGGTGTTGCTCTGATTAGTTAACAATAATCTAAAATGCAAAAATTGTTAATACTATTACGAGCCTCGTGAGAAATCTCTGAACGAGAACTGACATGTGCAACGATCATATGGGCGCCATTTTGAAAGACATCTTATCTTCCGATCTCAACGTAAAAATTCAAAACGGTGTAGTTTGGATTAGCTAACAATAATCTAAAATGCAAAAATTGTTAATTTTATTACGAGCCTCCTGAAAAATATCTGAACGAGAACTGACATGTGCAACAATCATATTGGCGCCATTTTGAAAGACATCTTATCTTCGATCTCAACGTAAAAATTCATAACGGTGTAGTTTGGATTAGTTAACAATAATCTAAAATGCAAAAACTGTTAATACTATTATGAGCCTCCTGAAAAATATCTGAACGAGAACTGACATGTGCAACAATCATATGGGCGCCATTTTGATAGACATGCTATCCTCCGATCTCAACGTAAAAATTCAAAACGGTGTAGTTTGGATTAGTTAACAATAATCTAAAATGCAAAAACTGTTAATACTATTATGAGCCTCGTGAAAAATCGCTGAACGAGAACTGACATGTGCAACGATCATATGGGCGCAATGTTATACACATCTTAATTTCCGATCTCAACGTAAAAATTCAAAACGGTGTAGTTTGCATTAGTTAACAATAATCTAAAATGCAAAAATTGTTAATACTATTACGAGCCTCGTAAAAAAATACCTGAACGAGAACTGACATGTGCAATGATCTTATGAGTGCCATTTCTTTATCTTCCGATGCCATTTATCTTCCGATCTCAACGTAAAAATTCATAACGGTGTAGTTTGGATTAGTTAACAATAATCTAAAATGCAAAAATTGTTAATACTATAACGAGCCGCGTAAAAAAATTCCTGACCGCGAATGGATATGTGCAACAATCATATGGGCGCCATTTTGATAGACATGCTATCCTCCGATCTCAAAGTAAAAATTGAAAGCGGTGTTGTTCTGATTATATTACAATAATCTAAAATGAAAAATTGTTAATACTATTACGAGCCTCGTAATAAAATCCGTGAACGAGAACTGACATGTGCAATGATCTTATGGGCACCATGTGAAAGACATCCTATCTTCTGATATCAAAGTAAAATTTGAAAGCGGTGTTGCTCTGATTAGTTAACAATAATCTAAAATGCAAAAATTGTTAATACTATTACGAGCCTCGTGAGAAATATCTGAACGAGAACTGACATGTGCAACGATCATATGGGCGTTATTTTGAAAGACATCCGATCCTCCGATCTCAAAGTAAAAATTGAAAGCGGTGTTGCTCTGATTAGTTAACAATAATCTAAAATGCAAAAATTGTTAATACTATTACGAGCCTCGTGAGAAATCTCTGAATGAGAACTGACATGTGCAACGATCATATGGGCGCCATTTTGAAAGACATCTTATCTTCCGATCTCAACGTAAAAATTCAAAACGGTGTAGTTTGGATTAGCTAACAATAATCTAAAATGCAAAAATTGTTAATTGCATTACGAGCCTCCTGAAAAATATCTGAACGAGAACTGACATGTGCAACAATCATATTGGCACCATTTTGAATGACATCCTATCCTCCGATCTCAAAGTAAAAATTGAAAGCGTTGTTGTTCTGATTATATAACAATAATCTAAAATGAAAAATTGTTACTACTATTACGAGCCTCGTAATAAAATCCGTGAATGAGAACTGACATGTGCAACGATCATATTGGCGCAATGTTATAGACATCCTAATTTCCGATCTCAACGTAAAAATTCAAATCGGTGCAGTCTGGATTAGTTAAATATAATCTAAAATGTAAAAATTGTTAATACTATTACGAGCCTCGTGAAAATTCTCTGAACGAGAACTGACATGTGCAATGATCATATGGGCGCCATTTTGAAAAACATCTTATCTTCCGACCCCAACGTGAAAATTCAAAACGGTGTAGTTTGGATTAGTTAACAATAATCTAAAATGTAAAAATTGTTAATACTATTACGAGCCTCGTGAAAAATCTCTGAACGAGAACTGACATGTGCAACGATCAAATGGGCGCCATTTTGAAAGACATCTTATCTTCCAATCCCAACGTAAAAATTCAAAACGGTGTAGTTTTGATTAGTTAACAATAATCTAAAATGCAAAAATTGTTAATCCAATTACGAGCCTCGTGAAAAAATACCTGATCGAGAACTGACATGAGCAATGATCTTATGGGTGCCATTTTGAAAGACATCCTATCCTCCGATCTCAAAGTAAAAATTGAAAGCGTTGTTGTTCTGATTATATAACAATAATCTAAAATGAAAAATTGTTACTACTATTACGAGTCTCGTAATAAAATCCGTGAACGAGAACTGACATGTGCAACGATCATATGGGCGCAATGTTATAGACATCCTAATTTCCGATCTCAACTTAAAAATTCAAAACGGTGTAGTTTGCATTAGTTGACAATAATCTAAAATGCAAAAATTGTTAATACTATTACGAGCCTCGTAAAAAAATACCTGAACGAGAACTGACATGTGCAATGATCTTATGAGTGCCATTTCTTTATCTTCCGATGCCATTTATCTTCCGATCTCAACGTAAAAATTCAAAACGGTGTAGTTTGGATTAGTTAACAATAATCTAAAATGCAAAAATTGTTAATACTATTACGAGCCTCGTGAAAAAATACCTGAACGAGAACTGACATGTGCAATGATCTTATGGGTGCCATTTCTTTATCTTCCGATGCCATTTATCTTCCGATCTCAACGTAAAAATTCAAAACGGTGTAGTTTGGATTAATTAACAATAATCTAAAATGCAAAAATTGTTAATACTATTATGAGCCTCGTGAAAATTTTCTGAACGAGAACTGACATGTGCAATGATCATATGGGCGCCATTTTGAAAAACATCTTATCTTCCGACCCCAACGTAAAAATTCAAAACGGTGTAGTTTGGATTAATTAACAATAATCTAAAATGCAAAAATTGTTAATACTATTATGAGCCTCGTGAAAAATCGCTGAACGAGAACTGACATGTGCAACGATCATATGGGCGCAATGTTATACTCATCTTAATTTCCGATCTCAACGTAAAAATTCAAAACGGTGTAGTTTCCATTAGTTAACAATAATCTAAAATGCAAAAATTGTTAATACTATTACGAGCCTCATGAAAAATCTCTGAACGAGAACTGACATGTGCAACGATCATATGGGCGCAATGTTGGAAGTGATCCTATCATCCGATCTCAACGTAAAAATTCAAAACGGTGTAGTTTGGATTAGTTAACAATAATCTAAAATGCAAAAATTGTTAATACTATTACGAGCCTCGTAAAAAAATACCTGAACGAGAACTGACATGTGCAATGATTTTATGGGTGCCATTTCTTTATCTTCCGATGCCATTTATCTTCCGATCTCAACGTAAAAATTCAAAACGGTGTAGATTGGATTAGTTAACAATAATCTAAAATGCAAAAATTGTTAATACTATTACGAGCCTCGTGAAAAATATCTGAACCAGAACTGACATGTGCAACGATCATATGGGCGCCATTTTGAAAGACATCCTATCCTCCGATCTCAAATTAAAAATTGAAAACGGTGTAGTTTGGATTAGTTAACAATAATCTAAAATGCAAGAATTGTTAATACTATTACGAGCCTCGTGAGAAATCTCTGAACGAGAACTGACATGTGCAACGATCATATGGGCGTTATTTTGATAGACATCCGATCCTCCGATCTCAAAGTAAAAATTGAAAGCGGTGTTGCTCTGATTAGTTAACAATAATCTAAAATGCAAAAATTGTTAATACTATTACGAGCCTCATGAAAAATCTCTGAACGAGAACTGACATGTGCAACGATCATATGGGCGCAATGTTGGAAGTGATCCTATCATCCGATCTCAACGTAAAAATTCAAAACGGTGTAGTTTGGATTAGTTAACAATAATCTAAAATGCAAAAATTGTTAATACTATTACGAGCCTCGTAAAAAAATACCTGAACGAGAACTGACATGTGCAATGATTTTATGGGTGCCATTTCTTTATCTTCCGATGCCATTTATCTTCCGATCTCAACGTAAAAATTCAAAACGGTGTAGATTGGATTAGTTAACAATAATCTAAAATGCAAAAATTGTTAATACTATTACGAGCCTCGTGAAAAATATCTGAACCAGAACTGACATGTGCAACGATCATATTGGCGCCATTTTGAAAGACATCTTATCTTCCGATCTCAACGTAAAAATTCAAAACGGTGTAGTTTGGATTGGTTAACAATAATCTAAAATTCAAAAATTGTTAATACTATTACGAGCCTCGTGAAAAATATCTGAACGAGAACTGACATGTGCAACGATCATATGGGCGTTATTTTGATAGACATCCGATCCTCCGATCTCAAAGTAAAAATTGAAAGCGGTGTTGCTCTGATTAGTTAACAATAATCTAAAATGCAAAAATTGTTAATACTATTACGAGCCTCGTGAAAAATCTCTGAACGAGAACTGACATGTGCAACCATCATATGGGCGCCATTTAGAAAGACTTCTTATCTTCTGATCTCAACGTAAAAATTCAAAACGGTTTAGTTTGGATTTGTTAACAATAATCTAAAATGCAAAAATTGTTAATACTATAACGAGCCGCGTGAAAAAATCCCTGAACGCGAATGGATATGTGCAATTATCATACGGGCGCAATGTTGGAAGTGATCCTATCATCCGATCTCAACGTAAAAATTCAAAACGGTGTAGTTTGGATTAGTTAACAATAATCTAAAATGCAAAAATTGTTAATACTATTACGAGCCTCGTGAAAAAATACCTGAACGAGAACTGACATGTGCAATGATCTTATGGGTGCCATTTCTTTATCTTCCGATGCCATTTATCTTCCGATCTCAACGTAAAAATTCAAAACGGTGTAGTTTGGATTAATTAACAATAATCTAAAATGCAAAAATTGTTAATACTATTATGAGCCTCGTGAAAAATCGCTGAACGAGAAGTGACATGTGCAACGATCATATGGGCGCAATGTTATACACATGTTATCTTCCGATCCCAACGTAAAAATTCAAAACGGTGTAGTTTGGATTTTAGTTAACAATAATCTAAAATGCAAAAATTGTTAATACTATTACGAGCCTCGTGAAAAATCTCTGAACGAGAACTGACATGTGCAATGATCTTATGGGCACCATTTTGAATGACATCCTATCCTCCGATCTCAAAGTAAAAATTGAAAGCGTTGTTGTTCTGATTATATAACAATAATCTAAAATGAAAAATTGTTACTACTATTACGAGTCTCGTAATAAAATCCGTGAACGAGAACTGACATGTGCAACGATCATATTGGCGCAATGTTATAGACATCCTAATTTCCGATCTCAACTTTAAAGTTCAAAACGGTGTAGTTTGCATTAGTTAACAATAATCTAAAATGCAAAAATTGTTAATACTATTACGAGCCTCGTGAAAAATCTCTGAACGAGAACTGACATGTGCAACGATCATATGGGCGCCATTTTGAAAGACATCTTATCTTCCGATCTCAACGTAAAAATTCAAAACGGTGTAGTTTGGATTAGCTAACAATAATCTTAAATGCAAAAATTGTTAATTGTATTACGAGCCTCCTGAAAAATATCTGAACGAGAACCGACATGTGCAACAATCATATTGGCGCCATTTTGAAAGACATCTTATCTTCCGATCTCAACGTAAAAATTCAAAACGGTGTAGTTTGGATTAGTTAACAATAATCTAAAATGCAAAAATTGTTAATACTATTACGAGCCTCGTGAAAAATATCTGAACGAGAACTGACATGTGCAACGATCATATGGGCGTTATTTTGATAGACATCCGATCCTCCGATCTCAAAGTAAAAATTGAAAGCGGTGTTGCTCTGATTAGTTAACAATAATCTAAAATGCAAAAATTGTTAATACTATTACGAGCCTCGTGAGAAATCTCTGAACGAGAACTGACATGTGCAACGATCATATGGGCGCCATTTTGAAAGACATCTTATCTTCCGATCTCAACGTAAAAATTCAAATCGGTGCAGTTTGGATTAGTTAAATATAATCTAAAATGTAAAAATTGTTAATACCATTACGAGCCTCCTGGAAAAATACCTGAACGAGAACTAACATGTGCAATGATCTTGTAGGTGCCATTTCTTTATATTCCGATGCCATTTATCTTCCGATCCCAACGTAAAAATTCAAAACGGTGTAGTTTGGATTAGTTAACAATAATCTAAAATGCAAAAATTGTTAATACTATTACGAGCCTCGTGAAAAATCTCTGAACGAGAACTGACATGTGCAACGATCAAATGGGCACCATTTTGAATGACATCCTATCCTCCGATCTCAAAGTAAAAATTGAAAGCGTTGTTGTTCTGATTATATAACAATAATCTAAAATGAAAAATTGTTACTACTATTACGAGTCTCGTAATAAAATCCGTGAACGAGAACTGACATGTGCAATGATCGTATGGGCACCATTTTGAATGACATCCTATCCTCCGATCTCAAAGTAAAAATTGAAAGCGGTGTTGTTCTGATTATATAACAATAATCTAAAATGAAAAATTGTTAATACTATTACGAGCCTCGTAATAAAATCCGTGAATGAGAACTGACATGTGCAACGATCATATTGGCGCAATGTTATAGACATCCTAATTTCCGATCTCAACGTAAAAATTCAAATCGGTGCAGTCTGGATTAGTTAAATATAATCTAAAATGTAAAAATTGTTAATACTATTACGAGCCTCGTGAAAATTTTCTGAACGAGAACTGACATGTGCAATGATCATATGGGCGCCATTTTGAAAAACATCTTATCTTCCGATCCCAACGTGAAAATTCAAAACGGTGTAGTTTGCATTAGTTAACAATAATCTAAAATGCAAAAATTGTTAATACTATTACGAGCCTCGTGAAAAATCTCTGAACGAGAACTGACATGTGCAACCATCATATGGGCGCCATTTAGAAAGACTTCTTATCTTCTGATCTCAACGTAAAAATTCATAACGGTTTAGTTTGGATTTGTTAACAATAATCTAAAATGCAAAAATTGTTAATACTATAACGAGCCGCGTGAAAAAATCCCTGAACGCGAATGGATATGTGCAATTATCATACGGGCGCAATGTTGGAAGTGATCCTATCATCCGATCTCAACGTAAAAATTCAAAACGGTGTAGTTTGGATTAGTTAACAATAATCTAAAATGCAAATTGTTAATACTATTACGAGCCTCGTGAAAAAATACCTGAACGAGAACTGACATGTGCAATGATCTTATGGGTGCCATTTCTTTATCTTCCGATGCCATTTATCTTCCGATCTCAACGTAAAAATTCAAAACGGTGTAGTTTGGATTAATTAACAATAATCTAAAATGCAAAAATTGTTAATACTATTATGAGCCTCGTGAAAAATCGCTGAACGAGAACTGACATGTGCAATGATCTTATGGGCACCATTTTGAATGACATCCTATCCTCCGATCTCAAAGTAAAAATTGAAAGCGGTGTTGTTCTGATTATATAATCCGTGAATGAGAACTGACATGTGCAACGATCATATGGGCGCCATTTAGAAAGACTTCTTATCTTCTGATCTCAACGTAAAAATTCAAAACGGTGTAGTTTGGATTAATTAACAATAATCTAAAATGCAAAAATTGTTAATACTATTACGAGCCTCGTAATAAAATCCGTGAACGAGAACTGACATGTGCAACGATCATATTGGAGCAATGTTATAGACATCCTAACTTCCGATCTCAACGTAAAAATTCAAATCGGTGCAGTTTGGATTAGTTAAATATAATCTAAAATGTAAAAATTGTTAATACTATAACGAGCCGCGTGAAAAAATCCCTGAACGCGAATGGATATGTGCAATTATCATACGGGCGCAATGTTGGAAGTGATCCTATCATCCGATCTCAACGTAAAAATTCAAAACGGTGTAGTTTGGATTAGTTAACAATAATCTAAAATGCAAAAATTGTTAATACTATTACGAGCCTCGTGAAAAAATACCTGAACGAGAACTGACATGTGCAATGATCTTATGGGTGCCATTTCTTTATCTTCCGATGCCATTTATCTTCCGATCTCGACGTAAAAATTCAAAACGGTGTAGTTTGGATTAATTAACAATAATCTAAAATGCAAAAATTGTTAATACTATTATGAGCCTCGTGAAAAATCGCTGAACGAGAACTGACATGTGCAATGATCTTATGGGCACCATTTTGAATGACAGCCTATCCTCCGATCTCAAAGTAAAAATTGAAAGCGGTGTTGTTCTGATTATATAACAATAATCTAAAATGAAAAATTGTTAATACTATTACGAGCCTCGTAATAAAATCCGTGAATGAGAACTGACATGTGCAACGATCATATTGGCGCAATGTTATAGACATCCTCATTTCCGATCTCAACGTAAAAATTCAAATCGGTGCAGTCTGGATTAGTTAAATATAATCTAAAATGTAAAAATTGTTAATACTATTACGAGCCTCGTGAAAATTTTCTGAACGAGAACTGACATGTGCAATGATCATATGGGCGCCATTTTGAAAAACATCTTATCTTCCGACCCCAACGTAAAAATTCAAAACGGTGTAGTTTGGATTAATTAACAATAATCTAAAATGCAAAAATTGTTAATACTATTATGAGCCTCGTGAAAAATCGCTGAACGAGAACTGACATGTGCAACGATCATATGGGCGCAATGTTATACTCATCTTAATTTCCGATCTCAACGTAAAAATTCAAAACGGTGTAGTTTCCATTAGTTAACAATAATCTAAAATGCAAAAATTGTTTATACTATTACGAGCCTCATGAAAAATCTCTGAACGAGAACTGACATGTGCAACGATCATATGGGCGCAATGTTGGAAGTGATCCTATCATCCGATCTCAACGTAAAAATTCAAAACGGTGTAGTTTGGATTAGTTAACAATAATCTAAAATGCAAAAATTGTTAATACTATTACGAGCCTCGTAAAAAAATACCTGAACGAGAACTGACATGTGCAATGATCTTATGGGTGCCATTTCTTTATCTTCCGATGCCATTTATCTTCCGATCTCAACGTAAAAATTCAAAACGGTGTAGATTGGATTAGTTAACAATAATCTAAAATGCAAAAATTGTTAATACTATTACGAGCCTCGTGAAAAATATCTGAACCAGAACTGACATGTGCAACGATCATATGGGCGCCATTTTGAAAGACATCCTATCCTCCGATCTCAAATTAAAAATTGAAAACGGTGTAGTTTGGATTAGTTAACAATAATCTAAAATGCAAGAATTGTTAATACTATTACGAGCCTCGTGAGAAATCTCTGAACGAGAACTGACATGTGCAACGATCATATTGGCGCCATTTTGAAAGACATCTTATCTTCCGATCTCAACGTAAAAATTCAAAACGGTGTAGTTTGGATTGGTTAACAATAATCTAAAATTCAAAAATTGTTAATACTATTACGAGCCTCGTGAAAAATATCTGAACGAAAACTGACATGTGCAACGATCATATGGGCGTTATTTTGATAGACATCCGATCCTCCGATCTCAAAGTAAAAATTGAAAGCGGTGTTGCTCTGATTAGTTAACAATAATCTAAAATGCGAAAATTGTTAATACTATTACGAGCCTCGTGAGAAATCTCTGAACGAGAACTGACATGTGCAACGATCATATGGGCGCCATTTTGAAAGACATCTTATCTTCCGATCTCAACGTAAAAATTCAAAACGGTGTAGTTTGGATTAGCTAACAGTAATCTAAAATGCAAAAATTGTTAATTTTATTACGAGCCTCCTGAAAAATATCTGAACGAGAACTGACATGTGCAACAATCATATTGGCGCCATTTTGAAAGACATCTTATCTTCGATCTCAACGTAAAAATTCATAACGGTGTAGTTTGGATTAGTTAACAATAATCTAAAATGCAAAAATTGTTAATACTATTACGAGCCGCGTAAAAAAATTCCTGACCGCGAATGGATATGTGCAACAATCATATGGGCGCCATTTTGATAGACATGCTATCCTCCGATCTCAACGTAAAAATTCAAAACGGTGTAGTTTGGATTAGTTAACAATAATCTAAAATGCAAAAACTGTTAATACTATTATGAGCCTCGTGAAAAATCGCTGAACGAGAACTGACATGTGCAACGATCATATGGGCGCAATGTTATACACATCTTAATTTCCGATCTCAACGTAAAAATTCAAAACGGTGTAGTTTGCATTAGTTAACAATAATCTAAAATGCAAAAATTGTTAATACTATTACGAGCCTCGTAAAAAAATACCTGAACGAGAACTGACATGTGCAATGATCTTATGAGTGCCATTTCTTTATCTTCCGATGCCATTTATCTTCCGATCTCAACGTAAAAATTCATAACGGTGTAGTTTGGATTAGTTAACAATAATCTAAAATGCAAAAATTGTTAATACTATAACGAGCCGCGTAAAAAAATTCCTGACCGCGAATGGATATGTGCAACAATCATATGGGCGCCATTTTGATAGACATGCTATCCTCCGATCTCAAAGTAAAAATTGAAAGCGGTGTTGTTCTGATTATATTACAATAATCTAAAATGAAAAATTGTTAATACTATTACGAGCCTCGTAATAAAATCCGTGAACGAGAACTGACATGTGCAATGATCTTATGGGCACCATGTGAAAGACATCCTATCTTCTGATATCAAAGTAAAATTTGAAAGCGGTGTTGCTCTGATTAGTTAACAATAATCTAAAATGCAAAAATTGTTAATACTATTACGAGCCTCGTGAGAAATATCTGAACGAGAACTGACATGTGCAACGATCATATGGGCGTTATTTTGAAAGACATCCGATCCTCCGATCTCAAAGTAAAAATTGAAAGCGGTGTTGCTCTGATTAGTTAACAATAATGTAAATGCAAAAATTGTTAATACTATTACGAGCCTCGTGAGAAATCTCTGAATGAGAACTGACATGTGCAACGATCATATGGGCGCCATTTTGAAAGACATCTTATCTTCCGATCTCAACGTAAAAATTCAAAACGGTGTAGTTTGGATTAGCTAACAATAATCTAAAATGCAAAAATTGTTAATTGCATTACGAGCCTCCTGAAAAATATCTGAACGAGAACTGACATGTGCAACAATCATATTGGCACCATTTTGAATGACATCCTATCCTCCGATCTCAAAGTAAAAATTGAAAGCGTTGTTGTTCTGATTATATAACAATAATCTAAAATGAAAAATTGTTACTACTATTACGAGTCTCGTAATAAAATCCGTGATCGAGAACTGACATGTGCAATGATCTTATGGGCACCATTTTGAATGACATCCTATCCTCCGATCTCAAAGTAAAAATTGAAAGCGGTGTTGTTCTGATTATATAACAATAATCTAAAATGAAAAATTGTTAATACTATTACGAGCCTCGTAATAAAATCCGTGAATGAGAACTGACATGTGCAACGATCATATTGGCGCAATGTTATAGACATCCTAATTTCCGATCTCAACGTAAAAATTCAAATCGGTGCAGTCTGGATTAGTTAAATATAATCTAAAATGTAAAAATTGTTAATACTATTACGAGCCTCGTGAAAATTCTCTGAACGAGAACTGACATGTGCAATGATCATATGGGCGCCATTTTGAAAAACATCTTATCTTCCGACCCCAACGTGAAAATTCAAAACGGTGTAGTTTGGATTAGTTAACAAT
The DNA here is from genome assembly GCA_020010945.3 of Muscidifurax raptorellus. Taxonomy (NCBI): domain Eukaryota; kingdom Metazoa; phylum Arthropoda; class Insecta; order Hymenoptera; family Pteromalidae; genus Muscidifurax; species Muscidifurax raptorellus. The sequence continues at coordinate 485,311 of JAHUUD020000046.1, forward strand.
AATCTAAAATGTAAAAATTGTTAATACTATTACGAGCCTCGTGAAAAATCTCTGAACGAGAACTGACATGTGCAACGATCAAATGGGCGCCATTTTGAAAGACATCTTATCTTCCAATCCCAACGTAAAAATTCAAAACGGTGTAGTTTTGATTAGTTAACAATAATCTAAAATGCAAAAATTGTTAATCCAATTACGAGCCTCGTGAAAAAATACCTGATCGAGAACTGACATGAGCAATGATCTTATGGGTGCCATTTTGAAAGACATCCTATCCTCCGATCTTAAAGTAAAAATTGAAAGCGTTGTTGTTCTGATTATATAACAATAATCTAAAATGAAAAATTGTTACTACTATTACGAGTCTCGTAATAAAATCCGTGAACGAGAACTGACATGTGCAACGATCATATGGGCGCAATGTTATAGACATCCTAATTTCCGATCTCAACTTAAAAATTCAAAACGGTGTAGTTTGCATTAGTTGACAATAATCTAAAATGCAAAAATTGTTAATACTATTACGAGCCTCGTAAAAAAATACCTGAACGAGAACTGACATGTGCAATGATCTTATGAGTGCCATTTCTTTATCTTCCGATGCCATTTATCTTCCGATCTCAACGTAAAAATTCAAAACGGTGTAGATTGGATTAGTTAACAATAATCTAAAATGCAAAAATTGTTAATACTATTACGAGCCTCGTGAAAAATATCTGAACCAGAACTGACATGTGCAACGATCATATGGGCGCCATTTTGAAAGACATCCTATCCTCCGATCTCAAATTAAAAATTGAAAACGGTGTAGTTTGGATTAGTTAACAATAATCTAAAATGCAAGAATTGTTAATACTATTACGAGCCTCGTGAGAAATCTCTGAACGAGAACTGACATGTGCAACGATCATATTGGCGCCATTTTGAAAGACATCTTATCTTCCGATCTCAACGTAAAAATTCAAAACGGTGTAGTTTGGATTGGTTAACAATAATCTAAAATTCAAAAATTGTTAATACTATTACGAGCCTCGTGAAAAATATCTGAACGAAAACTGACATGTGCAACGATCATATGGGCGTTATTTTGATAGACATCCGATCCTCCGATCTCAAAGTAAAAATTGAAAGCGGTGTTGCTCTGATTAGTTAACAATAATCTAAAATGCGAAAATTGTTAATACTATTACGAGCCTCGTGAGAAATCTCTGAACGAGAACTGACATGTGCAACGATCATATGGGCGCCATTTTGAAAGACATCTTATCTTCCGATCTCAACGTAAAAATTCAAAACGGTGTAGTTTGGATTAGCTAACAGTAATCTAAAATGCAAAAATTGTTAATTTTATTACGAGCCTCCTGAAAAATATCTGAACGAGAACTGACATGTGCAACAATCATATTGGCGCCATTTTGAAAGACATCTTATCTTCGATCTCAACGTAAAAATTCATAACGGTGTAGTTTGGATTAGTTAACAATAATCTAAAATGCAAAAATTGTTAATACTATTACGAGCCGCGTAAAAAAATTCCTGACCGCGAATGGATATGTGCAACAATCATATGGGCGCCATTTTGATAGACATGCTATCCTCCGATCTCAACGTAAAAATTCAAAACGGTGTAGTTTGGATTAGTTAACAATAATCTAAAATGCAAAAACTGTTAATACTATTATGAGCCTCGTGAAAAATCGCTGAACGAGAACTGACATGTGCAACGATCATATGGGCGCAATGTTATACACATCTTAATTTCCGATCTCAACGTAAAAATTCAAAACGGTGTAGTTTGCATTAGTTAACAATAATCTAAAATGCAAAAATTGTTAATACTATTACGAGCCTCGTAAAAAAATACCTGAACGAGAACTGACATGTGCAATGATCTTATGAGTGCCATTTCTTTATCTTCCGATGCCATTTATCTTCCGATCTCAACGTAAAAATTCATAACGGTGTAGTTTGGATTAGTTAACAATAATCTAAAATGCAAAAATTGTTAATACTATAACGAGCCGCGTAAAAAAATTCCTGACCGCGAATGGATATGTGCAACAATCATATGGGCGCCATTTTGATAGACATGCTATCCTCCGATCTCAAAGTAAAAATTGAAAGCGGTGTTGTTCTGATTATATTACAATAATCTAAAATGAAAAATTGTTAATACTATTACGAGCCTCGTAATAAAATCCGTGAACGAGAACTGACATGTGCAATGATCTTATGGGCACCATGTGAAAGACATCCTATCTTCTGATATCAAAGTAAAATTTGAAAGCGGTGTTGCTCTGATTAGTTAACAATAATCTAAAATGCAAAAATTGTTAATACTATTACGAGCCTCGTGAGAAATATCTGAACGAGAACTGACATGTGCAACGATCATATGGGCGTTATTTTGAAAGACATCCGATCCTCCGATCTCAAAGTAAAAATTGAAAGCGGTGTTGCTCTGATTAGTTAACAATAATGTAAATGCAAAAATTGTTAATACTATTACGAGCCTCGTGAGAAATCTCTGAATGAGAACTGACATGTGCAACGATCATATGGGCGCCATTTTGAAAGACATCTTATCTTCCGATCTCAACGTAAAACTTCAAAACGGTGTAGTTTGGATTAGCTAACAATAATCTAAAATGCAAAAATTGTTAATTGCATTACGAGCCTCCTGAAAAATATCTGAACGAGAACTGACATGTGCAACAATCATATTGGCACCATTTTGAATGACATCCTATCCTCCGATCTCAAAGTAAAAATTGAAAGCGTTGTTGTTCTGATTATATAACAATAATCTAAAATGAAAAATTGTTACTACTATTACGAGTCTCGTAATAAAATCCGTGATCGAGAACTGACATGTGCAATGATCTTATGGGCACCATTTTGAATGACATCCTATCCTCCGATCTCAAAGTAAAAATTGAAAGCGGTGTTGTTCTGATTATATAACAATAATCTAAAATGAAAAATTGTTAATACTATTACGAGCCTCGTAATAAAATCCGTGAATGAGAACTGACATGTGCAACGATCAAATTGGCGCAATGTTATAGACATCCTAATTTCCGATCTCAACGTAAAAATTCAAATCGGTGCAGTCTGGATTAGTTAAATATAATCTAAAATGTAAAAATTGTTAATACTATTACGAGCCTCGTGAAAATTCTCTGAACGAGAACTGACATGTGCAATGATCATATGGGCGCCATTTTGAAAAACATCTTATCTTCCGACCCCAACGTGAAAATTCAAAACGGTGTAGTTTGGATTAGTTAACAATAATCTAAAATGTAAAAATTGTTAATACTATTACGAGCCTCGTGAAAAATCTCTGAACGAGAACTGACATGTGCAACGATCAAATGGGCGCCATTTTGAAAGACATCTTATCTTCCAATCCCAACGTAAAAATTCAAAACGGTGTAGTTTTGATTAGTTAACAATAATCTAAAATGCAAAAATTGTTAATCCAATTACGAGCCTCGTGAAAAAATACCTGATCGAGAACTGACATGAGCAATGATCTTATGGGTGCCATTTTGAAAGACATCCTATCCTCCGTTCTTAAAGTAAAAATTGAAAGCGTTGTTGTTCTGATTATATAACAATAATCTAAAATGAAAAATTGTTACTACTATTACGAGTCTCGTAATAAAATCCGTGAACGAGAACTGACATGTGCAACGATCATATGGGCGCAATGTTATAGACATCCTAATTTCCGATCTCAACTTAAAAATTCAAAACGGTGTAGTTTGCATTAGTTGACAATAATCTAAAATGCAAAAATTGTTAATACTATTACGAGCCTCGTAAAAAAATACCTGAACGAGAACTGACATGTGCAATGATCTTATGAGTGCCATTTCTTTATCTTCCGATGCCATTTATCTTCCGATCTCAACGTAAAAATTCAAAACGGTGTAGTTTGGATTAGTTAACAATAATCTAAAATGCAAAAATTGTTAATACTATTACGAGCCTCGTGAAAAAATACCTGAACGAGAACTGACATGTGCAATGATCTTATGGGTGCCATTTCTTTATCTTCCGATGCCATTTATCTTCCGATCTCAACGTAAAAATTCAAAACGGTGTAGTTTGGATTAATTAACAATAATCTAAAATGCAAAAATTGTTAATACTATTATGAGCCTCGTGAAAATTTTCTGAACGAGAACTGACATGTGCAATGATCATATGGGCGCCATTTTGAAAAACATCTTATCTTCCGACCCCAACGTAAAAATTCAAAACGGTGTAGTTTGGATTAATTAACAATAATCTAAAATGCAAAAATTGTTAATACTATTATGAGCCTCGTGAAAAATCGCTGAACGAGAACTGACATGTGCAACGATCATATGGGCGCAATGTTATACTCATCTTAATTTCCGATCTCAACGTAAAAATTCAAAACGGTGTAGTTTCCATTAGTTAACAATAATCTAAAATGCAAAAATTGTTAATACTATTACGAGCCTCATGAAAAATCTCTGAACGAGAACTGACATGTGCAACGATCATATGGGCGCAATGTTGGAAGTGATCCTATCATCCGATCTCAACGTAAAAATTCAAAACGGTGTAGTTTGGATTAGTTAACAATAATCTAAAATGCAAAAATTGTTAATACTATTACGAGCCTCGTAAAAAAATACCTGAACGAGAACTGACATGTGCAATGATTTTATGGGTGCCATTTCTTTATCTTCCGATGCCATTTATCTTCCGATCTCAACGTAAAAATTCAAAACGGTGTAGATTGGATTAGTTAACAATAATCTAAAATGCAAAAATTGTTAATACTATTACGAGCCTCGTGAAAAATATCTGAACCAGAACTGACATGTGCAACGATCATATGGGCGCCATTTTGAAAGACATCCTATCCTCCGATCTCAAATTAAAAATTGAATACGGTGTAGTTTGGATTAGTTAACAATAATCTAAAATGCAAGAATTGTTAATACTATTACGAGCCTCGTGAGAAATCTCTGAACGAGAACTGACATGTGCAACGATCATATTGGCGCCATTTTGAAAGACATCTTATCTTCCGATCTCAACGTAAAAATTCAAAACGGTGTAGTTTGGATTGGTTAACAATAATCTAAAATTCAAAAATTGTTAATACTATTACGAGCCTCGTGAAAAATATCTGAACGAGAACTGACATGTGCAACGATCATATGGGCGTTATTTTGATAGACATCCGATCCTCCGATCTCAAAGTAAAAATTGAAAGCGGTGTTGCTCTGATTAGTTAACAATAATCTAAAATGCAAAAATTGTTAATACTATTACGAGCCTCGTGAGAAATCTCTGAACGAGAACTGACATGTGCAACGATCATATGGGCGCCATTTTGAAAGACATCTTATCTTCCGATCTCAACGTAAAAATTCAAAACGGTGTAGTTTGGATTAGCTAACAATAATCTAAAATGCAAAAATTGTTAATTTTATTACGAGCCTCCTGAAAAATATCTGAACGAGAACTGACATGTGCAACAATCATATTGGCGCCATTTTGAAAGACATCTTATCTTCGATCTCAACGTAAAAATTCATAACGGTGTAGTTTGGATTAGTTAACAATAATCTAAAATGCAAAAATTGTTAATACTATTACGAGCCGCGTAAAAAAATTCCTGACCGCGAATGGATATGTGCAACAATCATATGGGCGCCATTTTGATAGACATGCTATCCTCCGATCTCAACGTAAAAATTCAAAACGGTGTAGTTTGGATTAGTTAACAATAATCTAAAATGCAAAAACTGTTAATACTATTATGAGCCTCGTGAAAAATCGCTGAACGAGAACTGACATGTGCAACGATCATATGGGCGCAATGTTATACACATCTTAATTTCCGATCTCAACGTAAAAATTCAAAACGGTGTAGTTTGCATTAGTTAACAATAATCTAAAATGCAAAAATTGTTAATACTATTACGAGCCTCGTAAAAAAATACCTGAACGAGAACTGACATGTGCAATGATCTTATGAGTGCCATTTCTTTATCTTCCGATGCCATTTATCTTCCGATCTCAACGTAAAAATTCATAACGGTGTAGTTTGGATTAGTTAACAATAATCTAAAATGCAAAAATTGTTAATACTATAACGAGCCGCGTAAAAAAATTCCTGACCGCGAATGGATATGTGCAACAATCATATGGGCGCCATTTTGATAGACATGCTATCCTCCGATCTCAAAGTAAAAATTGAAAGCGGTGTTGTTCTGATTATATTACAATAATCTAAAATGAAAAATTGTTAATACTATTACGAGCCTCGTAATAAAATCCGTGAACGAGAACTGACATGTGCAATGATCTTATGGGCACCATGTGAAAGACATCCTATCTTCTGATATCAAAGTAAAATTTGAAAGCGGTGTTGCTCTGATTAGTTAACAATAATCTAAAATGCAAAAATTGTTAATACTATTACGAGCCTCGTGAGAAATATCTGAACGAGAACTGACATGTGCAACGATCATATGGGCGTTATTTTGAAAGACATCCGATCCTCCGATCTCAAAGTAAAAATTGAAAGCGGTGTTGCTCTGATTAGTTAACAATAATCTAAAATGCAAAAATTGTTAATACTATTACGAGCCTCGTGAGAAATCTCTGAATGAGAACTGACATGTGCAACGATCATATGGGCGCCATTTTGAAAGACATCTTATCTTCCGATCTCAACGTAAAAATTCAAAACGGTGTAGTTTGGATTAGCTAACAATAATCTAAAATGCAAAAATTGTTAATTGCATTACGAGCCTCCTGAAAAATATCTGAACGAGAACTGACATGTGCAACAATCATATTGGCACCATTTTGAATGACATCCTATCCTCCGATCTCAAAGTAAAAATTGAAAGCGTTGTTGTTCTGATTATATAACAATAATCTAAAATGAAAAATTGTTACTACTATTACGAGTCTCGTAATAAAATCCGTGATCGAGAACTGACATGTGCAATGATCTTATGGGCACCATTTTGAATGACATCCTATCCTCCGATCTCAAAGTAAAAATTGAAAGCGGTGTTGTTCTGATTATATAACAATAATCTAAAATGAAAAATTGTTAATACTATTACGAGCCTCGTAATAAAATCCGTGAATGAGAACTGACATGTGCAACGATCATATTGGCGCAATGTTATAGACATCCTAATTTCCGATCTCAACGTAAAAATTCAAATCGGTGCAGTCTGGATTAGTTAAATATAATCTAAAATGTAAAAATTGTTAATACTATTACGAGCCTCGTGAAAATTCTCTGAACGAGAACTGACATGTGCAATGATCATATGGGCGCCATTTTGAAAAACATCTTATCTTCCGACCCCAACGTGAAAATTCAAAACGGTGTAGTTTGGATTAGTTAACAATAATCTAAAATGTAAAAATTGTTAATACTATTACGAGCCTCGTGAAAAATCTCTGAACGAGAACTGACATGTGCAACGATCAAATGGGCGCCATTTTGAAAGACATCTTATCTTCCAATCCCAACGTAAAAATTCAAAACGGTGTAGTTTTGATTAGTTAACAATAATCTAAAATGCAAAAATTGTTAATCCAATTACGAGCCTCGTGAAAAAATACCTGATCGAGAACTGACATGAGCAATGATCTTATGGGTGCCATTTTGAAAGACATCCTATCCTCCGATCTCAAAGTAAAAATTGAAAGCGTTGTTGTTCTGATTATATAACAATAATCTAAAATGAAAAATTGTTACTACTATTACGAGTCTCGTAATAAAATCCGTGAACGAGAACTGACATGTGCAACGATTATATGGGCGCAATGTTATAGACATCCTAATTTCCGATCTCAACTTAAAAATTCAAAACGGTGTAGTTTGCATTAGTTGACAATAATCTAAAATGCAAAAATTGTTAATACTATTACGAGCCTCGTAAAAAAATACCTGAACGAGAACTGACATGTGCAATGATCTTATGAGTGCCATTTCTTTATCTTCCGATGCCATTTATCTTCCGATCTCAACGTAAAAATTCAAAACGGTGTAGTTTGGATTAGTTAACAATAATCTAAAATGCAAAAATTGTTAATTCTATTACGAGCCTCGTGAAAAAATACCTGAACGAGAACTGACATGTGCAATGATCTTATGGGTGCCATTTCTTTATCTTCCGATGCCATTTATCTTCCGATCTCAACGTAAAAATTCAAAACGGTGTAGTTTGGATTAATTAACAATAATCTAAAATGCAAAAATTGTTAATACTATTATGAGCCTCGTGAAAAATCGCTGAACGAGAACTGACATGTGCAACGATCATATGGGCGCAATGTTATACACATGTTAATTTCCGATCTCAACGTAAAAATTCAAAACGGTGTAGTTTGCATTAGTTAGAAATAATCTAAAATGCAAAAATTGTTAATACTATTACGAGCCTCGTGAAAAATCTCTGAACGAGAACTGACATGTGCAACGATCATATGATTAGTTTACAATAATCTAAAATGCAAAAATTGTTAATACTATTACGAGCCTCGTGTAAGAATACCTGAACGAGAACTGACATGTGCAATGATCTTATGGGTGCCATTTCTTTATCTTCCGATGCCATTTATTTTCCGATCTCAACGTAAAAATTCAAAACGGTGTAGTTTGGATTAGCTAACAATAATCTAAAATGCAAAAATTGTTAATTGTATTACGAGCCTCCTGAAAAATATCTGAACGAGAACTGACATGTGCAACAATCATATTGGCGCCATTTTGAAAGACATCTTATCTTCCGATCTCAACGTAAAAATTCATAACGGTGTAGTTTGGATTAGTTAACAATAATCTAAAATGCAAAAGTTGTTAATACTATTACGAGCCGCGTAAAAAAATTCCTGACCGTGAATGGATATGTGCAACAATCATATGGGCACCATGTGAAAGACATCCTATCTTCTGATATCAAAGTAAAATTTGAAAGAGGAGTTGTTCTGATTATATAACCATAATCTAAAATGAAAAATTGTTAATACTATTACGAGCCTCGTAATAAAGTCCGTGAACGAGAACTGACATGTGCAACGATCATATGGGCGCAATGTTATAGACATCCTAATTTCCGATCTCAACGTAAAAATTCAAATCGGTGTAGTTTGGATTAGTTAGCAATAATATTAAATGTAAAAATTGTTAATACTATTACGAGCCTCGTGAAAAATCTCTGAACGAGAACTGACATGTGCAACGATCAAATGGGCGCCATTTTGAAAGACATCTTATCTTCCAATCCCAACGTAAAAGTTCAAAACGGTGTAGTTTGGATTAGTTAACAATAATCTAAAATGCAAAAATTGTTAATACTATTACGAGCCTCGTAAAAAAATACCTGAACGAGAACTGACATGTGCAATGATCTTATGGGTGCCATTTCTTTATCTTCCGATGCCATTTATCTTCCGATCTCAACGTAAAAATTCAAAACGGTGTAGATTGGATTAGTTAACAATAATCTAAAATGCAAAAATTGTTAATACTATTACGAGCCTCGTGAAAAATCGCTGAACGAGAACAGACATGTGCAACGATCTTATGGGCGCCATTTTGAAAGACATCTTTTCTTCCGATCTCAACGTAAAAATTCAAAACGGTGTAGTTTGGATTAGTTGACAATAATCTAAAATGCAAAAATTGTTAATACTATTACGAGCCTCGTGAAAAATATCTGAACGAGAACTGACATGTGCAACGATCATATGGGCGTTATTTTGAAAGACATCCGATCCTCCGATCTCAAAGTAAAAATTGAAAGCGGTGTTGCTCTGATTAGTTAACAATAATCTAAAATGCAAAAATTGTTAATACTATTACGAGCCTCGTGAGAAATCTCTGAACGAGAACTGACATGTGCAACGATCATATGGGCGCCATTTTGAAAGACATCTTATCTTCCGATCTCAACGTAAAAATTCAAAACGGTGTAGTTTGGATTAGCTAACAATAATCTAAAATGCAAAAATTGTTAATTTTATTACGAGCCTCCTGAAAAATATCTGAACGAGAACTGACATGTGCAACAATCATATTGGCGCCATTTTGAAAGACATCTTATCTTCCGATCTCAACGTAAAAATTCATAACGGTGTAGTTTGGATTAGTTAACAATAATCTAAAATGCAAAAGTTGTTAATACTATTACGAGCCGCGTAAAAAAATTCCTGACCGTGAATGGATATGTGCAACAATCATATGGGCGCCATTTTGATAGACATGCTATCCTCCGATCTCAACGTAAAAATTCAAAACGGTGTAGTTTGGATTAGTTAACAATAATCTAAAATGCAAAAATTGTTAATACTATTATGAGCCTCGTGAAAAATCGCTGAACGAGAACTGACATGTGCAACGATCATATGGGCGCAATGTTATACACATCTTAATTTCCGATCTCAACGTAAAAATTCAAAACGGTGTAGTTTGGATTAGTTAACTATAATCTAAAATGCAAAAATTGTTAATACTATTACGAGCCGCGTAGAAAAATTCCTGACCGCGAATGGATATGTGCAACAATCATATGGGCGCCATTTTGATAGACATGCTATCCTCCGATCTCAACGTAAAAATTCAAAACGGTGTAGTTTGGATTAGTTAACAATAATCTAAAATGCAAAAACTGTTAATACTATTATGAGCCTCGTGAAAAATCGCTGAACGAGAACTGACATGTGCAACGATCATATGGGCGCAATGTTATACACATCTTAATTTCCGATCTCAACGTAAAAATTCAAAACGGTGTAGTTTGCATTAGTTAACAATAATCTAAAATGCAAAAATTGTTAATACTATTACGAGCCTCGTAAAAAAATACCTGAACGAGAACTGACATGTGCAATGATCTTATGAGTGCCATTTCTTTATCTTCCGATGCCATTTATCTTCCGATCTCAACGTAAAAATTCATAACGGTGTAGTTTGGATTAGTTAACAATAATCTAAAATGCAAAAATTGTTAATACTATAACGAGCCGCGTAAAAAAATTCCTGACCGCGAATGGATATGTGCAACAATCATATGGGCGCCATTTTGATAGACATGCTATCCTCCGATCTCAAAGTAAAAATTGAAAGCGGTGTTGTTCTGATTATATTACAATAATCTAAAATGAAAAATTGTTAATACTATTACGAGCCTCGTAATAAAATCCGTGAACGAGAACTGACATGTGCAATGATCTTATGGGCACCATGTGAAAGACATCCTATCTTCTGATATCAAAGTAAAATTTGAAAGCGGTGTTGCTCTGATTAGTTAACAATAATCTAAAATGCAAAAATTGTTAATACTATTACGAGCCTCGTGAGAAATATCTGAACGAGAACTGACATGTGCAACGATCATATGGGCGTTATTTTGAAAGACATCCGATCCTCCGATCTCAAAGTAAAAATTGAAAGCGGTGTTGCTCTGATTAGTTAACAATAATCTAAAATGCAAAAATTGTTAATACTATTACGAGCCACGTGAGAAATCTCTGAATGAGAACTGACATGTGCAACGATCATATGGGCGCCATTTTGAAAGACATCTTATCTTCCGATCTCAACGTAAAAATTCAAAACGGTGTAGTTTGGATTAGCTAACAATAATCTAAAATGCAAAAATTGTTAATTGCATTACGAGCCTCCTGAAAAATATCTGAACGAGAACTGACATGTGCAACAATCATATTGGCACCATTTTGAATGACATCCTATCCTCCGATCTCAAAGTAAAAATTGAAAGCGTTGTTGTTCTGATTATATAACAATAATCTAAAATGAAAAATTGTTACTACTATTACGAGTCTCGTAATAAAATCCGTGATCGAGAACTGACATGTGCAATGATCTTATGGGCACCATTTTGAATGACATCCTATCCTCCGATCTCAAAGTAAAAATTGAAAGCGGTGTTGTTCTGATTATATAACAATAATCTAAAATGAAAAATTGTTAATACTATTACGAGCCTCGTAATAAAATCCGTGAATGAGAACTGACATGTGCAACGATCATATTGGCGCAATGTTATAGACATCCTAATTTCCGATCTCAACGTAAAAATTCAAATCGGTGCAGTCTGGATTAGTTAAATATAATCTAAAATGTAAAAATTGTTAATACTATTACGAGCCTCGTGAAAATTCTCTGAACGAGAACTGACATGTGCAATGATCATATGGGCGCCATTTTGAAAAACATCTTATCTTCCGACCCCAACGTGAAAATTCAAAACGGTGTAGTTTGGATTAGTTAACAATAATCTAAAATGTAAAAATTGTTAATACTATTACGAGCCTCGTGAAAAATCTCTGAACGAGAACTGACATGTGCAACGATCAAATGGGCGCCATTTTGAAAGACATCTTATCTTCCAATCCCAACGTAAAAATTCAAAACGGTGTAGTTTTGATTAGTTAACAATAATCTAAAATGCAAAAATTGTTAATCCAATTACGAGCCTCGTGAAAAAATACCTGATCGAGAACTGACATGAGCAATGATCTTATGGGTGCCATTTTGAAAGACATCCTATCCTCCGATCTCAAAGTAAAAATTGAAAGCGTTGTTGTTCTGATTATATAACAATAATCTAAAATGAAAAATTGTTACTACTATTACGAGTCTCGTAATAAAATCCGTGAACGAGAACTGACATGTGCAACGATCATATGGGCGCAATGTTATAGACATCCTAATTTCCGATCTCAACTTAAAAATTCAAAACGGTGTAGTTTGCATTAGTTGACAATAATCTAAAATGCAAAAATTGTTAATACTATTACGAGCCTCGTAAAAAAATACCTGAACGAGAACTGACATGTGCAATGATCTTATGAGTGCCATTTCTTTATCTTCCGATGCCATTTATCTTCCGATCTCAACGTAAAAATTCAAAACGGTGTAGTTTAGATTAGTTAACAATAATCTAAAATGCAAAAATTGTTAATACTATTACGAGCCTCGTGAAAAAATACCTGAACGAGAACTGACATGTGCAATGATCTTATGGGTGCCATTTCTTTATCTTCCGATGCCATTTATCTTCCGATCTCAACGTAAAAATTCAAAACGGTGTAGTTTGGATTAATTAACAATAATCTAAAATGCAAAAATTGTTAATACTATTATGAGCCTCGTGAAAAATCGCTGAACGAGAACTGACATGTGCAACGATCATATGGGCGCAATGTTATACACATGTTAATTTCCGATCTCAACGTAAAAATTCAAAACGGTGTAGTTTGCATTAGTTAGAAATAATCTAAAATGCAAAAATTGTTAATACTATTACGAGCCTCGTGAAAAATCTCTGAACGAGAACTGACATGTGCAACGATCATATGATTAGTTTACAATAATCTAAAATGCAAAAATTGTTAATACTATTACGAGCCTCGTGTAAGAATACCTGAACGAGAACTGACATGTGCAATGATCTTATGGGTGCCATTTCTTTATCTTCCGATGCCATTTATTTTCCGATCTCAACGTAAAAATTCAAAACGGTGTAGTTTGGATTAGCTAACAATAATCTAAAATGCAAAAATTGTTAATTGTATTACGAGCCTCCTGAAAAATATCTGAACGAGAACTGACATGTGCAACAATCATATTGGCGCCATTTTGAAAGACATCTTATCTTCCGATCTCAACGTAAAAATTCATAACGGTGTAGTTTGGATTAGTTAACAATAATCTAAAATGCAAAAGTTGTTAATACTATTACGAGCCGCGTAAAAAAATTCCTGACCGTGAATGGATATGTGCAACAATCATATGGGCACCATGTGAAAGACATCCTATCTTCTGATATCAAAGTAAAATTTGAAAGCGGGGTTGTTCTGATTATATAACCATAATCTAAAATGAAAAATTGTTAATACTATTACGAGCCTCGTAATAAAGTCCGTGAACGAGAACTGACATGTGCAACGATCATATGGGCGCAATGTTATAGACATCCTAATTTCCGATCTCAACGTAAAAATTCAAATCGGTGTAGTTTGGATTAGTTAGCAATAATATTAAATGTAAAAATTGTTAATACTATTACGAGCCTCGTGAAAAATCTCTGAACGAGAACTGACATGTGCAACGATCAAATGGGCGCCATTTTGAAAGACATCTTATCTTCCAATCCCAACGTAAAAGTTCAAAACGGTGTAGTTTGGATTAGTTAACAATAATCTAAAATGCAAAAATTGTTAATACTATTACGAGCCTCGTAAAAAAATACCTGAACGAGAACTGACATGTGCAATGATCTTATGGGTGCCATTTCTTTATCTTCCGATGCCATTTATCTTCCGATCTCAACGTAAAAATTCAAAACGGTGTAGATTGGATTAGTTAACAATAATCTAAAATGCAAAAATTGTTAATACTATTACGAGCCTCGTGAAAAATCGCTGAACGAGAACAGACATGTGCAACGATCTTATCGGCGCCATTTTGAAAGACATCTTTTCTTCCGATCTCAACGTAAAAATTCAAAACGGTGTAGTTTGGATTAGTTGACAATAATCTAAAATGCAAAAATTGTTAATACTATTACGAGCCTCGTGAAAAATATCTGAACGAGAACTGACATGTGCAACGATCATATGGGCGTTATTTTGAAAGACATCCGATCCTCCGATCTCAAAGTAAAAATTGAAAGCGGTGTTGCTCTGATTAGTTAACAATAATCTAAAATGCAAAAATTGTTAATACTATTACGAGCCTCGTGAGAAATCTCTGAACGAGAACTGACATGTGCAACGATCATATGGGCGCCATTTTGAAAGACATCTTATCTTCCGATCTCAACGTAAAAATTCAAAACGGTGTAGTTTGGATTAGCTAACAATAATCTAAAATGCAAAAATTGTTAATTTTATTACGAGCCTCCTGAAAAATATCTGAACGAGAACTGACATGTGCAACAATCATATTGGCGCCATATTGAAAGACATCTTATCTTCCGATCTCAACGTAAAAATTCATAACGGTGTAGTTTGGATTAGTTAACAATAATCTAAAATGCAAAAATTGTTAATACTATTACGAGCCGCGTAGAAAAATTCCTGACCGCGAATGGATATGTGCAACAATCATATGGGCGCCATTTTGATAGACATGCTATCCTCCGATCTCAACGTAAAAATTCAAAACGGTGTAGTTTGGATTAGTTAACAATAATCTAAAATGCAAAAATTGTTAATACTATTATGAGCCTCGTGAAAAATCGCTGAACGAGAACTGACATGTGCAACGATCATATGGGCGCAATGTTATACACATCTTAATTTCCGATCTCAACGTAAAAATTCAAAACGGTGTAGTTTGGATTAGTTAACTATAATCTAAAATGCAAAAATTGTTAATACTATTACGAGCCGCGTAGAAAAATTCCTGACCGCGAATGGATATGTGCAACAATCATATGGGCGCCATTTTGATAGACATGCTATCCTCCGATCTCAAAGTAAAAATTGAAAGCGGTGTTGTTCTGATTATATTACAATAATCTAAAATGAAAAATTGTTAATACTATTACGAGCCTCGTAATAAAATCCGTGAACGAGAACTGACATGTGCAATGATCTTATGGGCACCATGTGAAAGACATCCTATCTTCTGATATCAAAGTAAAATTTGAAAGCGGGGTTGTTCTGATTATATAACCATAATCTAAAATGAAAAATTGTTAATACTATTACGAGCCTCGTAATAAAGTCCGTGAACGAGAACTGACATATGCAACGATCATATGGGCGCAATGTTATAGACATCCTAATTTCCGATCTCAACGTAAAAATTCAAAACGGTGTAGTTTGGATTAGTTAGCAATAATATTAAATGTAAAAATTGTTAATACTATTACGAGCCTCGTGAAAAATCTCTGAACGAGAACTGACATGTGCAACGATCAAATGGGCGCCATTTTGAAAGACATCTTATCTTCCAATCCCAACGTTAAAGTTCAAAACGGTGTAGTTTGGATTAGTTAACAATAATCTAAAATGCAAAAATTGTTAATACTATTACGAGCCTCGTAAAAAAATACCTGAACGAGAACTGACATGTGCAATGATCTTATGGGTGCCATTTCTTTATCTTCCGATGCCATTTATCTTCCGATCTCAACGTAAAAATTCAAAACGGTGTAGATTGGATTAGTTAACAATAATCTAAAATGCAAAAATTGTTAATACTATTACGAGCCTCGTGAAAAATCGCTGAACGAGAACAGACATGTGCAACGATCTTATGGGCGCCATTTTGAAAGACATCTTTTCTTCCGATCTCAACGTAAAAATTCAAAACGGTGTAGTTTGGATTAGTTGACAATAATCTAAAATGCAAAAATTGTTAATACTATTACGAGCCTCGTGAAAAATATCTGAACGAGAACTGACATGTGCAACGATCATATGGGCGTTATTTTGAAAGACATCCGATCCTCCGATCTCAAAGTAAAAATTGAAATCGGTGTTGCTCTGATTAGTTAACAATAATCTAAAATGCAAAAATTGTTAATACTATTACGAGCCTCGTGAGAAATCTCTGAACGAGAACTGACATGTGCAACGATCATATGGGCGCCATTTTGAAAGACATCTTATCTTCCGATCTCAACGTAAAAATTCAAAACGGTGTAGTTTGGATTAGCTAACAATAATCTAAAATGCAAAAATTGTTAATTTTATTACGAGCCTCCTGAAAAATATCTGAACGAGAACTGACATGTGCAACAATCATATTGGCGCCATATTGAAAGACATCTTATCTTCCGATCTCAACGTAAAAATTCATAACGGTGTAGTTTGGATTAGTTAACAATAATCTAAAATGCAAAAATTGTTAATACTATTACGAGCCGCGTAGAAAAATTCCTGACCGCGAATGGATATGTGCAACAATCATATGGGCGCCATTTTGATAGACATGCTATCCTCCGATCTCAACGTAAAAATTCAAAACGGTGTAGTTTGGATTAGTTAACAATAATCTAAAATGCAAAAATTGTTAATACTATTATGAGCCTCGTGAAAAATCGCTGAACGAGAACTGACATGTGCAACGATCATATGGGCGCAATGTTATACACATCTTAATTTCCGATCTCAACGTAAAAATTCAAAACGGTGTAGTTTGGATTAGTTAACTATAATCTAAAATGCAAAAATTGTTAATACTATTACGAGCCGCGTAGAAAAATTCCTGACCGCGAATGGATATGTGCAACAATCATATGGGCGCCATTTTGATAGACATGCTATCCTCCGATCTCAACGTAAAAATTCTAAACGGTGTAGTTTGGATTAGTTAACAATAATCTAAAATGCAAAAATTGTTAATACTATTATGAGCCTCGTGAAAAATCGCTGAACGAGAACTGACATGTGCAACGATCATATGGGCGCAATGTTATACACATCTTAATTTCCGATCTCAACGTAAAAATTCAAAACGGTGTAGTTTGCATTAGTTAACAATAATCTAAAATGCAAAAATTGTTAATACTATTATGAGCCTCGTAAAAAAATACCTGAACGAGAACTGACATGTGCAATGATCTTATGAGTGCCATTTCTTTATCTTCCGATGCCATTTATCTTCCGATCTCAACGTAAAAATTCATAACGGTGTAGCTGGATTAGTTTACAATAATCTAAAATGCAAAAATTGTTAATACTATTACGAGCCGCGTAAAAAAATTCCTGACCGCGAATGGATATGTGCAACAATAATATGGGCGCCATTTTGATAGACATGCTATCCTCCGATCTTAAAGTAAAAATGAAAGCGGTGTTGTTCTGATTATATTACAATAATCTAAAATGAAAAATTGTTAATACTATTACGAGCCTCGTAATAAAATCCGTGAACGAGAACTGACATGTGCAATGATCTTATGGGCACCATGTGAAAGACATCCTATCTTCTGATATCAAAGTAAAATTTGAAAGCGGGGTTGTTCTGATTATATAACCATAATCTAAAATGAAAAGTTGTTAATACTATTACGAGCCTCGTAATAAAGTCCGTGAACGAGAACTGACATGTGCAACGATCATATGGGCGCAATGTTATAGACATCCTAATTTCCGATCTCAACGTAAAAATTCAAATCGGTGTAGTTTGGATTAGTTAGCAATAATATTAAATGTAAAAATTGTTAATACTATTACGAGCCTCGTGAAAAATCTCTGAACGAGAACTGACATGTGCAACGATCAAATGGGCGCCATTTTGAAAGACATCTTATCTTCCAATCCCAACGTAAAAGTTCAAAACGGTGTAGTTTGGATAAGTTAACAATAATCTAAAATGCAAAAATTGTTAATCCAATTACGAGCCTCGTGAAAAAATACCTGATCGAGAACTGACATATGCAATGATCTTATGGGTGCCATTTTGAAAGACATCCTATCCTCCGATCTCAAAGTAAAAATTGGAAGCGTTGTTGTTCTGATTATATAACAATAATCTAAAATGAAAAATTGTTACTACTATTACGAGTCTCGTAATAAAATCCGTGAACGAGAACTGACATGTGCAACGATCATATGGGCGCAATGTTATAGACATCCTAATTTCCGATCTCAACTTAAAAATTCAAAGCGGTGTAGTTTGCATTAGTTAACAATAATCTAAAATGCAAAAATTGTTAATACTATTACGAGCCTCGTGAAAAAATACCTGAACGAGAACTGACATGTGCAATGATCTTATGGGCACCATGTGAAAGACATATTGTCTTCCAATCCCAACGTAAAAATTCAAAACGGTGTAGTTTGTATTAGTTAACAATAATCTGAAATGCAAAAATTGTTAATACTATTACGAGCCTCGTGAAAAAATACCTGAACGAGAACTGACATGTGCAACGATCATATGGGCGTTATTTTGAAAGACATCCTATCCTCCGATCTCAAAGTAAAAATTGAAAGCGGTGTGCTCTGATTAGTTAACAATAATCTAAAATGCAAAAATTGTTAATACTATTACGAGCCTCGTAATAAAATCCGTGAACGCGAACTGACATGTGCAACGATCATATGGGCGCCATTTTGAAAGACATCCTAATTTCCGATCTCAACGTAAAAATTCAAAACGGTGTAGTTTGGACTAGTTAAGAGTAATCTAAAATGCAAAAATTGCTATGACTACTACGAGCCTCGTGAAAAATCTCTGAACGAGAACTGACATGTGCAACGATCATATGGGCGCAATGTTATAGACATCCTAATTTTCGATCTCAACGTAAAAATTCAAAACGGTATAGTTTGAATTAGTTAACAATAATCTAAAATGCAAAAATTGGTCATACTATTACGAGCCTCGAGAAAAATCTCTGAACGAGAACTGACATATGCAACGATCATATGGGCGCCATTTTGAAAGACATCTTATCTTCCGATCCCAACGTGAAAATTCAAAACGGTGTAGTTTGGATTAGTTAACAATAATCTAAAATGCAAAAATTGTTAATACTATTACGAGCCTCCTGAAAAAATACCTGAACGAGAACTGACATGTGCAATGAGCATATGGGCGCCATTTTGGAAGTCATCCTATCATCCGATCCCAACGTGAAAATTCAAAACGGTGTAGTTTGGATTAGTAAACAGTAATCTAAAAGCAAAATTTGTTAATCCAATTACGAGCCTCGTGAAAAAATACCTGATCGAGAACTGACATGTGCAATGATCTTATGGGTGCCATTTTGAAAGACATCCTATCCTCCGATCTCAAAGTAAAAATTGGAAGCGTTGTTGTTCTGATTATATAACAATAATCTAAAATGAAAAATTGTTACTACTATTACGAGTCTCGTAATAAAATCCGTGAACGAGAACTGACATGTGCAACGATCATATGGGCGCAATGTTATAGACATCCTAATTCCCGATCTCAACGTGAAAATTCAAAACGGTGTAGTTAGCA
This sequence comes from Muscidifurax raptorellus, assembly GCA_020010945.3. NCBI lineage: Eukaryota > Metazoa > Arthropoda > Insecta > Hymenoptera > Pteromalidae > Muscidifurax > Muscidifurax raptorellus. The sequence goes on from JAHUUD020000046.1 coordinate 505,313, forward strand.
TTAGTGAACACTAATCTAAAATGCAAAAATTGTTAATACTATTACGAGCCTCGTGAAAATATCCCTGAACACGAACTGCCATATGCAACGATCTTATGGGCGACATTTTGAGAGACATCCTATCATCCTATGTCAACGTAAAAATTCAGAGCGGTGTAGTTTGGATTAGTTAACAATAATCTAAAATCAAAATTTGTTAATCCTATTACGAGCCTCGTGAAAAATCTCTGAACGAGAACTGACATGTTCAATGATCTTATTGGCGCCATGTGAAAGACATCCTATCTTCCGATCTCAAAGAGAATATTTAAAGCGGTGTAGTCTGCTGTAATACAATGATCTGAAATAAGAAAACTGATTATCCTATTACGAGCCTCTTGAATTAGTTAACGTGGATTAGTTAAGAATAATCTAAAAACAAAATTTGTTTATCCTATTACGAGCCGCGTGAAAAAATCCCTGAACGCGAACTGATATGTGCAACGATCATATGGGCGCCATTTTGCCATTTCTGGCGGTGTAGATTGGATTAGTAAACAGTAATCTAAAAGCAAAATTTGTTAATCCAAGTACAAGCCTCGTGAAAAAATACCTGAACGCGAATTGATATGTGCAATGATCATATGGGCGCCATTTTGAAAGACATCCTATCCTCCGATCTCAAAGTAAAAATTGAAAGTGGTGTTGTTCTGATTATATAACAATAATCTAAAATGAAAAATTGTTAATCCTATTACGAGCCTCGTAAAGCCATCCGTGAACGAGAACTGATATCATCCAATCTCAGCGTAAAAATTCAAAACGGTGTAGTTTGGATTAGTTAACAATAATCTTAAAGCAAAATTTGTTCATCCAATTACGAGCCTCGTGAAAATATCCCTGAACACGAACTGCCATGTGCAACGATCTTATGGGCGACATTTTGAGAGACATCCTATCATCCTATGTCAACGTAAAAATTCAGAGCGGTGTACTTTGGATTAGTTAACAATAATCTAAAATCAAAATTTGTTAATCCTATTACGAGCCTCGTGAAAAATCCCTGAACGAGAACTGACATGTTCAATGATCTTATTGGCGCCATGTGAAAGACATCCTATCTTCCGATCTCAAAGAGAATATTTAAAGCGGTGTAGTCTGCTGTAATACAATGATCTGAAATAAGAAAACTGATTATCCTATTACGAGCCTCTTGAATTAGTTAACGTGGATTAGTTAAGAATAATCTAAAAACAAAATTTGTTTATCCTATTACGAGCCGCGTGAAAAAATCCCTGAACGCGAACTGATATGTGCAACGATCATATGGGCGCCATTTTGTCATTTCTGGCGGTGTAGATTGGATTAGTAAACAGTAATCTAAAAGCAAAATTTGTTAATCCAAGTACAAGCCTCGTGAAAAAATACCTGAACGCGAATTGATATGTGCAATGATCATATGGGCGCCATTTTGAAAGACATCCTATCCTCCGATCTCAAAGTAAAAATTGAAAGTGGTGTTGTTCTGATTATATAACAATAATCTAAAATGAAAAATTGTTAATCCTATTACGAGCCTCGTAAAGCCATGCGTGAACGAGAACTGATATCATCCAATCTCAGCGTAAAAATTCAAAACGGTGTAGTTTGGATTAGTTAACAATAATCTAAAAGCAAAATTTGTTCATTCAATTACGAGCCTCGTGAAAATATCCCTGAACACGAACTGCCATGTGCAACGATCTTATGGGCGACATTTTGAGAGACATCCTATCATCCTATGTCAACGTAAAAATTCAGAGCGGTGTACTTTGGATTAGTTAACAATAATCTAAAATCAAAATTTGTTAATCCTATTACGAGCCTCGTGAAAAATCTCTGAACGAGAACTGACATGTTCAATGATCTTATTGGCGCCATGTGAAAGACATCCTATCTTCCGATCTCAAAGAGAATATTTAAAGCGGTGTAGTCTGCTGTAATACAATGATCTGAAATAAGAAAACTGATTATCCTATTACGAGCCTCTTGAATTAGTTAACGTGGATTAGTTAAGAATAATCTAAAAACAAAATTTGTTTATCCTATTACGAGCCGCGTGAAAAAATCCCTGAACGCGAACTGATATGTGCAACGATCATATGGGCGCCATTTTGCCATTTTTGGCGGTGTAGTTTGGATTAGTAAACAGTAATCTAAAAGCAAAATTTGTTAATCCAAGTACAAGCCTCGTGAAAAAATACCTGAACGCGAATTGATATGTGCAATGATCATATGGGCGCCATTTTGAAAGACATCCTATCCTCCGATCTCAAAGTAAAAATTGAAAGTGGTGTTGTTCTGATTATATAACAATAATCTAAAATGAAAAATTGTTAATCCTATTACGAGCCTCGTAAAGCCATCCGTGAACGAGAACTGATATCATCCAATCTCAGCGTAAAAATTCAAAACGGTGTAGTTTGGATTAGTTAACAATAATCTAAAAGCAAAATTTGTTAATCCAATTACGAGCCTCGTGAAAATATCCCTGAACACGAACTGCCATGTGCAACGATTTTATGGGCGCCTTTTTGTAAGACATCCTATCATCCGATTTCAACGTAAAAATTCAAAACGGTGTAGTTTGAATTAGTTAACAATAATCTAAAATGCAAAGTTCTTTATACTATTACGAGCCTCGTGAAAAATCTCTGAACGAGAACTGACATGTGCAACGATCATATGGGCGCCATTTTGAAAGACATCCTATCCTCCGATCTCAAAGTAAAAATTGAAAGCGGTGTTGTTCTGATTAGTTAACAATAATCTAAAATGCAAAAATTGTTAATACTATTACGAGCCTCGTGAAAAATCTCTGAACGAGAACTGACATGTGCAACGATGATATGGGCGCTATTTTGTAAGACATCCTATCATCCGATTTCAACGTAAAAATTCAAATGTGTGTAGTTTGGATTAATTAACAATAATCTAATAATTCTTTTCTGCTTCCAGCAGGTGTCGTTTTCGATGAGTCTATTGCTCATTACGAGGTAAACGTCCATCATCATTAAGCTTTGATAATAGTGATGAAATTCGTATTTCTATACAACATCAAGATCTATGCCTCTTACCATCGCGTAATTCTATCCACGTATATGGAAAATTGTAACTAAAAGGTGGTTCGACAGCACCAGTTAAAACTAAATTCGTAAACAATGGCATTTGTCATCTGTTTGATGAAATTCGTTATGAAATTAATGCCGTGGAGATAGATAAAAGTAAAAATGTTGGTTTGAGCAGTCTCATGAAAGGATGGACTTCATTTAATTCGAATCAGAATAACATGCTAGAAAACGCAGGCTGGCTTGGCGTTGAAGAAGACGACACATCGTTTATCGATGAACAGGGAAACTTTGACGTTGCAATTCCGCTGAGTATAATCTTGGGCTTTGCAGAAGACTATAAATAAATTATAGTTAACATGAAGCATGAGCTCATACTTACAAGATCGAGAACCGACTTAAATGCAATAATCCAGGAAGGTATTACGTCAGCTGGTGTCTCTACTTATGAAGATTGTGAAGTAAAAATATCGAAGATAGAATGGTTAATGCCATATGTCATTGCATCAGATAAACAAAAAATCCAGCCATTGAATTTTATTGGTAAAGATAACTTCATCTCTATGTGTTTTCGTTCTTGGGAGCTATTTGAATATCCTCTTCTTCCAAGCACAAATAAACACGTCTGGACAGTGAAAACTTCAAATCAGTTGGAGAAACCTCGATTTGTAATTCTCGGACTACAGACAAAGAGAAAAGCTACAAGAACTAAAAATGCTAGTAGATTTGACCATTGTGAAATAAGCAATGTGAAACTTTTGTTAAATTCACAGTAATATCCATACAATAATATGACTCTCGACATATATAACAATCAGTATGCAATTCTCTATGATATGTATGCTAATTTTCAAAAATCTTACTACGGAAGAGATCCACAGCCATTGCTGACAAAGCCTATGTTCATCAAGAATGAACCATTCGTAGTTATTGACTGTTCACGACAAAACGAATCTCTCAAGAACGCTCCTGTCGATGTACGTCTAGAATTTGAGGCTAAAAAAGATTTTCCTGCTAATACTTCAGCGTACTGCATGATCTTACACGATCGCATCGTTCAGTACAATCCTATTAGTGGAGATGTCAAGAAACTCGTCTAAGCTGAACCGAAAAAAAAAAATCAAGATTGACTGTCCACTTTACACCGTCAAACTTATAAAATTATTCTATCAGTCATGCAAACATTTGTAATAAAAAAATAAAAATTACAAAATTTTATAAAAAAATAAAAAAAAGAAAGTAGAAACCGCTATAGGCATACTGGATCAGAGGTAAGAAGGGGAAGCACTCCCCACTCTTTTACCCACTATACATTCTAGATCACTGGGAGCTGGGAGGGGGTGATCTAGAATGCTTATGATCTAGTATGCCTATAGCCTATCTACTGACGCGAAGGTCTAATTTCTATCAATAATAAATCTTGTCGAACTTGAATCCAGACCGAATGATTTTTGCGCGCACTGAAGCTAAGTCCCGAAACGAATAATTTTATGTGCACCGATGCTAAGTCCCGAACCGAGTTCCGACTCGGCTAAATTTTGTCCGACGGCGACTAAGTCCCGATTGAACTTCTAAGATCGTGATAATGCAGGTGTCCGATCCCGCTCAAGATTCTAAGTGCGACTGAAAGAGATTAACCCTGACTAAGAGATTAAGTCCGATTGAGGGGGCCATGCAATTTATCCGGGCCCTTATATAGTCCGGGCTCGCGAATGTTCTAGAATATTCTAACGAAAATTCCCAATAGGAGAGGTTAGCTTTTTCCATATATGGAGTTATCTATGATCGCTCCCTACTCCTCTTCTTACTATTTTTCGTCTCTGGCGTTTTCTTGCACCTTATCATACATCCCCTCCCCCGGATATAATTCCGTCCTGCTCGGTTCTATATTTGTACAGCCGGTCGAGCTTCTTTGCGTCGTATGGCTTCTCCGGGCTTCTTGTAGTCATCAGAGTAGTGATCTATTTTGCCGTGAATATGCTCTTATTGCTCTTGCAATAGGTATCGAGAGAGGGACCGTTGTTGAATTTGGGCCCCGCGATGCGTAGGTAAGGCGGTCCGTCGGTAATAGGTGGAGCATTGTGTGTGCCTGTGTAATCAATGTAGGTCTGAAATCGAATTATGGTAGAAATGACTTCATTTCGGATATTAGGTAAATCGAGGTCGAAAAAGCAGATTGTTAATTTTTCAGCTCCCTAGCAAAAGTGGTTCTATGCGAAAACGCATTTTCAAGTTATTTTTACTTATATCTCGAGAACGGCTTACCGTATAGCAAAATGGCTATCACCAATCGAAAGGTTGCTCAATTACATTGCGAGCGACGAGGAAATATGTATGGAGGGCGCGCCTATGCGCGGACAGCGTTGTGACAATGTTGTCTACGGGTAGGACCCCCTTTCATGTTTTATCGTCGTTTACATTTCTTTTTCATGTTTTATCGCGGAATTTTGAGCTCATCGGAATTGAGAGAAAAATTGTTTTCAATGTAAAATTGAGCGCCCTTTCGATCGGTGATAGTCATTTTACTGTATGGTAAGCCGTTCTCGAGATATAAGCAAAAACAACTTTAAAACGCCGTTTTCGCATACCGCCCCTTTTTCTACGAAGCTGAAATTTTCAGAATCGACTTTATTGACCTCAAGTTACATAATATCCAAAATGCAGCCATCGATTCCAGAGATAAATTGACTGGACTTGAATCGGCGCTAGATTGGACCAAATGCGCACTTGCGCGTTTCTCCATCTCTTACTATATACATATATACATATATACATACACGTACACGTACACACACACACGGTAAATCGGACGGATAGATCGGAAGGCGACGGTGCTCTGCATATAGGATCTCCCCCAATAATACTTATATGACGTAGCGAGAGAAGACTAACGGTTGCTTCTTTTCACAGCATAATCAGCTGTTCGCTTTTCCCAAACCCGGGGCCCTCATTCATCGCGACTAGCTTACTACAGTCCTGACGTGTCGATAAAGCAGAGCTGCATTTCATTCTTTATAGTACCTTTTTAGTCCGTAAAGTGTTTGGCGCTACCGTCAACTCGGACTACCGGAAAAATTGTGGAGCACTCTTGAATGAAAATTTAGATGGTACGGCGTATACAACAAAGATAAAATTTTATTATTAATTATAATTCATAAAAATTTATATTTTTAAATTAAATTTTAATAAGGGAGAGAGCGTGATGCCGTGATACAAACTATATTACATCAGCTGATAGCATAGCAGGCTGTTTGGCTGATGTCACACTTTTATAGTAGCACACAGCTGACTTCTATATTTTCACGGGTTGTTATGGCTGGTGACTATACATTATGATGTATCATTAGTTCATCTTTATTGTTTCTTTTTATTTACAAGATAACCTATCTTATCAGTTTATTTATAAAACATGATAGCTTAAATATTTTACAGACTAGGAGTCGAGGTGGCATCCCAAAAATTATTAACACATTTGTTATTTATTTGTTTATAATAATCAAACCAGTAAAAATACAAAACAGTTAACATAAAATTGAAGACATGTATTTATAATGGATTGTTTACTATAAATAAAAAATGATATTATTATTTCTGGTTGTCGACCTTGACATTATTTTGTAGACAAATATTTAAAATATCTTATCATGTAAATAAACAATTAAAATAGCTTATCTTGTAAATAAGTAATTAAGATATTTTATCTTGCAAACAAGTAATTAAGATATCTTAATCACTTATTTATATTGATAAAATAACAGGCGCCAGTGATGACATCATTTGTTATGTCTCGCCATAACAGCCGCACCTGTATACTATTTACAGCAAAAAGCAAGCATATTGACCGCACTATAGACGAGATAAAGGAAACCCGATTTTTAACGGTATTTTCGATATATCTCAAAAACTAATATATCTATCGAAAAATTATACAGTAATGAATAGATAGATCATTTTAATACCTCCAACTTTCTGATTTAACTTTTTTCAATCAGAATTATAGTTTTAAGGTTATGTTCGCCACTTAGGCTCGAACTTAAAGATATAGGAATTCACCTTTATTTTTAATTTCTTACACGCTCATATTAATTGTTTTTAAGTAGCGATTTCTGTAACTACTTCCTCTATTTCCTATTCTATATTACTATTCACGTCGCTTAAAACTGGCTTAATCACTTAATTATTTTATAACATACCTGCTGAAACCGGAACAGCTGTTATTAATCCCAGCGTTATAAAAAGATTGTACGTCACTGCTACACTAAAATTTCCCAACATATTAGCAGCTAAACGAAATTAATAGCATACGATAAAAACATAATTTATGATTGAAATATCTAATTATAAAGTTTATATAAGTATATCATACCTAAATGTAAAATGCTTGCTGTTATCAGAACTATCCAAGGAAATTGTTCCCATACAATATATTCTACTCCTGAAAAGTAAAGTACAAGGAAGACTGGCCACAAGAAAATTGCATTGCAGATACCAATTACTGAAAAAAAGAGAGAGATTTGACCAAATGTTGTATCGCCAACAACTTTTCTAAACAGGACCTATAACAAAGAAATATAACAAAGAAATTCATGTTTATTACTTATATATTTTTGCAGTAGTAATAATATCATTCATTGTAGATGTTATCTTCAAGAGATCATTGTTATATTTATGCAAAACATTACATGACTCGCCTTAGGAGTTAGAGCAGCTCCTGCATACCATTATGCCATAATAGAAATCAACGCTTAGTTGTGTCCGTCATACCGCTGGTAAGCCTACACTCATATATAATCGTCGAAAAATACTGGGGATAGGGTAACACGCTTGATGGAGGCCAAACGTTTTCAGAACGGCCACCATCGTTGGTGCGCTACGATCAAAACGACCGATGATTAAAATAGACAAACAGTCCTAACTTGTGAATTCTCTTCCATAGGTCCAACAAATTATGACACTATATATTTCCATAACTATCGATTGTTGCTGTTAAAGTTGGTGCTGTTTAATTTATCATTGCTTTATATCGATTTAAAATGTCATCCAAATGTTTTTGTACATTATTGTTCTTCAAAGAACAGTAATATAAACAGAATAAAAGACAACCATTTACGTAAGAAGTCTACATCTTCTATACATGGATTGTTCACAGGCTCGCAAGTGCGACTGAAACGTATTTTAATGATCATCTTGTAATGTCCCGAATTCATTGTGCATATATATTCACGCATCATTTTTACGCATAACGTATGTATGACTATACTCGTGCATACAAGCAGAGAACGTATACAGACAAGTAGCTAGTAAGACATCGAGTGCCGAAAATTGAAGTGAGTGCTCTGTCCTCTCCGCATTTCTATCAACATTTCTCGTGCGTGATCTGCGACTATAAAATGTACGCGTCAATCCTTAGTGTGGCGAAGGTTGATTGGACTACCGCAATCTTTGCCATTTAATTTCATAATTGCTTCTATCGACACTGAGGCATTAAGAACCCTGGGTCGGTATCCTCCAGTCTATATGTCGTCTATAGCTTTGTGGTTATGGAAGACAAACTTGTCGTGTGGATCATATGTTTTATGGATTTTATCTTGTGGATTACATGCTGTGGTGGAAGATAGACGGAACGCGAACCGTGGCAGTAACGACGGTCACATTGCGCGGCATTTTGAAAAACGACTCAAATATAGGCGGAAAAGAAAGAATTTAATTATTTTATTTAATTTTAATGAAATTGTATATGAAACTGTTTAAAAATGTAATTCTTAATTATTAAATAAAAATGAATATGGATATCAATGTATTTGTGATAATTGCAATGAATATTGATTCATCCCATGGATGTTCACATCTCCATATCATAGGTATTCGATCTAATTTGAATTAGTATTAAACTTCTTCTCCACATAATTTATAAGTTGTTCGTTTAAATTGCAGTTAAAAGTCGTTGCGTTAAAAATTTATTTATATTTATTTATATTTAGTTGAAGTTGAAAAGAGTAAAGAGTTGAAAAGAGCTTTAACAAGCTTTAACAACAATTTATTGTCATGAAGGATATAAATTTTTTTCATATAATTTTAAATAAAAAAGGTTTCAGAATAAATAATACGTGTTCAATAATATTGTATACAAAAATTAAAATGTTTATTTGAAATACAAAATAATAAATAAAGTTTTATAAATTATTGTTGAGCAACACGCTTAAAACTTATTTCCTATACATATCTTTTGAACATTGTAAATGTATGTAAATTAATTTTTAAAATCTAAAATCTGAATCAGCTTTAGGAGGTGCAACTCTAACCGTGACTGGAATCCTTGCTCTCGCAACTTTAGGACTGCAGAACAAGGGTACTGGAGTAGCCTTACCAGGAGTACCAGGTAGTATTAGTAGTAAGTACCAGGAGAATTTATATCTGTGTAAAGATATGTATAGGAAATAAGTTTTAAGCGTGTTGCTCAACAATAATTTATAAAACTTTATTTATTATTTTGTATTTCAATAAACATTTTAATTTTTGTATACAATATTATTGAACACGTGTTATTTATTCTGAAACCTTTTTTATTTAAAATTATATGAAAAAAATTTATATCCTTCATGACAATAAATTGTTGTTAAAGCTTATTCAACTCTTTACTCTTTTCAACTTCAACTAAATATCAATAAATATAAATAAATTTTTAACGCAACGACTTTTAACTGCAATTTAAACGAACAACTTATAAATTATGTGGAGAAGAAGTTTAATTATAATTATAATTATAATTTACTAATTCAAATTAGATCGAATACCTATGATATGGAGGTGTGAACATCCATGGGATGAATCAATATTCATTGCAATTATCACAAACACATTGATATCCATATTTATTTTTATTTAATAATTAAGAATTACATTTTTAAACAGTTTTATATACAATTTCATTAAAATTAAATAAAATAATTAAATTCTTTCTTTTCCGCCTATATTCGAGTCGTTTTTCAAATTGCCGCGCAATGTGACCGTCGTTACTGTCACGGTTCGCGTTCCGTCTATCTTCCACCACAGCATGTAATCCACAAGATAAAATCCATAAATATATGATCCACACGACAAGTTTGTCTTCCGTAAGCACAAAGCTATAGACGACATATAGACTGGAGGATACCGACCCTGGCATCTATCCATGCAGTGCTGTATTCTTACTCGCATCGCTTATTAAGTGCTTAGAATACACTGAAACCGCGCAACAGTACCGAAATACAGTATAATTCTTTGTTATTAGGCGTAAGTTCAACGTAGCAGTACTGAAGGTCCGTCGAGTGCAACCTCCGGCGCACAGTGTACTAAAATAGGAATTTCGTTGACAAAATTAAATTTCTGCGGCTAGTATCAACCAAATTGGATGATTTTTTTAAAAATGTAGGTTACGAGTTATTAATATCGAGAAAAATATTGGAATTTATTTACCCACCGTTGGTGACCCGTAATAATTCCTGAAAATGAACATTTTTTCTGAAAATCCGACATTTTGCATTTTTACGAGAGGAAAATTGCTTATATATTTGAAATATGACCAAATTAGCAAAGAACATATATATACAGATATAAATACATATATATATATATATATATATATATGTGTATATATATATATATATATATATATATATATATATATATATATATATATATATATATATATATATATATATATATATATATATATATTTCTTTGGAATCCTACATGTCAGTGCACAAGTCCATGAGTTAATACACACGACCATAAATATTTTAAACAGGTATAAAATAAAAGCACTTTCATCTAATTCTTTTTAAGGGTTTCAAAAGCATTTGGTTTTAATCGAATATATTTAAATAATAGAAATCAAAAGAAATGGCTTTGTGTTTAAGTTCAGTGGCTCCAAATTCATAAAAATAACCTTCGTTAATGATTTTTCTCTAGACCTAAAATTCTTAACAGTGTAAAATGGATATTGTGGGCGGTTTTTTGAGTTTATAGCCGAACTTTTAAGGTATCGGTAAGAAATAGGATCGTATTTGTATTCAGCAGTTCAAAATACATCAAATTGGTGGGTGCTCGGAATTTTTCTTAGTCCTAGTGATTTTAGACAACTTGATCATTTCGTAAAGTAGTATTTTGTTAAGGGTACGGGCAGCTTCGTCTGCAAGGAGATTTTAAAAAGATCCTCGCGCTAATCGGAAGATAAAAAAATGTTAATTTTTCTATATTTTAAAAATTGTTTAGATTGAAAGATACTTTGAATAGAGCTTTGTTACGTTTGATGTGGAACGTCCCAAATCTATTTTTGGATTCTGCAAAGCAGTTATTTTTGATTTTGAAAATTAGTTTTCGATCTATGGCCATTTTTTGATTTTTAAAAAACTCATTTCGCCTTTTACTTTCTTCCTTAGATGACATGTAACAGTCATTTTTGCAGTTTCTGTAAAAACAAGTAGGAAATAATTTTGGATGCATTTTTAGTCAAAAATAGTGGTTTTGTAAAATGTTTGTATGGATGTGTGTGTTCGTTCCTATACTCATGTATCTCAGCTTCTACTCAGTAATAAACATATATAAAGAAAGAAACAAACTAAAACTATCGATTTTATACTGTTAAGAAATTTAGGCTTACAATCATAGAGATAGTCCTCAGTACAGTCCTCATAGAGAAAATAAATAACATAGAAGTTCTACCGAACCACCGTTTAATCAGTCTTGATCTAAAATCACTGAACACAACCATCGATAATCATTAGTTAAAAAGAGTATCGAAAAAAGGTATACACAAATTGTACAAACATAAGAAATACCTCTAAGTGAAATTTTGTTGGCATGTGAAATACTTATGGAGAACATATTTTTTCAATTCAATAGTAAATTCTACAAACAACTTTTTGGCACACCAATGGGCTTCCCGATTCGGGATTTTTCGCTAATATAGTCATGGACGATCTCGAAACGGATTGCTTATCAAAACCATCTTTTAAACCTGTCGGTTTAAAAGATAGTTTTGATACCATTGGCATTTTTTTACCGATATGTAGATGATATTATTACTTGCGTACCGAACGACAAAGTTGACGAAATTTTCGAAACATTTAATTCCCCTATTGAAAAATCTCACGTGAGATTTTTCAATAGGGTCTTACAATAACAGACTACAATTTACTCATGAAACCAAAATAGATAACTCCATAAGCTTTCTAGACCTTCTATTAATAAAAGACAAAGGTAAATTAATAACTGGTACACCAAACCAACATTCTCTGGCAGATTCTTGAATTGTACATCGAAAGATCCTTTGTCTCAAAAAATTGCCATGGTATATAATCTTGTTAATAAAGCGATACAATTCTCCAACAAAAAGTTCCAAAATAAGAACATCCACAAAATCAGAAAATTATTGCACAACAATAATTATCCACCTGCTTTTGTAAACAAATATATATGAAAACTATTGTGCGCGATTACATCGAACATACCACCGAGGCAACAGACCAGCAGTAATGTAAAATGACATTTTTTTAGCTTACCATATATAAACGGTTTCTAGGAGCAAACCAGTCATGCATTCAAAGCTTGTAACATTGAAACTGTACGAAAAATCGACAGTCAAATTAAGAACATCATCATAAAAGACAAAGATTAGAAAGAAGACAATCTTAAAAAGAATGTTGCATACAAGCTGAAATGTAATGACTGTTATGCTACATACGTCGGTCAAAAAAAAGGAACATAAAAATCAAACAATTGTGTAATATCTGAGCACATAAATAATTTAAATCATACTTTTGACCTTGGAAGTTACCAGATCAAAGACAGAGAGATCAATTTAAATAAAAGATTAGTTTCTGAAATGTTACATATTTACTTGCAAGAAAAGGAAATAAATATGAAAGAATATACACAAAATCTGAATACAGTATACACACATATTATACACCAGCTGAAAGGAAAACAAACATGAGTTATAGTTTTGACGTAAGTAGCGAAATGTTAACACGCCGATCCTCTCTTTCTCTCTAGCTGCCCCGCACTGTATATATAAAGCCGGTGAAAATCTCGGCTTGGATAAATTATAATCGAGCAGCCGATAGAGAGACACATTGTTCGCACACGGCCCCCCGCAGCCCGGCAGGGAATCGATTCCGTCCGAATGCTGTACTGAGGACTCTCTCTATGATTGTAAGCCTTTTCCTATGTAAAATCTTGTAATTATAACATCTTTTCTAATAAAAAACTTTTTCTCATCACATTCCTGATGAGGGCGACATCGATCGCCATAACGTTGAAAAGAAAAAAATATTTTTGTTTTTTACTTTCTCTTTTTACCATCTTGCTTCGGGGAGACTGATAAAGCTAATTAAATAATTCTACTAAGTAGATTTTAACCCACCAAGTCTCATTTTTTTGTTTTTACTAGTACATAATGGGACAATAGTTTGTTTTTACATTGGGCGGACGAATTGTTCTATAGCGATTTTTTAATTCAGTTTTTTCAGATTGTTCTGAAAAAATTATTGGAAAACTTAGTAAAAGTAAATTGCTAGATATGTATGAACCTTTCGACAAAACATGATAATTAAATGTTATTAGAACATTACTTTATTATTACATCACTTCAATTTTAAGTCATTTTATGAAACTGATCAGTAGAAAGAGATTAAACACTGAACAAACCATTGTGCGGCTCGACATAGAGTTTAGCCTTTTTTTGTAAATGGATTACTTATATTAAATCAAACCCTCACGTGTGATTTTGATGCATTTTCCGGAAAATTTATATTTAAATCAAACTATGGGGTGATACCTTTAAAATTATTGTTCAATATGAAACAATAATAAAATTAAAAATATGTCTGCGCAAGAAATTAGACCTATCTATCCTTATGTTTTTCGAGTGGTGAATTCGAATATAAAGTCGGTTTTGCCCCATCACGTCATAGTTGAAAAGCCCTGTTTTGGGCACTAAATAAAAGAAGGTAAAAGATTATTGGAATTGGTTCCAAAGGATGTCAGAATATTGGGACAATATTTTGAGCGCGATTTCCGGCTGTGGAACATTGTTTAAATAATCGAAGAAGGTGAGAAAAACCGTTTTTTGCGTATAACTTTTGAATTGTTGATGGTATTTAAAAAAAGTTTAATACTTTTTTTCAAATATTATAAATACCTACAAAATGTGATAAAATAAATTAAAATCTGTCCATTTGTTTACTCAAAAATCAAAAATGACCGCCAAATTTCAGCGTTTGTTAAAATTTTCGACAATTAACTTAGTTTTGCTTCAAAAAAATCATACTATAACTTTTTTTGAAGGTCTTTGTACACTTTATAAGTGGTATAAATTTTATCTTAAAATATTCATAACTTTTTGTTTATTCCTATTTCTTACGTAAAAGAAGGCTCTTGCCAGATTCTGAATCAATTTTTTTTGCGACGTCGGAGAGACTTGTCCGAGCATCTATTTTACTCGTAAGGAGTTATACTACAACGAACAATAAAGGAGAAGTTAATAACTGAAGGGTAAATTGTTTAAACGTTAAGTTGAAAATCAGGCATTTATAATGTTAAAAGTTAAAGAGTAAATTATTTTCAAATAAAATTTCCGCATCGATTACTTAATTGCTATGATTTTGCTCCACGATGATCTGGAGCTGAGATAATTTTTTTTAAAAAAATCATTCTGGTTTTGATTATTAATATTAAGAGCTCAAATTTATGGGTGATCTGCAATAAGAATTAAACTGTCGTATCAGATATATAAGCAACAATGAATGTGAATATTTACGGTGAGTTGTTGACTAAAACGACAGCGCGGTTTTTGAGAGACTGGGGCGCGCGTGCGCCGCCTGCACAGCTGCCCCGCGGCTGAAATTTGGCCAAGAGTCTTTTATTTGAAAAAGCGAGAAAATTTTGCGTTTTCTCGGGAACTAATGATCCGATTTTGATGATTCTTTTTTTAATTGGGGGTAGAATTAAAAAAGAATAAAAAACACGGTATTCGTTTAGAAAACAAAAATATTTAATTGCAAATTTTTTACAACTCTTTATATTGATACTTACATTGTTTTGAATATTATTTATATTGTACTAAAAATTATTTATTATAAATTATTTATATTGGAAACAAATATTATATTATGAAATGTAATATTATTTAACAAATGAGTCAAATTAATGTAAATAAATACATATTATTCCATCACCTATGTTTCTTTACTAATGTAAAGAGTTGTAAATAAATTTGCAGATGATTAGTTCCCGAGAAAAAGCAAAATCTTCTCGCTTTTTCAAATAGAAGACACTTGGCCAAATTTCAGCCGCGGGACAACTGTGAGCGCGGCACACGCGCGCCCCACTCTCTAGAAATCCGCGCTGTCGTTTCTGTCAACAACTGACCGTAAATATTTACATTCATTGTTGCTTATATATCTGATACGACAGTTTAATTCTTATTGCAGATCACCCATAAATTTGTGCTTTTAATATTAATAAACAAAGCCGCAATGATTTTTTGAAAAAAAAAATTATCTCAGCTCCAGATTATTGTAGAGAAATAATTAAACGTTTAAAATTTGCATAAAAATCATAGCAATGAAGTAATCGATGCGGAAATTTTATTTGAAAATAATTTACTCTTTAACTTTTAACATTATAAATGCCTGATATTCAACTTAACGTTTAAACAATTTACCCTTCAGTTATTAACTTTTCCTTTATTGTTCGTTGTAGTATAACTCCTTACGAGTAAAATAGATGCTCGGACTAGTCTCTCCGACGTCTCAAAAAAAATTTATTCAGAATCTGGCAAGAGCCTTCTTTTACGTAAGAAATAGGAATAAACAAAAAGTTATGAATATTTTAAGCTAAAATTTATACCACTTATAAAGTGTACAAAGACCTTCAAAAAAAGTTATAGTATGATTTTTTTGAAGCAAAACTAAGTTAATTGTCGAAAATTTTAACAAACGCTGAAATTTGGCGGTTATTTTTGTTTTTCGAGTAAACAAATGGACGGATTTTAATTTATTTTATCTCATTTTGTAGGTATTTATAATATTTGAAAAAAAGTATTAAACTTTTTTTAAATATCATCAACAGTTCAAAAGTTATACGCAAAAAACGGTTTTTCTCACTTTCTTCGATTATTTAAACAATGTTTCACAGCCGGAAATCGCGCTCAAACTATTGTCCCAATATTCTGACATCCTTTAGAACAGCTTCCAATAATCTTTTACCTTCTTTTATTTAGTGCCTGAAAAAAGTCTAATTCATCTGGACTATCAGGGTAATGGCCAGCTAGTAGATAGGCTATAAGCATACCAACACATAGGCATACCAAAACACCGCCTCTCCTCTTAAAGTGTTTTGATACCCGCTGAAGGAGTGGGATAGTTCACTTCTCTCCAGGATACCAAAACACCCCCTCTGCACTCAACGTGTTTTGGAGCCCGACGTGGGACCGTAAGAGTGGGAATATTCTTCCCTCTCTCACCTGTTTTAGTATCTTGAATAAAAAGAGTGAGGGGGAAGTTTTTCCTCTCAATCTCCTCCCTGAAAATTCAGGCTCCGTAGACGTGACATCGCCCACAAGAGAAAAAATCTATTAATTGAATTTAGGAAGGTAGAGAAATGGCAGCCCTTTCTCCCTCCCTTTTCTAGAAAAATTTACAGAGATTTTTTTCTGGAGAAAGCGCGACCCCCTACAGGTGAAAAAAGGGTTTTTGGAAGCGTTGAATGTATGCAATAAATATCGTGCGCAAGCGTACACATTTATTGCTGTCTCGCACGGCAAAAGGCCCTCTGCGCAGGTATACATATGGGTGACTTGTTGACTCCTTAAAGCAGATCCACGCACAGGTATAAAAAAATGGGTCTTTGGAGCGGAAGGCGTAAACTTATTGTTTCGGTCACATTTAGGAATTTAATTTTAAAGAAACGTAGCGTGCGTAACCTTTTCGGAAAATGTATACAGTAACGATCTAAGTTTTGAATGCCGGTATACACGCAGGTATACACATCCTTTGCTGTCTTGCAGAGGTGTATGAATTTTTTTCATCTTTAAGAAAATCCGAAGATGTACACGAACCCTTGTGTTTCTAGAATGTGGGGGAGGGGGGGGGGGGCAGGATTTTACCAAGTCAGGATTTTTGTAGAAACGTCATAGAAAGGGCAAGCTAAAATTTTGGGTACAAATAGCCCCACTGCTAACTGAAAACAGTTAGTTCAGTCATCGATTTTTCTAATTTCACAAGTTTAAAAAAAATCAAGATGGCAACGAAGAAATCGATTTCCAGAAGAAGCAGTATTCAAGTCGCCCAGGAGCGCCTACGTTGGCTGATGTCCAACGCACCGACTCTGTTGACTATGCTGGAGTACGTCTCCTGGTCGATGGAGGTAACAGAAAAGTGTAAGTACAATTTTTTTGTATATTTATGTGCAAAAAATTGTTCATTTCTGTTTTTAATTTTGATTTTTTTTTTTCCTCGTCGTTACAGTGCCGCCACTGCCGTCCAATGCTGATTTGCAAGTTATACAGCAGATCGCAAAGCTCATTAGCGAAGAACGCTAAGCTGAGCTTACGGCGTCCTGATCGTTCGTCGACACTTGACGATATCAGTCCTCGACGATCTCAGGCGGCTGAGGAGCACCAAAGATCCTCGGCGGCATCAAAACCATCGCAACCTCAAGGATCCTCGGCTGCGGCAGAAGCTTACTAACCCCGACGATCCTCGGTAGAAGCTTTGCAGCCCCGACGATCCCCAGCGGTGGCTGAACCATCACAGTCTCGACAATGCTCGGCTGCGGCATAACCGTCGCAGTCCCGACGATCCCCGTCAGTACTGGGTTCTCAGCCTCGACGAAACCGGTCTCGATCGAGCTCGATCTCGAGTTCGAGCAGTTCGAGTAGTTTCAGCAGTTCCAGTTCGAGCGGATCGTTGTCGAGCGGCAAGTCATGCAGATCGGTTATAAGCATACATGATCTTGGGCCGATTCCCAAGAGGAAATTAAATAGTAATTATTAATTTTCTTAAAAAAAATTGATTTATTTATTACAAAAATAATAAAATTGTTTTTCTTTCTTTTATAGAAGACAAGGGGGGGAATGAGCAGAAAAAAGGGCATCTGGTGAGATGTCTCCAAAAGCAGGAACAACGGGAATAAACTCAGATAAGAAAACAAAATTTTAATTTTAAATTAAGTTAAAAAAAAAAATTTTTTATAAAAAAAAAATTGTATTTATTTTTCAGAAGCTACAAGAACAGTACGCAAAAGGCGCAGTTTATTGTAATTAAACAGGACCAGCAGCAGTGCCGACAAAAACGACAGCAGTGGTGCGAAAAGCAGTCCTCAACATCAGCAGCACCAACAACAATAGCAGCACTAACAACAGCACCAACAACAACAGCAGCAAAAACAACGCAATCTACTAAGGATTCTAGATGCGGAAATTATTGTAAATCCAATTAATATAACAAAAATTTGAAAAATTATAAAAAATAAATTTATATAAGTTTGTTTAATAAAGAAATAATGTTTAATAATACAGGTTACTAAGCCTTTCCTTATCCCAAACAATCATAAGAATTTTTTCATTTTTTTTTAAGATAATTACGAAATACTAATAACTTTATAATATTATTATTACATTGAGCGAAGAGAGTGATACATTGATATCGATTTGAGATAAATTGTTGATTTTTAATATTTCCAATATATACATGTACAATTATCTTTATTTACATAAACTTCATCTTCACCAAATATATTGTCAATTAAATTCAGCAGCCAAGCTCAAATGAAGATGACATTATGAACAGCATACATAGGTTTTCTTCTGATACAGAGATCATGGTTAAAACAAACGTGTTAGTTAAAACTTAATATGTTCTCTAGTGATGGACATCCAAATTCTTTAATATTTTGAATTACGCTGAAAGAGAGAGAAAACTGTGTAATCATTTTTTTTGTATAAGAAAGTATGAAGTAAGTATGAAGCAAGTATGAAGCAAGTTTGATAAAGTATCAATAGCTTTTTTGAAAAACATGCAATGGAAAGCAATGTAAAACATATGTGAAAAGAAAAGTATACAAGAGTATGGAATAGTATTAAAAAAATTTAGAAAAGTATTAAAAAGTATGAATTTTAAAACAACATACAGTTATTACTTACATGTGTGGCAAAAGATCTTGTAACCATTGCGCCTTCTGCTGTCCCTTGACGTATAATTTTTTAACTCCTTGTGTACAGATTTTCAATATTTTTTCAAGCAGACTGTAGGAAGTATCGCCAGCGTCCCATGCTATTCCATGATGGCTCTTTACTAACCAATCAGTCATGCGTTTTTCTTCTTCACTCAATTCGTCCCAGGACATAGGAGGGTTAAAAAGATATGCAGTAGGAAAAGCTGTTTCCTGAACATTCAGAAAACTAATTTCTTTCAAAATGAAAGAGTCGGCTGATATTCTTTGAAATCCTTGAATATCGCAAATGTACATGTTCTCTTCTGCAAATTCAAAAATGTTATTTCTGAACAGCAGGTTATAGTCTTGAGTTCTAGCCATCTTGCAGCTCTGTAGATAGTTCAGTAAGAAGTAACCTCGGAAAATGAAAAGGAAATTCTCTTATCCTGATTTTACGATACGATTGGTCACTCAAGAAAGCGCTGACGCGATTGGTTTAGACTCAAACTCGAGTTTTGGTTGGTTCAAAAAAAGAAAATTCATCCCTTTCCAAGAAAATTTTCCTTCTTCATCGATCCTGATTGGGTTTGACTAAAAGATGACTTTTGGTTGGTTCTAAAGCATGAAAATTTATCTCACCCCAAAAAAAATCTCCCTTCTCTTCTCAAATCTTGTCCCCTCCTTTTGCTAGTTTTGCCTTTGAAAGCGCCAGAGATTTCTTTGACTAGCACAGTTCGTTTATCTGAGTGGACGAGTTTCTAGTCGTGTAACTTAAGATGGCTTCAATTAATTTTTTTGAAAGTCTTGTACATCTTCTTCGTGATGCTTTACAAAGTGTTGGTGAAATGCGAAATAATGATATTCATTATTGGTTGGATATGTGTAACTCCGCTATAAACGAATTAAGTGAAAAAATTATAAAATCAAATCTTACAAGAGGAGGGAAACAGAAATGTCAAACTTGCATGACGCATCTTTCGTGTGTGCAAGTTGAATTTGAACAGCATCTTCAACGAGAAGGTAGTTTACAAGCTGAAGAAACAGAAGCTAGAGTTGAGTAGCGAGACGTGCAATTGGCATTCCAAAATCGAATCAGAACAGGTGTAGTTGTAAACATAAAGCATGTAGACATTTTGAGTTTCATGAATGATGCGCAAAAGCTCTTTAACGATAAGGCACAGCCATGCCTAGAAACATATAATGCTCTGAAAATAAATTCAGATTTAATCTCGGAATTTTCTATGCAGATAAATGGTGAAGAAACGACTGACATTAAATATTTTACAAGTGAAAGTGCCACAGTATACATGTCAACAGATCTAGAAGAACTGTTTAAAGATCCCATTCTTACACAACTGGAAGAATTCCAGGAAAAGGATTCTGGCTGGACTCTGAAGAGAATCATAAGCTTGTGTATAAATATGAAAAAATATTCTCCAATCAAAGGCAGTTCTTATATTCTTCTTCCTAAGTTTATAGACAAGAAAAAAGCATGTATTAATATTCGTAACACCCCCACTAGGAGTTGTGATCTTGTCGTGTGCTCTGAAAGGAGCAGGTGTGGGGGCTCGTATGGGGACCTATGCGACCGTCCCGTAGCCGGGCCGGGAAGTAATGGTGCAACGAAAGTGGATAGTTGGGGCGGCGGGGGGGGGGGGGGGGGGGGTTGTCGGTTGGTACGACGATGTCGACTCGCCGCCTCTTCGAGCTATTAGTAAAACGCGCCCGAGGCGTGGAATCTCGGTAAAATGGTCTCTTTCCGTCGGGCTCTTCCCGGGTCGGGTCCGCACCTCGGGGTTATGGAGAACGGCGGACCTCCCGGACGCTAAGGACAACTCTCCATTGCGTTCGGGAGGAGGCGTAATGGGTACTACATCCAACCCCCAATCCCATTGTGTGAGAAACCGTGCATAGGGGACTGGTTGGCCACGGGGTCCAGTAGTCGCAAACAGTGCCCTCGGGATACCAGGCGCCCTCCCGAGGTACGAAAGCCTTCCCGCTGCAAGCGGGGCTCTGCACCGGGTGACCTCTATTTCCCTAGCTACTCGTGGGAACAAAATGGAACCAAATTTACAAATTGAAGAAGAAGAAGGGAGGAGCGCTCACACCCAACCGGCACAGACTGGGGACGACGAATTGGGCAGAACCGTTTCACAGAAACAGGTGAACCCAGGGGTTCCTGACCCACTGGACCGGATGGAGACAGCCGTAATGGTGAATCCGGTAACGGATGAACCAGCGGCAGGGGGCTCCAAGGATCCCCCCAAAACTGCCACCCGGCAGAAGAAACGTCGACCGGGAGCTCGTGAACGCAGAGCCTGGAACGCCCAAAAGGCGACAGAAGGCAAAAGCGGGAACACCCCGGTCGAAAACAATAACAAGAAAAGACCGAAGACCGCAGCGGACACCCCCCCCCCCCCCGGAGGGGCAGAGTCCCCAAGAAACCGAGGGAGAGGGAAGCTGTGGTACAGACGCTGTCACTGACGCAGAGGACCAACCCCTTGACGATGGTCATCGTCGAAGAGGGATACCCTGAGGCGCTTATAACCTATAAAAAGTTTAAGCGCTTTAGGAACGCGATAAGGGAAGAGGTGGACAAAATTCCCTCCGAACTGCCGCTACCCCGCTTCGAGGAGTCCTTCTGCAAGGGGGGGGAGGGGCATTGTGATGGTGGCAACCGACCAGTGTGCCAGAACCTGGGCAGCATCCTGCATCCCTAAGCTGGACATCTGGGAGGGAGCCAATATCAAGTTGGGAGGGGTTGAGCTTCTGCAGAAGGTAGTCAGGACCGTGGTCTGGGTCCCTGGAAACCAGAGGAGGCAGTAGCGACACTGGCGAGGCTGATTCTGGCGTGGAGGATTCTAAACGCCGAGAAGAAATCGGGTGAGGAGGCCGAAGGCACCTTGCTAGTACTGAGCATCCCCGAAAGTGAAATTAAAACGCTTTCGGCGATGGACAACAAAGCCTACTACGACATCGGGAAGGTGAGCTTCAAATACTCCCTGACAGAGTCGCAGTAGGGAATACCAAGCGTTAGGGGAGCTGTTGCTGTCAATCATGGCTTTGACAGACATTTCAGTAACGCAGATTAACTTGCACCGCAGCAAGGATGCCTCGGCGGTATTAGCCAGACGTTTGGCAGCGGTGCACACAGCCATAGCACTAATACAAGAGCCTTGGTGTTACAGAAGAATGATCAGAGGGCTTAGAGAGGCAGGCAAGGTCATCAAGGACCCAAGCAACGAAAGAACAAGGGCGTGCATCGTGACGAAGGATCTGGAGACAACACCACTACTGGACCTATGCACAGCTGACTTTGCTGTTTTAGCCATAGTGGTAGCAAGAGGGAAGGGCAGGCAGCGGGTGATCATCGCCTCGGCATATCTCCCATTCAAGGGAAGTATCCAGGCTGGTGAAATACTGTGAGGAAAGGGGACTCCCCCTGGTTGTCAAGTGTGATGCCAACGCAAACGCTAACGACCGGGGGACGACCCTACTCGAGTACCTGACTACCACAAATCTGGAGATCATCATCAGAGGTAACGAACCAACCTTCATGAATGTAAGGAGGAGAGAGGTAATTGACATCACACTCTGCTCAAGGCAGCTAGTGGGATATACTAGGGACTGGAAAGTGTCGGACGAACCCTCACTCTCCGACCATGCACAAATTTGTTTTATGATTACAGGGGAAACGCGACAACAGGAAACATGGATCAGGAATCCCAGGCGCACGAACTGGGTAGAATACAGGAAGGACCTAGAAGGGAAACTAAAAAGAGAGTTTCCAAAGGAGATCCACACGATAGGAGAGCTCAACACTGCGGCAGAATCGCTGCAGGGGGCCATCAGCGAAGCATATGAAGCCAACTGCAACTGGTGAGGGGCAGAGGCAGATATGAGGTACTCTGGTGGAATAACCGGCTGGAAAAACTGAAGAAAGCGACCAAAGTTCTACTCAAGAAAGCAGTTATGAGCAACGATAACCAGAAATGGATAACCTGGAGAAGTAAACAGAAGGAATACCGCCACGCAGTAAGGAAAGCCCGGACTGAAAGCTGGAGAGAGTAATGCAATAGCGTGGAATCTGGTAAAGAAGCGGCTACGCTTAACAAGATCCTAGCCCGCAATCCCGAAGCCTGGCTGGGAGCAGTTAAACTCCCAACTGGCAAGTATACGGAATCGGACGAGGAGACGCTGGCGCACCTCATGGAGTCGAACTTCCCCGGCTTCACGATAGCAGGGGATATATGCGAGACGGCGCATATATCCTTCGCCACAGGTGGAAACCGGTGGCGAAGGATCGCGCCACATCAGTAGCTGCAGGGAACTTGCTAATCTGATTATCCCGCCGGCAAAACTTAGGTGGGCCATCAGCTCCTTTGATTCCTACAAATCACCGGGAGAGGATGGAATCCTCCCGATTCTGCTCAAAGAAGGAGTCGACATAATCATCGGACATTTAGTACGACTTACAAGGGCCAGCATTGCAGCCGGATACACGCCAAAATGCTGGAGGACAGCGAAGGTGGTTTTCATCCCGAAAGCGGGCAAAGGAAGCTATAACACCGCTAAGGATTTCAGGCCTATCTGTCTGACGTCATTCATGCTCAAAACTCTTGAGCAGCTGGTGGATAGGTATATAAAAGACTATATCTTGAAGAAAAACCCATTGTGCAACGAACAACATGCATATAGAGAGGGAAGATCAACAGAATCAGCCCTTCATGTAGCTGTCTCGCTCATCGAAGAACAGATTGAAAGCGGAGGATACGCCGTGGGAGCCTTTCTCGATGCAGAAGGAGCTTTTAACAATACGACTACAGATAGTATCTGCAAAGCAGCCAAAGATAAGGGAGTACCTGATTCGTTAATTAAATGGATTACGAACATGCTAAGCAACCGGAAACTGACAGTTACAAGAGGTAGCACCACCGTCCAAGGCTCCGTCAGCCACGGATGCCCACAAGGAGGGGTTCTTTCCCCAACTTTGTGGGGCATGGTGATAGTTGGAGCACTAAGGATGCTGATCAACCTGGGAGTATCAGCAGTTGGCTACGCAGACGTTATACTTATAATCACCAGAGGCAAACATCTAAACACCCTACTGGACATCACCGAGTCGACAGTGAGGCACCTAAATAAATGGTGCGAGGATAAAGGCCTATCTATCAATCCCCGGAAAACGGAGGCTGTTGTCTTCACCAGAAAGTACAAGATAGGACCATTATGAACGCTAATGATGCGAGGACAGGAAATACAAATTGAGGAACAAGCAAAATACCTAGGCGTAATTTTAGATAAAAAACTGTACTGGAAGCCTCAAATAGATCAACAGTACAAGAAATTCACATCAGCTTTCTGGATGTGTAGAAGAGCCATTGGGCAGAGCTGGGGCTTGAGCTACAAAACAGTCCTATGGATATACAATTGTATCCTGAAACCAAGACTGACCTACGCGGCAACAGTGTGGTGGAAAAGGACAGATCTGAAGACAGTACAAAAGAAACTCGAAACGCTCAGGGGGTGGATCCTAAGGGCAGCAACAGGGGCTATGAGAACCACCCCAACAGCAGCTCTTGGAGCCATCACTGACGTTGAGCCCTTCCACAGAACAACCCAGGCGGCAGCCTTTATAGCAGCACACTGTCTAAAAATCACGGACTGTGGAGAGAAAAAGGGGAACACACAAAAGAGCAGATCAAAGGAAAAGAATATGCTGTATTGTCAATGAGACTTAAAAAGACAGTACGTAGTACAACTTCGAGAAGGGATATCACATCCAAATCCCATCAAGGGAAGATTGGAGCGAGCATGACCCTGGTCCATCCGCAGGTGAAACCTGGTACACAGATGGAGCCAGAAAGAAAGACAGGACGGGAGCTGGAGTCTTCCGGAGAAGGCCCGGAAAAAGGCTTATAGCACCGCTCGGAAGGCACGCCACCGTCTTCCAGGCCGAAATAACAGCTATCCTGCTCTGCGCACAACTCGCGCTCGAGGAAAAAAGACAGGACTGCATCAATATCTGTACGGACAGCAGAGCCGCCCTAGCAGCGCTAGGTGGCTCTACCACTTCCTCCAGACTGGTGTGGGACTGCATAACGGCCTTAAACAGACTCGGCGGGAAAGTAGGCAGACTCACCCTCTACTGGGTTCCCGGACATCATGGAATCAGGGGAAACGAGATTGCGGACGAACTCGCCGGAATAGCAGCGGGACAAGACTTACTTGGACCGGAACCCGCTCTTGGCATTCAGGCGTGCACCGTTAAAGAGGCGGTGCACGACTGGCTGAGAGAGCGACACCTAAAAGAATGGTGCGACAGCAACGGGTGTAGACAAGCCAAAGCACTGATAGGATCGCGTATCAGAGAGGACTGGGCGTCGGAGATGCGAGATATTACCAGGGCAGAGGCAAAGATCTTCACTCAACTAATTACCGGACACGAGACGCTGGGATACCACCAGCACACAATAGGTCCAGCGAACTCACCAGTATGCAGGTGGTGTAACCAAAATGAGGAAAGCAGTATACATGTATTATGCCACTGCTTAGCCTTAGTCGAAAAGAGACATAGGGCGTTGGGGATGACGACTTGCGAACCAATAGCGATCCAATCACTGACCGTTAGGACGGTGATACACCTGTACAAGTCACTAACGGGATAAGATACACAGGAATGGGGCATACCACCTGACACCTTTTACCCTGATGGATAAGTAACACAGGAATTGTGCATACCACCTGATACGCTGATCCTCAAAGGACAAAACTAGACTGGTACAACCACTAGTTAACTACCGGGGATGCAAAGGGCGTAAGCCTAGGCATCAGGACCTAATGGTCCACCCAGACCAATAATAATAATAATAGTAATAATAATAATGTTCGTAACAATGACAATCAGTGCTTCAAGTATGCTGTGCTTTCTGCATTATATCCTAGTGAAAAGAATTCTAGTAGAGTAAATCAGTATCGTTTGCATGAGGACAAGTTGTGCTTTGGTAATATTGAATTTCCAGTAAAACTTAAATATATTCCGAAATTTGAAAAACTGAATAATATTTCAGTAAATGTATACATGCTTAGGAAGTATAATGCAAAGTTTGAAGTATCGTCTTGTCACATTACATCGGAAAAGAAGAAAAGACATGTAAATTTACTCTTATCGTTAAAGATTTTTATATAGATGAACATTAATTTATTTATTTATTTACCAGAGTACAAAATATACAATTTATATTAAATACAATATTGCACATATTAAACGTTACTCTTTACGAGTAACCCAGCAGAGGAAGTATTTCCTGTTCATTGGTCTGGCTCTATACTAAACAAAAACTTAATAAAAACTAAACTTACTAACTAGGTAATGTAAATGTTGCCCCCGACCCAAATCCTAGTAACATCGTTACTAGGTCTAATCGAAAAAACAAAATTATTTTTAGTCTTATTTTATTGAGTTTAGTGCCCTATTATATCTATTGTTATTATTGATGTTATTATTTTAGGCGTGGTCGCATCATTCACACTAAAACTATCGTATCTAGATATAATTTTCATCTCCAGTATCTCATTAACATAGCACTTGCTTTGGTGAAAGTTTCGGTTGACGCATTTCGTGTTCTTCTGTAGATTTCCTTTTCAGCGTTGTTTAATCTAGCTGGACATGTTAAGCCCAATGCACACGTGACCCTGTAGTGTAGGAACATGTCCTTGTGTTGCCGAGCAGATGCACATTTGCAATCTGAGGTGAAAACTATACCATCTACTACAATTAAATCTTTGGGACTTGGCTGTTTTGATATTGGTAGCATAATTTAATAATATAATTTATATCTCCATACGACATCCTAAGTTCGTTTTTTTGTAATATTTTATTCCCCGGTGGATCCAGACTTTTTGTTGCTAATATTTTACTGGAGTTTCTGTTTGCTTTTGCATCTATTTTTGAGAAAATTTCTTCTATTTCTGCATATGGGGGTTTCTTAATCATGATTACATTTTTTTCCGTCTGCTCACTTCTAATAAAATGTGTATGCCTTCGACCTATTAATTTAGGATTCAGATAGTAGACACATCCTGCCATTTTCTCTTGAGTGTTTATGTTATTTCTTTTTGACACTTGTTTTTTATATTCAAATATTTCATGTGCTAGTCTAATTATTTTGTTTATATTATCTTCAGAAAGAAAATCCTTCCCATGGACTCCCGATGTGAAAGGCCTCTCCCTGCTTCCCGTGCTGCTTCGACTATTTTTTGCAAGATGTTCAAGTATTTGTTTTATTTTACTGCAGTCTATTTTATTATGTACTTTATCTGTAGTTAGTGAATTTTCTTTAACCATTTTTTTAGTTTAGATTTTCTGTGATATCATTTCTTGATAATTTTGTCTTCATTCGTGAGTTTGTTAAAATAGTTTATGGCTCTTATATAGCTTCCTTTATTACTGACCCTTCTATGTGTTACTGGCAAAAGTATAGTTTTGTTTCTAGTTATTGAAGTTGAATTCTTAAAATTTTCCATTAAGATGTCGTAATTACAGTAATGATTCGTAGGTAAAAAGCTGATCCAGATTAAGTGCTTGTTTATCTATTACAAAAGTGTTTTTATTTACTATTTTAAGTAAACCAATGAAAATTATAGATCTAGAGGAATTATCCTTCAGGAGGGCAACCAATTGTCATATATGTAGGAAACCTATCCGTGGCGAAGAACTTGCAGTACGTGACCATTGTCATCTTACCGGGCGGTAAGTTATCAGTTTTTTTAAATAAAAAGATTAATAAATTTAGACTTTTGATGAAAAACATTTTCCTCTTTAGTTTCAGAGATGCAGCTCATAATTCTTGCAATTTGAACTATAAAGATTCGAGATTTGTGCCAGTTATTTTTCACAACCTGAATTACGACACACACTTCATTTTGAAAGAAATTGCTACTTCTGAATTACTGAAAGGACGAGTCTCGTTGATACCTCATAATAAAGAGAAATATATTTCATTTACCAAGTACATAGATGATTGTGACATAAATTTTAGATTCATAGATTCGTGGCGTTTTTTACCCTCATCATGATTTTGTAGATGGATTAGATAAGCTGATGTCAACAAAACTACCAGAAAAGAATGAATTTTACAATAAATTAACAGATACTGATATTTCGGACGAAGATTATAAGCATGCTGTTCAAGTCTGGCATAAATTCAATATAAGAACATTGGGTGAATATTCTGATTTGTATTTAAAAGCGGATGTTCTATTGTTGGCTGACGTTTTTGAAAGTTTTCGAGATACATCTCTCAAAGCCTATAATTTATGTTAAGCATACTGTTACACGACCCCGGGTCTTACATTCTCAGCAGCTCTAAAAATGACAAAGGTGGAATTAAAGCTTATCACAGATATTGATATACTTATGTTTATTGAACCAGGTATTTGGGGAGGAATAAGCCAATGTTATAATCGTTATGCTAAAGCGAACAATCCATACATGGGTCCTTCGTACGATAAGAACCAGAAAATGAAGACACTCTTATACTTTGATATTAATAATCTTTATGGATGGGCTATGGTGCAGCATTTACCAGTTGGAAAATTTAAATGGATTGAATATGAATCGAATAAAAGCTCCTTTAATGTACCACCGGATTCTGATATAGGCTATTTTGCTGAAGTAGATTTAGAGTATCCCGAAGAAATAGATGATGAACATCGAGATTTACCTTTTTGCGCTGAGCATCGTACACCGCCTGGTTCAAAACAGAAGAAACTTCTAACTACTTTGAATGATAAAAAAGGTATGCCATTCATTATCGAAAACTTAAACAGGTATTGGATAATGGTCTTCGACCAAAGAAAGTGCACAGGATTTTAAGTTTTGAGCAGAAGGCCTGGCTCAAACCATATGTCGAATTTAATACAGAGAAGAGAAAACAGGCCAAGAATGAGTTTGAAAAGCTTTTTTACAAGCTGTTAATTAAAGCAGTCTATGGTAAATGCATTGAGCGTGAGCGATCACGTGTAGATGCACGATTAGTGAATAAATTTACCGGTAGACATGGAGCGGAAGCGCGTATAGCTCAACCAAATTTTCATAGTTGTGCTAATTTAGATGAAAATTTGGTGGCTATACAGCTAATGAGAACAAGTATTACAATGAAGAAACCAATATACGTTAGTTTTAGCAATCTCGATTTGTCAAAAACATTGTTATACGATTTTCATTATTCATATATGAAGCGGCGAGTCGGAGAAAAATGTAAACTCCTTAACACCGACACAGATAGTTTAATATATGAAGTTGTTGACGTGGATATGTATAAAATAATAAAAGAAGACATACATAAATTTGATACTTCCGATTACGAGGAGAACAATCAGTTTGGAATTCCACGTGTCAATAAAAAAGTGCCTGGATTAATGAAATACGAATGCTGTGGCAAAATTATGACTGAATTTATCGGCTTGCGAAGCAAAATGTACAGAATTTTGATTGATCGGGGAGAGACTGTGAATAAAGCCAAAGGTATAAAATCAATTGTTGTGAAGAAAACTATCACGTTCGAAGATTATAGAAAATGTCTTGAAGATCATATTATTTTTAAACGTGAGCAGTGCAACATTCGCTCTAAGTTACAGGCAGTGCATACTGAAAAACAGAATAAAATTGCACGAAGTTCTCATGATGATAAAAGGTATATATTGCCTCATAGTACAGGCACTTTGCCATGGGGTCATTATAGAATTACGGAGGAGCAGATGGCGCAAGCTGCAATGCAAGTGGAGGGGGATTCGAAGGAAAAAATGGATTCTGCAAAACAAAAAAGAGAGGAGGGTATGGAGGCGGAGAGGGAGTCTAAAGTAACCAATGACAGTAGAGGCGAAAAATCATCATCGAATATGATATCTTAGAGGAGTTCATGCACGAATGCGATCCATCGATCGAGAGGATTCGTACCCAGGATGGTGAGAGGAGAGATATTCTACAAGAGGCTATGGAAGGGGCAGGTATCGTGGAGGGGAATGGGCTATATGGACAGTAATGAAGAGCACAGTCAAAAACCAACCTTGTAGAAAGAAACCAAGATTCACTTAACTTACTAAGTAAGTATGCAGCTAATTCTCATCGTTCTCCAAGAAAATGTTTTCTCTTTATTTCAAAATAAAGAAGAAAAATCATTATTTTGAAGAAAGAAGAAAGAATTAAATTTAAATTTAAATTAAATTAAGAAAGAAAATCATTATTTTTTTTTTAGAATGGATCTATCTGCCCTTAACAAGATTGCTGAGCGTAAGTTCTTGGCAAGGAAGAAAGCAACGGACTTAGAAAAAGATCGTCAGTATATGGTGACTGCCCTCAAGGAGGTGTAGACGAGATACGGTGCAAAGGTCGTAGCCGAAATTGAGGACAGTTTTCAAATATTCCTGCCAGAAAAGATTTCGTCAGCAATTCTTAAAGATCAGGAGCTGTTCAACAATCTCTCTGAGACTGCAAATAAACTCAGCTTGTTTATAAAATATCAAGGTGGAAGCTCTTTTAAATTCGATACTGTTTAGAAATGATGTACAGATTATTTTTTGATAACTATTCATTTATTCACAATAAAAAACTTGTGCATAGTTTGAAAGTTATACATAAATAAATAAGTAAACTTAACATTACTGTTTTTCTTATTTACTACCTCCTGTGATCCTTACATCTTAGATAATTCATACTATGTCATTTTTATTTATCCAACTATTATGTTCGTTACTAAAACCTAACCATTTAACATAAACGCGTTTACCATTTTTCTTTAATACTTTTTCTACTCGATAAATTTTGGGATACAAAGTTTTATGAATTTCCGTTTCGTAAAAGCCGCCTGAGACGGGTTTATCATAATAATCTGTAATGTGGTAAGTAACAGATTGGTTTTTACAACTCGTGTTATTGTGAAAATTTCAGTCGACCAGTTTGGTGTGTGACCTTTCTCAAAAACTTGTTTTAATTTACTAATCCGAACTTTATCTCCTACTTTAAATTTCGGTTTTTTCACTGGTCATTTTTCAATCCGGAAACGCTTCTTAATCTCTCGTTCATTTACCTTCACAACGTTTTTAGGTTCAATTCCTATTGTCCGGTGTTTCCATGAATTGTAAGCTGCAACCAATTGAAGCAGGATATCCAACCACTTATAGCTGCCTTGTTTGTTGAACTATATCCACAATGCATTTTTTAATGTTCTATTAAAACGCTCAACTATGTTTGCATGAAGATTACTGTGTGAAGAGTATAGATTTATCTTATACTTTTTGATGAAATTTTGGAAGTTTGAGTTGTAAAATTTTTTTCCTTGGTCAGTCTGTAAATTCCTCGGTACACGTCCTTGTTTCAATATCGACTTCATAGCAAGAGTAACATCATTGAAACTCTTTGATTTGACTGGGACGGCCCATGCATATTTCGAAAATATAGCGATAACAGTGAGTAGGTAACGAAACCTTTATTCTCGCTAGAGTAAGGTATCATTTCTACAAGATCAGCCTGCCAAGTCTCATCTAGTCCACGTATATCATATTTTCTTCGCTTATATCGCTGACGTGCAGGTTTGTGCAACTCTTCAGATACTTTTTGACGTTCCATTTTCGACTATATCAACTTTTCTATGTCTATCAAATTCTGTTACCATATATTGAATACTAGAGAAATTACGTTGAGATAAATCATGAAGATATGTCAATTTCTTGTCTACTTCTAATTTAAATTTTTCAACTTGCTCCTTATATTCTTCTACAAGTTCACTTATTGCACCAAGTTTAGAAGATAAATAATCTACTTCAGTTTGAAGGATAACTTTCAGTAAATTCAAGATAATTGCATCATTTGGATGACACTTATTTTCTAAGTCAAAATTATCATCTAATGTAAAATTGAAACCATTTCCTGGAGAACCGCGACTCACTTCTTGCGAGCCCTCAAGTTTTCTTCCAAACACGTCGAGACTCATGTTACAACTAATCTTAAAAGTAAAGGTGTAATTTAATATATATGTCCAGCTTCACGTAGTTCCTCAATAATTGATTGAATCTCGTTGGTGTGATTGTTATTACCAGCAGATCGTTCTGCAATCAATAATCGGAGTCGCTCTGTAAGTTCGTTTGGATCATCCCAGTAGACTAGATCTATGGAAGAAATTTTCTTTGCTACGTTATATTGAGGTATGAGACCGGCGCCACTGGTAGATAAATTTTTATTTTTTCGTGTACTACGAAACATCTCCTTTTTTATTGCAAACCAGTCGAGTCCTTTGCTGTATCTACCATCATCCATCGCTCTATCTTTATCAATGACAACAAAACCATACTTGTTGTTCTTCCAGCATTCAGAACAAAGGTTACGAAATTCATTGAAAGTTAAATCAGTATTCACATGATCGTCATAGATATGTTTAAGATTAACATCATCTTGACGATAATCATCAACAAATTGATATTGTCCCTGATGAGGTGTTTCGGGATACGAGCATATGTTTGACATAGATGGAAGCTGTCAACACTTTTATGTCTCCCCATGCAGAGAAATGCTCTCACATTATCTTGTTTCTCACAAGCCACATCATCAAAAATTATGATTGAATTTGGAAGAGCTTCATCTGGAGATACTACAGATTCATGCTCACTAAAAGGTAAGTATGCTACTCCTTCAATCGGTTTGCAAAACTTCTTTTAGAAACTGATACTTTGGTTGATTCAAGGATTTCGAATATACATATAAATTTTCAAATCTAAGTTCATTTGGATGTGTAATTAGAGCCAATAAACTATTTGTTTTACCACAGTTAGATGGCCCGCAAAATACAGCTCGTATTTATCTGGCAGTAACTCTCCATGGCGCTTCTTTCTCTGTAGTTTCCCGAAATCAAAATTTGTGACAGGGAGTTTAACATTCTGTTTAGTAAAATCCATGTTCACGTGACAAAGTCGAGTTTGATATTGAACCTGAGAAGTATAAACGCTCGTTTTTATAATATGCTCTTCAGTTGTGAATCACCACTGAAAGAGAGATGATTGTTCACAAATCTAAGAAGTAAGCGAAGAGTTACGGATTACTTGATAAAGTGATCAATAACTTGCCGTTTGAAATGCACCTACCTGGTTATCAGTACTGTGGTCATGGAACTAAACTGCAGAACCGAATGAAAAGAGGCGATCCTGGAATTAATCCACTCGATCAGGCATGTAAAGAACACGACATTGCTTACTCTAATAAAAATGAAAATCGTAATGTTGCTGACATGAAGCTTGCTGATAAAGCTTGGCAGCGTGTTGGAGCCGAAGTGAAGGAAGACTGTTTTTGCTGTTGCAAATGCTGTCAAATTGAAAGCAAAAACTGGGATCGGGATAAAATTGAGTAAGCTCGTAACTGCAGCTAATAAGACGATGTCAGCAAGTAAATGTTCTCGCAAAGTTATTCAATCTGCCTTGAAAGGTGCGCGTCAAGCTGTCCAGAAAGCTGGCGGTAAGAAGAAAGTTATCATTCCACGTGTTCTTCCTCCCCAGCAAAAATCGGTAGAGATCTTCCGTTTCTCATTCCACTCTTCGTAGGACTAAATGCGACCAGTGCTCTGGCTGGAGGAGCTGCTAAAATCGTTAAGGCAGTAAACGATGCTAAAGTTTCACAGAAAAATGATGAAGAAAATCAGATGCGCAAAATGACTATGGAAGCTATTGCTCTAGGTAAAGGACTCTATCTTAAACCATACAAAAGTGGAATGGGATTATTTATGATACCTCATGTCGGTCGTGGGCAAGTCAATAGAAAAAAAAACTTTGATTTAACTTTGCCAAATCGACCATTAACTGACTATGATCTTAAAATATATGCTCGTATGATGCAAATTCCCCATTTCCGGGATGTCTTCATAAGAAATAATCTACCAGCCGATGGTCCATGGTGTAATGAATCTGCTATTGTTAACTTGGATGACTTTCAAAATGAAGGTACACACTGGGTGTGTTATCGCAAACGTGGATCTGAAGTAATTTATTTCGACAGTTTTGGTGATCTTAAACTTCCTGTAGATCTCATGATATATTTTAACGTGAAAGAAGTGAAATACAACTATAAAAGATATCAGAATTTTGGCTCATTCATTTGTGGTCATCTTTGCCTACAATTCTTGAGAGGAAGCCTATAAAAGAGAAGATTGCAGACGAGTGGGATCATTCTCTTCCAATCAGTCATAGAAGATAGTTTCCCTCTGAGTCTATCAAGAAAGTCTTCTGTTTTAGAAGCGCAGTATTTTCCTTCGATTGAACTACCACAGCATAAAAATTTTGTTTTGGGTTTAGTTAAACTATTAACATTCAACTCGATCCCGAATGTTGATTATACAAATAATAAACTTCATCTGAAGGGCCATACTATCACTATTCCTACTGGCAGTTACGAAATTGACGCAATTAAGAAATTTTTACAAGAAACTTTGAAACCTAAAGGAATAGAATTTTCCTTGAGAGCTAACAATAACACTCTCAGAAGTGAAATTCACTGCAGTCTGCCAGTAGATCTCAGACCTCACAATTCAATAGGCCGTCTTCTTGGCTTCAATCCTGCCGTTCTCAAAGAGAAAATTCATCACAGCTCTGAGTTACCAGTGAAAATATTGAAAATCAACGCACTTAGAGTTGAGTGCAATATTACCGCAGGTGCTTACATCAACAATAAGAAAGTTCACACCATTCATGAATTTTTCCCAAGAGTTCCACCAAGATACAAAATCGTAGAAGTTCCATCACACGTTATTTATCTACCAGTCAGTGTTAACTGCATAGATCATCTTCAAGTTCGAATCGTAGATCAAGACGGAAATTTAGTGAATTTTCGAGGAGAGGCAATAACTATTAGACTACACATCAAATCTGGATAATGGGTATAGTTTATAATTCTAAACCGGATATAAGCCAGCCAGCATTGCAACTAATCATCAGTCGACCCAAGAAACTCAAACCGTTAACACATCAAAGCATCCATTTCTTAAAAAGTCTCGGTCTACAAGTTCGTTCAAAAAAATAACTTGCATAATTTCCTGCTGTTTTCAGAAAAATGGACGAAATTCTAAGCATTCAATCAGGTGTGGTTTTCGACGAGTCGATCGCTCATTATGAGGTACATGCTCATCAGCCATATTCAACGCTGAGCTTCAATAACAGTGATGAAATTCGTATTTCTATCCAACATCAAGATCTATGTCTCTTACCATCGCGCAGTTTTATCCACGTATGTGGAAAACTGCAAAAATCTGATGGATCAGCACTTGCTAAATCTCATTTCGTTAACAATGCCATTCGTCATCTGTTAGATGAAATTCGTTACGAAATCAATGCAGTGGAGATAGATAAGAGTAAGAATGTTGGTCTGAGTAGTCTCATGAAAGGATGGGCTTCATTCAATCCGAACCAGACTCTCATGTTAGAAAATGCAGACTGGGTCGGCCTTGGAGAAGGAACCAAAACTGTAATTGACGTATACGGAAACTTTGACGTTGCCATCTCTCTCAGCATGATCTTGGGCTTTGCAGAAGACTACAAAAAATTGTTAATATGAGGCATGATCTCATTCTCACAAGATCAAGAAATGATTTGAAACTACTTATGAAAACTATGAAGTAAAATTACAAAAAATCCAGCTGTTGAATTTCATTGGCAAAGATAAAGCCATCTCGATGTGTTACCGTTCTTGGGAGTTATTTGAATACCCTCTACTTCCAAGTACAACTAAACATGTTTGGACAGTGAAAACGTCAAATCAGTTGGAGAAACTGCGTTATGTCCTTCTCGCACTGCAGGCTAACAAAAAAAATTTGAAAACTGCAAACACCAGTCGATTCAATCATTGTGATATCAGCAATGTAAGACTTTTCTTAAATTCACAATACTATCCATATAACAATTTGAATATTGACATATCAAAGAATCAGTTCGCTGTTCTTTATGGCATGTATACCAGTTTTCAAAAAACCTACTATGGAAGAGATTCGCAGCCGCTGCTAAAAAAGTCTGACTTCATCAACTCCGTGCCGGTTATAGATATTGACTATTCACAACAAAACGAATCTCTAAAGAACGCTCCTGTTGATGTACGTCTAGAATTCGAGTCTAAAAAAGACTTTCCAGCTAATACTTTCGCATACTGCATGATCTTACATGATCGCATCGTTCAATATAACCCTATAAGTGGGGATGTCAAGAAGCTTCTCTAGACACAGTATATTATCCTACACTCTTTCGTAAAAACATTCATTCCGAGATGGTGTATGCTGTCGACATGATCGGTTTCAAGCAAACCGTAGGAGATTGCATTCTCAAGAAAATAGCAATCATTCCTCTCAACGAAAGTAGCGATCCTGTTGTTCTCAAATTCAAAAACCCCTTCTCATGGAAACGACTCTCTGACAAAGTTTAGAAGGTAAATACTTGGCTCAAACATAATTATCATGGAATTTCCTGGAAAACAGACGGTCTTGAATATTCTCAAATTCGCTTCTTACTTCGTGACGCTTTACACAATGCAACAAAAATCTTTGTCACTGGTGAATTAAAACAGAAATTGCTCCAACGATTCAACTTTCTTGTTTACAACATTCAACAATATGGCTATCCGTCAGAACCATTTTTTAAGTGCGTCACAGTATGCACAAATCATAATCCAAGCTACAAGACATTTGCACATTACACATCGTCAAACTCATGAAATTATTCTATAAGCAAAAGGCTCATCAAGCAGTTCGTTAAGGCTCTAGATAAAAATAACAATTGTTTTCAGTATTTAAGAGAAAAGTTCCCCGCAATAGATGATGCTAATTTAAAAGAAGGTATTTTTGATGGTCCTCCAATTTGTACTCTGTTTCGAGACGAAACATTTATCACAAAAATAAACAACACAGATAAAGCTGCATGACAAAGTTTCAAAACTGTTCGTGAGTACTTTTTAGGAAATAAAAAGAGTGAGAACTATCAGGAACTAGTTAAACAAATCATGGAAAATTTAAAAAATTTGGGTTGCTTGATGAATTACAAAATACATTTCTTACATTTCCATTTTGATTACTTTCCTCTTAATCTAGGAGACGTTAGTGAAGAACACGGAGAACTATTTCATCAAGATAAGTGTAATGGATGAGAATCGATATTAAGGAAGATGGAATGTCAACATGATGGCAGGCTTTTGCTGGACGCTGAAGAAAGACATTAAAACAATTAACAAAAACAGAAAAAGATACCCATTGCATAGGTTGTTTGAAGAAGAAAGAGTTTGTTACAAGGGAAAAAGGAGTAAAGAAAGACATCTAGAGTTACTAAGCTAGTGGAAAAAATATAAACGAAAGCAACTTTGCTCTACTATACAAGGAAGATATTATGTAACTAAATAAGACTTTTAACAATTTTTTATATCTTTTTCCATTTTTGGAAAATTTTTATCGAAGTCAAGCTGACCCCAAATTCTAATTCAGCTGCCTAAAAAACATACATATATAGCATTTTAATTTTTTTAACCGTTACTTCTCAATTTGACCTCGAACTGGCCTTGACAATTTCACGTAGAAAAGAATATTTTCAAGATTACTGTATGATTCGTTTTAAATTAATACATAAGGTTAAAGGAGGCAACTTGTCAAAGAATTGATAGCTGTTTTTAGCTTTACTTCTTGCACAGACGTGGGGGTTGGTAAGTGAAGCGAGCAGGGTGGTAGGTGGAGGAGAAGTGGAAGGGGGTGGAGGAGACTTCCAAAACAAAATCTCGCTAGCAACCATATATATATATATATATATTGTAACATGGAAAAATTTCGCCATTTCACAAGTTCGCGAAGACATGTCAGCGCAGAGCGCACTAAGTTTATCTGAATGATTCGAATGTATAAGATAAATAGCATTTGTTTGGTTTTGAGCAATCGGTGCTATATCGTCGGTCCCTACGAAGACTAACATAGCTTAGATTACCATCGAAGAGTAAGGTAGTTCATTCTCGCCACAAAACCACCTACCCGTTCTAGAGCGATACATTTTTCGCGTAGTCCGAACTCACTTTGTTCTGCTATTACTTTCTGGTGGTGGAAAAGAGAGCTCCCTCACCCGCTTACGATTTGCAAGAGTAACGCCGGGATCGAGCTCTAGGAGCCATCCCGGTAACAGTCTGTACTGTGGATGTAATCTTATCTTTTACAACGCGCCCTTCGGTGATCCATTCTCGCACATCGACAGGATAGAGAAGCTATTAAAGTTCAGCAACATCAACGCAATTACGTATCCGTTAGAAGGCTCTATAAACCATTAGCATGAAGTAATGTTCCCCTTATACCTCGTCTAAACTCAAATACGGATCTGGTAAGATTCTTTAGGAATAGAAGACGGATGGTATTGATGCTACAGCTAATTGTAAACCTGCCCAGAAGAATCAATGTAAATTGTTCAAGGAACCATGGCTCTGGAGAGGCGAGCTCGATTACTACATTATACGCGTCTTTCTGGCGGCTGGCTGGCGACATGTTGACGCATCCATGGTCTACTACTGCTGCTGCTGTTACTACTAGTCCATCTTGTCACTGATGCTAATAAAGCAGCTCCTATTGATACTGGGTTGTTTCCCCTTATATTACTACTGATATACGTATACAGCTTAGACTGCTGTTGCCATTCATCAAGAATCTACTTCTGCTTCTTGCCCAGGTTCATTGCTGTTAGTTCATCTATACATAAAGGTGTGATTACTGGTGTCTGCCTCTGCTCGTCTAGAGACTATTGCAACTAGCCGATGAGGGACAACTTCTGTTACTGCTACCTGTGATGATGATACTACTGCTGCTGCTGCTGCTGCTGCTAAGAACGCTCTATCTGGGGAGCCGAGTCAAGTAGAATTTTGTACTGCAAGATTTTAAAAAGAGATTGCTGTCAAATGTATGCAATGAAAAGATGTGAAAAAATGTGTAGCCGATCCCAAGTTGTTACTTGTCTTTTATATATATATATATATATATATATATATATATATATAAATTTTGCAAATTTTGCAACATTTTCAACGGTTTTAAAATTTGCAAAATTCTCAAAATTCTTAAAATTTTATAATATCTGAATCTACCACCACCACCCTGTCAGTCCCTCTTCACGGAATACCTTATCTAGACTGCCGTCAACTCGCCGCTGTACCGGGCCGGCAGTAGTGAGGCCTCCAGCCCTTTAACAAGAATATACGCCCTCGGATTTGCATGTGGGGTCCCTGTAGATCCGGCTCGATCCATTCAGACCCCTGATCCTTCGTACGACCACCCAAAGTTCTTGTATAAGATAAATGCCTGTGTGCCTCCCAGCCATGCACCTGGACAGCAATGCCGAGGCGCCTTTGCTGTGGTACAAGTTAATTTACGTAAAATTAAGTATCGTTACCCTGTGCGAGCTGCCCTCGCGGTCCCTCGTCCACCTTAGCAGTTAGCCGACCCCAGGACAGCTGAAAATTGCGCTGTCTTAGCAGCCTAAGTGATCCCTCGGGTATACTAAGCACCAGGAAGGTACCACAATCGGCTCCTCCCTGCATTCAGTAACCAGCACCCTCCATCTGTACACTCTGAGGTCGGGATGCCGATGTCCCAGGCGCACCAGTACCACCTCCAGTTCCAGTTTGTTTCCCGGTATCCGGATTGTGTCCCTGTATGGTTTCTTTAGCGTATTCATTACGACCACGAGAAGTTTTGCTGCTTCCCAAGGTCTTAGTCGGGGGACAACCCCCTCCATCAAATCTCTCGAGAAGTTGTTCACTGCGACCACGATGATGGCTCTCAACTTAACGAAGGAATCGAGGTACTCGGTCCAGGGACCACTGGAAATCTTGTCAATCTCCGACTATACTGACTCACTGACAAGGGCTAACTATTGTTGCATCAGCTTCTCGTCACGATGACCCTCGCACACGATCGTCCCCGTGAGAGGATGCATCATCCATGCTGCCATAATTCCTGACTCCAGGTTGGATTTTTTCCTGACACTTGGGTTCGCCGAAGGGGTCGAGTCAGCTCCTTTTCGAAGTTTAACGCCTGGATTTCACACGGAAGATACAAAATTATATTTATACAAAGTAGTGTATCGTATCATCGGTCCCTACAAAGAATAACACAGCTCAGATTACCATCGAAGAGTAAGGCAAATCATTCTTCCCGCGAAGCCTAATGCAGGTCAGCTGCTTGCCGCGAAGTGTAACGCAGCTCAGCTGCTTGCCGCGAAGACTAACGCAGCTCCGATTTTTTACACGATATTCGGAATGACATTATCATATGGAAACTAATCGAGTTCCTACATATAAAAGGTAGTTTTTGGGAAAAAGGAAGTGATCTGTGTTAATCTTCGCGGCAAAAATTTTCGATTGTAATCTAAACGGTATTGTTGTTGTAGAAACCGACGATATAATCTTGAAATGATATATACAAGCCCTTATTATGTATTTCAATATATTTGTGTATTTGTGTAATTTGGAGACTTAATTAGAACCAGAAGATCTAATTCGTTCAAAATATTTGCATTTAGCGCAAGTATTTTCAAAAAAACAGATCATCTGGCTAGAGTTCAGTCACCAAGTTACACAAATATGTTGGAATACGCGAAAAAGCTTCTGTATCAAATTTCAAGTTTGTTTAACTAGTCGAGGAAATAAAACAATGAACTATAGATTTTCTCTGTAGTAAGATAGATCTTAATTCTTGAAACATCTCGATTCAAGACTAAAATTGGGTTTTCAAATTAAATATTCAGAACCCAAACAATCATTTAACAAGCTTAAGCAGTAATAACTATATTGTAAAAGTAAATGTGTTGATAATTTTGCTTCCTCCTAGAGGAAGCTTTGTAATAGTAAAATTTTCAGTTTCGCTAAAACTTCATAGAAACATGTTTTTAGATGTTAGAAGTTCGAATTACGTGTCTTAAGGAAATGTCCGTATGGACATGTGTGAGTATGTATACCGTGATATTTCTGAAACTACTCAGTCGATATCAATCAAATTTGACATGCATATCTATTTTTGGATTCTAAATTCGGCAAAAACATTTATTTTTTAATTTTTTCAATCACTTTTTTTATGGCTATTTTTCCAATTTCGAAAAATATTTTCCTTTTTTTCAATCATTCTATTTTATAAACAATTCAGCTAAAATGCATTTAAAAGATAATAAAATGACCTATTTTTGCCCGTTTGGTCCTCGGGATTGACCGCTCCGTTCGGCGAATAAAATGAAAAAGGTGATTTTTTTTCAAATTCTAAATCATAACCTCACGAAAAAAAATATGTTGATGGGTTACGTGTCAAACTATATTCCATTAAAATTTCAAGTGATTTGACTACTTATTTTTTTAGTAATAAATCGAAAATTTGGGAAAAGATATATCTTTTGATTACCTCGGTTAAGTTCTTTTGCAGCTTATGAAAATGATTAGTTGAAAAGATATTAAAATACAAATTCTTTGTCTCTCACCCTGTATAACTGAAAATTATTATTTTTATTAAACCTTGTAATTCGCTAACGAAAACTCAGCATGATTTGACAAAATTCATGATTATATGAGGTTATGAGGTCTATTTGTGATACAAATTGCAATTTATTTTATTAAGAAGATTCGGAGAAAAAGAAATGTATTATTAAATTAATATACTAGAACGATACATACGAACAAGGAACAATAGATATGTTTGGAGGAAGCTACGTGCCAATGAATTGGCAGCGGTTTTTTAATTTGTATGCTAAAAAAGCACCTATATGGCTTCAAATTATAATGGCAATCTTTACGATTGCGAAACGTTCCTTCTTCATACATAGTCAAGTGGATGTCCCTCTATTAGTAACATTTGACCTCTCTTCCTAATTTATTATTGAATTTAATAGTTATAAGTCTTATAATTCTTATATGAATTTTAAATTATTTATTCGTTTGTATAAACTAAATCACAAAAATAATAAAATAGTAGAAAAGTAACATAAAATAAAGCATTTTTTGTTTTCAATACATTTTTTGTTGTCACTTATCTTATATATCAAAAATAGGGGTTGGGACCCCCAAAAGTCAATGTCACCAGAATTTGTTATACTTTCGATGTGGAATATTATTCACTTGGTTTTAATAAAAAATATTGATTAGAAAAAAAGATATTTAAGAAAACCTGTTTTTGGGGGTGAACTTTGAGGGTAGATTTCACCCTATAAATGTGTTTTTCCTACGATAAAAGAAATACCAATCTCTTGCTTTTTTAATTTAATTTAATTACAACATATAAAAGAATTATCAAAATCGGTGAGTTCGGGTTGGAGTACCTTCCTTGTTAGTGTATAGCAGCAGCTGCAGCTGAATCAGGTTGAGGAGCTATCGCTGTGAATGCCTGGCACCAGCGCTGACAGCAAAGGCACACGTTGCAGTTCAATGCATACTATTAGCAGCATGATTAGCACTAGCAGCAACAATATACACCGAAGCACAAGCACGCTAACAAGCAGCAGTAGTCCAGCGAGCACAATAGAGATATTCGAAATAACCTCCAAACAGACAGACTTATGTTGCCTATAGTGCCATTATTATCAGTCCAGTAGCCCCCTTTGTCGGACTGATAGAGACATGGCGTATTCAATATCAGTCTGTCACTTCGTTGCACAACTCCTGATTCCATATGCACAGATTTTATTTGAGACCAACAGACGAGAAATAAGATCGCGGTGAGTATTGCATCGGTTGCTTCAAAACACAGGAGTTGGCGCGGGGCGCGTGAACTCGTCCACCGGTAGACACATAGATGCATATAATGTGTGCGCAGTGGCCGATCTTACTTGGTGGAGTACCACAAGATAGGTCGGTGTGGAAGGTTTGTATATAAATATGATAACGATCTTAGGAGTTTAAAGTGCCACTTGAAAAAATAGATAATAATTTCAATACGTTTCAATTTACTAATGTGACTGACTTTCGACATGTGTATAGTATTATGAAGGGTATTTCGCAGAGCACATTCCTTAAGCCCTTCGTTCTTTCTCTGTATCAATGATTTGCCGTCCATTCTCAGCGATTGCGATCATCATTTCAACACACAGCATTTTGTAATATACGTGCATGGCCCATCTCTCTCCCTCTCTCTCCCCTGATCAACAGCAGCAGCAACTAAAAACGACACATCTCATTCCACCTACACCACCATCATCTTCATTGTCGCTCACCTCATCTTCATCCGCTTCCAAGGCAACTCTGTCCGACGGTCTAAGGGTCTGCCATTTCAATGCAAACTCCCTAACGGGTCACATTGAGGCGGTAAGGCTCTTTTTGTCCACTCGTCCCCTTTATCACGTGATAGCTGTAACTGAGATCTGGCTGGACGACAAGGTACAAACAATACCTCTACTCGACAACTACATACTTCTCAGATGGGACCGAAACAGAAACGGTGGAGGTGTGGCCCTCTACATACATCTATCACTAACGGCTACTGTTCTGACATCATCTGACGGTGACTGGTTGGGTAAGCCAGGGAAGCCAGAGTATCTCTTCTGCGAGATCTCCGCAAAAGAGGTCTCCCCTATCTTTGTGGGAGTTGTGTATCGTCCACCCCATGCACCATTCATTCAAGGTAATGACTTCATTGAAAAACTCACGACACACATGCACAATTACTCCACAAAGATAATTATGGGGGATTTCAATGCGGACCAACTCTCTAGATCTGAAGATGCCAAATTCATCAAGGCCTTCGTAGAGGAGAACTCTCTTCAGTCGGTTCCTTATGGTGCAACACATCATAAACAGGAATCTGACACCTGGCTTGACCTCTGCTTAATAGACGAGCAGGATCGCCTGCTGTCGCACTGGAAAACTGACACACCTTTCATAAACGGACATGACCTGATCACGGCCACTCTAGACGTACAGATACCACGCTACGACCCGAAAACTTTTACATACAGAAACTACAGAGCAATCTGTGCCGAGAGACTTAAGGCCTACCTCGGTGCATGTGACTGGTCATCGCTCGCCACCTCATCACTCGACGATTGCACCAACACCCTCAACACCAACCTGACTAACGCCATTACTCATCTCGCTCCATTACGGACAGTGACACCCGGACCGAAGCGTCACCCGTGGTTTACCACGGCTCTTCGTGACCTCTTGAAAGAACGGAACAGACTCTACAGACGGTTTCGCAGGTCACGTCTCCCGCAAGACCTGTATTTTTACAGGATAGCGAGGGATGAAGCTCATAGGCAGGTCGAGGACGTCGAACACTTCTATTTCAGAGAGATAACGGAATCGGACGTCTTATCTGCAGTGATGCACTTTGACTCCCAGGCCAGGGGTAGTGACGGCATCCCACAGGTTGTCATTCTCAAAGCACTGCCGGTACTCGCTCCATTCTTATGTCGTATTTTCAACCTTTCTTTGAGCGAGTCAAGTTTCCCCTCCGACTGGAAAAAGTCACTGGTGCATGCACTGAATAAAGTCAGCTCGCCAACAGCCTTAACTGACTATCGTCCGATCTCTCTTCTTTGTTTCCTGTCCAAGGCGCTGGAGTGGCTAGTGCACAGACAAACCTCGGAGTATCTTGAGTCAAGACTTTTCCTCGACAACTTACAAACTGGTTTTCGCACTGGCCACAGCACACAGTCCGGCTTAATTAAGCTGAC
The DNA here is from genome assembly GCA_020010945.3 of Muscidifurax raptorellus. NCBI lineage: Eukaryota > Metazoa > Arthropoda > Insecta > Hymenoptera > Pteromalidae > Muscidifurax > Muscidifurax raptorellus. Next base: position 550,289 of record JAHUUD020000046.1, read on the forward strand.
TGATGATGTCAGGCTTGGAATAAACAGAAAGAAGGTAACACTTCTACTTCTTTTTGACTTTAGTAAGGCGTTTGACACAGTGTGTCACGCCAGACTACTCAAAAAGCTAACCTTCTTCGGCTTTTCTAAGCAGGTTATCCGCTGGTTTGCCTCATATCTCACAGGCAGAAAGCAGGCCGTCATTGGTGACAATGACGAACTCTCCACATTTCTACCGCTAAACACGGGAGTACCACAGGGGTCCGTACTGGGACCACTATTATTCGCATTGTACATCAATGACATCGGCCTCTGTTTGGACTCGGACGTATCTCATCTCATCTAAGCGGATGACCTGCAAATTTACAGCCAATGCCACCTAGAGGAGCTCGATTCCTGTTCCGAGAGGATGAGTGCTAATGCCGAAAGGATAATGGGCTGGGCTGCGCAAAATCATCTTAAACTGAACGTACTCAAAACTCAGGCGATCGTCCTGGGCTCCTCCTATTATATAAAGGCTCTTCCTTCCACCGCTAACACCTACATTAAAATAGGAGAGGCCCAGGTTGAATATCGGTCGACAGTGCGTAGCCTGGGGCTAGTGCTTGATTCTAACCTCACCTGGAAAGAACACGTTACACAAATGTGTAAACGTGCACACTCTCTCATGTACAGACTGTATTTTTTTAGAAAGAGCACTGGCTTCGTGCTGCGCAAGCATCTTGTGCAGGCTTTACTTTTCCCCATCAACGACTACTGTTCATTGGTATACTGTGACCTCTCACAAGAACTTGACACCAAACTACAGAGACTGGTGAACACAGGAATACGTTACATCTATGGTATAAGGAGGGACGAGCACATCGCCCCCTACAGGCGTGAGTTGCAATGGCTCACCACCGCCGGACGTAGGAAGTACTTTACGGCCTGTTTTCTAAGAAAACTATTCAATACTGCTACTCCATCCTACATCTTGGCCTTTTTTGACTTCCACGTTGCACTCCGCCCAGTGAGGGGCGAGGTGACTCCCCTGGACATTCCCGTTTTCGCCACAGAGGCGCTGAGGAATTCATTCCACGTAAGCGCCTCATATCTCTGGAACTCATTACCAGCTCATCTCCGTAACATTGAATCAATACCTCTTTTCAAACGTCGGATCAGGCAACATTACCTCAATCTTGAGAGAATCTAAATAGCCGTCACGAATCCAGCTTACACAATATTTCTCACCCCATGTACAACCATGCATACCACACTCATTCAAAGCACTTTGTCTCACACCATCACTCATACATGCATCCTCATTTTTCATTTTAACTTCTAATTTTTATGCTATATTTATCTGTAAAAATATTTTTGTAAATACTTCTATATTATATATCTTTTTTTACTCTTTTTTGTATAATATAATGTACAGACAATAAAATCTAATCTAATCTAATCTAATCTCTCTCTCTCACTCTCTCTCTCTCCCTCTCTCTCTCTCTCTCTCTGTCTCTCTCGTTTTACCGATCACGCACACAACTATCATTCTCAGTTCGCATGCATGTAATGGTGCCCGTAACTTGCTAGAGGTGACTGTGCCATCATTACGTGCGAGGCTTCTGCCGTCATCTCATTGAGCAGCATTGTGCTGCTGTAGCCAAGTAGAGGGAGCTGATTCTACCCCATGCCGTTGGCCCCATGCCGCATGAAGGATCGGCCGCTTTTTGCCTGGGTCCTTGGAGGGTAGATTGGTTACTTTAATGGTATCCTCCTCCACCATGTCTGATGTCGCGACCTACGCCTCTTCGTGTCTTCCCCTATGTGGTATTTCGGGGGAGATCAATGCATGAAATGCGAAGCTTATGAGATTAGTTCCACGTCGACCTACTCCTGCGTCAATCGCGTCAGTTCTTCAAATTTGTTTATGTATTCGCATTTAAATTAGCGAAATTGTATTATTTAAAAAAGATCTCTCTTAGCCATATTATCACGAACTCAAATGACGTGCTCTCCAGAACTTAAACTGAGTCATCTTATTATTAGAACTGATCTCTACTACGATAAAAAGATAGTATTGATTATAGGGATATATATGTATAGATATCAATTGTTATTTACAGATACCTTGTATACGGCAGATCCAGCAGCTGCCGAGGCAGCTAGTACGACACCACCCAAAGTCGGACTACCAGTTATACCATCCATATATGCTAATAAAGCTATACCAGTATCGCATAGTATAACAGCTACAATCTAAAACAAATATATAATATACAATTGAGCTATTATTTGTTTCATCAATTTAAAATAAATTACGTTATATCTTACACAATTGCAATGTGCTTATTAGGTTCAAACTTTTTTAATTGCAATATATTGCGGGCCCAATATTACTGCGATTGTAAAAAAATTTGGTCATATCTCGCAATATTATACACAATTTGGCTTATACAGAAAAACTTCGCCAAGGTAGATTATCTCACTCGAGAAACTAGCAAGTTATGTTTCAACAGAGGAAACGCCACCAGCAACAATAAAATATATTTATATATACACACACACACATATATATATGGGCCATTCCACGTCAACCCGTGGCGAAATTTTATAAATCTCAACCAAACTTTGTGGCCTAGTTTACTATACTCTCAAAAGAACGTAAAATAAATTTCAGACCTCAAGGTGCCTTGTAAGATTTTTTTACTTTTCTCGCCAAACTAAATTATTTTTTTAGGCATATTAGCATAATATATGTAATGTAATCACCGATTCCATTACGCATCCAAAACACTACTATTGCTATACATATCATATCTACACACACACACACGCACACACTTACTTACTAGCACGTCATCGCAGCACTCAAGAAGTGGATGTGCAAAAAAAACCAGGAGAGAGAAAAATCTACTCATACGTACAAGCGGCACCTAAGAAGAAAAGAACGGGAAAGAGAGAAAGATTCGCTCATACGTACGAGCGGCACCTTCACGAAAATAGGCTATATTCCAACGAACCAAGCAATAAATTCAAAGGGTCAAAAGAACGCTAGGAGATATTTTAGATTCAATGAGAGCTTCATAAGAACCGCGTATTCGTATTTTTAAACACGGGAACAACGTGGCCGTTTCCACGTAATGCGACGACAAACCACCGCGGGAAGATGAGCACAACTATGAGAAAAAAACTAGCGAGGAGAGAGAGAAACCGAAGCGCAATATTCGACGATCTGGAAATCCATTGGAAACACGTGTGCGATCTCCAGTAGGGAAAAAGAGACCGCGGGAGAGTTCTAAAAGAGACAAATTCTTAAGTGGTAGTCATAAACTATGATGTTTATGACTTGACCTGCCACGATCCCCTTCATGTTGAGAGAGGAAAATACAAATAGCAAGGTGACCCAATATGGAAATCCCTAGCCCGAGAAAAACAAGGGGATATGCGAGTATATAAAGCCCGGGAGCAAAGGGTAATCGTCGTCAGATCAGTCAGTAATCTCTCGCAGAACGTTACTCTGCTCGTCGCCAGACCACTCATATAAAAATTAGCATCACGCAGTATACGCTACTCGTGCGTTGCGAAAATAAGAGTATCGGACTTAGTCGCTCAGTCGAGCAAGTGCATCCATCGGCATCTTTTCCGAAGATCACCCCCTGCTGAAAAGAAGAAGCAACAGAGGCAGTTGACTCCCTACGATCTACACTACGCACATCAAAAGGACGAGCCGTCACATCTAGTGCATCTAGCCACCGCTGTAACCTGAACCACCGAACCTAGGCTGGAAGGCGCCAAGGATTGACAGCTGCAGACACTCAAGAATCTCTTCACACATATATACAAACAGCCACGCACACTCACACATTAAGGTACTTTTCTCTTTCCATAGAAATAAACGTGTGTCGATTTTAAAAGAAATAATGTATAGTTTAAGTGACTTCGTATCCGGCTCCCTTCCCCGGTAGGCAGTGACCGCGTCCGTGGTAGCCAAAAGGGATTTCCTATCATTCATTCATTTAATCATTTAAATTATTATAACTTTCACGTATCGTGAAGTTCGACTATTAATTCAGGTAGGAATTCATGTAAATGTATTAATGTGTTAGATTTTGGTAATTTAAATTTATAATCTGGACGTAACATATATTTTTAGAAAATTCTGAAAAAAGATAAAATATCTATAAATATACAAAATACACATAGATTTTCTTTATATTGTTATAACAAAAGTTCGGCAGTCTCATTTTGTTTAAAAAAAATTACAAATTTCTTTTGTGACAATGCCTCTAAAATGGGCCTAGCCCGATGTCGGGATGAGCGCATTAACACGGGTTTTATATATCTATAGTACTGTGACATGGTGGCTTCGCTAACGCGTGTTGTACAACAGATTGTCCCACCAAGCAAATGGGACGGTCGCACGAAACCACCGCGTCGACAAAAGATCGTCTTGCGACGACAGAAGAATTGCTCCAGCAGCTCAGCTATCTCCGCCTTAGCGGGCCGCGGAGAGTGGCGGGATCCTTCTCTGCTTGGCTACCTAGGGAATGCTTGATTTATATAAAATACTATCGGGCTAAATCTGCCCTTCTACATTTATTTACTAATTAACAAAGGTTTCGCGGATTACTCCGCTTGGTTACATTTGGCTATTTCGATAGAGTATGTGTATGTATATAATTCGGCAAGGCGGCCATGGAGATCGGCCCGTCGCGCGTTGTGCGAGATTTTCCGCGACGCAACCCTATTCTAATTATCGTGCTCGATAGCACGCAGTGCTGAGGGCACTTCTTAACGAGAGAGAGAGAGAGAGAGAGAGAGAGAGAGAGAGAGGAGAGAGAGAGAGAGAGAGAGAGAGAGAGAGAGAGAGAGAGAGAGAGAGAGAGAGAGAGAGAGAGAGAGAGAGAGAGAGAGAGAGAGAGAGAGAGATGAGAGAGAGAGAGAGAGATGAGAGAGAGAGAGAGAGAGAGAGAGATGAGAGAGAGAGAGAGAGAGAGGAGAGAGAGAGAGAGATACGTGTGGGCTATTTGCTGACACATCGCAACTCACGGTAGACGCTCGTGATGGAGGCCGCGCTGTCCTTGTGAATGGTGCGTAGCTGCCGTTGCTCGCCGTGGCTCTCTCGTGCTGGTCGCCAGATGCAGCCTCTCCTCTATGTTTGTCCTTCGGGCTAAGACTTGTCCTGGACCGTCTCGTACCTTGGAGTCTTGTCGGTGGCTCCGACGACTCCTCGTGCTTGCCGTCTATCACTAAAGTCGCGGGTTATGTCCGTTCGCTACCACAGCCGAACGTGTAAAGCCGATGAGTCTCGCTGATTACTCGACTCATCCCCCGTTCTTGTCTCGGGTGCTTTGTGTTAGTTTGGCTCGAGACACTTTCTTTCTCTCTTTCTTTTATGGCACTATTCGGTGCTGTATTATATAATATGTTGTTGTCTCTCCGCACTACTCTCTCTCCTACCTTGTTTATGCTTCGCGTGCGGCTCCTGCCGGCTCGATACTCGCCTTGCCGTACTTCAAGTGTTGTTGTAAGTATCGTGTCTGTATGTGTGCTTGCATATATGTGCTGGGCACATGCTCGGTTAGTGAGCGTGTGCACTGTCATTATGTCCCCCTGCTGAAATTCTGAACGTAGTGCACACGCGAAGCATTCTCGCTTGTGTCGTCTCCAGTACCTTTATGTATTTATATATATGTACATATTTTTATATTTGTATTTAATTATAAAAAATGCAATTAAATATGATTCGATCAGATTACGGATCTTAATATTTTATGATTCTAATCGAAATAGTATATTTCGATACAAGTGCGCAAAAGTTGATTCTACACGAGTGAGAGGTTTGTCTCACGAGTGTAGAATCAATTTTCGCTCATGTATCGAACGATATTTATCGAGCGCATATGAGATTTTAAAAAGTAGCAAAGTACGTAAAATCGCATTTTACGCACACTGTATCAAAAAGGTACCTTGTGGCCTCGTATCTCTTTCTCTCTCTGTTACTATATTTCGAGATTACTATCTAATATCGCTACGTTTTGGGGTTGTTGTGTTTACGCAATAAGTGATCGCTGTTAGTGTGTAAAAAGTATAATTAGTATTTCATTTATTACATTTTTCGCGCTTTACAACTGATATGCTGTATTTTTTTGCATTGTGTCTATCGCAATTTATATGCTTTGTCTTATCGCGCTTTATATCGTAATACAAACGTAATAGTATATATGAAATTATAATTATCGTGTACATCCTTCCATATAAAAAAAAATTTCGCGTCACTACGAAACAAAACAAAATTCTGTTGGTTTTACAACCGTTGCGCTTTACATGTTTTTAATAGGCACACATTCATCCATACTTTGCACTCTGTCGTGTTTTCACTTTAACACTTTTTATTTTAATTTTTGGCACTCGAGAAAACTTATTATTAATGAATTTTCACTACCTATTTCTAACTAATTATCTTCTTTCTTCCTTCGGTGAATTTTTTTGTCGTATTTTTTGTCTGCTGCTGGTATTCCCTCTTGTATTTCAGCCAGGCTCGGTGTTACTCTCATTACACGGTGCTCTGTTTAGGTTGCCTGCCGGTCTTGCCTTTTGGTGTTTTGATTGTCGCGGCGTTGCCGATTTTCTTGGGCTTTTCCTCGGCTTTCTCCTTCGCCTCCTTTTCAGGCTTTTCTTCGGGCTTTTCTTCGTATTCTCTTAATTCTTTTGCGCTACGCGAGCTACTGAGGGTATTCCCGTTCATATCTTGCAAAGTGTAGACATCTTCCCGTATTCTATTGCTAATTTTATAAGGTACGATATATGTGTTACGTCCTCGGCTATGATGCTGTCGTCGATTGCAACAATTTTATTGGTTAGTTTATTATGGGGAATACGGAGAACGACGAGAATTTGTATGAGAAAATCCTAGCGCTTTCGGTAGGGGAAGATATGCTCTAACCCCAAAGATGAACCTCACACAGGAATTGCTCAGTCTCTGCAGACGTATACGTTGAGCGTCCGATGCGTCAAGAATTGTCACAGTACAGTAGTCAAGGTGTGGTTGTATTAGTTTTTCGACTAGCTTTCTACGGAGAGTCTCGATAGTGCAGCCTCTGAAGAACCACAGGCTATAAAGGGCTTTATTGACTTTTTTGGTAATTGAATCTACTTGCGGCTTCCATGTGAGTTTGCTATCAAGTACAACAGCGAGACTTACGTCCGTTTCACTGAAGGGGACGAGCACTCCGTCCTGCAACTCAACTCCTGGCAGATTCCATGACTTGATGTCATTAACATTCCTTTTGGAGCCGAAAAATATTGCTTTAGTTTTGCCAGAGTTGAGCCGCAGACCGGAGCTCCTCGCCCAAACAGACACTAGACACAAATCTGAAGGTCGTCTGCGTAAAAAAGATGTTTCGTTGTGCCATTGTCTATTAAGTCCTACAGGTCATTGACGTAAAGACTGAAAAGCAGAGGTCCCAGGACAGAACCCTGTGGAACACCCAGATTGGTACTTAGCCATTCAGAATTTCCATTATTATTAGAGATTATCATCCGAGTGCGCCCCTGTAAATATGATTTTATCCACAGAAGAGCCGTCCCAGAGAATCCCAACTGTCGCAGCTTAGAAAGTACTTTAGAAGGTGATATGGTATCAAACGCCTTGCTGAAGTCAAACAGTAGCAGAAGGATCATCTTCTTCTTGTCCATGGCCATGCGTATATCGTCAGTCATCTTTAATAAGGCAGTCTGTGTGCTGTGGTGTTTTTCAAAGCCGGCCTAGAAGGGGTCGAAAATTTTTTGTATATCCAGATACTCCGTGATCTGGGTGTGGGCAATCTTCTCGAGTACCTTTGAAAGAAAGCAGAGCAAAGTAATCGGCCTAAAATCGGAAACACTAGATGGAGTACTTTTTTTCTTCAGAGCAATTAACCGAGCCCGCTTCCAGATACTCGGAAAGATAACCTGAGCGAAGGAGCAGTTAAAGATATTTAAAATATATTCGCCAATTATTGGAAGAGCCTTAGCGAGCACCCCGCAGGGAACACCGTCAACATCTCTCGCTTGCGAGGAAAAGTGTGATATAGGACAACATCGCTCATAGTAATGGGGCTGAAAGAAAAGCCCTCCTCGCTTGCTGATAGAATAGTGTCCATTGCATCGTCTATATTTTCGAGTGATGATGCAGATATTCGCGCAAATGCTCGTTCAGCTCGTCCGGCGTAAAGCCAAAAAACTCCTCCTCCTTTCGCCCAGGTAGTAGGCCAAGATGACGCTTTACCTTCCAAATATTTTTTATATCATCAAGAGCATGCGAAGGAAGGAGTTACGCTCTTGGGTAGAGCGCATGTCGACCTCATTAGAGAGTCGAAGAAAATTGACAGATTTTTAAAATCGCCATTCTTCATTTTTTTCAAAAATTGAATTTTTAAGTTAGAAGGCTGATTTTTGGACTGTAAGCATATTTTAATATGCTCTGTCGATTGGTAATTAAATTTTTCAAATATTTTCAAAATTGACAGATTTTTAAAAGCCAAATTCTGCGGGATATCAGGTGTCGGCTACAAGCTTTTTATGCTCAGGACGAATGCTTACAGTCCAAACACACAGACACACACACACACACACACAGGGGGAGCTCCACGAGGCGAAGCTGGGAGGGAAGGGGGGGCTTATTGGAGAAAGAGCCAGGTTCAACTTACTTAGGGTCGGTAAGGAGGACGGAGAGGATTCGGTTGCTGTTGGAACTCAAAAGCTAACGGTAAACGAAGGGTTTAGTGGGTGAGAGTCCCACACAGGTGGTACCAGTCGGTGCCATATCGTCCATAATGGATTTGCCCTTAACCTCTTACTCTATAAGGAAAAAAAAAAGAAAATACACACACACAGGGGGAGCTCCACTAGGCGAAGCTGTACCTCGTGTGGCGCGTCCTCGGGTGGCGGATAGGGGAACGCTCGCTGTAAGCGCATAGTACTACATACGTAGTGCTGCAAACAGAGGGTTGGAAAGAAACAAAATATCTCCCGCGGACCAAGCAGCTCACTACCGGAAACAAGGTTTGATCTTCGGGTTATGTCTAAGCAGGCGCTCGCCGATTGCCGCAGTCCGGCCCGACTTCGACTGCTGAAGGGAAAGGATACGATATAAACTATGTTCTGACACTCCCAGGCTGCCGGAAAGTACAGGGGCCCCGGGATGTTTCGCCGACACGCCCTAGCTGCCCTACCATCCGGCGAAAATCCCAAATTTCGATAGTGCCGGGTGGCGCCCGGAACGGGCCCTATTGTGGTCAGAGGGGTGGGGTCTTTACCCTTTCCCGGAGGCTTTCTGAGAAAGACTTCCGCTGGGGCATGAGGCCAGAATTCACACCTGTGAAGCATAGCTTCGCGGAGAGAGCTCAGTGGTAAGTAGGTGACTAAAGATGGAAGAGGATGATAAATTAAAATAAAAATGCTTAGTACAACAAACAAAGCAAACTTGGGGACTTCGGATACCCCAAAAAGTGTCTTGGCAACTGCGTTTCCTACCCAGAGATCGGACGATAACAGCAGTCTCAGTAAAGAAACGAATGCCATGGAGTGTAGTCCAATAAAGACTATTTCTGAAAAGGCAATACGGACGGAACAAGAGCAGGTAAACACATGTATACAGTTGTTATGTCCCGCCTAGCGCATCAAGAGAGCAGTTTCAGCAACTACTAGACCGGCTGATACTAGACGCTAGGAATAAAAAACCAGCTATAATAGCAATAAACGTGGACGAGTGCTACTGGAGGCATTCACGCTACTAGACTTGGTGTTGCTGAATCAAGGCGACACCCCCACGTTCAAAAAAGGAGATGCAGAGTCATTCATAGACTTGACATTTATCAGTAACTGTCTCGTAAGACAGGTAAACAAATGGATCGTGAGTGATCACTACACAAATAGTGATCACCTAGCTATAATAATGGAGCTAGGCGGACCAAATTGGAAATTCTGTACAAATCCCAGTAGTACAAGAACTGAATGGAAAACCAAAGAGTATGACAAAGAGTTATCTTGACGATGTTTCACAATATTCAATTGACGGGATCAGCAGACGACAAGGCTGCACAAATGACGGGCCAGCTCACCAAAGCGTGCGACGCGGTAATGCCGAGAAAAGTGTCCAGACAAAGATGGCTACCAGCATATTGGTGGAATGACAAGATCAAATAAGCGCGCAGCGTTTGCCATCGAGCTAGAAGATTGGAACAACGGGCAAGGAAGAAATTCGACCGAACCGGTAGAGGAATGGATGCGGTGCAGAACTGCAACGAATAAATGAATGAAGCTAAGCGCAACCTTAAGTGGTATATAAGAGAGAGTAAACAAAGTTGTCTAAGAGAGCTGCAAGATGAGGTCAATGAAGACCCTTGGGGCCGACCTTATAAAATTGTCATGAAGAAAATCAAGGGAAGTTACATACCCCCACCAAAGTGCCCAGAAGTACTAAGCAGGGTGGTAACAACACTCTTCCCAAATCAGCCGGACATCCCATGTGCTATGGTAGAAGAAATAGATGTAGATAATATACCCTTAATTATGGAGGTGGAGCTACTATCAGCCTGCCGGAGGGTTGGAAACAATAAGGCTCCAGGGCTTGATGGCATACCCAATATTGCATTGAAACATGCCATCCAGGCTCACCCAGTAGAGTTTATAGACTTGTACAACTCAAACTTACTTGTCTCAAAGAAGGAACGTTTCCATTAAACTGGAAAAAGCAAATGCTTGTGTTGCTACCAAAGGGTAGCAAACCACCTACAGAAGGGTCGTCATACAGACCGCTCTGCATGCTCGATACGCAGGGCAACGTATTAGAGCGTATAATCTTCGTTAGGATGGAAGACAAAACCGAAGGGCCAGAGGGGCTTGCGGAACACGATAAACGAAGGGTTTACTGGGTGAGAGTCCCACGCATGTGGTATCAGTCGGTGCCATATCGTCCATAATGGATTTGCCCTTAACCTTTCACTCTATAAAAAAAGAAAAAAAAACACACACACAGGGAAGTAGCAAGCGATACGCTGTTGCATCGAAAAACGCGTGGTTAGCTACACGTGCGTCTTTACTCTCTCGCTCTCTCTCTCTTTTACTCTCTTTACTTTATGGAAAATATTTATCGCGACAGTTCGTAATGTTTAAAATGAAGTTTAGATTTGTAAAAACGAGTAGACTCAGGTATCAGTTACACTGTATGTCTGTTGCTCGTTGCATATTACCAAGCAACTGCTGAAGTCCACGGAAAATCTTCTCCGCGACGTCTCTCACGCTCTGGACGAAAGACGCATGGTAAATTGAAGTTACACACACGCACACAATATGCAACTGTTGTTTACCATGAGTTTATCTCTTTCTCCTACAGAACAGTTACAAGTCTAACAGGGACAGTTAAAAAAACGTAGTGCATCCGTTAATTGTCAAGTGCATTTAGATACTTGGTGGCGAGATGATTAATTTGTGTTCACGGCAATTTTCTAGTCTACCTGAAAAAACTTTATGTTGTGTGTTTGTGTGTGTGTGTGAAAAAAGAAACAATTATGTTAACAGTCGACGTAGAAACTGCTGCTGCTGCTGATGATGATGACCTCCAAAATAATGGACGACAGATCTAGCAGCAGGGTCCGTATCCTCCAGTCTATATGTCGCCTATAGCTTTGTGGTAATGGAAGACAAACTTGTCGTGTGGATCATATGTTTTATGGATTTTATCTTGTCGATTACATGCTGTGGTGGAAGATAGACGGAACGCGAACCGTGACAGTAACGACGTTCACATTGCGCGGCAATTTGAGAAACGACTCGAATATAGGCGAAAAAGAAAGAATTGAAAAAGAGTTGAAAAGAGCTTTAACAAGCTTTAACAACATTTTATTGTAATAAAGAATTTAAATTGTTTTCATATAATTTTAAATAAAAAAGGATTCATAATAAATAACACGTGTTCAATAATATTGTATACAAAAATTAAAATTTTTATTTGTAATACAATATTATAAATAAAGTTTTATAAATTATTGTTGAGCAACACGCTTCAAACTTATTTCCTATACATATCTTTTGAACATTGTAAATGTATGTAACTTAAATTTTAAAATCTAAAATCTGAATCAGCTTCAGGAGGTGCAACTCTAACCGTGACTGGAATCCTTGCAGCTTGATCATTGTTGATGGGACTGAGATTCAACAATTTGGTTCATCATTTAAAATGCAGGGCTCAGAACTACCAGAGGGAATCAGTCCCATCAACAATGATCAAGCTGCAAGGATTCCAGTCACGGTTAGAGTTGCACCTCCTGAAGCTGATTCAGATTTTAGATTTTAAAATTTAAGTTACATACATTTACAATGTTCAAAAGATATGTATAGGAAATAAGTTTGAAGCGTGTTGCTCAACAATAATTTATAAAACTTTATTTATAATATTGTATTACAAATAAAAATTTTAATTTTTGTATACAATATTATTGAACACGTGTTATTTATTATGAATCCTTTTTTATTTAAAATTATATGAAAACAATTTATATTCTTTATTACAATAAAATGTTGTTAAAGCTTGTTAAAGCTCTTTTCAACTTTTTACTCTTTTCAACTTCAACTAAATATAAATAAATATAAATAAATTTTTAACGCAACGACTTTTAACTGCAATTTAAACGAACAACTTATAAATTATGTGGAGAAGAAGTTTAATACTAATTCAAATTAGATCGAATACCTATGATATGGAGATGTGAACATCCATGGGATTAATCAATATTCATTGCAATTATCACAAACATTGATATCCATATTTATTTTTATTTAATAATTAAGAATTACATTTTTAAACAGTTTCATATACAATTTCATTAAAATTAAATAAAATAATTAAATTCTTTCTTTTCCGCCTATATTCGAGTAGTTTTTCATCAAATTGCCGCGCAATGTGACCGTCGTTACTGTCACGGTAGGCGTTCCGTCTATCTTCCACCACAGCATGTAATCCACAAGATAAAATCCATGAAACATATGATCCACACGACAAGTTTGTCTTATATAACCACAAAGCTATAGACGACATATAGACTGGAGGATACGGACCCAGGCACCAGTAGTAACTGCTACGGTTCCACCACTACCGGAATTATTGACTATGCAATTAATTGCTCGTTCGGGATTACCGTATGATGTGCCGAACACGCCGTTGTGGAGACTGAATTTCCGCGCTATAGAAATTTCAATGTAGCCTAAATATTTTAGACTTTATCAGATGCATCGGATATCGTTGCAAAGTGTGGAACGATTATTTAGGTCACCAGCGGATAGAACTCTTATAAGGCGCAGAAAACATGCCATGATACCGAAATTGAAGAGTGGACGCAAGCCTAAATATTTAGTTTTATATTTAAGTGTTGATATTTGGTGCATCTTACAGACAATGGATATGAGAGCTAAGGAAAGACAGCTCAGAACCGTCTTTGTGTATCGTGAGTAAAGGTATGTTGTTTTTAAATTATTTATAAATTAGTTAATTAATTTTTCTAGCATACATAATTGTATACATAATTCCTCCGGAACTTAACATCCCAGCAGTGAGCCCTGAAACCGGATTTCTACTCTGCGCAACATGTCATCCCTCGCACAACTGTACAAATATTTATATGTATATATTGTTCAATTTTGCCGTAAAGGCGAATATCTATCTATCTATCTATCTATCTATATTACACGCGAGACTTACATTGAGCATTGTATTACATGTGTTTTAGCAAACTCGTTGATGTGTAGTAGTTGTATATATTGCTTCGTGATATTTAGTTTTGGCTGCTTTATCTCGCATTCTACCACTTTTAAAAGAGGTATAGTCATTAGATTGGATAGCTGTTTTCCACAGCTGAATCAGGCTAGACGGATTCCACAGAAATCAGTGGAAATTTTATCGAGATTAATAATCGACCGTCTGTTCTTCCATATTTTACTTCAGATATGTTACCTAACTTGTTTATGTGGGTTAGATATCTCGGAAGTGAGAAATTATACGAACTATTTGGGTGTATTGTTTGATCTATTATTCCCTGAAAATCACGGTACCTCAATATTTCCACGTATATTTTCTTTGTTTGTGAACTGCGCATGGTCTCTATCGTGCCGTGAAATAATGCTGTATATAAGTTTATGTGACGTTCGAGAATTTGTAATAATTTGTAACTATGTTCTGCGCGATTAGAGCTTCCTTTGGCTATTAAGGTTTCTGCTTCCTTGTCTAATAAATAAAAGGGATCGTCTACGCTACTTTTTCCTCCGAATCCATCAAGACTACTTCTTATTCTGTGAAATTTTCTCTTCTCGGGACGAATATAATTAATTTCTAATATTTTGTTCCCGTATATATAACTATTGTATTCAATTTTTTCCGTGGCATTTAAATCCTCGGATAGATCGTCTAAATATATCGTAACGATATTGTTATATTGATCCATTCTTGTAATTCGCTTGTTCAAATCGTCTATTTGCTTTTCCTGCTCGGCGCATAATTTATGCGGTGTACAATTTGAATCGGCTAATTTTACACCATCGATAATTGCGTGACATTATATTGATTGTTGTATAAGTCTAAATAGATGATGTAAGTCCAATCGTCTTGAATAAGTTTTAGTTCAGTTATTCTCGTAGTAGCTTTGGGTAGGTAGGTACGAAAGTAGTAGCTTTTGGGTCTGTATTATACCGCAGTTGGTCAATAGAAGAAAATAGAGTCCTGTGTCCATTGTAGCCGTGTACTGCAAGGGAAAAGAGTACCTTAAGGCGTTGCGTGTATGTATATAGCGCTATCGAGATTGAGTTGTACCTTCGTTTGTTAATCAACGAATATATATATATATATATATATATATATATATATATATATATATATATATATATATAATCACACACACACACACACATAGATGTGTCCTTTAAGTGATAAATAAAATAAAATATTTTTATATAAATACATTGTACATATTGATATAGACGTATATATACGTATAAGCATATGAATATATATACACATAAATGTGCGAATCCAATCTTTTAAGGATTATATTCCGTACGCTTCAGTCTTTTGAGGATTATATCGTCTTTTGAGGATGCATCCTCAAAAGACAACCTATCTTTTGAGGATTTTCTAGAGTCCATTAACCAAGAGTTACTTCGGTTACTAATTCAAATTAGATCGAATACCTATGATATGGAGATGTGAACATCCATGGGATGAATCAATATTCATTGCAATTATCACAAACACTTTGATATCTATTGGAAATCTTGGGTCAGAGGTAAATGACTTTCTACACAATTTAGATTAAATACTCCTGGGCTTTATTTAATACTCGTATACTCTAAACTCAAGAAAAACTCTAGTACACTCGACGTCTAGCAATCGACTACTCTATTGACTCGTGTCGAACAGCTCGAGCGCCTAAAGGGCGCTCGATCCCCTAAACACGTAGATCACATAGAGATGGCGACACCAACCCCGATTTCTAACAATATCCATATTTATTTTTATTTAATAATTAAGAATTACATTTTTAAACAGTTTCATATACAATTTCATTAAAATTAAATAAAATAATTAAATTCTTTCTTTTCGGCCTATATTCGAGTCGTTTTTTATCAAATTGCCGCGCAATGTGACCGTCATTACTGTCACGGTAGGCGTTCCGTCTATCTTCCACCACAGCATGTAATCCACAAGATAAAATCCATAAAACATATGATCCACACGACAAGTTTGTCTTCCATAACCACAAAGCTATAGACGACATATAGATTGGAGGATACCGACCCAGTGAATGCTCGGCATATGCCCTGTACGTGCCGACGATCCTTGCCGCCCGGTAGGTGGCGCGGTAGGCGCATTCCGCAGTATTGCCTATCTAAGTCCCACTGATGAGAAGATAAAAATTCTGGAAATACGGGAAAAAAGTATAGGAAGCTGCTTGGGACATTATTAGAAAGCATACTGTGCAATAATTTGTTATAAAAGTAGTGCTAAATGGGCTTTTTTTATAAAAAAAGCGACCGATATCGTTGTCACGCGTGCAGCACGATATCGGCGCGGAGAGAGCATGCGTGACGAGCAATGCGTGCTGCTGAAATGACCAGCACGTGATGTTATTGGGGTATTATTATCGCGACTATTATTATTTATGATTTTGTTGTTCACGAAGTCCTTTTTTTCTATACCGAATTTTATTTCTGCCGAGTTAGTGCACTGAAGTGAGTTAGTGGGGTTAATGCTGTGAAGTCCCAGCTGTTTCGGAGTGAGACAAAGATGCCATGCACCGACGTATACTGCAGTCTACGCTTGGAGCAGTAATACAATATTTGCAGGAGCAACAAACACTGTTCTTGAACATGCGACAATTTCGGTGTGCATCGCGGAAGTTTGAAAAATATGTGTGCAGTGCAGTTATCGATTCCAGTGCAGTTCTTAGTTCTGATTTTTGTGCAGTTCAGAGTTTTCAAAAACCACCATGATTATGTATACTTTCACGTCACCTCACAATCAATCTCAGTAATACTCTTATAAAAAAACATGTATAAATAATTTAAAATTTATGACATGCGTGTTGTAAATTATTGTGAAGTTTCTGCTAATATTCTAATACTTGTGAGAATCTTAACCGTACATAGTGAGTGTGTTACACAAGTATACTACAACACAGAGATTATCCTCTTGACTCTCTCCAAGAGCCTGCACCATTGGACCATGCAAACTTCATATTTATTAAGAGACGGAAACAACCAGAATGCAATGCTGATGCTCAACCACCAAGTCTGTACCCATCGCTAGTAATAATAGTGGACATCAGCCAACAAAGTGATGGACATTCAAACAAGGACCAGCAGCGTCAATTAGATAAGTAGCTTCAATTTTGCTGCGACACTTCTGGATTTTTATATCCAAAAAATTATATTGTATTCAACCTTTTTGCACAACGTATTCACACGAGCCAATTGTGTAAAAAGACAGAGTATAATAATCTTGTGGACATAAAAATAGATTTTGTTACACAGCTGATATATTTGAAATTGTTTTTTCTAGGAGGAACTCAATTCAACAGTGCCTCTTCAATCAAAACCACTTTATGCATCGTTGAATCACCTTCATGTAGTCACTGAAAGAGCAGAAGTTTTCATCAAGGGTAGCAACATCGTGAAGGCCATTTATTTTTTCAATGAACTCCATTAATTTTATCTTTGTTTACCTATTAGCATATATAGTATATATATGCTAATAGTCTGATATATATTTATTTCTTTGCACAGATCATCAAGTTTTAAAATGGATGTGATCAGCGTAGAGAGCGTTGAGGCTGGGATTCGCCCATCCCAAAGTTATTCGAGCTGATTGCTGTCAATTTCGTGTAACAAGCATATTTAATTATATATTACTATATTGCAGAGTGGTTTTACTAAAACATGTGTTTAATTTTAGGTGAGCAATATAGGTGGTAGAAGATACCACATACTCAGTGCAGTTAGGCTAGCTTCAGTTTTATGCAAGATGTTCTGGAAGATAGATCGACAGCTGCTACTGGTGACATTGCATTCTACTTTCAGGTAAAAATTAATTTAAATCATTCAGTTCCAGCAGTATAACTTGTATAGACAGATAAAAGTCTCTTTTGGAATGTATTAAAGTATTACTCGATCATTTAAATTATGAGTAAAAAATTAATACAGAATATCAGGCATAATGAATTAACCTTTTGCTGCAAAGTTTGTGGATTCTACAGTATTTTCATTTTCAGAAATTTATCATTCTTTGCCTTTTTGCACAATAGACTCATATGTATGTACAAACCGTTACTTCAATTTGGATATTTTTCCAAGTCTATTGTGCAAATTGACAAAGTATGATAACTTGCCTCACAGGGAAGGGCGAGGCTGGGGCCCTTCTCACCCCCCCCCCCCCAAAATAAACATTTAATTTTAAATGCTTAATTTATTTCAGGATTTCCTGTTGCAGTCCATCCGCAGTCCGTTTGCGTACTAGCATTCTATATATTAAGTAATGTTTATTGAATATATTAATTATGATAATCGAATTATCTTATACAAATTTTAGTATTATATTTATTTATTATTTGTTTTACAGGTTTGCTCTATACTGCTTGAAAATCACCATGGATAAATAATTATGTATACATTTATATATTTTTTTAAATTAATTGTAATTGTAAATTTATTACCATTGTTTTTATTCAAATAAAAAAATATTTAAAAAATTAATTGTGTCATATTAAATTTGCGCGCCTGTAATTTATAGGTTATGAACGCTCGCCGAATGCGCATGGCAGAAACAAATCTGTCAAATTGACGATCAAATTGACCACCATTATGCGTCAAAACGCCGGGGCTACTTGCCCGCGCGAACGCGTCGTGCAGAACGTCGTATTGGCTGTATGTTGCTTGCAATTTGCCGAGCGATGTTTTCTGGGTATATATATATATCCCCGCCGCATCGGGGAAAAAGCGACCGACTCGCGCGGTGGAATGAGCCAGCTCGTGAGTATGCATGAGGGGGGAGTAGTTCGGTCGGTAGGCGCGCGCGGCGCTGACTCGCGGGCTTTGAGTACCGACCGGTACGGAAACGATTAGATATCATTTCTCTCTTTCATCTCGTCGGAACATGTCGTCTTGAGGCAAGTCGGGAATATCGAAGGAAAACCGGGATTGCGCCGAGGACAGCACCTGAGTTGCGAACTACGAGTAATTACGACCAACTCAGTGTAATGTGTCGGTTTCCGGGCAATACAGTGCGCGATTTTTCACGGCCACGTGCCAACTGTCGTACTTTTGTTGCCAGCTACTGTTGTAGTTTTCATTCCTTTGTTCTCGTTTATGTTCGCTCTCGCCCAGTGCTAAACTATTGTCCCCTGAAATAAGCTATCGGCAACCGTAAGCTATGGTCGCCTCATAAGTTATCGCCTCATCACAAGCTATCGTTTTCCGAAAATAAGCTACCATTCTCTTCAGCTATCGTCTCCTCACAGGCTATCGTTTTCCGTAAATAAGCTACCATTCTCCTCAGCTATCGTCTCCTCACAGGCTATTGTTTTCCGTAATTTAGCTATCGTTCTCCTCAGCTATCGTCTTCCCTCCTAAGCAATCGTTTCCTCACAGACTATCGTTTCTGTAAATAAGGTATCGTTCCCCTCAACTATCGTTTTCTCTCCCAAGCTACTGCCTCTTCATAAGCTAAGGTTTTTCGTAAATAAGCTAACGTTTTTCTCAGCTATCGTCTCCTTTCACCAGCTACCGTTCCTCCTCACCAGCTATCGTCTCCCAGTTATCGAATGTCCCTAGTCTCGCTAATAAACCTCAGCTCTCGTTTACTCTGTCGTTAATAGTAGACCGTCACAGTATATTCGCCTCACCATTTGATTCGCTATCGGATAAATTAGTATTTAGGCTATTTAAACTGTTAAATGATTAATGCGCGGTAGCATTGTGTGTGATTAATATGGTATAGTGTGTAGGGGCAGCGAGTCCCTGTGTTGTGTGAGTGTGTGTGCGCGCGTCACGGTCGCGGCAAGGTTGTCGGCAAGTGGGAGGGTATAAGGTTGGCGAGCGAGTCGTATACGTACGCGTCGATCACCTGGCCAGCAGGCGCTTTCGGAAAGGCGAAGCGGGTACTGACGAGCGTGGATACGGCAGCGATCGTCCAGTGGGCACGGGTGATCCTACCGGGGAAAGAGTTTTTCTATGGGTTATTTTTGTGGGGCCGCTCGCGCAGTGTTTGTATAAATCGCGACGACCTTATGCGGCGACCATGGGCGGGCGTACGGTATGTGAGTTGCGGAGCGTATCGTGAGAATCAAAGCCTCGGCCAGCAATCCATGTCAGAGGCAGAGTGATAATCGGCAGGATGCCGAGGTTATTCGTGTAATGTTTGAAAGTTAGAGAAAGAGAAGAGAAATATATTAAAATCAACAACAACCGAATCCAGTATTATCATTGACCCACGACCACTTTATTCTAATAGAGCTAGCCGAGCTCGATCAACTGCCGCGTCGATGAGCACCAACATGTGATATCATCACCAAGTAAAAGGGATCTCAGATCCCTGGTATCTCGTATGCCTGGCGCCCTGAGCCGCGGCGGCCCGCTATCACATATGAATTGGAGTTCCATCCGCGCGAGCTCGAATAATGAATCCTAGCAATTCTATAGGTTTCAATATATATATATATATCGGGCATTTCACGTCAAAGGGCACAGTGGGCTGCCCAGAACAAAAAAGCTTCAAAAGAAACTTTTTAGGGCTCATAATGTTCGCATTTGAAAACTCTATATTGAAAGCCGTGTGGCGATTTGATAAAAACATCATGGCGTTTCCAAGATGGCTCTCTAAATCATGGAAAAATGCTGTTGTTCGAAAATTATTGATAGATAACAGATATAAAGATATTATTTTATACACTTAATCACCGTATCTATACGTTTTTGAGTCGCTGAATTCGAAATCAACGTTAATTTAATCCTATGTGGTCAGTATATATCCCTAACCTTAAAAAACACTCCAAAAATACCGAAATAGCGGGTTTTAGCTGTACGAAGTTGAACTAAAAGTTGGAAACATCTAGATCCGGATCGGAAATGTATTTGTTATTATGTATTTTGATGCGGTGAAGTCGAAGCTACCACTAGAATTAACCCAACGGGTCTTAATTTGTCCTAACTTCAAAAAACGCCTTAAAATATTTAAGAGGCTCACTTAATTTGTACGAAATCCAATAAAAGATAAAATATTTTGATCTGCAATCGAAATTGACATATTTCTATGTATTTTGACCTCCTGAATCCAAAGCTGCTAGCTACCCAACGAGTCTGGATTAGGCTCTAACCTCAAAAAACAACTCAAAAATGCTAAAAAGTGGAGCATAAAAAAATCGAGAAAGTTTTTCCCGGGACCAGACGACGTTAATCGTATGTTTTTGAGGTCGCTGATTCTAAATCCGAAGTACATTTAGCTCTTTTACGCCAAGGTTTCTGATTAAAATTAAAAAAATACCCCTAAAAGCCATCCCTATAAAAACACAAGCCGGCTGACCATAGCAACAGCGACTACTATAATGGTGAATCTTGAGTTTCGGGAATTTTTATTGCGCCCACTGAAACAACGCCATTGAATGTAGTATGGCTTTATTTAGTTTAGCTTGTAGGCTTGCTCGATTCGCTTCTCTTTTAAACATACCTCCAATTCCATCACATGCTGCCTTCCCATGAGCAGTTGCATAGAAATGCCAATCAGCTTCGATACCAAAGTCGATATTGTAATACAGGGTATTTTTGAGATTAAAGATGAACAATGAATAACTAACGTTAAATAGGTATCAATATGAATTTCAGCGAACCCGAAAATAAAGATGCGGTAGCTAGACTATATCGCTCTCTGTAGAATGATACTATTTCAACGATTTGAAGCATTTTTTGAGGTTATGAACAAATAGTGATCATATAAGGTTGAGCAGACCTCGAATTCGTATTCAGCAACCCCGAAAACGGATAAGTACCGTGACTTATTATGTAAAGTAATATTTTTAATGTCCAAATTCGATACATGGGCCCCGAAAACTTAAAAATAAATCATTAGACCATATTCCTAAACGTAAAAACAGATAATTTTAGCGATTCAGGCGTTTTTTTGAGGTTAGAACCAAATTAAGACCCGTTGGGTTAATTCTAGTGGTAGCTTCGACTTCACCGCATCAAAATACATAATAACAAATACATTTCCGATCCGGATCTAGATGTTTCCAACTTTTAGTTCAACTTTGTACACCTAAAACCAGCTATTTCGGTGTTTTTGAGGTGTTTTTTGAGGTTAGGGACATATACTGACCACATAAGGTTAAATTAACGTTGATTTCGAATTCAGCGGTCCCGAAAATATATAGATACGGTGATTAAGTGTATAAAATAATATCTTTATATCTGTTATCTATCAATAATTCTCGAACCACAGCATTTTTCCATGATTTAGAGCGCCATCTTGGAACCGCCATGATGTTTTTTTCAAATCGCCACACGGCTTTCAATAGAGTTTTCAAATGCGATATATATATATATATATATATATATATATATATCGGGCATTTCACGTCAAAGGGCACAGTGGGCTGTCCAGTACAAAAATGCTTCAAAATAAATGTTTTAGGGCTCAAAATGCTCGCATTTGAAAACTCTATTGAAAACCGTGTGGCGATTTGAAAAAAACATCATGGCAACTACAAGATATATATATATATATATATATATATATATATTTATGTCTATATATATATGTTCTTTACTAATTTGGTCATAATTCAAATATATAAGCAATTTTCCTCTCGTAAAAATGCAAAATGTCGGATTTTTCGAAAAAATGTCGATTTTCATGAATTATCACGGGTTACCAAAGCTGGGTAAACAAATTCTAATATTTTTTTCGATATCAGTAAATCGTAGCCTACATATTAACAAAAATCATCTAATTTGGTTGATCCTAGCCGGAGAAATTTTATTTTGTCAACTAAATTCCTATTTTAGTACACTGTGCGCCGATGGAGCACCCAGAAGGCGTAAGGGTTCCTCCTTTCGATGGGCGTTGGACTCGTCCGTTGAGCGAAGGTCAAGGACAACTGGCCGGTCAAGAGACTAGTCGATGGACCAGTTGTCGCCTAAGAGGACTGGAGGCCCCTCAGGAACGGCGGTTGTTCCGCTTACTCTATCCTCAGCCGAGAGCTCTGACGAGAGGGAGGAGGAAACGGGAGCACAACGGGGTGGCTGACGTTCTGCGAATCATGGACGAGGTACGAGATCTGGCTCCAGACTTACGGGAGGTGATCTTCGGCGAGCTTTCGTGAAGCCTACGAGAGCATCTCGCAGCGGTACGCGCAGGGATTGAGAGGAGATTATTGCCAGAGAGGATTGTCGCCAAAGAAAAAATATTGTAGCCAGAAAATATGGTCAACATTGTATCCTAAAAGTAAGTAGTTATATTTAGTTTATATTTAATTGACTATTTTCCTGCAGGGATGCACGACAATGGTATGGAGAGTTATGTGTGTGTGTTTTTTTTCTTTTTTTATAGAGTGAGAGGTTAAGGGCAAATCCATTATGGACGATATAGCACCGACTGATACCACCTGTGTGGGACTCTCACCCAGTAAACCCTTCGTTTACCGTTAGCTTTTGAATTGCAACGGCAACCGAATCCTCTCCGTCTTCCTTACCAACCCTAAGTAAGTTGGACATGGCTCTTTCTCCAATAAGTCCCCCCCGCGGTAACACCGTTTGAGTATTGCTTCGCGGGGGAACATTGGGCTACCGCCCTAGTCTGTTGATGTGGTCGTCATCACGTTTTCCTCTGCCGTCTACTTCTTACCGCATCGTCCGGTCGTCTGTTTCTTGCAGCGTCTCACGTCTTCTTCTGCTTTTTTCTTCGTCCTTTCGGACCTTCTTAAGCAAGTCTGCAGCAAAATTGTTTATTGCGCTCCATCCGTCGGCCGAAGTCATCATAGCTACTATAATAGACTCAGGCGTTACTCTGGTCTGCAGGTAGCACTCAAGTTCTTCTCGTTCCTGTTCATAGCGTGGACATTCACTGAATACATGCTCAGCGTCCTCGATTGCATTCAAGCACGTCTGGCAATCCGGCCAATCCTCCAATTTAAATCGGTGCAGATACGCCCTGTAGCATCCGAGTCCACTCAGAAACTGCGTTAGGTAGAAATTTACTTCCCCATGTCTTCTTTTTGTCCAGTCTTCTACACTTGGTATGATGCGGTGTGTCCACCGTCCCTTACTACTAGAGTCCCATCGCATTTGCCACTCCGTCATTGTTACTTTCCTAGCGGCATCCCAAATTTCTATCTTGGTTTTGCCGCTCTCTCGTCTTTTTTCTTCGTCGATTGATTTTCTCTCCCTTGCTAATAGGTCTATTGGCGGGAGACCTGTACTAACGCAGACCGCCTCGTCCGATACCGTACGGTAAGCAAACGTGACCCTAAGTGCATTTCGCCTGTGCACTGAGGAGAGCTTTCGTCCATATGCCTTCACCAGCACAGCGTCTGCTCATATTGGGGCTCCATACAACATGATTGAAGTACTAACGCTTGCCAGTAGCGTTCTGCGATTCTGTGTGAGACCACATTTGGCATCAGCCGCGCCAGCACTGCGGTAGTTTTTGCGGCTTTCTCTCTGCTGCTTCCAAGTGCTGTTTAAAGGTCAGTTTTGTATCTAACGTTATACCTAAATATTTAATAGTCGGTTTAGAAGCAATTTCATAATCGCCTATTCTCAAGTTAATTGTCTCCGTCTTCTTTCTACTAGATATTAGGATTGCCTCCGTTTTATGGCCTACAAGCACTAGATTCGCATTATTTAGCCACTTCTATATTTTAATGATAGCTTCACTAGCAATTTCAGCTACCTATTCTTTCTCTTTTGCTACCAATACCAAAGAGTACGCCATCGTACATAATGTTCCACAACGATGGGCCCAGTACTGACCCCTGTGGAACTCCCCCGGTAACCTTACAATTCACTGTGCCCTCCTCGGTCTCGTATAAGAAAGTTCTGCCCTTGAGGTAGTCAGATATTATTCTTCTTATATACGGAGGGACTCCTAGTCTCACTAGTGTTTCGTGAATTTTGCACCAATTTGCAGAGTTAAATGCATTTTTAACGTCAAGTGTAACCACCGCGCAGTACTTTTTCGCCCCGCCTTTCCATCTTTTCCCGCTTATGGCTATCCGCGCTGTATTCACCACTCAGCCGATAGCGTCTAATGTTGAGCGGCACTTACGGAAACCATACTGATGTTCCGCAAGCTCCTCTGGCCCCTCGGTTTTGTCTTCCATCCTAACGAAGATTATGCGCTCTGATACTTTGCCCTGCGTATCGAGCATGCAGAGCGGTCTGTATGACGACCCTTCTGTAGGTGGTTTGCTACCCTTTGGTAGCAACACAAGCCTTTGCTTTTTCCAGTTTAATGGAAACTTTCCTTCTTTGAGACAAGTGTACACGGAAAGAAGTTTCAAGCGGAAAAAAGGCTGCTGAGTATTACAGGGCAAATCCTAATCTTGTTCACTGAAAATCGTTAGCGAAAGAATCACTGTAATCGGTAATAGAACTGAAATTTCAGCTGCTAGCGCCGGCGCCTCTTTTCCGCGAATCTTAGAATCTGTTTTTCGGAAGCAAAGAACCGCCCGAGCGGATGCGCCGCCGAGCGCTGCTAATCGTCTGCGCTATTCGAGCGTTCTAACCTAAAAACAAAGTTTTGAATACAATTCATCTATTTTTAACTTTATAATAGAATGTTTGAAAATTTTTTAAAATAAAACAAACTTATGAAATTATTATTTATTTAGCCAATTACTGTACATTATTTTTTGCAAAATATGTCTTGTTGCAATATAATGAAAGTTTTTTATTATAGATATTAGACATGGTGTATTTGTTGTCATCGAATCAAAATCTATTTTGTTTATTGTTGTTGCGTCAGCAATAACACTGTACGCATAATAATGATAATTATAGCCAATTATTTTGTAGGGTACATAAGTAAAAAAAATTTTTTTATCTGCTATCTAAATTTGTTTAATTTTACCAAAACACGGCCCATCTTTACAAATGTTAGCTACAATTATTATTCCAGCACTGTACGTAACGTCATTAATAGTAACATTCTTAATTAGTTTTATTATTGTTTGTGCTGTTGGAAAGTTAATATTAACTGTATCATGCAATTCAGTACCATAAGTAACATACATTCTTTCATACTTGGAAAATTTGTAATGCATCAAACTTAACTGATGTCTTACGCCTACTGGTTTTAATATATTTATTTTACAAGACGTTGATTGCAAAATAGCTTTAATCTCTCGATGTTTAGACTCAAATCGTAATGCTGAAACACTAATTACTGGACCATTCCTTAACATTATTTGTACGTAGTGAATTAAGAAGTGAAATTTTGCTGTTAAAGAACCAAATAGCTTGATATATAATTCATGATGTTCTTCAATTCATGATTGCAATTGTAGCAAATGCGATTTAATTATATTAGGAGAAGTTATAATATGTATCATATCTCTAAGTTTACTATACAATCTCCAATATATATTATCTTCTGGCGCGTACTCGCCTACCATAAGACCGAAATACCTTACGAAAAAAATACTTTCTGCCGCAGACATCCTTAATCGCTTATGCTCTTTGACATAGTCATAAGAAATATCAAGAGGTACGTTTGACGACTCAAAAGCAAAGTCCTTACTTCTTAAAACATTGTTTAGTAAAGTTATAGAAAACAAATTGTCATTTACTAATTTTAGTAATATTTTTGCCATTACATAATTAGCTACCCCTTCCATAACGTCATGCATGACATCAACGCTTTGATTTTCAATCACATGAAAATCTTGTAATGGGTTGAACACACAAGGCTCTTTAATACCTGTCTGTTGAACAGTAATATTTTTCACGTCATTTTCATATTTTTCCTTTGTACGTAACAACGATTCAGAATCTTTAATTACAGTGTCAACTTGGTCGCCCCCGATATAGCATACACGGCAAAAATACGATTTAGCAAACGATTCCGCGAAACCAAATATACTATTAAGGCCTTTATTATCAGCTAGTATCAAAGCTGTTATAAAGTAAATTTGGTAACATTTATTATTTATCACAATTTGTATTCCTTTATTTTTCAATTCATTTAACTCGGTGAATAATTTTTCAAAAATGATTTTATTTCCAAACTCCTTTCTATCTGAAGTATAAAATATATCAGATAACAAAATGCTCTGTAATTTAGATCCAAAACTTGGAGGTAAACACGGAATAGTTACATAAACGGTCCCTACCGCATTTTTTCCAGCATGTGAGCCTAGAGCGTTGCCAGTTTCGACGTCATCAAAATATACAAATAATGGTAATACGATTCCAATTTTATTAAAAGCTGAAACTTTCTCTTTCCATAAACTTTCTGGAATAAAATTTGTTAAAACATTTATTTGTGAATTTAGATGATTCATGTGAGATATTGTAGCTTCGAGTAATCCATTCATTGAAAGTAATTTTTTGAGTAAATTTTCCAGCGGTAAATGTACTATGGATGATTTCTTTTCTACGTGACAAAGTTTATTTTTATGTAATTTATAAACTGTTAGTTTTTTAACTTCACAAATTTGTGGCTCTACATAGAGATCTAAAGCTTTGTACATACGAAATCTTTTGTCTTCGGTATTATATTTTTCAAATGGATTACTATTCATTTCAAAAACTCGCCCAATTGCATCAGTTGCTTCTTTATCTACTGCTTAAAAAACACTTGAATTTATTTGCTTTAATAAAATTGGATTATAACAGTTCTTTATAAAATCTTCATTAACACGTATTATATTTTGTATTTCCGATCTAGATAGTTTTAAATTCTCGTACAAACTACAAGTCCATTTTATTAAGTTTCACAACGTGTCATGCACAAGTAATATCACAACTATATGTATTATAATATATTACGTATATATATTTATATATAGCAATATTGACAAACGCAAATATTTTATGAAATATAAGTAATAATGGTATAACATCAAGCTTAAACTGAAATTTCACCAACCAACACTTACATTTTATACCTTTGTACAGTATTAACTTTATAATAATAAATAAGCAGTAAAAAACTATAAAATCACATCTGACTTTCAGCCTTACGCTGCAATATTACAAACGCTTACACTGAGTTCTAAAAATTTATTTTTACCAGTAAGGTTTTTAAATCCTCTTATTTCATAAAATTATTTGTGAAAAAATGACCAAATATGAGGACACCCAATAGAGTAGATGAATTCCTCAGTTGTTTCTGGATTCTAAAGTTTATAAAAATTCCAATTTTAAATACAGTACAGAAATGTGATGCAAAATTATCTTATAACTATTTGTCCCACTAATATAAGTTATATTTTAATTTTCAAAAAGGATTTTAACATTTAAAAATAAAATTCTTTTAGTTACCTCGAAGTGGACTATGTACGAAGTGAAGTTATCTGCGGCTTCTTTTTTAGATATTTTTGTAACTCTATAATCTATCAATTTGGATAAAAGCAATAAGGCAACAAAATTTTCGTGATCTACAAAATAAAATAATAGTGTTTTTTTAATTAGCTTAAGTTAAAGTAGCGTTTTTTTATAATTTTTTCATCATAAATGTTTCATATAAAATCACCTGAAGATTCTAAAGGATCATTTTCTTTTAATATATCAGCAACTGGTTCTCTTGAAATATGAGAAGTCTCCTTTCTTTTTTTAGGTTTCGATGGCACGCTACTTATAGGCTTGGTTTTTACATAATTGGTTGCATGTACAATTAATTTATGCGCAAAAGTTAGCCAGTGTGTTATTAAGCGCTCTGATATCTTGGTTTCAATGAATTTGGCATTGGCTTGAGGTTTATGCTTGCTCAGTAAGTCGTTAAAGTCTAAGTTAATCTAAAATATATACAATTAAATAACAACATTAGAGAAAATAATTTTTTCGTAACAATTTGATGTTAAGAATTTACCAATTTTTCAGCTAAAGAGGTGGTTAACACTTGAAATAAGTTGAAGATTTCTAAACCGCTTTTTCCTTTATACAGATGTTCATGCCTTTTATAAAATGAATGCTTCTATGAGCCTAATATAGCATCTTTATTTTCGGCATTTGCAACGTATAAAAGGTTTAGGTCGAATTCAGTTTCAGTATTTTCTGTAATGAGACGTGAATTTTATAAATGAACAATAATGACATTAACAGGAATAGCTTTATAAAAGTGAAAATAACTTTTCAAAAGAGATGATTCGTCGCCTTTGGATGTTTTGCTTTTATCTTCTAAAAGATCTGTATGAGATAATTTATCTATGAAACATTTGTATGCCGATTTTAATAATCCAGAGCTATTTACTTTTATCGGCTTTTCAGACTGCGTACCTGGGATATAATAGCCCTCTGGGAAATAAAGATCTTTTTCTGTTTCCGTTTTAAATAATGCTTGAGTACTTTTTACTATCCTATTGAATATCGAGGCATTTAATCTGTAAATATAATGTTATAATAATTAAAAATAACTAAAAGTGACGTAATATTTAGAGGAAGGCACGATAGTAATGTTTGTTTAATTATATTATTCTAACTACAATAATTACTATAGGGTAAATGTACCGATTACAATAGTACAATAAGTTGTCTGACTTCATACGACAGCAGTAATTCTACATTCTATTCTAGCAAAGCAGTAATATGTACATTTAAATAAAGAAACAATAAAAATATTAATTGTAAACAGTAATTTTTTTTTATAGAAAAGTAGACGTAGACTTTTATCTTACGAAAATGGCTGCGAGGTTCACAAAGAATGATACATCTCGTAATTAATGATAATTTTGCATAATTCCTTTCTACTGAAGCTATTCATACGCGATCCCATGCTGACATAATTATACAATATTATTTTACCCATACAACATGAAAAAAGAATTTGAAAAAGTGGCATATTTTATTCAACTTAAAAATTTGAACAATGAAAAAAAATTCGAAACATTTACTTTGTGTACAATGTTTCTGAATTGTAAGTAATGTACCTATAGTTTCAGTGCAAGCAATTTCTTCTACTGTTTCAAGTGATTCATCAGGAGGTAAATCTGAAGTCTTTTCAGAATTGTTTGATGCATCAGTTGCCAGCTGACATACTTCAATAGGAGCTAAAGTATTTGTATTAGGAGCTGAATTTTCATCAGTAATTGGATTCAAGCTAATATTCTCTTTATCACTTTCTTTAGTATCAGTTAATTCAATTTCTTCTCTTTCAAGTGAACTATTGTCAAGCATATAGACCATGTATTTAGTTTTAAAAAGATCTCGTACTTCAATCATATCAGCTTCAGTTAATCGATTAAAAGCAGATTGATCAACTGTATAAACTAAAAAGAATTAAATTTATATAAAGATATACACACATACATCAATTCAAATTAATCAATATCAATTTTATTTGTAGGGTAATCTTTGGTGATCAAAGAGTCAAAAAGTTATAGAGTATGTTGGAATATCCGCCTATCAAGTTTCAGCTCTGGACGATGGATCAGTTTTATAATATTTCATTTTTGTCTATAAAATTTGGAAACATGTGTATATCTTTAAACTGAGCCATCGTCCACACTCAAAACATGATATACAATCCCTACGTGTGTTATGGAACATACTTCCGTAGTTTGATGAGTTGTTATAAAGCAGAAGTGTTGGAGTAATCCTTCCTAATGATTGATGAGACGAGGTGGACGGGAGAGAGAGGCACAACACTTTGTATATATATATATATATCAAAATCTTATTTATTTTTAACTGTTAGAAAAACGCGTCGTGCGGCAGAGCTGTTGTCACAGCGGCGGTCGGCAGAAGAGTAAGAGCCTATAGAGCGAGAGCTTAGCTGCCCACGTGCTCCGTGTGTGGCGCTATACTGAACTCCCAATAGGCCTGTCCTTATCAAGCGGCTCGAAGACTCGCCAACACTCCCTCCCTTCGGGCGCTTGATACTCTGCACGTCTGAACTCTGTTCTCTGATTACTCCTCTGAGCTAGCGTCTGCTTGGTTTCTTGTATCTGAAATATTTAAATTTTATTCGTCTGATATACATAATACTATAAGTTTTATGATTAAGTGTAACTTTCTGTGTTTAGTATTTTATCTCTGAGGTATTTATGAGTTTCATTAGGCAGAGGTTTAGTCATTATATCTGCCATGTTTTCTGTGGTTGGAATCCATTTGACTCTGATTTTTCCTTCTAGAACACATTGTTTTATGTAGTCTCCATGTGTTTCTGCCATGTGACTTTTACTACCTGTATTTTCTCTGTTTAGTAGTTTTCTCTGAATTTCTTTCACGTCATCATCAAAGTTTTTCAGCTTATGATTTCCTTCCATCTGAGTGCAGTCCCCTGCTGATTTGTTATCGCACCATAGCGTTACAGGATACATGGTTTCCCCTGTTATGTCTCTGATAGCTTTGTCCAATGAAACAATTTCTTGGCAAGCATTGCTCATAGCCAAATACTCAGCTTGGCAAGTAGAGAGTGATACATATGTTTGTTTGTAGCTTCTCCACATAATTGAGTCGCCATACAATTTTATTAAATATCCTCCAGTTGAAGATGAATCTTCACAGTCTCTGAAACTGGCGTCTGTCATTGCTTCCATGTCATCGTTCTCTGCTCTGAAAGTCAAACTTAAATCTGAAGTTCCTCTGAGATATCTGAATACCCTTTTTACTTCCTTCCAGTCACTTTCAGAGGGTGACAGCTGTTTTCTGGATAGGAAGTTTACTGCAAACGCAATATTAGGTCTGGTGGCTC
This sequence comes from Muscidifurax raptorellus, assembly GCA_020010945.3. Taxonomy (NCBI): domain Eukaryota; kingdom Metazoa; phylum Arthropoda; class Insecta; order Hymenoptera; family Pteromalidae; genus Muscidifurax; species Muscidifurax raptorellus. Next base: position 581,682 of record JAHUUD020000046.1, read on the forward strand.
CAGCCAAATATAATAAGCTTCCTATAGCTTCCCTATATGGTGCTTGAGTTGGTAACTGAGCTTCTTCTGAATTTATAAGTTCCCTATTTCGAACCTGTCTTGTAACCATAGGTGTTTTCTGGGGCTTACAATCTTTCATATTGAAGCGTTCCAGACATTTTTCAATGTATTCTGATTGTGACAGTTTTAAAATCTTCTGATCTCTGTCTCTTGTTACCTTCATGTCTAAGAATAATTTAGGTTCTCCTAAATCTTTCATCTGAAAGGTAGAACATAATTTTTCTTTTATTTCTTTCAATTTCTTCTGATTGTTGCCTGCTAAAATAATATCGTCTACGTATAGCAGTAAAACCACCATTTGATTTTGCATTCTCCATGTGAACAAACATGGCTCATTTATATCCTTTTCTAGCCCAAGTTCCAAAGCAACTTCTGAGAAACGCTTATTCCATCGCTTGGGACTAATTCTGAGGCCGTATAAAGCTTTCTGAAGTTTACATACTTTATTTCCTCTGATGGATGGACTTATTTCTATACCGTCTGGTATTTCCATGAAGATGTCATCGTCGAGCGTTCCATTCAGAAATGCTGTCTTGACATCCATCTGATAGGCAGTTAAGTTGAACTTGTTTATGATTGCGAAAGTCGCTCTGACTACTGGCAATCTAGAAACTGGTGCGTAGGTTTCCCTAAGTTCATATTCTTTTCGATCCTTGAATCCTCTGATAACCAGTCTACCTTTGTAGGTTGTTTGACCATCTTCTGAAGTTTTCTTCTTGAACACCCACTTGGAATCAATAGTGTGAACCTTTTTGCCATCTTTATCTAAGGAGGGTCTGTTTACCAGCGTCCAGACGTTGTTGTCTTCCATAGACTTCAACTCTTGTTTTATTGCTTCTGACCATTTATGTTTGTCGTCTGATTCAATAGCTTCTTTATAGCTGACAGGATCTCTGTTTGTTTGTGCTATAAAGATATGACCGAGATCATCTTCTTCCGAGTGCACATCTCTGATTTCTCCGGTTGGAGTGGATACTTGTATTAGATCGTGATTAATAGATTCTACTTCAACTACTGCTTCTCTGAGATGTGTCCAAGTTCGTCTGTTTGTCTTAGCTTTTCTCTCTAAGCATGGTCGCTTTTCTGGTTCTGGTTTCTTGAACTTTGATGCTTCTGAATTTTTGTCGTCTGCTTTTCTCTTCTGACTTTTCACCTTCTCTGATTTAGTGTCTTCTGGTGCTTCTGATTGTGTTTTCTCTTCAGTCGTTATTTCTAACGTCTCTGATTTTTCTCTTGAGTCCGTCTTATATACATCCCTATAGACCAGTTTTTCATTGACTCTCACATGTCTAGATGTGATAAATCTCTGGGATTCTGGATGCCACAAAACATAACCAGTTTGAGAGTATCCTACCATGATTGTACGGATTGCTCTGTCTGAAAACTTGTTCTTGGCATTGGGTATCTTGGCATAGGCCAGACATCCGAAGCGTCTGATTTTGTCTAGATGTATATTTCCATTTGGAACCAGTTTCTTGATTGGTATCTCTGAATCGATTCCTTTGTGTGGTGTCCTGTTATAGATGTGTATAGCCACTTCCAAAGCGAGTATCCACATGCTCTTGGGTAGACCGGAGTCTATCATGAGCGCTCTGATTTTCCACTGAATAGTTTTGTTAAACCTTTCAACGGTTCCATTATGTTGTGGTGTATACGGAGGTGCGAATTCTCCTTCAATTTTCTCTTTCTTCATGACTTCTGAAAATTTACCTCCAGTAAATTCAGTGCCATTATCCGTTCGGATGAAACACACTTTTTCCTCTTTGCCCAGTAAATTTCTTGTAGTCACCAAGAATTTTTCTAAGCAATCTCCGGCTTCACTCTTATGCTTAGTAGAGTATGCTTTGGCAAATCTGGTGTGATCATCAATAAATACTATTATGAATTTATTTTCCCCAGGATACGAGACTGGTTTAATTGGTCCCATTGTGTCTGTGTGTATCCTTTCTAATGGCCTTGTTGCTTTAACTCTGACTTCTGAGAACGGCAGGTTTTCTATTTTTGCTAGGACGCAGACTTCACAGTCTGTTATGGACTTGTCGAATTTTATCTTTCTGAGTTTTTCTTCTGACTTTTGTAGCAATAGTAGATATTGCAAAGAAGCGTGACCTAATTTGATATGCCATAGCATTCCTTCGTTCAGCTTCTTTTCTTGTTTCTCTGACTTGTTGTCTACGTTGTTTTGTAGATATTTCAGCATTTCATCTGAAGATTCGTCTAGATTTAGGATTTTTCTGTTCAAAATTTGTTCATCTAAGTTTGTATTACAAACTTCTCTCTGACTAGGTGAATTTGTTTCTTGTTCGGTTTGTTCTTGCTTCTTCTCCCTCCCAATCTCAGCAGGATTCGTCTGAGTTTCTTCTGATGCGTTATTTTCTTCTGATTCGCTTTGATCCTCAAGATCCTTGATATCTGACTGAGATTGTTGCAAGAACTCGTCGACTGACACTATGTTAGCCACACATGAATATCTATCGTAGATTTCTTGTTGTTCATCTGATTGTTCATTTCTTACTACGTTTAAAGAAATTATCCAATTTGGCTTTTCATAGGTTCCAGTCAAGTATTCTTCGTCTGAATTCTTGTCGTATATTTTAAGTATTTTATTATCCATGTAAATGCTCAGACCTACGTCTGCAAAACGTCTGAGAGAGATCAAATTGTCTGAAATATTTTTGGCAGCAATTACATTTGTCAATATTATTTTATCATTCTCATCTGATTTTGATTTTAAGATTAGATCTCCTTTACCATCTATAGAGATATTCGCAAATTTGTTTTTATTTGCACTTCTGATATATTCGCCTGAACTTTTCCTAAAGTTGCTTAAAATTATACTCTTATTGACTATATGCTCTGTTGCGCCAGAGTCCGCAATAAGTACCAGTTTTGTAGGTGTTTTATTACATACATGAGTGCTGTTACCTGTTAGCATCGCTTTGACTTTGTTTCCCTGCTTCTGACTTCTACCTGGAGTTTGTATATTGACCTTGCGTTTAAAAGATCCTCTTCTTACATTATTTTCTCTACCTCTGACATTATTATAACCACCCCTGCCTCTGTTACCTCTACCTCTGAAGTTGTTTATGTTTTGATTGTTTTGTGTGTTTGTGTTTTTGTATGTATAAGATTTTACATACCCGTCTTTAGGGTTGTCCTTATTTGGACAATCATCCCCTTTATGTGGAGCTACAGCCTGGCAGTAGAAGCAGTACCACAGGTTATAATCCTTGAGAGGACATGAAGCCGCTCTGTGTCCGACCTTGTTACACCTGTAGCACTTGTCTCCCACTGTTGCCTGTCTGGCTGTGACTTTCGGTCTGACGTCTGAAGATTGACCCTCTGATTTTCGTCTGTCTGATTCCAGCTGTAGTATAAATGTTTTTATGTCATCAAGACTCATCTCTGATTTAGTTGCTTGAAGTCTGATTATATTAGCAGATCTGACTTCTTTAAATTTTCCACTAACAGCTTGGAAAAAAGCCGATCTTATCTCTTCCTCCGTCAGAGGTGTTTTCGTAATACAATTTTCAAACTCTCTGATGATGGAATCAAACCTATCGCAAAATTCGTTTACCGATTCTTTATAGTTCATTTTCAGACTATACAACTTTTCTCTGACGGAGGAGTCGGTAACATTTGCCTCAGCTCGTCTGAATTCTTTGATTTTATTGATTATATCTTTTGGGTCTTTCGTTAGTAAAATCTTATTATGATAGTAATCGTCTACACGACTTATTATTATGTCTCTGACTTGGTCTTTTCGGTTTTGTCTTTCTAACTCTGTCTCTGAAACTTCTGAATTGAGTTTATCGTCTAGTATGTCTGCAAGTCTGTTAGCTTTTAGTTCAGTATTTAAGTTGTCTAACCAAATGTTCAGTGGTACTTGTTTTGTTAGTTTGTAATGTCTTTTAATGTTCAGTTTTGAACTAGTAGTGCTTAGGTTAATGGACCGTCTGAGTTCTCTGCAAGCTCTGCTGAGATCTCCTAAAGCACTTGTTTCATCTGATAGATTAATAGAATTTCTATTATTGTGTAAATTTATTTCATTTATGTCTCTGAGTGTAGAGCTGGCAGGGTGATTATTTACCTCTGAAGTTAGTTTTCCTATTTTCTCTGAAAGTTTCTCGACAATCCCATTCAGTTTGTCGATGTCTCCCTTCATCTGGAGTATGGCTTCCGTCTGATTTTGAATTATCTCGGCGTGGTTGTCTAGCACTCTCGAGTGTCTCTCAAACTCCTCCTCCAGACCTCTCAACCTCGCATTAGGTTCGGTCTGTTGATCGTCTCCCATCCTATTCCTATTTGGGGGTGTACCCGGAGGTGTGTAACCTTCTGACTCTGATTCTGTATTATAAACAATCGTTCTGATTAGCATTCAATTTTATCATTTCTATGAAATCTGAGTTTTAGGCCTAACATCTGATTCTGAATTAATTGTTTATATTCTGATTTGAAAAACACTTTGTACCTTGGTTATTGTTTTGTTGATCTTTTAATTGATCCTTGCACCGTCTCTCTGATCGGTTGGTAGTAAGTCTGAAAGGCTCCAGTCAGACATAGTACTTCTGAGTTTCTTTCTTCTGAAATAATGAAAGAATGCTTACTCTGACCGTTTTATTTGATTTCCACCAAGTTAGACCGCACTGCAAGTCAAACCAAGCTTAAAAATCAAACACCAGCCCCGCGCTTCCCAGACGCCACACACGTGCTCCCTCCCAGTCTAAGTAAACGAACGCAATTTACTCAATAATTTTGGGAGAGGGCGATCGCACACGCGTATGTCACCCAAGAAAACACAAAAGAGCTAGCGTAATTATCTTTTGATAATTTTTAATTTTATAGAAATTCAAATTCACTGCACCGCCGTTTCATTGAAATTTCTATCAAGGCGTGTTTTCAAAATTTATTCAAGTGCATCTGAACAAAGATAAATCAGCACAATCTTTAAACTGTTTTGTTTACTCGAATAACTCTGATATTCTGAATAGGAACGTGAGCGATGTATATGGAATTATTTTTGTTTATATTCAATTTTTGCGTGTATACGCCATTGCCCGTCTGATTTGGTACGTCTGAACACAATTAGTCCATATATATTGAGACTCGAAAGGAGAGAGAAAAAAAAAACAAGAAAAATCCGTGCGCTTGAAATCTGTTTTGATTCTGATCGAGAGAGAGAGAGAGAGAGAGCACAACAAACCGCGCGCTCGACTCTGACAACGTCGCTAGTCCCGCTCGCCTCTCCCCGATTCCCGGAATCGGCTCGTGCACGCTTGTGCCGGTGAGCGCTCGCGCGTCTTGCTGTCGCGCGCTTTTGTCTCACACTGAGACCTTTGAACTTTCTTCCTCTCTCTACTCTATTTCTCTGATTATTAAGACACCGCACTGTCTTTTTATCTACTCTTATTTTCGTACTCTAGATTTTATAATCGATGCGGCAACACAACACACTCCCGGAACCGAGCAAATTAAACTTTCTTTTGCTTAGTCTAATCCCTATTCTGAATACACCTTACAAAACTTGTACTTACTCTTTCTTCTGAAGTTCGTTCGCACACCTCTGATACGTCTAATTGGATTTTCTCTGATCTCACAAAAAGAAAACTCTTACACGTCTTCCTCTCGGTCCTTCCTCTCTTTTCCAGCGAGCTGGCCCACAACCTGTTGGAGTAATCCTTCCTAATGATTGATGAGACGAGGTGGACGGGAGAGAGAGGCACAACACTTTGTATATATATATATATATCAAAATCTTATTTATTTTTAACTGTTAGAAAAACGCGTCGTGCGGCAGAGCTGTTGTCACAGCGGCGGTCGGCAGAAGAGTAAGAGCCTATAGAGCGAGAGCTTAGCTGCCCACGTGCTCCGTGTGGTGGCGCTATACTGAACTCCCAATAGGCCTGTCCTTATCAAGCGGCTCGAAGACTCGCCAACAAGAAGCTGCACTGTGACCTCAAAATGCGACTTTGACATAAGAGATTGAGAGTGTAGTATAGCTTGGGCTTTACGCAAAATCAAAAAATTATACAGGTATCTTGGAATATCCTCTGAGGGCTTGCCTATGAAGTTTCAGGTCTAGACGATGGATCAGTTTTATAATATTTCATTTTTGTCTATAAAATTTGGAAACATTTGTATATCTTTTAACTGAGCCATCGTCCACACTCAAAACATGATATACAATCCCTACGAGTGTTATGGAACATACTTCTGTAGTTTGATGAGTTGTGATAAATCAGAAGCTGCACTGTGACCTCAAAATGCGACTTTGACGTAGGAGATTGAGAGTCAAGTATAGCTTGGGCTTTCTGCAATGTCAAAAAACTATACAGATATGATGCAATTTAAAACGGTTTTCATTAATTACAATGTGAGGTCAGCTTACACCATCTGCTTTATCAAAACTTATAAAACTTTGGCATATAATATACTTATCACAAGCTTACATTAGTGTTGTCCATCTATATTCTAACCTATACGATAGAATAGAATAGCATTGTAGAAGCGTGCTATACGCGTATTATGCAAAAAAATGACGCTAATAGCTTAACAAATTAAATTACTTACATTTGAACAAACAGATAAACTCTTGCATTTGCCAGTCTCTCAAAAGTTTCTGCACGTGCTGATCCATGATGACCCTTTTAATCGTTCACTTATTACACATCCGGATTTTGCCCTGTCCGCAACGCAAAAGACGCGTGTTTTGGAATCGAAAAAACAGGTTCCACGATTGACCTCCCAAATTCCGCCGCGAGCCTCACCGAAACTTAGTGTCGGCGCTATGAAAGCGACGTGTCAGCCGTCGGTAAAAAGGATTTCTACTCTACTTGTCAAAATATTTGTTCTAGCGATCAAATAAAAACGTACTAGATGCCTATTTATTCTGATTCAAATTTATAGCAGCCTCTTTTCCGATGAAAACTTCTTTCCGTGTACAAGTCTATACATTCTGCTGGGTGAGCCTGGATGGCAAATTTCAATGCAATATTGGGTATGCCAACAAGTCCTAGAGCCTTATTGTTTACAACCCTCCGTCAGGCTGATAGTAGCTCCTCCTCCGTAATTAAGAGTATATTATTTACATCTATTTCTTCTACCATAGCACATGGGATGTCCGGCAGATTTGGGAAGAGTGTTGTTACCACCCTGCTTAGTACCTCTGGGCACTTAGGTGGGAGTATGTAACTTCCCTTGATCTTCTTCATGACAATTTTATAAGGTCGGCCCCAAGGGTCTTCATTGATCTCATCTTGCAGCTCTCTTAGACATCTTTGTTTACTCTCTCTTATACACCTTTTAAGGTTGCGCTTAGCTTCTTTCATTTTTTCGTTGCAGTTCTCCACCGCATCCATTCCTATACCGGTTCGGTCGAATTTCTTCCTTGCCCGTTGTTCCAATCTTCTAGCTCGATGGCAAACGCTGCGCGCTTGTTTGATCTTGTCATTCCACCAATATGCTGGTAGCCATCTTTGTCTGGACACTTTCCTCGGCATTACCGCGTCGCACGCTTTGGTGAGCTGGCCCGTCATTTGTGCAGCCTTGTCGTCTGCTGATCCCGTCAATTGAATATTGTCAAACATCGTCAAGAATAACTCTTTGTCATACTCTTTGGTTTTCCATTCAGTTCTTGTACTACTGGGATTTGTACAGAATTTCCAATTTGGTCCGCCTAGCTCCATTATTATAGCTAGGTGATCACTATTTGTGTAGTGATCACTCACGATCCATTTGTTTACCTGTCTTACGAGACAGTTACTGACAAATGGCAAGTCTATGAATGACTCTGCATCTCCTTTTTTGAACGTGGGGGTGTCGCTTTGATTCAGCTACACCAAGTCTAGTAGCGTGAATGCCTCCAGTAGCACTCGTCCACGTTTATTGGTTCTGCTACTACCCCACTCAATCGCCCATGCGTTAAAATCTCCTGCTATTATAGCTGGTTTTTTATTCCTAGCGTCTTGTATTAGCCGGTCTAGTAGTTGCTGAAACTGCTCTCTTGATGCGCTAGGCGGGACATAACAACTGTATACATGTATGCCGCCTATTTTCGCTCTTACGAAGCCATTTTCCTTGTTTACCATCTTGCGCTGGAAGGTAAAGTCTTTGCATGCCCAGATTTCGGCTTTACCTGAGGCGTCAGATTCCCAGGATGGTTCATTCAAATCTTTGTACTGCTCACTGACGAGAGCGACATCGAACTTGTGTTCTCGTACAAACTGACAGAGAAGGTCTTGCGCATTCTTACAATGGTTGAGATTTAGCTGGACTATTCTCAATACCCTTTCCTGATTTTTTTAACCGCTGCTTGGTAGGCTGGGCACAAGTAGCTACCAGTGACATGGTTCGTCGGTATATTGTCGCCTTTTTTTCGGCATAGTAAGCAACACGGTTCATTACGGCAGCTATTTGCTTTGTGCCCCGTCTTACCGCATTTGTAGCAGCATTTGCTTCTATCCTGCGGATCAGTACGCTTGATAGCGACGTGGCCAAAACCAAGGCATTTATAACACCTAAGGGGCCCCTTACTGCGGTTTGACTAACAGATCCTACAATTGACCCATCCAATTTCAATGTTCTCTAGCTTTGTGAACTTGGTCGCTATTTCTTTCGATAATTGCACAACAGCTATTTGCGTGTCTCCATATGCTTTTCTCAGCGATTTTACGGCAATGAACTCAATCGCATGTCTTTCTCCTATTTCCCTTTGCAAGGCCTCCAGTACCTTCTCTTTTGAAGTAAGTATGTCGAGCGAGCTCGGCTAGCTCTATAATAGGATAGATCTAAAAATAAGAAAGGTTGTTGCATCAGGGTCGTGGGAAAATAACAATACTTGATTCGGTAGTTGATGAATTTTTAATTTGCTTTTCTCTCTATATTTAACTTTTAAACAATACATGTTAAACCTCAGCACCCTGCCGATTAACACTCCGTCTCTCACATGACCCGCTGGCCGAGACTTCTATCCACGTGACTCTCGCACACACATACAGACACGACACTGGGACTCGCTGTCGCTACGCACTACTCTATACTAATTATACACAATGCTTCCGCGCATTAATCTTTTAATAGTTTAATTATGCTCTATTACTGAGTAGCCTAAAGTACTAATCTACTCGATAGTGAATCAAACGGCGAGAACGACTTTATGGTGGCGGTCTAATATTAAAGGGAGCGTAGACGAGAGGGGGAGTTTATTAGCTAGAGCTGGGAACATTCGATAGCTGGGAGATGATAGCTGGTGAGAAGGAGCGTCAGCTTGTGAGAGGAGACGATAGCTGAGGAAAACGATAGTTTATTTAAAGGAAAACGATAGCTTGTGATGAGGCGGTACCTGGGGGGAGAAGGCGATAACTTATGAGAAGAGCATAGCTTACGAGTTGCTACGAGAGCTGCGAGGAAACGATAGCTGATTTAAGGAGACGTTAGCTTATTTAAGGAAACGATAGCTTAACAGTGGACGAGAGCAAACATAAGCTAGAACAAAGGAGCGAAAACTACGACGCGGCCGCGAACAGTAGCTGGAAACAAAGGCACGGCAGCTGCCACGTGGCCATGGAATATTGCGCACTTAAGCACTCGCGCACTGTATTACCCGCAAACCGATACATCTTACTGCGTTGACCGTACTTACTCGTGGTTGTAACTTGGCGACTCAGGTGCTGTCCTCGGCGCAACCCCAGTTTGCTTCCAACGCTTCCGACCTGTCTCATAAAGACCTGTTCCGACGAGAGCCGAGATGGAAGAGGAAGAGACCGAATGTCTGCGCGCCGGTCGGCACTCGAGGCCCGCGAATCAGTGCCGCGTGTGCCTGCTGAGCGAAATTGTATAATTAGGCAGCAATCCCAATACACTGAAAATGTAAAAAATTGCGACAGCAATCACAATGCGCTGTAAATGAAAACAATTGCGGCGGCATTCACAATGCAATGTAAATGAAAAAAATTGCGGCTGCAACTTAAGTAAAGTATTTATATCCTATAATTCTATTAGTGTCTAAAACAGGATATAATTCTACAAAAAAGACTGATGAGTCTATTTAACAGATCTGAAACGAAACGCATTTTTTTATAATAGCTACATTTTAATATACATTTTAATATAACGGAGGTCCGTATGTACAAGACAGACGTCCATCTGTAGAAGACGGAGCTCTGTGCGTACAAGCTGGAGGTCTGTATGTACAAGACGGGATTCCGTATATACAAGACGGAGGTTCGTGTGTACAAAAAATATTAAGGCCCAAAAATTAAGGACCAAAAAGTTGTAATTTAACGCTCAAATTTTGTAAGTCCAAAAATTTTTATAAATTTTTAAGTTTGAATGTTTTAAATATCAAAGCAAAAATTTCGCTTTCTGTAACTAAAATTCTATGAAGGCTAACGTAGTCTAAACATCTTTTTGGAAGTCAACGAAATGTAATGGCTAGCTTTGACGATTAACGAACATGATATTTTCTTTTTTGTTGCGTCAGACTTTTTTCGTAGTTTCGAGAATACACGTGTACGAATTCATCTCCCACTGCTCTCTACGTTGTAGTGGGGAGTTCATTTGGGCAGAGAATAAAAGAGCAACCTCAGGCTGAAACACCATCAGTATTCAATTGTGGAGTTCGTAAAACGTATCTCCAGTGTAAATCTTCTGTTTGTTCCCGTTGTCTAAAGCCTTGGCTATAGCTCAACCAAATGTTAGTGCTCAAGCTCGTTTGCAGAATATTCTCCCAACATACTGCTGTCTACAACCTACGCAATTAATAACTCAAACTCCAAACGGATTTCTCTTGGATTAGAACGTCACCAGGGTAGCTTTCATCCAGTCGTAAAGCTGTCCACGTCTACAGCCTGTTTCATAACTATTAAATTCGATGTGGAAAACTGGGAGGTTTCCAATAATTACTTTGATCTTATAAACACTTATTTTCAGGATGCGTACAGGTTCCAAAGTGAGTACGGTGTACCAACGGAGGTGTACATGAACTGTTACGACATGCTGTTTACTAGACCGTACAATTCGAAGTCCATATTGATAGAAAAAATAGTGTCCGGACGTGTATCCACGAATGTCTCAATGAATTTGAAACTTGTGCTAGGAAAGTGGCGAAATAAAAGGAAAGAAAACAATCCCAATAGATAAGATGAGAAAAACGATCCTAATGTTTTTGATTTATTCGTTGACGTAGCAAATGCTGGATACACTAAATATTCTAACAATATGATAGTAGAGGCTGTGAAGGCGACGAAGAACGCCGCTTTCAGATTGCGACAAGAAAAAGATGAGTAAGTGGTTAAACTTAATATAATATTTATTAAAACTTCTAATTTATGATTTTTTTTATCAGCTCATTAAAGCTACTATGAGTATAGTTAAAACATTTAAGTAGGTATATTAGCTGCAGAAAATGTTTGTCCATTTGGCCAGAATGAAGACAAAAACATCCCAATGTATAACTTGAGTATACGAATTTTGCATGCATTGTTATTGGCTTTTTAATTTATAAAAATTATTGTTTTACTCAGTTATTAAAAACTTCAGTAATATCGATGTAAATGTCTGCTGTGTTTACAAACAGAATGTGTATATAGTGTAACGAGTTGAGAATTATAGTCTCACCTCGTATAGCGCCAACTACCGCGGCGCGGTTAATATTAGAACTATTAGGACTTTGACGCGCTTTTTTAAAATTCTGGAGCCACGAGAAACGATAGATTGGTTCTGGCTACTATAGGACATAAATCGCGTATAGAACCGCGAGAGAACGTAACGGAAACGTAAATATTCGAGCGAAGGGAGAAAAAGAGAGAGAGAGAGAGAGGGAGAGAGAAAGTGTGAAAGAGATGCGCACCAACCTCGACCGATCCACTGCATCGTCACCTGCATCTCAGCACGGGTAGAAGGAAGGAAGGAAGGAAGGACGAGGCCCTCTCATCGACCCGCGGAGCTTACGAACGCGTGTGCGCTAAGCGGCGGCCACAGCCTACGACTTGATGAAGCGACATCGAGCATCGCCCTTCTCGAGTCACGCGTTAGTTAACGCGAGTTTCGTGCAATTATACGTAATTCACATTTAGTATTTTTGTAACCTCACGTTTGCTTATCGAATAATAACTATAAACTTTTTATTTAATTTATTTTATTCGTATTCGCTCGTACATTCCTTCCTCCGGTGTCCTCCCCGCGAATACCGCTGCCTCTGTGGACGTTGCTATAAGTGGTTGCAACGCATAATACTAAGCACCCGCGCCTGTCTACGAGGATACGAAAATCGACAGCGACTACGAAAGCCACGCATGCGAGCCAGCGATCTCGTAAAAACGAAGACAAGAGACTTCGTGTTGTCAACGGGGGTTTGCCGCAGACGTCGAAGAGTGTCTCCGCCCCAGCGAACTGTGCGATTTCGGGAGCATTTCCCTCAAAAAGCGCCCCGTTACAATATATATAATTAGCCGTCTGAATTTAGTAAAAAGTAAGCTCTGTGAATTGAGCTGAAAATCCAATCTGCTTATATAAGCAAATTGGATTTTCGATATTAATTACCAATAACTATTGGACGAGGATTTATTATAACGTGGATTTTTCTTACCTACAGTTACCTCTTAAAGCTACATTACAGATACCTTGCCTCTCAGAATTTTCACCGTGAAACCTGGGGCGCCAGACGCTCGCCGATGATCGCCGAAGTCTCTGGACGATTGGTCTTGAAAATTCGAGAAACGAGGTTTCACTCGGTTATCTCAGTCGCGCAAAACGGTATCGGAGAGTGGTTCGGATATGTAGTAAATTTGGCACACTTTAGGTAAAATCTTCGCTTCATTATATTAAATCTTCTGACTATTTTTAATTACAACTTTCTCACCGCTTCCACAATGTCCCACAATAAATATTCTTAAACTTAAATACTATAATTTAACCACTAACTAATTTTTGGAAACACAACCAAAGACAACCATCAGGTAACAACGATAGATCTTAAGCGACAAAATATATTAGACAACCATATATATTTCTAGACTAATACTAAAATACCGTTCGATGCAATTTTGAAAATTTACCAAAATCAATCTAACAGAGATAGCCACGATAACGCTTTAAATTAAAGGGCAAATTGCATCGATACGCCAACTTTTTGTCCTTGGCAGACTGGCTCGAAGAGACCCTTGAGAAGACTGAGAATTTACCACGAGAACCGTAATGAGCTCCAGGAAGATAATCAGTGATATCATTTTCCGGAGTTTGCAGAGCACACATTAGCATAAGATAGGACAGGGCAGGAGAATGTCACTAGGTTAGTTTAGGAACGCACACTCGCGAAATTCAAACTCTCGCAAGAGAAAGACATCTTGATGATCGCAGACAATTATAAGAGGGAACTTATTATTATGGGATCCGAGACAGTGAATACACCACCGATATCAAGGTCCTTTATTCGAGTGCGCGCAGCATGTTTCGAGCGCGATACTCAGACGTTTTAATCTCCTGCACTCAGTAGATGAACTGCAACACCTATCCAGCTACTTCAGACTTTAATGTTGAGAGATTGCGTCCGGGTAACAACATCTGCGTGCGACGCCTTATGATGCGCGTGACCTTGATCCAACGTCCTGTAGAAACATCAGCTTGTATGTGTGTTACCGATAGTATGATCGCCATTTATAATATCTGTACTATTGCTATGACAGGGACCTCTTGGTCTTCAAATTTTGGTAAATCGCTTTATCTTTCAAGATACACTTCCAACACCTTTCTTGAAGATCTTATTTTTACTATAAAAATACTATGTTCTCACCTACTTTAACAACATATTACTTATTGGAGCAAAAAATTAGTTTGAAAAAACTACGTATTAATGAGATACCTGCGATTTTTAGACATTTACAGATTAATGAAATTTTTACTTATCTTTAATAAATTGTTCCTGTACATCTTACATATTATCATTTGTATATCATGCTGATATTTACTGTAGACTTATACCAAGATATTTACAATAATTTGTTGTCTGGTTTGTCTAATTGTAAGTAATTTTGTACGTTTTCAAGGTTCTATAAAATTATAAGATGGCACCCTATATGAAAAAGCAGAAACTGATAATATAGCGACTTTTTGTGCAAGTGATGATCTATGGAGGATACACCTGTGATCTATGTATAATATTTCTTCAATTCATCTACCCCACTAATCAATTTTCGAGTTCGCACCCAAACACGTCTCTGTTGTTCATTTTCTAAGAATCACCGTGGTCCAATTATTTATTTAGGATTAAGAACACAACATTTTTAATAAAGATATTGAAGATCATATAAATTAAGTTTAAAAGCACATAAAACTTACCCTTACTCCAACGAATTGCTCATGAAGAATAACCCATGACAATAGGTAAACGCAAGCTACATTAGTCGCAAACAGTGCCATCACATCTGTCGCAAGAAGTATTCGAAGAGAATGAATATACATATAGTTTGTTGAAACCCATAATCCACAAAATAAACTACAACGTGTCAAGAATCGTCCTCCTGTCAAACCTTTATCCCTAAATCCTCTTAAATTTTCGTTTATTATATTTGATGGTGTTATACATTTTGATTTGATTAACTGAATTGTGAAATATATAGGGAAATAAAGAATTGTCCAGTTAGTACAGAACCAGGTTGTGAAGAACGGTGCATTGTATGCTATTATACGCTTAAAAGAAAAAGAAAAGACTTATTATTGTAAATAAGAGAGAATTAGATTTAATAATTATGATTCAAAATAACAAAAAATTAAGAATTACATATGGAATGCTGTATGGAAAAATGCGCTATTTCGGCCAAAAAGACACGATAACATAATTGATAATATATATAATTACGATAAAGTTTTTAAATGTTGTCTGTTTACTATAAAATTGTTATTGTTTTTACCTTAAAAATCGTTAACGCAGTCATTACATAAGTCAACCCCATGCTAAAAACTTGTCAATATTTTAGAACATTAAGTAAAAAAATTGTTTGAATAATAAAAAAAGAAACTTTCAATACCAAACTTACTAATGCTACTTATATGTGACTAAAAAGAACAAGTAAGTCTCACCTCCCTTTTATGGTATATGCCGCATAATTTATTTATTTATTTACCAGAAAAAATATAATTACATGAAAGTTATGAATAACTATCCACGCAATTACTTACAGAGGTAAACAGAGTTACCTATTCTTGGGTGGGGTACAATAAAAACTTAAAAATAACTTAATAGTAATTATTATAAATATTACAAATTATATTTAAGTAACAAGTAACTATTGAACCTATTTCCCAGCACCATACTATAACTTTACTAATAATGATGTGGTTACGAGTTCCTTTGGTAGCAAGATGCTGCTAGACCAAGGTTTTAGTAACCATTTACTGCACTGTTTATCTCATTTACCAATATTTAATTAAAATTTGCCTAGCAGTGGTAAAGGTTTCAGTTAATGCATTCGTATTTCTGGTAAAATGTATTCTTTCAATGTTGTTTAAGCTTGCTGGGTATGTAAGTCCAACTGCATACGTCACTCTGTAATGAGGAAACATACAGCTATGTTATGGAGCCGAGTTCAACGGACGAATGCTGCACTCTGGTAATACACGCAGTCAAAAGGAAAAGTCCCAAGAGAATAATACCGAATAATCTGTAACTATAAAATGTTTAACGGCCGGTCGACAACCACCGATTGTAAGCGTAGATTGCCCCCAATTAAGAACGAGAAAAAGGCTAGGCTACCCCTACGACGCGCAGAAAGAAATATAAGTACAGGGTGTCACTCCTGGCACCTCATTCACGCGCAGGCAAGCAGTTATACAACTGCAAGGCTTGCAATGCGATATCCAAATCGTACCGAACGAATTTCCTATAAGCGAAGCGGCAATCATCGGGTGGGACGTCATCAACGCACACAAAGGATGCGTCGATACAGACAGCAAAAGCCTTAAACTCGGCGACACAATTTTGCCATTCAAGTCAAATGAGTAAATCTCAATACCGCCAAGAGTAAAAATGATAATCAGCGTGCGCGTACGAAATAACGACACAAAAGTAGGTTGGGTCCCGCTGACGGACTTACACCCAAATCTGCTGTTTGGGCAAAAACGAACGAGTCTACGCAAAACGCATAAACATCGGCAAAACCTAAATATCAGTCGCGAGTCCTATTGTTGAACTGCTGGAATGTGAAACGGTCGCGGGCAATACGTTATACCAAGCCGATAAGGACGGCTAAGCTGAAAATATTGCGGACTTTACAGCTAACTTGCGGCGCATAACAGGGCGAGCCTGCCAGCCACACATTTGTTACAGCACAAAATCGTACAGAAATCCAATAAAGTAATAAGACACGCCCGGTTCAGATTTCCCCCAGCCCTAAAAGAGCACATGCTGCGAGAGCTAGCCAAGCTCCATGAGGAAGACATAGTCGTGCTCTCAAGCTCCTCGCTCTGGATCGTACCGAAAAAACCAGACGCGCAAGGAAACAAAAAATTCCGCCTAGTAACCGATTTTCGCACATTAAATGAGGAAACGGAAGGAAGCTGCCACCCGCTGCCTTTCACAAGCGATATCCTCGAACATATAGCCGGTGCTCTTTACATAACGGTGATGGACCTGAAACAAGGCTACCACCAAATCGAAATGCACCCGGATTCGTCTCACTTAACTACCTTTTATGCACCTAACCAATTGCTACAATTTAAGCGCATGGCTATGGGCCTCAAGGAGGCCACAATCACATTTTTACTAGGGTCATGTCCTTAGCAATGGCTGGCCTACAAGACGAAGAGGTAGACATCTATCTCGACGACCTTGTGGTGTTCAGCTAAACCCTCGACGAGCACAAGCTCCGGTTGCGATGCGTATTAAAAAAATTGATCGATGCTAATTTAACGGTAGAGCCGAAAAGTGTCAATTATTAAAGAAAGAAGCGCACGTGTTCGGGCACATCGTCGGCGGCAGTTTTATCAAGACAGATCCGGGAAAAACGCGAGCAATGGCGAAATATTCGGTACCGACCGACCAGAAAAAGCTTAAACAGGTCCTTGGCTTATTCAGCTACTACCGCCGCGTTATCGAGAATTTTTCCAAGATCAATGCAAAAAGGAACAAAATTTGTGTTTGAAAGCGAGCAGGAGACGGCATTTAATAAGTTACGCGAACTCATGTCAACTGAGTTGGTATTTAAAAGCGCCGGATTTAAACGAGCCATTTATCGTAACGACAGACGCAAGCGACTGGGTGCTGGGCGCGATCCTAAGTCAAGGCAAACTAGGTTGAGACCAGCCATGCCCATACGCGTCGCGCTGCTTAAAATGGAGCGAATTGAAGTACCCGACGTACGATAAGGAGCTCCTGGCTATAGTTTTTGCAAAAGAAGCGTTTCGGCCCTATCTCATCGGGCGCAGATTCACGATCTGTACCGATCACGAAGCGCTAAAACATACATATGCAAAAAGCTTTGCGCAGAACCGCGAGCAAAACTCCGCCGCTCGAGGAATATCCCTAAGTCGCTACCCGGGAAAACAGTAGACTGCGCTTTTATATTCGTTCACGCATACAGGGTAAATATTTGTATACATTACGATTTCGACGATCAAAGTCAAACGTTTTACCACATAATAGTAAATAGCGCCGACATCTTCCTACATCTCAACCGAACGGGAATGCATTTCACACCGTATATGCGCGCAAAGGTACCGAAACCAGCGTCGAAAACAGCGAAACGCCAACGGGATTCACCCCCCTCGAGCGATAGCAGCCAACACGCTGACAAGTCCCCATATAGTCCAGGAAATGAAGCTAAAAACATGTTAAAACCTCGCAATTTTTTCGTCCAGCACCGATTTGTACAAAAATTTGGGTTTAGGCTTATTTCAAACTCTAGTTTATTTTCTATATTGTGCCATTTTATGCATTTTGTTTTTTTGGGGCGAAAACTACCCCTTATTGTCAAAAATTATAAAATAGCATTAAAAACCTAAATATGGGTAATAATAGTTAAATAATGATTATTTCATGCTTTAGAATACAATTTCATAATCTTTCGATCTACCCTGGTTAAAAACTACTCTTGAAAACATTGAAATTTTTATAATATAATTTAATAAAAAATAAAAAAAATTAGAATTTCATAAAAAAAAAATTATTATTACAAAAATAATACAGGTTCAAATACATGTATGTTTTTTAAAAGTCTGTCTCACTGATTCGATCTTCTCCGTGGTCGATTTCATCTTCGTCTTCTTC